>JASAUF010000215.1:8217500-9417500 GCA_030180095.1 Magnolia changhungtana
TAATATTTTAACAGAAATTTAATAAAATAATAGTATTGCGATATCATCATGAGATTTTGAAGAAATTTTTATATTTTTATTTTTCATGATTTTCCATGAAATTTCCGTCATTTTAAAGCAAAAATTGTATTATTATTAACATAATGCATTTTATTAAACCGATATAATAAAATAAATACGATATCAAAATTTTGAAGAAATTTTTATATTTTTATTTTTTCATGAATTTCTAATAACTATTTTAAAGCTATTTTTATTTTCAACATAATATTTTATGATTAAAACATCAAATTTTTAAATTTCTAATAACTATTTCTCCCGAAATTTTCTCAGCTGAGAAATTGTGGAGAATAATAATTGTCATTGTGATTGTAACACATTTTTCTAAAGAGATGATCATTTACACATGCTTCATTGAGATGGCTATTTCCAATCCATGCAATGTCTCACATTTTTAGAGTATTTTCCCTATCCCAAAAGATGAGCCACAACATGATGATTACTTGGTATAAAAAATGAGGCTGAGTCATTCTATCAACTAGCATTGATTTTTTTTACTTTATGACCCATCCAATAAGTGAATCAACCTGATATTCATATCAGGTCAACATCATGGTGTGTTCCACCTTTTTCATGGATAAGATACTTTGTATATGACATATTGGAATTAAGGCTGAAAGTTGGGCGGGTTCACCCCGACCGACCGGTGATCGACCTGACATTAGGTTGGACTCGGGCAGGATATTTCGGGTCCGATCTTAAGCTTGGGCTATACAAAAACCAAACTGATAAAACTTAGGTTGGGCTCGGGTTGAGGTCTTGGGTTGCCCAACCCAACCCGAACCCGATCAATATATAAGTTACTTATAAATTATAATTGAGTGTGGATCGTTTGTGTCGAAGGCACACTAGTGATGTCAAGTCTCATTTGTCCACGTCATTTCCAAGGACTCAAGCTAACAAGATATGCTAGATTTCTCTCTCCCAAATGGACTTCATGCTATGCTACATGACTTTTAAAGGAATAGTTGTCTTATATTTTAGCTTTTTTTTAAAAAGAAAAAAAAAATGAAGTTCTTTATAATGAATAATCACATATATAATTAATAAATTTATAGATACAAAAAATAAGTCTTATATTGAAATATAATAAACTAATGTAATAACGAAAATATTAGCACGTATATACCCGACCAACCCGACCGAGCCCGCTTGGGCTTGGAATTCCCAGTTTGAGATTGGTTGGGTTGGGTTAGGGTTGAGGTATAGGAACCTTGGGTTGGGTTAGGGTTGAGCACCAACCTGGCCCAACCTGCCCGACTTTCAGCCCTAATTGAAATGAAAGAAAAAGGTCAGTCTTCTAAACATTGAAAGTTTCTGCCGAAAGCCAGTTCTACAAAATATGAAGGGATTGTAGAATTCCACCGTGAGATATTGTCACCCCCTTTATATATTTTTCCTTGTATAACAAATACATACCAAATGGTAATCGTCAGTGTAGGGACTTTTCAAAAAAAAAAAAAAAAAAAAAAAAAATTTTTTTTTTTTTTTTTTGAGCAACTATGTTTAGGAGGATTTAGGCAACTCCACTTGAGCTATTTTGCCAGAAATCATGGTTTGGGTATAGTGAGAAATTTTTTATTTTAATTGTTTATATTCAATTCTTTTGTATAGATTAGAGGAACTACTTAGAATTCATTTCTATACACATTTTGCTGCATTGACATGGACTTTATGGTTCTATCTTTAAATTTGGGAAAAACATAATAACTTAGTTAAAGAAATCTTATGTTTTCACTCCTTTAAATTACAAATAGAATGTCTCAAATCATACGAAACTAATTGTAGGCCGATCTAGTTTAATGATACTTTCTCAATTATTCAAAAACGTGGATTTAAGTTAAAGGTATGTTTTTTTATTCTTTTTAGTTTGTGGTTGTTCTTTCATAATTTTTTTACTTTTAATGTAGGATATTGGAATGATATGAACTCATTTTGGAAATAATTGCATTATTTCTTTCATATAGTAGATAGTTTAGGCTCATATATAACGGAAACTTTACACACTTATTTTTTATAATGTTTTGAGTTCTCCAAGTACATAAATCATATTTCTTTTGACAAAGTTTTATTGAAAAACTCTATCATTGTCCATCATGTAGGGCCCATCTTCAATATCCACTGTCATCATGTGAAGCCCACCTTTGATATGGAACATCCATCATGTAGGTCGTCCATCATGCAGGACCCGCCTTTGATATGGGCCGCTCATCATTTGGTTGACCATTGATGCGGATTGTCCATCATGTGGGGCCACCTTGATGTGGATCATCCATCATGTAGGGCCCACCATTATTAATTGCCCATCATGTTTATTAATTGCCCATCAAAGCCCACCTTTGATGTGGGTTGCCCATCATGGGGGTCTTGCCTTGGATGTGGGGCATTCATCATTAGGGGTGGACCTTAGATGTGGTTGTCCATCATGTGGAGCCACCTCGATATGGGTCATCATCATGTGGGCCACTAGATCATATAGCCATTTATTGGATGATTTCGCAATCTCATGAACTTAGAAGGGATTTATGCTCACAAAGAGCATATTTCCTTAAATAATTTCTTAAGTTATTGTGTTACTGATGAAAATGAAGGAAATAAGTTACTTCTAGAAGTTGAAAAGTAATAAAAAAAAATAGTTTATAAAAATAAGTTGAATAAATTGCATTAAAAAAAAAACTACATATTAAAGTTTAACAATCAAAATAATTTATTTAAGAAAAGTAACTTATTAACTTACATAAGTTTAAAAAACTACTTGTTTGGTAGTATCCAAATGGGCTCTTAGTGATGTAAGACAGGTAAACAACAAGTCAACAGCTGATGAAGGTGGACCAAATGCTAACTAGAGGGGCTTTGATTGAACAAAAATGACCTAAATGTACATTATAGCATTTTACGATTATAACTTTGCAACTAGTTACCCTTTCTCATATACAATATACCTTCAGAAAGCTATTGATAAGTTTTACGCCCTAGACAAAATCTAAAGCTTGTTAGCATCCAAAATAGATTTGTAAAACTCTATCATTTTAGGATTTAATTAAATTGAAATTATAAGTTAAATTTTTTTTTCTATTTTAATTAGAATTTTAAGAGTATGGTTGTGTCCAAAATCTTTGTTTTAGTTATCTATGAGTTGTTTACGAGTTTTGGTAAGACTAAACGTCTTTTTAATATTTTAGTAAGTTTTATTATTTCTATCAAATTAGTAATCTAAGGTTTATTGGCACCCAAAATGAATTCACAAAATTCAACTGTTTGAGGAGTCAAATTAGAATTTTAAGTTAAAAGCTACTAGTTTTAAATTAGAGTTTAAAGTTAAAATGTACTACTTTTAGTATGTTTCATTTTCTATTTTTAGGATTTTAAGAGTACGGTTGTAATCCAAAGTTTTTGTTTTACTTAGCTACATGTTGTTTACTAAGTTTTGATAAAATTAGACATCTTATTAATATTTGTAGTAATTTTAACTATGTCGGAAAAACATTCTATTTCCAAATAAATTAGTAATTTAGGATTGTGTTTGCATATATAACCACATCAAATACATTGTAATTAACACTTCATTTAATAATAATAATTTTATTTCTCATTTTTAATTTTCTCTTGCGTGAGAAGAAGAAGGCGATCTCTTCTCCTCCAGCAGCTACATTACCTAATTTATTTAATATTTAAATATCAACTGAGTCAAACCCGAGTCCACGAGTCAACCCAACCCAGCCATACAGCTAGTCAAATCATTTCAAGTTTTAGAGTTTCTAAACAACCTATGGATTTGCACACTGAACTCCAAATATTAGTAAAATCTAATGTTTTCACTCCTTTCAATCACAAGTAGAATGTCTAAAATTATATGAAACTAATTGTAGGCTCATCTACAGTTTGATGATACTTTCTCAATGATTGAAAAAGTGGATTTAGGTTAAAGGTATGTTTTTTTTATTATTCTTTTTAGCTTATGATTGTGCCCTTGATGTGGAACATCCATCATGTGGGCCCACCTCTGATGTGGGACGTCCATCATGCGGGACCAGTCTTGGATATGGGCCACTCATCATTAGGTTGACCATTGATGTGGACTGTCCATCGTGTGGAGCCCACCTTGATGTGGACCTTCCATCATGTTGGGCCCACCATTATTAATTGCCCATCATGTGAAGCCCACCTTTGATGTGGGTTGCCCGTCATGTGGGCCCCACCTTCAATGTGGTGGACCCATTTTGTGGTGATCATTAGCTTGTTGCAATGAGGACACGCAACTTTAGAAAGATTGCATATGGCTGCAACCATTTTACATTGGTAATTTTATAAAGTGAATATGAATATAAATATACTCTCTCATGTTTTAGAGAGAACAAGCGGCTTTATATCCTCTTAATATAGATGGACAACTAAACTCGTGGTTCCACTGAATTGAATGGGTGCATGCATCAAGCTAATGTTCCATGTAATCCTGTCAAGCAATGGCACCTACTCACATGAAAGATGGTCTACCAAACGTACCTCCTCGCTGATCTTGACAGAGGGTCACGTCGCTCAATCAACACCGATGAATTGATCGCTTTAGCTGCAGCAAACCTGGGGGAACCAACGAGCCGAGAAGGTGATTCATGCCGACCGGGAGACATAGCGACCATGCGCTTGGCTTCTTCAAGCCACTCCTGAGTTAGTTTACTACTGGTGCCACTCCTCGGCCCCTCGTAATAATCATCTTCTCCTTCCTCTTCTTCTTCCTCGTTCAAATGTCCACCTGTCAAGTTATAAGTTCTTGTAGGGTCCACTGGCACACTCCCGAAGAACCAATCATTCATGAAGTCCGTAAGATCTGGAGCGGGCTCTACGCGGCTCGGTGGCTGCGGTCGCTTGTTCTCGGCAGGTTTCTTCTGCATGGTTTTAGCTGCGTTGTTTTCCTAAAACAGGTGGAAAATATAGAAATAAGCAAGGGTGGCAATGGGTCTGGCCGGCCTGCGGAAATTACGAGGTGAGCTTGGGCCAAGCTCAATGGGGAGTGGGTTGTCAGGTTAAAAATCTGACCCTAAATTGGTCAGGCATGGATTGAGTCCTATCTGACCTGACCCGACCCGACCCAATCCAACCCTACCCACCCATATATAAGTTATCAATGTGTTAGGCCAGATGACCTGAGCCACCCCAAAACAAAAATACAGAAGAAAAGCGTGTCCCATGATCCATTGTCACCCCTTATAAGGAGATGTGGTTTTGGTTGCATTTTTATTTAATTAAAGTAATTAGGAATGAGGAACAGACCTTTGATGAATCCCTGTTGAATCTCCTGTCCATCGAAGTATTGGTAAGTGAAGGCGGAGGAGTGGATGATGGCTTTGGAGAAATGAGAGAGAGAGTAGTAAGTGATGGATTGATTGATATAAAATACAAGTGAGAAGTGCAATGTGGCCGGCTTTTCGGTCGTGTCTTATTGCTTATATCTTCATCGACCAAAACAAGCAAGGAAGCGGCATTCTCTAAATTACCAGATAAACCTCAATTAAGAAATTATTATTAGCTTATTCCTTTATTAGTTCTGGATGAAAAGGATACCCATCGTAGCAGCTGTGTTAAGCCTACTTGCATCCTGGCTTAAGAGGCCAAATACCCCCAACCTCTGAAGTAGTTTGGTAAAGAAGGGCCACGCAATGAAAACGTCTAAATTTGGGACGCGGATTTCCTGCGAAAGCCTTTCGCATGAGGTTCCTGCGCAAGGATTCTGTGTGGGCCCACTACGATGTTTGTGAGAAAGCCACTCCATCCATCCGTTTTTCGAGTTCATTTTAGGACATGCTACCAAAAATGAGGAGGATCAAAAACTCAAGTGGGCCACACGAGAGGAAACATTGGAGATTTAGTGACCACCGTTGAAACATTTATATGGCCACAAAAGTTTTGCATTGGTTTAATTTCTTGGCTTTTTCACTTCATCTCAGTGAAAATGACCTTATAAACGGTTTGGATGGAATATAAACATCAAGGTGGATCATGGGAAGGTTTCAACGGTAGGAATTCCTTTCCCCGCTGTTTCATCAAGTATGGCACGCTTGAGTTTTGGATCCTAATTATTTTCCGTCTCAGGTTCTAAATGAGCTCAAAAAACGGATGGACCGGTTGGATTACTAATAAACATTACAGTGGGCCCCATCCAAAATCCTTGCGCCGGAACTTCCTGCGAAAGGCTTTCGCAGGAAATCCGCGTCCCCTAAATTTGTCTCTGTTAGTAGGATAATTCTGCTTTTCAATGTTACGGTGCATCTGACACGTGGATGTTGATGTTAGCATGGGGCCACATCACAGGTTAGGCTATAGATTCTTGTGGTTGTACGAAATTGGTGTCCTATGTGCCCGCCACCTGAGCGGACTTCATATATAGGGCCCACCATAGTGTCTGCGTTACATACACTGTATATCCGTTTCTCAACACATTCTACTACATGAGCTGAAACTCAACTGGGACACGCCAGTAGTATTCGAGTGTTAAGTCACTTGCTATACATTGATACATCAATCATTCTCTTAAGGCTCGAGCTTTTAGAGTAAGTCCGAAGTCCTTTGATATGCATCAATACATCATACATTGATACATCATTCTCTTCCTGCTTAAGGGCCTATTTGGATCCGTGGTTAAGGGTGTATTGTATTGTATTAATGGGATTGATGTGACATTAACATTATTTGCTTCGGAGTAGCCAACCCTAGTATACCACACGTGCAAATACATGGTCAAGCCAAAACTTTTGACCGACGGTTTTGTACTGTTAGAGGCGTCTGCTGCTATCTGTACAATGTCTTCATTGCGTTAGTAAGCGCGTGCTGACAAATTTAAAAAACCGTCAGAATTTTATCTCCTAAGAAGAATGGATGATTTTCTTCACCGCCTCCTCCATAGATCATCTGAGAGTCTGCATGTCGCCATCCAACTCCGAACCAGCCCTTCCGAATATCCCTCTGCACATACAGTCACCGTTATAACTCTCTACAAGGTTATCATTTACAAATCGAGCCACCGTGCATCTCATTCCTGTTGCGGAAAGCAAATCCATCAGGTACTATCATCTCCCTCCTACAAATCGGGTTGGCTATATCCAACCACCTGTTACCATGATCGAAAAAAAGTTTTATCTTGGATGGGCCTCTTCGATGCAAGAGGCCTCTCTTATTGGCGTGTATACGGTCCATATTATACACGCAGGACTGTCTACACCTTATTCCACCATCCTCTATGCTTATACCGCTGATGAGAGGGAAATCTTATGTCCTCCAAATCCATCTTGGGATTTCACAGTGCCTTGTTAATAAGTGCCGATGTTTTGAAATGACGGGTGCATGCTCTGCTGTATCGGATAGATGAGATGACTTTAGATTATAAGATTTCGGAATTTGGAAACTTTTTTCTTTTATAAAACGCTCTTCTTTATAATATACCAACCCTTGAACAAGCTCTTCAAAATCCCAGTCAAGGGTCCTTACTCTTGCTCAGGTGGTAGACTCTAAGGAGTTTCAACTCCCAGTCAAGGGTTCGAGTGCCCATAGGTGGTGAAATTCCACTAGCGTGAGTGTGTGGGGTGTGTGTGCGTGTGTAAAAAAAATAAAAAATAAAAAATAATTTTTTTAAAAAAAAGCTCTTCAAAATCATCTGTTAAAAAGGGAAGTTTTGCGTTTTTAGTAGTCTCTACATCATTCGATCAGATTTGAAATAGAGGTATTACTCTTTCATATCTATTATATGTAAGATGCATTATTTCTTTGATTTCAAATCGATTTCCTTGTGGCTTTAAGGATGATTATCTCTTCATAATATCTTATCCATATTCAGCATCAATTTCTCGGTTATATGAATGGGTTGTTGACTGTCTGATGTCTCTTCATTACAATTAATAATGCATTTATTAAATTATGGCCGCAAGGTTTTAGGTGGCGTACTCAAAGAGATTCAATGCCACCTTCAAGCCTTGCAGCTTATACCATATATATTGGTCAACGCTAGTAGATTCAGTACTGGTAGGTTCATCCATTTACATGCTTGTGTGTTAACAGAGACAAATCGGCTTGCCACCTTTGAACTTTTAAGCTTCTATACTAACTTACTGCTTTTAATGACTGATGTTTGTACTCAGAATTTGTAAATACAACTTCTGATAGTTGCATGTTAGCAGCTTTGTTGTATCAATTCGTGAATCAGCAAGTTAAAAAATTATCTGATGTTCATCTCAACTTTTTGTATATCATCAATTTCGGAAAGACAATCAATGCCTATACAATCTCGACTATAATGGAAGTGTTTGCTGTATAATCATTTCATGTTTCAGGAGATAATTTTTTTTTTTTATTCTAATTCCCATTCAGATCTCTTTTGAATTCTATTGAACTACAATGGCTTCCGAAATTGAGGAAAATTCCGATGAAAGGTCCTCTGGCAGTGAGTGGACTGAGAGTGAAATAGCTGCTGCAATTACAGTCATTGCAGCTTCAGTATGTGTAATCGAAGCGGTTGAATACTATCGCCGGTATTGTATAAAGGTAAACCCCGCTGGTGGTCACATTGAAAGGGATAGATTCATCAGCCGAATAATACTTAAGAGTGATAGTGACTGTCTTGTGCAGCCGAGGATGGGCAGGGGCCTTTTTTTAATTATGTTCGCTGTTGAGAGATCGGAATCTACTTTTCGATAGCAGGAGATGTAGTTTGGAGGAACAGGTTGTAATGTTTCTTCATACTATCGGACATAATGTACATAATTATGTCATTGGTTGTAACGCCCTGAAAATCGGGGGTCGAGCAGAAGTTCAACTCCCGAGTTCCAACGCATTACCTATGCAACATGGATAATGATGATTAAGTGTTGTCCATGTTAGTGCACTAAACATGAGTAGGATTATACCAAATCAGCATATCATACCCCAGAGACAGTTAAATTATGTAAGCGGAAGACCAAGATAGGTATGTATAAAACATATAAGTGGTGGTGCGTCTCCAGAGTATAATCATGTTCCAGGTTAAACAATTACATGTATCGTTTCAACATACAAAATATAAAAAATGTGTAGGTCCGTCTACATCATGAAATCCCTATAGCCCTGACGATCAGAATGCGACCTATATGAACCCGCCAGAGTACTGCATATATGAGAACTCCTCGTTGTCGTCATAAAAATTAGGCTCCTCTTCATAAGATACGCCATCATCTGCAACTAAGACAGAGTCTGGTTGGTGTTTTAAAATACCGTCCCAGAGTGGGAGTGAGTGATCAACTCAGTGAAACTATAAGGCAAAGGTTAACATGTTATTAATTCAGTCAAGCAATAATGATAAAGCAGTACAATAATCATGTCCTAGATTACTCTTGTTAATGCAAGAATGGTATGCGATAATGATGCATGCCCTCGCCTACACTCCCCCAGCGACTTCATCTCACGTTCGCACATGGCATCCTCCCGAAATGTGCGCTTCCTCACCAAAGCATATGTAGTGCGGTGCATGATCGTAATTAGTCAAGTTCTTAACTAGGCATATTTATACAACAGGATTAGGAAGCTAAGGTACCTCCCTTCATATCATTTACCCAAACGTTGATCCATCTAGGGTCATCAATCCTAGTTAATCACATATGAAGAACAGTTCCAAGTAGCTACGGAGCGGCTCGTCACCTCAGCGCAGGCCTGGTTTATACTCGAGGTCACTACGGAAAAGCTTGTCGCATTAATGTAGTCTTAGAGTACACTCGAGGTCATTACGGGCTCGTCACCTGATCACAGGCTGACAGCTCGAATACAGTGTCCCATACCACCGTATTCGGCTACGAGTCTAGGTTGCTCATTGGACACTACGAGGAGGCTCGTTGCCCCAGTGTAGACCGATAGTTCAACCACGGTGTCCTATACCACCATGCACGGCTCATGAATCTTAGAGGATCGAGGTACCAAGGTTAAATAGGCCATTCGCTGGTAAGTTTGGTACCTTAGATTCAAGCAGTAGTGTCCATACATGGTGAACATATATTGGGCCAATCGGATTACTTGACAAGCTCGACTGGTACGAGTATACATTGACTTGATCGACATCGAGTACGTAAGCATTCCGCGTGACCTAATCACTATTGACAGACAGCGTACGACTCGGATTCATCAGGCGTATCCATTGTGGCTAAGCAGTACGGCCACCGATCGTAAACCATTACCGATTACCGGGACTACATCGTAGCCCCAATCATACTCCAACCAATAACATCCACATGTGATATTCCAAGACAACATGTGACAACCAAATCTAAACATGAATCCCATTCGAGCATTTCAACAAACACATACCACACATGTCATCATACATAGGCATTCATCTGTAAATCACATAGTAGTAAGATAGGTTGTATAAAGGAAACTGTAACTATATATAAGAGAATTGAGAATCTTATCTCAACACCCTCAGTAAGTACATTACATCAAGCATTTTCTCATTCAGGGATTTTATCAAACACTTAGACCATACATATTGCATACAAGTAATAAATTCGTTAAAAACACATACTATAGCTAGTCTTTTCACAAGGAGTAGCCACATATACAACGATCATGTATTAGCGATCAATAATCATAGCAAATACAAATCATAATTCCATATTCATTTAACATTTTTACAAACACTTAGACTACACACTTCAACATGCATAGCGTATGTTAGTCATAACATGTATTAGGGCAAATCCTTTCACCAAGGAGTTGTCACATATACAACAATCATATATCCATGATGGATAATCGTGGCAAGCACAAATCCAAATTCCATACCCATTCAAACATTTTTACAAACACTTAGACTACACACTTCAACATACATGGCGTATGTTGGTCATAACATGTATTAGGGCAAATCCTTTCACCAGGGAGTTGTCACATATACAACAATCATATATCCACGACGGATAATCATGGCAAGCACAAATCCAAATTCCATACCCATTCAAACATTTTTACAAACACTTAGACTACATACTTCAACATACATGGCGTATGTTAGTTATAACATGTATTAGGGTAAATCCTTTCACCAAGGAGTTGTCATATATACAACAATCATATATCTACGACGGATAATCATGGCAAGCATGAATCGAAATTTTATACCTATTCAAACATTTTTACAAACACTTAGACTACACACTTCAACATACATAGCGTATGTTGGTCATAACATGTATTAGGCAAATCCTTTCACCAGGGAGTTGTCACATATATAACAATTATATATCCACAACGGATAATCATGGCAAGCACAAATCCAAATTTCATACTCATTCAAACATTTTTACAAACACTTAGACTACACACTTCAACATACATGGCGTATGTTGGTCATAACATGTATTAGGGCAAATTCTTTCACCAAGGAGTTGTCACATATACAACAATCATATATCCATGATAGATAATCATGGCAAGTATGAATCCAAATTTCATACCCATTTAAACATTAATTTTACAAACACTTAGACTACACACTTCAACATACATGGCGTATGTTGGTCATAACATGTATTAGGGCAAATCCTTTCACCAAGGAGTTGTCACGTATACAACAATCATATATTCACGATAGATAATCATTGCAAGCACGAATCCAAATTCCATACCCATTTAAACATTTCAACAAACACATAAATTACACTATATTCAACATAGTTCATATATATCTGTAAAGCGAGGAAAACATCGTATCTAGCATGAGAAATGGCAACCAAGTTAGTTATAAATCATTAACCGACATTGACAACCTTGAAAACCATAATCTAAACGTTTATAGTCCGCACCTTTCACCGGTAAACTCGTAACAGATTCAGTTTAAACACTCTCACCTTGTAAACTAGACTTTGAATACCTAATCAATAAAACAGGTTACTATTTCACCGATCTACGTATTTAGATTCCTAAAATAGGTTAGAGTTAGGGTTTCTTACCCAAGAACGGAATCAGAATCTCTGGTATAGCGACACGGAAGTGGTAGTTACGTACGTGGAGTAGTGAGATCGAATCCCAGGAACTATCTCACACTCGCTCTCTCGCTTCTCCACTTTCTCTCTCTTTTCTCTCTTAAGGTTTAGAATTCATATGGAATGAGAGAGGGGTAGGTAAAGGCCCTTATATAGGCCCAAAACTGAAGGAAATGGCCCCAAGGCCATGGTATACTTAAGTTATAGCCAAAGAGTAGCTATTTCGGTCCAATGGAGCACATTTGAAGGCTCCTTTTCTACATATGATCTGAAAAAAGTTCCTTGACATTGAATCTAGGTCAGGTTAAGTTTTCAGTCTGATCGGATTTACGGAACGACCGCAGAGGGCAAGTTTCAGTTTAACGGTCATCGCCACTCAATCAGGGCCACAAGTACACTAACCTGCGTATGAAATTTTTCCTGATCTGAGGGTGTATTTGGGTCAGATTCTGACGGTCTTAAACCTTAGAATTGGCCCGCAAGCGAACGGCCCAACTTACTTAAATCTAAGTATATTTTTTAAAGATATTCGCGTTTCTCACACACTTCGCTCCGGGCTAAAGTTGTGCGTTTCTGGATACTATCTGGACTTGATTTCAAGATGATTGTCAAGTTCAGTAAGGTGGTTATATTCGTATAGTCTCACGGTAATCGAACTTTCGACGTGCGGTACAGGTCCGATACAAAGTTTCGGTGTGCTCCCAAGAGCAACCAAGTTTTGAGATTGATTCTAAGTTTCAGGGTAATTAGCGTTAACGATTCTACACGTTTTGGGTCTTGCAGTTCGTATTTAAAGTGGTTCAAGCTAATTTCACAGATAATTTAGTTTAGCACTTGATTAATTTTTATCTAATTTCTAAAGGATTTGGTCTTGAGCAATTTCTGCCTGAGGTGGAACTCGGGTCTTTGTACGGATTTTTCCAAGACGTTACAATCTACCCCTTTAAAGAAAAATTTTATCTTCAAAATTAGTACCTTTTCATACTCCTCGAGAATCTGAGGGTAGCTCTTACGGACCTCAGCTTCTGTTTCCCATGTAGCTTCTTCCTCAGTGTGATGCGTCCATGAGCTAAATGGAGTCAAACTCAACTGGGCCACGCCAGTAGTGTTAGAGTCTTAAGTCTCTTGTTATACATCGATACATCATTCTCTGACAGCCTGAACTTCTAGAGCAAGTCCCAAGTCCCTTGAGATGCATTGATACATCATTTTCTGATGGCTTGAGCTTCTACGGCTTGTCTCTTGATATACATTGATACATCATTCTCTTACTGCTTGAGCTTTTAAAGCATATCTCTTGATATACATTAATACGTCATTCTCTTACGGTTGTATTCTTGGTTTTCCCACAAGATCCTTAGAAATTAAGTTTTGCCTTATGTCTGGGATGTGTAGCATATTAGTCAAGATCACATTCTTACCAGATGTAAACACCAGTTTCATGGTTCATTTGCCCACGACCTTTGATTGGACTTCATTATCCATTTGAATTTCTTGACCATTGTTCACATCTACATAGGTTTTGAAGGCTGACCCGTCACAACAAATATGGACTATGGCAACCATATCGTACCACCAACTAGAGACTTTCCCTTGTATCATGTTAACCTCGATGATCATGACAACTATTTCATCCTCAACTGCACTTGCTTCTTTTTTCGATTTACGAAATCGGCATACTCAATCATAATGCCTGGTTTATTCACAAACATTTCAATGACATTTGAACTTTCCGTTCTTTTTATGTGATTTATTGAATTTTCCTTTATTAGGTTTAAGGGAATCGTCCCTTCTCAGAATTCTTATTTTGTGTCTTTTCTACTGCTTGTACCCTAGACAAATAATTTTTATTTTCAGCTTTCTTATCACGGTTGCGGAATTCTTCCCTAATTCTCAAATATTTCTGAATTTATTCTACCATGTAGTTATCGGTCTTATGCAATAAATTCTTCATTTAGTCTTTCCAAATCAAGGGCAATTTTATGATATATAGCCCCAACTTAGAATGATTCAGGGAGATCAATTTTAATTACCTTAATTTTGTTTACAATTAGCTGTAATTCGTGGATTTGAGGCAACATTGGTTTATTATCTACCATGTTAAAGTCAAAGTACCTGACAATTAAAAACTTGTTAGTACCTTCTTCGGCCTTCTATTTGAACTAGAGGTGTACACGGGTCGGTTTAGTCCGGTTCCGGGGTAAAACCGGAACCAAACCGTTCCTAACGGTTCTAGGATTTTTGGAACCGGAACCGAACCGTTAGCACACTAGAACCGAACCAGAACCGGACCGTGAAAACCGGTTCGGTTCCGAATCGGTTCCACGGTTCTGGATTTTTCAAATATGGACAAGCAGATATCCCCATCTTTCCTCGCTTTCTGTTGAAAAGGGAAACGTCCCTTGGGACGTTTTTGAGCACCCTACATGATAGACGGTTTGGATCGTGAAAAGGGATGATGGGTGGGGCCCACTGTCAAAACCCAATCCATGCACGTACGTCCCTGGACGTTTTTTTTGCATGGTTTCGATATTTTGAAAAAAAATAAGTGGGGCCCACTTCTGATGGCATTCTCGGAGATCTACTCCGCTCATCCTCTTCGTAGTAACAACTAACGTGTAAGAAGAGGTGGGGACCATGGTTCCACGGTTCGGGTCGGTTCTACCTGCCCCTAAACCGGAACCGAACCGTATCCAACGGTTCTTGTAATTTTGGAACCGGAACCGGTGTTGTCCAGAACCGGACCAAACCGGACCGATCCAACAGTTCCGGTCCGGTTCCACAGTTCTACCGGTTAAATGTGCACCCCTAATTTGAACTATAGGGCAGTCCAAATTTCTTTTGCAGATATAGTTTGCATGTACAGATCGTACAATCAGTCAGATAGCACATTCAGAATGTGTCCACGATACAACAGTTTATCTTCAACTATCTTCAACTCATTTGTTGCATACAACAACTTGTTTGGGTGTGTCATTAATTGCCTCAGGTAGTGGCAGAAGATTAGGATGCAAGATATAGTGAATCTTTAATGTTGTTAGTAAAAACTTCATCTTCTCTTACCACCTTGTAAAATTGGTTATGTCGAACCAATTGAAACGAATAAGATCCTAGTTTATCAGTTTGATAGAGGATACGCCTTCAGTTTCTATGATAATAACAGTTTAAGATTATTGAGAATTTGATAATCTTAAATTATATATTTATAATTACTGTAAAACAAATGAAATTGAAAAATAATAATATTAAGGAAAGGATAAAGCATGTGTGATCATGTTGTCTTTAAAACACTATTTGCTTCTTTTCAAAGTAATTGAGACTGCTAACAGGTTGCAAACAAATAGCTTCCAGGATATGACGAGCCTTCATTCAGCAAAAACAACTAGTGGATATTTGTAAACACAATTTTACTGGCAGATGAAAATTAAAAGGAGAAAAATTTTAAATTAGAAAGAGAGAGAGAGAGAGAGAAAATGAAGTTTAGCTTTGCTAAATTAGACAACTACACTTGTCTGGTTCTTGTGAACTTGATGGATTAAACCACTACACTGGTCTGGTTCTTGCTGGCTTAGACCACTACACTGGTCTAGTTCTTGTGGACTTGCTAGCTTTGATTCATATTGAACCCGTTGGCTTGATCAAAGAACAATTGGAGCTTTACTGGTTCATATGAGAGAATGAGTCGAATGATTTTTTATGTTGAAATGAACTAACCAAGCTTGGTTTATATAGGCAAGGGTGGCTAAACATTTTGGTCTAAGGTCATTATTGCGATGGACTGCTTCTAACTGTTAGTGAGAAACTAGTCATTATTTGGCAGTTTTTTATTGTTTCGCATGTGGGAGACTACTTGCATTCTAGTCCCCACCTCTTACAGGTCCTCCGAATATCATGCGAATTTTGCTTGTTGCTTCATTGTCATTTATGTTGCCTTGTTGCTCATCCCTCTTATCCGATCGCTCGTCTCTCCTCCAGTGGATGTATTCCCACATATGTCAGCCGTGAATGAGGGACTTGATCTCTTCCTTAAGATCAAAACAGTTTGCAGTGGTGGTCGCGATGAAAGTGATAATACTTCTTTTTATCCCTTTTATCGGCGTCAACTTTCATCCTGCTCAGCCATTTAAGGATTCTTTTGTCGTGAACTTTCCTAAGGACTTGCTCGGGAGTTGTGTTCAGCAGAGTGTAGGAGCAAAATCTTCTCTCGAAGAATAGATATCATGACGGCTAAGGCTATCTAGTTTGAATACCCCTATACCTGCACCGCTTCCTTGTTGAAACGAATGATATAGTCTTCAGTAGCTCATCCTCTCTCTGGGTGATCGTGAGGAGGTGGGTCGTTGTCTTCATTCTATCCTTTCCTCCAATAAACTGTGTGATAAAGGTCTTGCTGAGCTGCGCGAAAGAGCTAATAGACCTCGGCTTCAGCTGCTTGTACCACTTTCATGTTGCCCTTGACAAGGTCAGGGAGAATGCTTGACACATCACCACACTAGTCACACCGTGTAATTCCATCCATGCTTTATAGGACTCCAGATGTTTGGCCGAATCTCTAGTTCCAGAGTAGGGAGTAATCTGCGGCATTTAGAATCTCGGCAGAAGTGGAGACCCCATAATGTCTTTAGTAAACGATGGCTCTGTTTCCTCCAACATGTCCTCGACTGAGGTCGGGACGTGGGCACGGTATGTTTGTCGGATGTCGCCGATCTGTCCTCGTATCACCTTAAGCTCAGCCTCCCAAGAGACCTCGTTTTCTATCATCACCTCGGGAGCCTTCCCACACCTTCTATTCTCCAGCGTGTGTCATAAGTCAGAGTCGGTGAGCATGGTAGTTCCCGTGGTGTGGGCGAGCACATAGCTATGTTGCCCCAATTGTTGCTTAGCTCTGTGTGAGTCAACAGGTGCTTGAGGAGGTCGAGAGAGCTCGGTTGCCGCGGGTGCTTCCCCTCTATGGTCGAGAGGTGGATTATGCCTTTTCAGTATTTGTATTATACTGTTTATGTTGCGGGTTAAGGCTTCGACTTGATTTTCCAAGGTTAAGGCTTCGACTTGATTTTCCAAGGAAATAAGCCAACCTCCTTGATTGCGGGACCTTTGTGCGAGCACCGCAAGAGCAAACTCGTTTTAATGTTGTGAAGGTTAATCCTAAGGATCTATAGAGTGCTCTTCTGATGCGAGGGTTTGCGCGATAATGGCGGCTAAGGTTCTCTTTCTTCCTTTCACCATTGTAGATTGGATGGAAAAATGATAGGCGAGTTTGAAATGGCTTGATTGTCGCTTGACACCGTCGTGTCAAACTGTTGATGCTGAGATCTAGTCATCTTTGTTATACCGTCGTGTACCTACAAAACCAGATAACAATGGAGACCCTGGCTGTAGTAGGGGACCCTTCGATGTCAAAGTTAGAAAAGGCACTCTGGATCTAGTCAAATTAGGGTAGATGTATATGTTGGTGCATAAAAAAAATATATACAAGGTTCATAGGTGTTTTCCAAGAAGGACTATTGCACGCACATTCCCTACCAATTTCCCACCTGTTGCGCGGTAGACTTCCCAGCCTGGATACCCTGTTGCACTGGTCCAATACCTAGCCTGCAAGTCTATTGCGTGGGTATAATCTCCCAGACTGGATCCCTGTTGCGCGGTCACCTACTTGACCCACCTTAGTTGATTGTGCGCATCTCTCCTAGTTGGAAGCACTGCTGCGCGGACAGCTCTCCAACTCACCTTGCCTGTTGCGCGCCCTTGTCACAGTGCAAGATCCCATGTTACGTGAACCCTCTCTCCCTGAATCTCATGTTGCGCGTCCCAGACGGGATCCTTGTTGCACGGTCTCTCTCCTAGCCTATTTTAGTTGTTGTGCGCCCAGCTCTTCATCTCGGAAGACCTGCTGCGCAGAAGTGGGTGTCACATGTGCGTGAGGGTTATAAATAGCGCCCTCTTCTACTCATTTGAGGGGGATAGAAGAATTTACAGTAGAAAGAGAAGGGTTTGAAGTGGAGAAAGAATAAAGAGTGGAGAAAGCCCATCCATGCAACCAATTGGCTCGTGCAACAATCTGGAAGAAAAAGAAAGTAGAAAGAGAAAGAGGAAAGGAGAGAAGTATTCTGGGAAGAAGAGTGAAGATAGATGAGCTGCGTGTGATCGTGCAACAAAGAGTTGCACGGGTCCGCGCAACACAAAAAATATGGGAAGTCATGTTGCGCGCCACACTACAAAGTGTTGACTAAGGTGGGTCTGATGGCACAAGATTCAAGGCTTCACATGTGTGAAGGCCTATAAATACCCCACTACCTCCTCATTTGATGGAGGCAAGAGATCAGAACCCCCAAAGGAAGACTTTTGAGTACCCTTGTCAGGTACTTAAAGAAGAGAAAGGAAGAAGGATCAAAGAGAAGATGGCTTGAAGCCTGTTGCGCACAAGTAATGTATATGACATACATGTTGTTGGATTTTCTAAGCTTTCTATGATCTTTTTTAGGAATGCAGTGGTCATTTCAGAAAGGCTACTATTCTAAATAAGTTAGAAGAGAGAACAAAAGATGTTTAAATCCACACAACACTTCTCTCGCTGAGATGAATATATCACAAGTCGAAGTGCTGCCAAAATTACTACTAAATTGATTATCCTTTCTTTCATTGTATAGATTTAATGTACTTTGTTTCAGAATCAAGGGAAACATGAGGATGTAAACGAACTCAGAATTAATAAAATATTTTATGATAATTGTTCTCTCATTCTTTCTTTGTTATTTTTTAATGATAATTCTTCTATCAAAACACTTTCGTTTCTTGTCGAAATAGTATGTACCTTCTATTATACGTGGGGGTTCTCTTTTATAGTCCTTTGGTGCTGATCACGTATATGGCAATGAATCAGCCATACAGTCGCGTATCATGTACGTGATCGTCTCCGAGGTGTTAGGCATTATCCTCAGCATGGTTCTCGACGAAAATCTCAGGGAATTAATCTTCCTTGTACACAAAGGATATCGGGATCGACAACCGATGTTGACCTCTAAGTTGGATCGGCCAAGGTCCTGCGAACCAAGCCAAACTATTGATTGTGGTCGGGGCCTAACTTTGAGGCCGGGTCGGTATTCATAGCCGTTCGCTTGTCGCGACAATAATTCCTCAACCAAAGCTGAGGTAGTTGCTTGTGGTTGATGCCTGAGCTGGTCTTGGAGGTTGTGCTCAGTAGTTTATACTAAGCTTTTACCTAATCTCCTTTTCCAAGCTACCAGTCTTCTGTTTTTTGTGTCATTCTAGTTGCCTCATTAGTTCAATTTTACCCGTAACAAGTATTCCTTTGTCTCACTAAGCAAATACTAATATACTTAACACCCTACTTATTAAGAGAAATTTTTATTTTCTCCTTTTTGAGTAGGGGCTATTATCAAAGGCAACAGTCCAAGTCTTTTCACAAATATATTAATATATTTTTATTTAAAATATTTTTTAACGGAAACATTTTCTGTAACAACTCGTTGACAGCCCCAATGTATAGGCTCACGTCTAAAATGAGTTTTCGAAACGGACTGTTAGAGTGAATACAACCCAGACATGACACTACCCCACGAAGCTTGAGCTTGAGGTTACTGGGGAATTCGGATTCCCCTAACAGGCAAGCCGAGCCCCACCTGAGCCACATTAATCAGGTGGTACCGAACGTCTCCAAGCTTGCATTAGATAAGGCCAATCATCAGGTGGTACCCCCATGTATGGAAACAAGTACTAAATCATCCATCTTCAACATGCATGTGGGGTCATGTTCGGACCAGGTTATCTACGCCATTAAGCGGAAGTCCCAAAAGGTCGGACAGGGACGCGGATTTACTACAGAAGCCTTTTGCAGGGAGTTCTTGCACTGTGAACCTAGGTAGAGCCCACCAATGATGTTTGTGAGAAATCCACCCTATCTATCCGTATTTTGATATCATTTCAGTACTTAAAAGAAACAAATGAGCCGATCCAATACTCTAAGTAGGCCGAAAACGTGAGTATTGAACATCTACTGTTAAAATATTTGTAGGGCCACATAAATTTTGAATCAAGATAATATTTATATTTCCAGTTCATCCCAGCAGAGATGACGTCATGAATGTTATGGATGGCATGTAAACATCATCATCGACCAAGGACGTTTCCATGGTAGGAATTTCCCTACCCACCTTTTCCTTTAGTGCTTCCCACTTGAGTCTGGATCCTTCTCTCTTTTGAGTTCAAGTTATAAAAATAAGCTCACATAATGGATGGATGGGGTGGATGTATCACAAAAATCACATTGGGGCCCATTTAGGTTTCCAGTGTAAAAACTTTGTGGGAAAGGCTTTGACAGGAAATGCGCCTTCATGGGACGGCAGTGGACGCCGATTAGCTACTGACGGGTTGAGTAGTGAGACTCGGTACTGAAGTGACATCACAAGGTTCTGTCCATGATGTATGTATTGTATCCGTGTTGTCCATCCATTTTTAGAGATTATTTTAAAGCATGAGCCGAAGATTGAGTAAGATTCAAAGTTTGAGTGGATCCCACCACAGAAAACAGTGGAGAGAGTGACGCCCTCCGTTAAAAACTTCTAAGACTGCAAAAGAAATTTAGATCAAGCTAATATTTTTTTTCCCTCTATTTAATGTCTTTGTTAACTCATGAACAGGTTGGATATCAAATAAACATCACTATGAGCATTAGGAAGGTTTCAACAGTACACATCACTCTCTCGGCTGTTTTTTGTGGTAAGGTCCACTGCATATTTTTATCTGCCTTAATGTCTGGCTCATGCCTTAACATGATCTCTACAAATGGATGAATGGTACGGATACACGCATACATCATGGTGGGCCCCACAGAACTTGGCAACGTCACTTCAGTATAGAGTCTCGCTACTCAACATGTCAGTAACTAATCCGCGTCCGACGGCGGTGCGGCTGCCTCGGTGCCCATTCTATACAGATCTCTCTGTGGTACGGGGCTTTGTGGGGCCCACGTGATGTGTGCAATATATCCGTCCCGTCCACTGAGGCCGTCCTTAGATGTTTCGACACCGGCTAAAATCCATTCCAATTAAAAACTCAGGTGGGCCACACCATATGGGACAATTAGGAGGGGATGCCTAACTAGTAAAACTTTCCTGGAGGTTTGAGGGGTATAAGTCATCCTAGTCATTCATCAGACATGAGACACCAAGATGAAGGGGCAAATCAAAAATAGCTACTCTAAGACTTAGGTGGGCCACACCAGGTGAATTTAGAGATTTTGGGTCTGATTTAACATTTTAACCCGTGACGTGGCTCGCCCCACACTGGTATTAGCCTGACTTTTGGATCTACGTTGAACATGAGGAAGCTAACATGATGGATGGAATGAATAAGATGACACATCACGTGGGCCCCACAATCGCCTTGCACCATGACAAATTGTAGTGCTGCCATTTTAAAGAAGAAGAGTTTCAATCCATTTTATTTTATTTTTCTGATTTTACCCCTGAAGGTATGATATTTACAGACTATGGTGTTACTTAAAGGGTTTTTATTTGTAAATTTTTATAAATAAAATAAGGAAACAAGGTACTTTGGACCGGAGCGGATTAGGTGATACTTGGGTAGGCATGGCGGCATATCATTGGCAGACGTGCTTGTCAGATAAGGGACCGGATTAAGTGTTACACGGGGTAACAGCCTAGTGGGTGTTACCTCTAGAGTGGGGCTCATCTTTATGATTTTTTTTTGTATATTCACGCCGTCCATCCGTTTCTCCAGCCTATTTTAAGCCAAGATACCAAATAGTATGCAGATCCAAATCTCAGGTAGACCACACCATAGGAAACAGTGGTGATTGAGTGCCTCACTATTAAGAATCCCAAAGGGCCATCGTGGGGTTTTCTTAATGTTTATTTGCGATCCAACCTGTTGATAATGTCAAGTAGACGTGGATGAAGTGAAATTAGAAAGATTGGATTGATCCACAACTTTTGTGGCTCACAAAAAAAGTTTTTAATGATTATTTCTCTCTGTTTTTATTGGCATGGTCCAACTGAGTTTTGATTTTTTTTTAAAAAAAAATTTTAAAAGATTTGGAATCGGGATATTATAAAATAAAATAAAAATCAAGGTAGGCCCACGCGATTAATGTAACAACCGTTGATGTGTTACCCGAGTAACAACTCATCTGCTATCGTATGGCGTGGATTAGGTACTACCCCTGCCTGTGCCGCCCCCGGCAAGGGATGGATAGCAAGACCTCAGAGTGTTGAAACGAGGTATCTCCACTCAGTAAGCTGGACGTCTAACCTTTGTATTGGTAGAGAGCGAGTAGGTCAGAAGCGGTCGAACACATCAACAAACAGATGATATTAGCCCACGTTTGTACGTGGATGTGGATGTACGAAAAGCCCCATACCTCTCATTTTCTTCCGTGCTCTACGTTTCACTCTCCATTCTCGCTCCCTTTTTCCATATCCAAGAGATCTCTCCTGGCTTATCTCTCCCTGCTCAATCTCACCCCCTGTTTCTCTAGTAGTGTTTCCTTATCAATATCACTCCATCTTTCTATAACAGCGTTCTATTACAACCCATTTGCAAAACACTATCATCTTGACAGAGCTCTCATCGAACATCTGCGTATGACAGGTAGGGTTTCAACCCTAGATTTTTTTTTCATCCTATTTATATGCTTAGATTAGATATTTGAAATTAGGGCTTTTCTTTTGAGAAATGAATTAGGATTTTATCTTTTGTGGTTGGAATTTAGAGTTTCTCATTTGAAAGTGCGATTGCAATTAAGGTTTTAGGATTAAGATTGGAATAAGGATTGGAATTAGAATTAGTAAAAATTCTCTCTCATCACATAATCCCAACCATTCAATTAATAATCTATATAAAATTCAGTTGGTAAAAGAAAAATCCGTCAAACATAATGGGTGTAAAACCCGTATCCTAGACCGTACCGTTCCGTAGGCTTTCGCAATCCTCCCAGTCGAATTTCGGCAACCCTCGATCTTTATTCGACATTTGCGCGCGAACCTAAGCCGAGTCCTACATATCGGAGTCGACTCGACTCGAAACTTGTATCCTAACGACCACGCCATTGCCGCGCCTCACGTGCCGATCTAATACCCGAGCCAGAAGATGTGGGCCCGCGTTCATTTCAAGGAAAACACCGCACGTGCGAATTCTAAGAGAATCTCTACGACCTATCTCATCAATCAATCAATCAATCAATCAAGTACGCACCATACCACAAGTACAAGCAACCCATCCCTTTCTCATTTCATATTCAACTCTCTCTCTCTCTCTCTCTCTCTCTCTCTCTCTCTCTCTCTTTCTCTCCACTCATCTCTTTCTTACAACTCCACAATCCACCCATCACCCATCACTCCATCTCTTTTCATTCCATCACTTCCCTCCTTCTCTCATTCTCTCTCTTCACTCCCAAGCAACAAAAAAAAAAATCTAACGTCCAAGCCTTCCAAGAGCAACCCAAGTGTAGCCCACTTCTCTACCACCCAATCTCTCATCCCCACCATCAAAACTTCATCATCCTCCATCAAGGTAGAAGCTAAAAGAGCCAAGGCGTCAAAGGAACTAAAGGAGAAGGCCAATAGGTGAGTGATCCACCATTGATTTTTGTTTTAACGGCCCACTTGTTGTGGGACCCACTTGATGTATGCATTGTAAAGGGAGGGCCCAATGGAGGTGGGGTCCCTCCCCTTCACGTATCTCTCTCTCTCTCTTTGTTGTGATGGCCTATGGCCCACCGTGAGTTTGTATTATGAATCCACACCGTCCATCTAGACGGTGCGATGTGGGCGCACTAAGATGTATGGGTTCATCCACGCCAACCATCCATCTAGACGATGGCCAGCAGGCCTGATCCCATCCATCTGGACAGTGGCCAGTAGGCTTAGACCCCCTTTCCAAAAAAAAATATAATAAATAAATAAATAGTATAATACATAATATATGATACACACACACACACTATATATATATATATGTATATATATTTGGTGGCCACACGTGGGACCCACCTACTGAAGGAAGAGGATTGGTTGGTCTACCACGTACCAGCCACAGCTGCTGTGCCGTTAGCAGGTCTGTGGGACCCTAACCATGACGCAGTGATCCATTTGCACCGTCCATTCGTGCAAGGCCCACCTTAATGTAAATGTTTTATCTACATCGTTCGTCCAGGGGACCCATCACACGTGTGGTGTCCACACCGTCCGTGGGACATGGACCCCACACGATGTGGGTGTTTTATCCAAGTCGTCCAGCCCCTGGACGTGGGCCATGATGTATGTGTTGTAAATCCACACCGTCCAGCGTTTCTGGACAGTGGGACTTGCCTTTATGGATGCATTCTCCACGCCATCCATTCAAGGGAGGGTCACATGCGTGGACCCCACCATGATGCATGTGTTATATCCCACCATCCGCTAGCAACTCCCCACGAGCATCTGCGCTGCTGCCCAGAAGCCACTAAGTTTTGTGGGCCCCTGCTGATGTATGTGTTACATCCATCCATTTGCCAAGCTCATCTTAAGGCTTGAGATAAAAGAAAAATGAAGCAAATCTGATGATCAGGTGGACCACACCGCAGAAAACAGTGTAGAGTGGACGTCCACCATTGAAACCCTTTTTGGGGTCACAGAAGTTTGGGTCAATATGAAATTTATTTTTCCTCTTAATCTAGGTCTTTGTGACCTTATGATTAGGTTGGATGGAAAATAAAATGGTGGGCCCCGCGAATTTAAACGGTGAAAATCATTATCACCACTATTAGATGTGGTATGGTCCAATTGATCTTTTGATATGATTATATATATATATATAATACTCTATATTGATCTCTTAAAATAGATGAATTGTGTTGTATTAGGCCCTTGTGCAGAGCCGTGGGCCCACTGTATGTTTGGCCCTATGTGGGCCACTCCTTGGGAGTAATGTTGGTTAAATGACCACATTGATGGGCAATGATGGTTGAACGTCCACATTGTGACCTTCCCTTAGGCCTTGTTAGGCCCATCCTCATTATTCTCTGTTGGGTTTACCCAAACGATTGGGCCCCATTGATATTGCCCGATCCATTATCGGTTGTCTATCTATAGACCCCACCTTGCGTTAAGGTTGATTATCGATGCCGATTATCGATACCGACTAGTGATGCCGATTATGATTTTGTGATAGCATAGCATCATGATACATGCCCATACGCATTATCTGCATGTTCGTTATGAGATGTGCTTGGCCATTGCATATACCATAGCGTAGGCGGTTTATGGGACTCCCTGATAGGCGAATTTATTCCACATGAGCACACGGTATGCGCAAGATTGATGCATGATTAAATTGTATGATTCATGCACTTTGCATTTATGTGATTGTGATTACCATCAGGGTCGTAACCTCCACAGGCACATCGTGGATGACCGGATTGGATACCGGTACTATTTCTATCATCAGGGCACCATAGATGTCCTTGGGTGAAAATTCTTAAACCCGATGGTACCAGAGGATGACTCCAATGTCGAAACTGAGTGGAAACATGAGCGCCCGAGTGTCGAATACCAGGAGACTGCATCTCCCACTATGTCGTGGTCGGTTGGAAAGGGGTAGTGGCCTTACCTGCCCAAGGGCAGGGGGCATTGCTAAGCTGAGTATGACCAGCTCGTAAATGGGTCTGCTATCGACGTGCTGGATAGGTATTGGCAGACTGTTGGCGAGGCGGATAATGAGGTTTCTTACGCTCACTTAGACTGCGTGCTTGGGAAAGGGGCAGTGCTATTTAGAGTTACTAAACCCCGGTGATTATCCAAAGTGAGAACTATACTGATATTGATGCTCTAGTGATGAGCTGCAGTGACATGTCGATTCAGATGAGGATTGGTATGCTTGAGTTGCATCTCGCATGCATGGCCTTGGTATGGCAGGTATCATTCTTGCCTTGCATCACATGGTCTTGACATGGCCATTAGCATTCATATCTTGCATCGCCTAGCCTTGTTACGGCTGATTGTATTCATGGTCTTACCAGTACATTCCACATTTCTCCGACATTGCATTCTGAGCACACTTACATTGCGCACACACTCTCACCATCCTCTAAGCTTTCCATAGCTTATGCACGATTGATGCGTGCAGGTGACGTTAAGACGCCGCAATAACATTGAGATTGGAGCGTGTAGTGGACTTCTGGAGCTTCCAATGTTGTTATTGTATTTCCCTTTATGTGCACTGTACCTATTGTATCTTAAAAGTTTTTTATCATAGTGGATTTTGTGATGGTGTCTTGGTTATTGTTTGTGGGTTATGCTTATGATTATGCTCATTACAGAATAAATACATGTTGATAAATCCTCCTTGTAGGATCCCAAGATTGAAATCTGGTATATGAGTGCCGGGAGCCAAGAATAGGGTACTACGGAGGCTGTCAGTGTCGGATTCAGCAATTAGGGATTTTATGAGCCCGGTTTTCGAGTTTGGGGTGTGACAATGAGCATGCCCTCTTTGTGATGGAGGAGATTTTTAGGGCATGACCTGTTTGTAATGGGCCTCACTGGAGAGTTCACTGTACAATCAAAAGAAATTCTTATTGAAATTTACATTTTCTATAATCTAATTTTCGGGGCATGGCTTGTTGTAATGGGCCTCATTGAAGAGTCAATCGATTTCATTCATTTGGGTTATATTATATTTTGGTGGGCCCTACTTCATATCTTACATGGTAGAAAGGTTTAATTAAGTGCATCATGTGACACTTAGGCATTTATATGTTTATGGCAATATTTGGTAATTTTATAATTTTAAATAATCTAATTCTTCTTTAAATCAAGTGCATTATATGCTACTGAATGAGATGAAAAGTAAAACTAAAATCATACATATAGTAGATGGTTAGATCCTCATATACATATTATATATTGTAAATGATTTTTGGAATGGTGAATGCTTTAAATGCATTTTTCTTTTGAAAGTTAATTGGTGAAATGGACAATGATATCTTAAAGACTTGAGCATGTTCTTAGCCATATCAAAGGTTAGAGTTTGATATGGAAATAGATGATCAATATGCAAACCAACAAGTAGATGAATTTGAAGCAAGACAAGATGTACTAGTCAGTACAGATGATGAGTTAGATGAACAACTAAAACTAGGAATGAAGTTTATTTTTGACAATAATGCATATGAGTTTTATAATAGGTATGATAGGAAGAAGGGTTTTAGTACTTGAAAGTTATGGAAAAAAAAAATCCGATGACGGTGTCATAGTTAAGAGGCATTTTTGTTGTTCCAAAGAAGGTCGAAGACGTAAAAGAAAACATATTGATTAGCCGAAGTTTATCTGCCCAATTATAAGAACTCAATGTTTAGCAAGCATGATTATTAAACTTCAGGTGAATGGAAAATATCGTGTGACTAAGTTTGCGGCAGAACATAACCATGAAGTTGTTACACCATCAAAGGTGCACATGTTAAGGTCACAAAGAGGCTTGACTGATGAACAAAAAATTGAAGTAGATATATTGGATGCTTCAGGAATAACACCCTAAATCAGTTGGAGAATTGATGAGCAGATGAGCTGGAGGTCGGGAGAATCTATGTTTTACACCTATCGATCACGAAAATTACTTACAGAGAAAGTGAATGAAAGTTGTTGATGCAAAAATCTGGTCCACCCTTTTTAGACCTTCGAATACCTACACAGGAAGAAAACAAAGGAGACCATGGCTAGAGCAAGGGACCCTCCGATACCAAAGTAAGGAATCTAGGTCTAGTAGAAGTGGTTTAAGGATAGAGATCATGTGTGTATGTACCTTTCACCATTGGAGATCTCCCTATTTATGGTTGAGGGATAGTAACGTAGAGGGATCCTCTCAGTTTAGTAGGTGCGTGTTATAGATGAATTAGGATTCATAACGCATAGGAATTTTTCCGAGATCCTTAGCAGATATCTAGGGATCCCTAGCTAATCGCAGATTAGCCTCCACAATCCTTGGAGAGAACTTTGGACCGCTCCCTTAGATAAGGTCGTACGCTAGTCGGGAATCGAGGTAGATCTGTATGGCCTTCAGATAAGGTCGGACGATAGAGGTAACAGTGCATAAGGTCGGATAAGCTCATCCCTGCCTGCCGACCTTTCCATTCAATTAGGAAGAACATCTTTGTAAAACATCTTTGTGATGTCTAATTTATGTAGCCTTTAACTTCTTCATGAGTCCTAATAGCCTCTTCAAGTTGTCACTCGAAGAGTCCATTCTGGGTCATGTCGACCTTCAGGCTGACCTTGTCGTGTCAACCTTCCTCCTTAATTCGGCGGTCGGGTTTCTCATCCTCTATTGCTCATTGGGGCGTGTCAGGTCTCGACCTGACCTGCCTCTACAGGTCGGTCCGTTTTTCACATAATAATAAGCCCCCTACTTTCAAGTTAGTGAAATAGGCTTGGAAACTAGGTTGGACATAGTCAGGTCGGATCATACCGCCATTAATGCTGAATAAGGTGGAAGGCACGAGAATTAAGGCACATCAATAATCATGATATGACATTGTCGAGGTAGCGTGTCGTGGTTAGAGGCCGCGTGATTTGTCAGGCCACCTTTTCGGTGTCAGACCAATGAGAAGGCGACACGTGGCTTGTCCTCAACAATGGAGGCGTGCGGCGAGTGGGGATGCACCATGTGTCAAAACAGGGGAGTCGAGGAGGCGCCTTACAGCTTTGCATTAATGAGGGCCATTAAACGCCCATACACATGGCTCCCCTATAAAGGGGAAGCCCTAAGCCTCAAGCGGGCTCATCTGCCTCTTCTGCCTCCAACTCGTGCTAGTCTTGGCGATAGATGTTTTCCAGCAACCGTGTTACACCAAACTCCCGATGACATTGTATCTCTGATGAGCTCCATCCCTAATCTCCCCTCTCTTCATTTTATCTTCTTCTCTGTACAACGGTTTTCTAGCATTCTTGGACCGACTACCATGCCGAAAAATTCAAGTTCTCGAGAGGGGACCTCAGGTGTTGATGGCGGGTAGGACAATCTCCGACCATGTCGAATCTGCCATCTCCTCTTATAACGATGAGCGACGTCAAATTTCGGGCGTTGTAGGCGTCGCGGGTACTTGAGAGATCCACGGCAAAGCGGCCAGTCGAAACAGACGAGGATTTCCCTGTAGAAGAAGGGCTCATCCGGTCCTCGGTAGAGGAGGATAACGAGGAGGAGAAAGGACCTGTGGAGTCCATCTTGAAGGAGGCCGACCTGGTGAGGATTAGGTTGGAGTATCACATACTTAACTCAGTGGTACTCCAAGTCCCCACACCGGGTGAGCTTCCCAATAGCCCCTCTGAGGGAGAGGTGGCCATTTTTCAAGTCGCCCTCTGGTGCAGCCTTAGGCTCCCTCTCCAAAAGATAGTAAGGCAGATGATCGCGCCTCTGGGGATGGCCCCATGACAGCTAATCCCCAATGCATGGAGAGCCTTGGTGGGATGCTTCTTCCTCTGGTCCGAGCTTGACTTGCTCGAGCTAACCGTAAACAAGTTCCTCCATCTGTACCAAGTGAAATCTAGCCCTTTATATAATGGCTGGTATTACTTCTCTTCTTAGCGGGGAACCAGGAAGGCCTTGGTCACGGACGTTTCGACCTCCAATAAGAACTGGAAGAACAAGTGGTTTTGAGCTTCGGGAGGTTGGGAAGTGCCAGGAATACCCAGGCATCGCTCTTGGGTCCCGACTTCCTTCTCTGATCCAAGTCAGTATCGTTCCGACTTAATTCTTCTCTCTTTTTTGTACTTGGTCATTTTCGATACTCCGACTTGGTCGTGTACTCTTTTTTTTGCAGTTATTCCGAAATTCTCTGTCGTGCTTAGTCCTAAAGCTCTTACTCGGATTAGTGGGGCAAGGTCGATAAAGGCCGACTCGAGATCTTAGAGGAAGCTCCTTCAACCCAAGCTCTTGCTTAAGTCGGGTCTTAACTCCGACCTAATGGGTATAAGTCCTAGCTGACCTTGGGACTTAGAGATTTTGTGCATTTGTTGCTAACTTTTTTGTTCTTGTTGGTGCAGACATGCCTGAAGCTCGACCAACCATGAAGCGCAAGGCACCCCCTTTTGGGGACTTCGAAGAAGAAGAAGAAGACCTCCAAGAGCAAGGGGAAGGTCGGCCCTTCACTATCCGTGGTCGTGGAGATCGCGGATGAGGCATCGACCTCAATGCCCATCCCCACCATTTCTGAAGGGGTTGCTGGGATGAGCTCACTCGAGGAGGCTCGTCTTGTGGAGGCCTAGGAGGCGATGGAGACCTCTATAGAGCTTCATACGCCCCAAGTGGGGGGATCATCGGTTGGTGGCATGAGAGTTAAGGTGCTCTTAAGTCGATAAGGAGGACTTTAGAGCAACTTCTGCCTTAGGTGGAACGTCATGTTTCCGACGCCGAATTTACTCATTGGTTAAACGCTCCACCGGAAGGAACCATCGACCAGTTGGCGAAGACCTTCTTCGGGGTAAGCTATTCTCAAGCTGTTGTTACTTCTCTTCTATCCCAATCTAAAATTTATATTCCGTTTTTGACAGTTCGACCCTTTCTTAATGAACTTACATTGCAAACTTTTGCATTTACTGGAGGAAATGAGGGAAGCAAAAGTGGGGCTATTGTGGAAGGGGGTCGAAGCCGAGCGATCCCGTCTTGAGGTCGAGCGATCCTGTCTCGAGGCCGAGCAACTTCGCTCTGCCATGGAGACCCGAGCAATGGAGTCGGCGGTCGAGCTGGAGGTGACTAAAAAGCTACTGGCCGAGGCTTTAGAGAGGGCAGAATGGTGGAAGTTTGATAGTGCTGGGATGCAGCGCACCTTAGAGGTGAAGCTCAAGGAAGCCCAGGCAGCTATCTCATCAGCTCAGGTAGCCGCTGTCAAGGAGTTCAAATCTTCTGAGTTGTTCTTGAAGGACAGGGACACTTTATACAACGTTGGCTATAAGCAGTGTCTGGAGGATGTGAAGGGAGCCCATCTAGAGCTTGATTTCTCGGCCTTTGAGGAGGCCGATTCTGACTCTGAGACATCTCCCGAGGAAGCACTTGTTGATAGCCCCCCGAGACCTAGCAGCCAGTTGCTTATATTTTTTTCTTTTTTGTATAGTTTCTCCCTTTTTGTAGACTCAATGCAATACGCTCCCCGGAGCCTTATCATGATAATCAAATTTTCAGCATTTCACTCATGCATAAAATTTTCTAAGTAGGTAGGTTGATTCTTCGACCTCTTAGTTGTTATAATCGTCGTATTTCCAACCCTTTTATTAAGGACCAAGCAGTGAGTTAGGGCTTTTCTCCTCCCTATATCAAGGGGAGCCCTTAGTAGTTCTTTGTAGATCGGTCATGTGAATGACCATGTCGTATGGCCTAGCCTCTTCTTGGAGGGTCAGCGCATTAATAGGGGTTATTCTTCCCAAATGCCATGGGAAGCCCTCAATAGACGTTCAATAGATGACCCTTTGTGGATATAGAAGTAGAAAGTAGACTGAAGTTTTATTACAATAGTTCGAATGTGGACTATACATAGTAGATTTTGTACTCGGGGCAGGTTGACCCTCTAAGTGTAGTAGATTTTGACGTGTTCGGCGTTCCATAGGTGTGACAGGAGTCGGCCTTCTAAGTCCTTGAGTCGATACAATCTAGGTCCGCTTGTGCTCGTTACCACGTAAGGCCCTTCCCAGTTCGGTCCCAAGGTTCTCGAGTCGGGTTCCTTAGTGTTTTAGAAGGTCGTGTGGAGAACCAGGTCTCCAGCTCGGAACCTTCTTTTCTTTACTCTGGAGTTGTAGAAACAGGTGACCAACTGTTGTCGGATCATGATCCTGACCCAAGCTTGCTCTCTTCTTTCCTAGATAAGCTCGAGGTCCAGTGCCATTAGCTCAGTATTTTGTTGTTTGTTGTAGGAGTGGGTCAGTGTTCACAACCCCAAGTGTAGGGTCACGATGTAGTAATAATCTCGGTAAGCCGAGGTCGAATCCACGGGGAGTGATCTTGTGCATTTCTGAAATTAACTAGAAGAAGATGTAAAACTAATTTTGAAGTGATTGAGAGAGTAATTGTGAATTAAGTACTTAAAACTAAGAATTTAAATGTGGAAACTAGGGTTTCCAAGGATCCACTTGTAGAGATAAGGGAGATTTATGTTTGATTCAAGGACACAACTAAAATCAGAGTCTCATCTTATCCAATTGGAAGATATCTCAATAAAACTAAATCTAAACTTCCTTTGACCTAATTCTCAATGGATGACAGGTGTGAGAACTGGAAGTGATTCCATCACAAAACTGTGCCCAGGAGACATGGCAAACAACAGAATTTACCAATCCCACAACCAATCATAAGAGAATTGTGAAAGTTAGGAAGGATTCCATCATCCAACCTGCCCAAGGGATGATGGTGAACAACAGGATTTTCTAATTTCACAATCTCAATACATGAAAAGAACATACTGAAAGCTATCGCACATCTATTGTAATTTGAGTCACAACAAACCATTAAAAACTGAAAGTATTCCTTATAATCAAACTAGAATTAAAAAGAGTTCCACATAAACATGAATCAAAGCAATAGGAACATCCCATCACACTACAAGCTTCACCTCTTAGCCCCAGCTAAGAGGTTTAGCCAACCATAGACATGATTAAACTAAAATCTCTTGAGAAAAGCATAAAAATAACTAAGGAAAAGGAAGAAAAACTCTTGGCGATAGCTTCTCTACGCTTTTGCTTTACTCCTCAAACCCTAGAAGATGCCTAGGAACATCTTAGGGAGTCCTATTTATAGTTGTGGAACTCCAACATTCGCACCTAATTGGAAAACTCTAGAAACTACCTCAAATTTATGCAGTTTTCCAAAATAGACTTCACTCTGCGCAATTTCATAAAATGACTCGGAGTTTCAAAATATGCTTCTTCAGGACAATTTCAGGAATATGTTCATTTTCAGAACAATTTCAGAATTCCTTTTCTTCACTTCAAATATTTGATTCTCTTCATTCCTCACTTAGTTTTCTTAAATCTTTGGCATCTAAATTCTTCAATCTTGATCTCCTAAGATCCATCCCTTGCCTTGGTGATTCTTAAGCATCAAACTCAAGCTTTGAGCACCCTTTTCAATCCAAGCTCTTAAATTCACCTTGCAACACAAACATGAGTAAAATAGAACATTAAGCATTATCACGTTCATAAAATCAAGTATAAATGGGAGATAATATGCAATATTTGACCCTTAACACAATCCCCAACCAGCATTTTGCTAGTCCCAAGCAAAGTATGCGTGAAATAAATCTCAATGCTTAATGTCCAAAACCTCTCTAGGAAAATAATCTTTTGTACACTCAAGTATGAATGGTTAGAATTAAGATACGAAAGTGGGGTTTTGAAAACTTAGAGCCGAACCACATAAGTAACCAATCAAGTAAATTTTTTATCCATTAAATCGAGCATAATTTGTATATGAAGTTTTTCAATGTGCTCAGTGAAAATCAACTTACTTCTTATACGAATACTATTAGTTCATCATGTTAGCCATACTCATCACTTCAAGATCAGTTTGAAACTCAAGTACTGATTCCAAAATTATCTCCTTTTCCTTTTCCAATCTTTGATTTTATATCGACGGTCAATTTTTTATTCATTTTTTTAATTTTGCATTCTTTTTCATATTTTTTATTCTTTTTCATGACCTCTTTGTCGATCTTCTGTTTTTCTAACTGGTTCTTTTCTTCTTTTAAGGTGGATAAAATTCTCCAGACTCGATTCTCACCATCTATCAATGATTCACATACTAACAATTAGAACTTCTAGCATGTCTTACAGAATACAAATTGAATGTGTCTTATGATTTAGATTAATATGATATTCAAACTATCTCTTAATCAATTGAGTGCAAGAACTTAGGTGATAGATTACTTAGTTGATCAGACTCCAACAATCCAAAATTCAATCTCTATTTTTATCATACCCAACGCATTCTTAAGTACACAATTCATCGCTTCCCAAACGGATTTCAACTTGAAACATTGAAAATTTTTTAAAATTTTGTTCAAAACTAAGAAAACACTGATTGGTTCACCTAATTCTCCATCCCTAACTGAAAAATCTACATTGTCCTCAATGTAAAAGAAATAAGCATGTAATGAAAAAGAGGCAATGAAAAGAGAAGGAAAGCGATGAAAAGGTAATACCTGAAGAAGGAATTTTGAGGCTTTTCAAATGGTCTCGGTGTGAAGATGAGTTAGCATAAGAATTAAACCAACATAAAGCAAACTATCCTAAATAGTGGAAAATAAACTATCTTAAACAACGGAAAGTAAACTATCCTAATCCTAAATCATATGAAAGCAAATAAATCTACATATACCTCCATCAGACTAGGGGATCAATCCTGGTAAACAAGCTCAATCAGAGGTATTGTCATGTCCTCTGAATCAAATTTTTCAACAAATGGCTTTAAACGATGTTCATTTACTTTGAATTTATTGCCATTGTTTGGATTCCGAATCTCAATAGCCCCATGAGGATAAACATTAGTAATAGTGAAAGGGTCGGACCAACGAGATCGGAGTTTACTTAGAAAAAGTTGTAACTGAGAATTATACAAAAAGACTTTCTGACCTGGTGTGAATGATTTTCGAAGAATGTGTTGGTCATCAAACACCTTTATCTTGTCTTTATAAATTCTCGAATTCTCATATGCATCATTCCGGATTTCTTCCAGTTCATTCAACTGAAGTTTGTGCAGTGAGCCAGCATTGTCCAAATTGAAGTTCAGATTTTTAATTGCCTAGTAGGCCCTATGTTCCAACTCCACAAGCAAGTGACAAGCCTTCCCATAGACAAGTCTAAAAGGAGGCATTCTAATAGGGGTCTTAAATGCAATACAGTAAGCCCATAAAGCATCAGTCAATCGGATTGACTAGTCCTTATGATCAGTGTTAACTTTTTTTTTCAAAATATGTTTAATTTTCATATTGAAAATATTGGCTTGCCCACTTATTTGTGGGTGGTATGGAGTGCTCACTTTGTGGGAGATGCCATATTTCTTCATTAAGTTCGCAAATGGTCTGTTACATAAATGTGAACCTCCATCACTAATGATGGCTCAAGGCATTCCAAACCAAGAAAGGATGTTCTCTTTTAAGAATTTAATGATTATCTGATGATCATTTTTTTAGCACGGGATTGCTTCAACCCATTTAGTGACATAGTCTACTGTAAGCAATATATATAAACTTTCGAAAGATTAGGAAAATGGTCCTATGAAATCGATGCACCAACAATCAAATGCTTCAATGATTAGAATGGGGTTCAAGGGCATCATTTCGATGGGACAATGCTCCCAATTTCTGACAACTCCCACAAGGTTTGCAAAACACATGAGTATCCTTGAACATAGTGGGCCAGCAAAAGTCGCACTGCAGAATTTTGGCCATGGTCTTTTTAGTAGAAAAGTGACCACCACAAGCCTGAGAATGACAGAAGGAGATGACACTTTGGTGTTCATTATCTAGCACACATCTCCTTAAGATTTGGTCTGGACAATACTTGAATAAATATGGATCATCCTAGAAGAATTTGCATACCTTGGCAAAGAATTTCTTTTTATTTTGCACAGTCTAATGTGTCGACGTAGAACCTGTGGCAAGATAATTAGCAATATCCACGAACCAAGGTGATTGAGAGACTTTAAATAATTGTTCTTCAGGAAACATGTCATTTATATATGTCATCTCAAGGGAATCAAAGATATCAAGATGGGAAAGGTGGTCAGCCACTACATTTGTTACTCTCTTTTTATCTTTTATTTCTAAATGAAATTCCTGGAGTAGAAGGATCCATCTTATCAAGCGGGGCTTAACATCATTCTTAGAAAGAAGATACTTGAACACTGCATGATCCATGTAGATGATGATCTTAGATCCAATTAGGTAGGACCTAAATTTGTCCAAAGTAAATATTACGGCTAAGAGTTACTTTTCCGTAGTGATGTAATTAACTTGGGCAGGAATTAAGGTTCTACTTGCATAATGTATAACGTAGGGCCTCTTATCTTTTCTCTGACCTAATATCGCCCCAAGAGCATAGTCAGATGCATCATACATAAGTTCAAAAGGGTTACTCCAATCGGGTGGCTGCATGATAGGTGCGGTGGTTAACATGCCCTTGAGCTTAGAAAAAACTTCCTGGCATTACTCAATCCACTCGTATGGTACATCCTTTTGAAGTAGATTGCATAAAGGATGAGAGAGGTGACTAAAATCCTTTTATGAATCTTCTGTAAAATCCAGTGTGTCCTAAGAAGGATAGCACGTCACGTATGTTTTTGGGTGGAGGTAAGTTAAAGATAAGATCAATCTTAGCTGTATCTACCTCAATTCCTTTGGAAGAGATGATATGTCCCAAGATAATTCCCTTAGGAACTGTGAAGTGGCACTTCTCCCAATTAAGTACCAAATTCTTTTCCTCACATCGCTTTAACACATTTTTCTAAATTTTCAAACATTCACTGAAGGATGGACCAAAGACTAAGAAGTCATCCATGAAGACCTCCAAATATTGCCCCCCCATATTAGAAAAAATACTCAACATATATCGCTGAAAAGTGGCGTGAGCATTACATATTCTGAATGGTATCCTTCGGTAAGAAAATGTGCCGTAATATAAATGTCATCTTTTCCTAATCTTCAAGGGCTATCTCAATCTGATTGTATCTTGAATATCTGTCAAGGAAACAGTAATAGGAATGACTAGCTAGCATTTCCAAAATTTGATCGATGAAGGGCAAAGGAAAGTGGTCTTTCCTCATGACGATATTCAACTTCCTGTAGTCAATGCACATTCTCCAACCGGTAGTGATCCTAGTTTGCACGAGTTCATTGTCGGCATTGGCTATAATGGTGATTCCTGACTTTTTAGGAATCACCTAAGTTGGACTCACCCATTGACTATCGGATATTGGGTATATGATACCCACATCTAATAGCTTAAGAACCTCGGCCTTAACCACTTCTTTTATATTTGGATTTAGTCTACGTTGTGGTTGTCAAGAGGTCTCCGCATTATCCTCTAGATAAATGCAATGAGCACAAATCAAAGGGTCAATTCCCTTGAGGTCTGCAATTGACCATCCAAGGGCTCATTTGTGCTCAATAAGAGTAGAGATAAGCATACTCTCATGTTCTTGCTCCAGGTGGGAAGAAATCACCACCGGGTATGTCTCATCTTAACCTACATAAACATATTTCAAATCAGAGGGCAAAGGTTTTAGGTCAAGCTTCGGTGCCTGAGGTTAGACAATAGAGGCACTATATCTGTTTGGGGTAATTCTTCAAATTGTAGCCTCCACCGGTTAACTTCAAGTATCGACACAGTATCAAGCATGAAACCTGTCTCCCTAATCATATCATCATCTAAATCATGGGAGTGAGTGTAAGACCTGTATCCTAGTTCGTACTGTTCCGATGAATCCTGCGATCATTTCCGTCGAAGTCCAACAATCCGCGACTGATAATCGACGTTGCGCACGACCGTAAATCGTATCATTTAGATTCGAGTCGGTTTAATCCGAGACCTGTATCATTGCGATCGCACTGTCGCCGCGGTTCCAACGCCGCGACTCACGCACCGATCCGATACCCTGACCAGAAGATGTGAGTCGGCGTTTATTTCGAAGAAACACCATGCTTTCTCAATCTCAAGAGAATCTCTACACAATGTCAAATCAATTCCATCAATCAATCAATCACTTCAATGTCAAGTACAAAGCAACCCATGCTTTTTCTCTCCAAAGTCAACTCTTTCTTACCCTCTCTCTTACACCACCTTACATGTCAAGTACCACATCCATCACTCACCTCACCCTTTCACCCGTCACACCCATCCCTCTCTCCTTACAACTCTCTCTCTCTCTCTCTCTCTCTCTCTCTCTCTCTCTCTCCCTCTTTTCTCACACCATTTCCAAGCAAGAGAGAGCCCACACGTCCAAGCTTCTCCATGTGAGAGGAATGTGATTTTGGTGGCCCACTTTCCCATTCCAAAATCCATCATCCTAGCCATCCATTTCACATCTCCACCATCAAAGAGGAGCACAAGGAGGGTGGCGTTCCAACGGACCAAAGAGATCAACCGGTGGGTGCTTTGATAGGATAGTTTTCTATCTTTTCATGATGGGCCAAGTGAGGCCTACCGATCAATGGTATGGATCTCACTTGGGACCCTAAGATGTGGCCAATGGCCCACCTTGATTATCATTTTATGTACGATTAGATGCAAGGGAGGGCCCATAGTGTCAAGATCCCTCCATCACACGTGTGACCCACTTTTTTTCTCCCACTCGTTTTCTCTCTCTCCCTCTCTTGTTCATTTTTTTTGTGTGATGATGTGGCCATGTGGCCCACTTGGATGGACCCCACCATGAGCCATGTATTTTATCCAAGCCATCCATAGGTGGGGCCCGCTTGCATATGTGTTGCACCCACACCATCCATCCATGTGGTGGCCCACCTAAGCACGGCCCACCTTAACGTTATTTGTATGCCAAGACAAAAAAAAAAAAACAAAAAGAAAGAAAGAGTCCAACGTCACCGGACGTCTGGAAAGTAAACACAAATATTAACTTGGTTTACAAGCTTTTTAGGTGGACCACGTGTGTAGGCCCCATCTTGATGTATGTCTTCAATCCACGCCGTTCATCCTTTTCCCCGTATTATTTTAGGTGTTGAGCCGAAAAATGAGGTCAATCTGACTCTCAGACGGACCATACCTTTGGAAATAGTGATTTTCACCGTTGAAACTCACCTTAATCTTTCTACGCGCTGAAAAACATCCAATATTGGTCTTGATGGACTGGCCTTGGGCAATGGAAACCAGTGGACGGGGTGGATTTGGCTGAAGAGGGCCCCACACATGAAAAACCTCCAGAATTCGGGTTTTCAAAAAAAAAAAAAAAACAAAAAAAAAGAGGCAGTGACGCAGCAGCAAAACGCTGCTGTGTTTTCACGGGCGAACGGGCCATGGGCCACGGCCCGACATGTGGACCCCACCATGATGTATATTTTGTATCCACACCGCCCATTTGGTGGCCCACTTCCTGAGGTGGGCCTCCTCCTAATTTCAGATCCATCCAGATCTCAGGCGGCCCACACCACAAGAAACAGCGGTAATTGAACTCTACCATTGAAACCCATTTTGGGCCCACTGAAGTTTCGGATCAATGTGAAATTTATTTTCACCCTTCATCCAGGTCCACGTTACCTTATGAACGGGTTGGATGGAAACTAAACATTACAGTGGCCTCACATGGGACCCACAAAGATGTCTGTGTTTTACATGCTCACCGTCCAGGCGGACGGTGGCACCACCAAAAACGTATGTGTTTTATTCACGCCGTCCAGCAGGTTGCTGGACGGCCAGTATGCCCCACGGCCAGTGACGGCCAGTAGGCCCCACAGTAGGCCACACAATTTGTGGACCCCACCATAAAAGTTGTGTTGCATCCAAACCATCCACCATTTGGCAAGTTTGTCTTAAGGCTTGGGGCCAAAAAATAAATAATAAAAAATAATAATAATAAGATAGATCTATTTATCATGTGGACCCCACTGTTCAGTGAGGACTGAACGTCCACCATTAGACCCTTGGGCCACCAAGTTCTTGGTGACCCTATGAACAGATTTTATGGGTAATAAATGTTTTGGTGGGCCCTAGGAATTTCAATGGTGGAAGTCATATTCTTTTTCTTTTTTTTTTTTTATATGGTGGAAGTCATATTCACCACTTATGTAAGGCCCATGTTATGGGGCCCATTCGATGTATTTGTGGCTGTTAGGGAGACCCACCTTGATGTGTATCTGTGGTCATTACTGAGGCCCTCGTTGATGTGCATGAGGCCGTTGTTTAGGCCCACCTTGATATTTATAACGCCCATGTGATGGGGCTCATTGTGATGTATTAGGGCCCATGGGTTGAGGCCCATTGTGATGTATTAGGGCTCATGGGTTGAGGCTCATTGTGATGTATTAGGGCCCATGGGTTGAGGCCCATTGTGATGTATTGGGCCCATGGGTTGAGGCCCATTGTGATGTATTAGGGCCCTTGGGTTGAGGCCCATTTGATGTATTTGAGGCCCGTGGGTCGAGGCCCAATGTGATGTATACAAGGTTTATTGCATTGTGTGATTCCACCATGGGTTATGTAATGATAGTTATGGCAGGCTATGCCTTGGGAGCAATGTTGGTTTGACGTCCACATTGTAAGTATAATGTTGGTTAAATGTCCGCATTACGACTCTCCCTAGGGCCATTAGTAGGCCCATACTTGTTGTGTGTAGGCCGTCTAGGCCCATCTGCATTGTAAGGATAGTTCATCACCTTACAACATGCTTAGTGTAGCTCCATGATTCAAGCCCATACGCATCATATGTATGCTTGATATAAGGAATGTTGGTTATAACATGAGCCGTTGGGCTGAGACATTTACAGGACTACATATGAGACAGAGTGCCCTACATGAGCGCATGGTACGCGCGAGATTACTGCATATTTATACGGTGTGATTCATGCATCTCGCATACATGATACTTGATTTCTGTACGCCCTAGCAACATCAGGGCCGTAGCCTCCACAGGCATGTTGTGGATGGCCAGACGGGACACCGAAAATGTTTGGTTCTAGCATACGGGCGCCATAGATGTCCCTAGGTGAAAATCCCTGAACCTCCGTGGCCAGGAGACGCCCTAACGTCGAGACCGAGTGGATATATATGAGCGCGTGAGGGACGTATTCCAGTAGGCCGCGTCTCCCACTGTGTCGTGGTCGGTTAGGAGGGGGTGTGACCTTACCCGCCTGAGTGAGGGGGTAATATCTAGGTTGAGTTTGACCAGCTTTAGGAATGGGTCTGCTATCGACGAGCCGGGCCCGATATTGGCAGGCAGATAGTGAGGTCTCTTCCACTTACCCAGTTGTGCGCTCGGATAGGGGCGGCAAGCCGGCGTAGATTGTAATAGACCCCGGTGATAATTTCAGAGAGGAACCGTACTGATTCGTGGACTTATTGAGCAGGAATTGCATACCCATTCATTCACTATCCACTCGGGCTGGTGGTGTATAACTATTTGTTACGTGTACCTTCGCATGGCCACGATTTCGGTTGGACGCGCGACTAACCTGAGATCAGGAGTTTACCACATTGTGTCTGACTATCCAAATTTAGGTATGGGACTGGTTTGGATAAAAGTCCCTTGTGATGAACCCCATAGCCTGTGATACTTCGTACTATCATCCCGACTTCACATTCCAGCATGGTCATTTCATTCGCATCACATATCACTTTGCATCTGTAATACTTAGCATTTTGGGTTACTATGTTTTTGCACTTATATGGTCTAGATGAGGTTGATGGTATTCGTGGCTCGTCAGGATTCGCATATTACATTGCATCATCAGCATCTGTTATTGTCTTATTATGTTTTACATCGCATAACCTTGGTACAACTGATAGCACTCATGGACTTACTAGTATATTTTCGCTTACTCTGATATCGTATGATTCATGATCTTGTTAGTATTTTCGATTATTCCGATGATGTATGATTTATAGGCTTTATAGGTATACTTGGCACTTACCTTACACACGCTCTCACCACCCTCTAAGCTTTTGTAAGCTTATGCATGATAGATGCGTGCAGGTGGCGTTAGGTTGCAGCAGCATTGAGCTCGGAGCATACAGTAGTCTTCTGGAGCTTTTGGAGTTTCTGTTACTTTCATTATATTGTATTTTCCTTTCATACACATTATACTTAAAGTTTTTGATATAGTGGATATGTGGTATTGTTGTTTTGTGTCTTGGTTATGCTTATGGTTATGCTCCATTACAAAAAAAATTCATACTGAAAATCCTCCTTATAGGATCTCAGGATCGGAATCTGGCGTATGGGCGCTGGGAGCCGAGAATGGGGTACTACGGAGGCTGTCAGCGCCGGATTCTGCGATCGGGAAGTTTGTGAGCCCGATTTCCGAGTTTGGGGCGTGACAGTAGGTCAAGCACGTCTCTAGAGGGTCAGAGGATAAGGTCATTAAAGTTTTATCTTCCACGAAAGAATCAATCAAGTTAACATCATGGGCATTGTCGTCATCATCTGCCTGTTTGCTCATATTAAAAAAAATATTAAGCTCCAATATCATATTCCCAAAAGACAAATTCATGACTCCATTCCTACAATTAATGATTGCATTTGATGTAGCAAGGAATGAGTGACCAAGGATGACAGGATTTGAGTGCTCATGTCCACTATGGGTTAAGTATCCAGGATGATAAAATTTACTGGGTAGTAGAATTTATCAACTTAGACCAACACATCCTCAATTATCCCTCTCAGTACATGAAATGAGCGATCAATAAGTTGTAATGTGTCCGAGTGGGTTTTAATTCACCTAGACCTAGTTGTTCGTAGACCGAGTAAGGGATCAAATTTACACTTGTGCCTAAGTCAAGAAGTGTGTTCTCAATCCGGTAACTCTCAATTACTCAAGCAATGGTTAGGCTACCGGGATCTTTATATTTCTGTGGTACATCTTGCTTTAGGATCACACTCACTTTCTCTGTCAAAAATATTTTCTTTTGGATATTTTGTTGTCTTTTGGTTGTACATAAGTCTTTCAGAAATTTAGCATATGAAGGTATTTGTTTTACGGCATCCAGTAGAGGAATGCTGACCTTCACTTGTTTCAGCACCTCTAGGATGTCCTGAGAGTTAGAAAGAGGTTTTGGTGTAATCAACCATTGGGGGAATGGAGCAACTAGTTTACTTTGAAGTTTCGGTTCTACCTCATGTGGAGCATCACTTGGTCTATCATTCTCATCTACATCCGGGTCCTTAGACTTTTCAGCCCTTACCAGAATAGATTTGTCCCACTCCTAAGAGTGGTGATAGACTTAGCTTACTCCATTGAATTTGAAGAGCTTGGTTCACTAACTCCGTATTGCGGTTTAGGATTGGGGATAGGTTGGGCTAGAAGCATCCCTTTCTCCATAACCATAACGCGTGAGTTTATCTTTTGTATAGCCTTTGTGAGTTCTTGTAAGGCTTGAAGAGTACTTTGCTAGATGAGATCTTGAGGATTTTGAACCAATTCCTCTTGAGGTTTCCCTTGATTTAAGAATTGATTAGGGATTCCTTTAGGTGTAACAGATTGTCCATTTCTCCAACTGAAATTCGGATGATTTCTCCAGCTGGAGTTGTATGTGTTTGAAGTGAGTCCCTTGAAAGGCCTTTGGTAGTTGTTTACGGCATTTGATTGCTCATTCAATATTTCTTGAAATGCAGGTATTGTTGGGCATTTTTCAGTTGTATGAATGTTACAAGCACAAATACCGTGGACAACTTCCTTATCCTTATCCTTATCCTTCCTGAGTTCAATGGCCTCGAGTTTCCTTGTGAGACTGACCACTTTAGCATTAATATCATCTTCCTCTTTTAAAAGATATATTCCACCTCTCCTTTGATTGAGTAGGCTTAGACGTGATGCTAGTTCTTGGGGAGATGTCCCATGATTGTGCGCTTTCAAGAAGTTTAGCAAAGTAATCCCACACTTCATCAACATCTTTGTTCAGGAATTTTCCATTGCACATTATCTCGACAAATTAGCGCATGGAAGATGTCAATCCTTCATGGAAGAAATTTGTTATGTGTCACGTTTCAAAACCGTGTTGTGGGCATGAACTGATAAGATCCTTGAACCACTCCCAACAGTGGAAGAATGTTTCATCTTTCCTTTGGGCGAAGTTCATGATCGACTTTCTGATGGTGTTCGTTTTATGATATGGGAAGAATTTCTTTATGAACTCCCTTGTCATGTCATTCCATCTACCAATAGTTCATGGACGTAATGAATGTAACCACGTCTTAGCCTTTTCTTTCAAGGAGAAAGGGAAGAGTTTCAGCTAGATTGTGCCCTTAGACACATTAGGAAAGTATAAAGTAGTTATGATCTCATCAAACTCTTTCAAGTGTAAATATAGATTTTCATATTCAAGCCCAAGGAACTTTGGAAGGAGTTGGATCACTCCTGGCTTGATGTCTATGTTTCCTGTATTTTCTGAAAAAACCATATAGGAAGGGGTGCTCACCTCTGCCGACTGTAAATAGTCTCGTAAAGTACGAGGCGAGGGTGCTCGGTGCACCTCGTTCTCATCCTGGATTTCCTCCACCCTAGGTTGGGGTGGATTTGGAGGTTGATTAGCCTATTGATTTGTAGCCATAACTTCGGTTAACTCTATGGATATCGAGTGGTGTCTAATCCTATGATGGATAGATAACCCCTCAACCAATCTTGCTTCACTCAAGAGACATCGAGTGTTGTCACGGACCCACTTGGGCATGAAACACTCTCAGCCTTCAATTTCAGAATCTAACCTAAACCTAAAAAGAAAAAGGGAAATAGAAATCTAGAAATAGAAAGAGAGAGAATTAGAAAGAAGTTACCAAATTAGAAGTTACTATGTTAGGATCCTACAAAAGAAATAGGAAAGTGAATTAGTTTTTAAAAAAGAAATAAGAAAGTTTTTAAAAATAAAAATAGAAAGATGAGTTAGTGTCTAAAACTAAAAAAGGAAAGTTTATAAAAAAAAAAAACAACCTAGTTTCTAAAAATGAAAAAGGAAAGTTTCTAAAAACAAATTAGGAAAGTCTCTAAAAAAGCAACCTAGTCTCTAAAAACGAAAAAGGAAAGTTTCTAAAAATAGCAACCTAGTTTCTAAAAATGAAAAAGGAAAATTTCTAAAAACAAATTAGGAAAGTTTCTAAAAAAGCAACCTAGTTTCTAAAAATGAAAAAGGAAAGTTTCTAAAGACAAATTAGGAAAGTTTCTTTAAAAAAAAAAAAAAAAAAGTAACCTAGTTTCTAAAAATGATTAAGGAAAGTTTTTAAAAATAAATTAGGAAAGTTTCTAAAAAACAACCTAGTTTCTAAAAATGAAAAAGGAAAGTTTCTAAAAATGAAAAAGAAAAGTTTTTAAAACTAGAAATAGAAAGATACGTTAGTTTCTAAAAACAAATTAGGAAATAACCCTAACCTAAAAATAGAAAGTAGAAAAATTCTAATCTTAAACTAATTCTAAAACTAGTTAATCTCAGAAAAACGTAACCGTTAGTCCCTAGCAACGGCGCCAAAAACTTGTTCACAACCCCAAGTGTAGGGTCGCGATGTAGTAATAATCTTGGTAAGACCGAGGTCGAATCCACGGGGACTGATCATGTGCGTTTATTAAATTAACTAGAAGTAGAACTAAAAGAAGATATAAAACTAATTCTGAAGTGATTGAGAGAGTAATTGTGAATTAAGTACTTAAAATTAAGAATTTAAAGGTGAAAACTAGGGTTTCCAAGGATCCACTTGTAGAGATCAGGGAGATCTATGCTTCATTCAAGGACACAAATAGAATCAGAGTCCCATCTTATCCAATTGGAAGATATCTCAGTAAAACCAAATACGAACTTCCTTTAACCTAATTCTCAATGTATGAGAGGTGTGAGAACTGGAAGTGATTCCATCACAAAACCATGCCCAGGATAAAAGGCAAACAACAGGATTTACCAATCCCACAACCAATCATAAGAGAATTGTGAAAGTTAGGAACGATTCCATCATCCAACCATGCCCAAGGGACGATGATGAACGGCAGAATTTCCTAATTTCACAATCTCAATACATGAAAAGAACATACTCAAAGCTATCGCAGATCTATTGTAATTTGAGTCACAACAAACCATTAAAAACTGAAAATATTCCATATAATCAAACTAGAATCAAAGAGAGTTCAACATAAACATGAATCAAAGCAATAAGAACATCCCATTACGGTACAAGCTTCACCTCTTAGCCCTATCTAAGAGGTTTAGCTAACTATAGACATGATTGAACTAAAATATCTTAAGAAAAGCATAAAAACAAGGAAAAGGAAGAAAAACTCTTGACGATGACTTCTCCATACTTTTTCTCCACTCCTCAAACCCTATAAGATGCCTAAGAACATCTTAGGGAGTCCTATTTATAGTTGTGGAACTCCAACTTTTGCCCCTAGTTGGAAAACTCTAGAAATCACCTCAAATTTATACAGTTTTCTAAAATAGACTTCACTCTGCGCAATTTCACAGAATGACCTAGAGTTTCAGACTATGTTTCTTCAGGACAATTTCAGGAATATGTTCATTTTTAGGACAATTTCAGGATTCCTTTTCTTCACTTCAAATATTTAATTCTCTTCATTCCTTGCTTGGTTTTCTTAAATCTTTGGCATGTGAATTCTTCAATCTTGGTCTCCTAAGATTCATCCCTTGCCTTCTTAAGCATCAAATCCAAGCTTTTAGCACCATTTTTAATCCAAGCTCTTAAATTCACCTTGCAACACAAACATGAGTAAAATATAACATTAAGCATTATCATGTTCATAAAACCAAGATATAAATGGGGGATAATATGCAATATTTGACCCTCAATAGTTTGAGCAGTTGAAAGTCCAATTTTGACTGAGGTAACGGTTTTAGCACTGAAGGCCAAGGAAAAGGGAGTCTCCTTAGTGGTTGTTCAGGTAGTAGTTCGGTATGCCTAGAGTACGTGGGGGAACTCTTCAGCACATGATCCTTTGGCTTTCTCAAACTTCTTCCGGAGATGGTTTTTAATGATTTTGTTGACCACCTTGACCTGTTCGTTGGCCTGTGGATGCTGTGGCGACAAATAAACATTCTGAATTACAAGGTTCTTGCACATATCTAGGAACCGTTTATTATCGAATTACTTTCCATTATTTGAAATGATCGCGCGAGGGATCCCATACCTACACACAATGTTCTTCCAAACGAAATCCCTGATTTTTTGCTTGGTAATCTTTACCAGAGGCTTGGCCTCAACCTATTTAGTAAAATAATCGACTGCGACCACTGCGAACTTGGTCTGTCCTTTTTCGGTCGGCAGGGAGCCGATGATGTCAATTCCCCATTGGACAAACGACCATGGTCCGGTCATAGGGGTCAGCTGTTAGGGTGCTTACCAAGGTATACCCGTGAAGCGTTGGCATTTGTCACATTTTCGGGCATATTGCTGAGCATCTGCCTAGATGGTCGGCCAGTAGTACCCCTGTTAAATGACCTTGTGAGCTAAGGCTCGGCCGCCAGAGTGATTCCCACAAATGCCTTCGTTGATTTCTTTCAGGATGTACTTGGCTTCCTTGGATTGGAGGCATCTAAGATAAGGGAGGTAAAATCCCTTTTTATATAAGATGTCTCCAACTATGGTGTAGCTCTTTGCCCTAGTTTGTAGTCTACGTGCTTTTGAGCGATCTTGGGGCAGCTTATCCTCCTTGAGGACGTCAACGATCGAATTCATCTAGGTCAGCCCTGAATTTATCTGAAGGACTGTAGCTAGGATAGGTTCATTAACGCTTGGTTTAATAAGGAATTTGATTGGGATCGACCTTGGAATATCATCTTCGGCCACAGTAGCCAACTTTGCTAACATGTCTGCTTTAGATTTTCTGCTCAAGGAATTAGGCTGACGTTGCATTTCTGGAACCTACCGATCATTTCTCTGGCTTTTAATAGATAGGATTTCATGCGTATAGGCTAACGTCGCATTTCTGGAACCTACCGATCATTTCTCTGGCTTTTAATAGATAGGATTTCATGCGTATAGGCTGACGTTGCATTTCTGGAACCTACAAATCATTTCTCTAGATTTTAATAGATACGATTTCATGCGTTTATTTTTGGCCTAATACTCGTCAGCTATCTGATTAACAACGAGCTATGAGTCACTGTAAATTTAAGATGTTCGGCTCCCATGGCGACTACCAACCTAAGTCCGTCTAGTAGCGGTTCATACTCTGTGATGTTGTTGGATGCTTGAAATCCAAATCTTATGGCATATTGCATGTATGTGTGATCTGGAGTTTCCAGAACTATACCGGCCCTGCCGGCTTTAGAATTGGATGAGCCATTGACATACAACGTCCACGTTGATTGGTCGGACTTGACCAACGTCAGCTTGGACGAAATGCTTGGACCGGATTTCAGTTCAGGCTGAATGCTCGGATCAGATTTCAGCTTGGGCTGAATGCTCGGGTCGGATCCTTTATCGTGCCCAAGAACGAGTTTGGCAATAAAGTCTGCAACTGCTTGGCCTTTGATTGTTGTTCGAGGCCGATACTTGATATCGAACTCGCTAAGCTTGATTGCCCATTTTATCAGCCTCCCCGAGGCTTCAGGCTTTTGTAGCACTTGGTGGAGAGGTTGATTAGTCAGAACGATGATGGCATGGACTTGAAAGTACGGTCGTAAACGTTAGGATGAAATGACTAGGGCCAGCGCTAGTTTCTCCATGTTTAGATACCTGGTCTTGGGGGAGACCAGGGCCTTACTGACATAATATACGGGAGCCGTTTCCCTTCATGTTCCCTCATCAAGGTCGAACTAACTGCCACAGTTGAGACCGCTAAGTACAACAACAACAATTCTCCTTGCTCAGGCTTTGAGAGCAATAACGATGATCCCGGATATTACTTGGGTTGCTGAAAAAAAAGCTCGCATTCTTCTGACCACTCTACCTTTGGTTTCCCTTTTAATTACTTGAAGAAAGGAAGACACTTATCTGTAGTTCAAGACACAAAATGTTCAGTGAAAAAATTCATCCTGTAAGGCGCTGGAATTCTTTTGTCGTCTTTGGCAAGCTCATATCGAGCAGAGCCTAGATTTTATTAGGGTTTGCTTCGATTCCTCTCTGACTGACCAGGAATTTGAAGAATTTTTCAGAACTAACTCTGAAGGCACACTTGTTCGGATTCAGTTTCATCTGGTATTCTCGAAGCATTACAAACATCTCTTCAAGATCAAATACATGATCTATAACCTTAATGCTCTTAATGAGCATGTCATCTACATAGACCTCCATTGATCGCCCGATCTGGTGGGCGAACATCTTGTTGATGAGCCTTTGATATGTGGCTCCGACGTTCTTCAACTCGAAAGACATGACTCTGTAACAATAGAGGCCTTTGTCGGTAATGAAAATCGTCTTCTACTTGTCATATAAGTGCATCGCAAATTGGTTATAACCTGAATAGGCATCCATGAAGCTCAGTAGTTCATGTCCTGTCATGCTATCGACGAGCTGTCTATTCTAGGGAGAGGGAAACTATCTTTGGGGCAGGCTTTTTTCAGGTCAGTTAATCAACACAGACCCACATGTACTGATCTTAGAGGAGCTTTTTGATGTCTTCTCTGATTATGGCGTATCGTTCAAGATCGAGCGGCCTACATTTCTGTTGGATTGGTCGGTGGTCGGGATCGACGTTCAGCCTATGGACGATGACCTTTAGGTTGATGTCATACATATCCTTATGAGACCATGTGAATACATCGGCATATTGTCGAAGGAGGTTCACAATTTTTTCTCATAATGGAGGCACCGAGGACGACTCGATCTGAACTGTTCAGGTAGGATCCAAACTGTCGAGGGGGATGAGTAAGAGGTTTTCCATGGGGCATCCCCTTTCATTTGAATCTTCTCGAGAATTGAGGGAGGTGATCATCATTGTTTGATGCCAAGCTTTTAGTGCCATGGTGTAGCATTGCTGAGCTTCATATTGGTCCCCCTCGACCAATCTAGCACCATACTCGGTTGGGAACTTCATGGCGAGGTGATAAGTCAAGACTACGGCTTGTAGAGAGTTGAGGGGAAGGTCGGCCGAGAATTACATTATAAATGGATGGGCAGTCTACCACTAAGAAGTCAATCATGGTAGCTACTTGGTTCTGCCCGTCTCCAGCAGTGAGCGGGAGCTGAATCGAACCTTTCGGCGTGACTCTGTCTCCCGTAAATCCAAGCAGGGGAGTTTTAACGGCTCGGAGTTGAGACCGTCCAACTCCCATCTTGTCAAATGCATTTGCGAAGAGGATATCGGTCGAGCTTCCAGTGTCCACCAGGATTCGAAACACTTTGCGGTTAGCTATGGTCATCGTAACCACAAGTGAATTGTCATGGGGATGGTGGACTCCTCGGGCGTCTTCTTCGGTAAAGGTCAGACTGCAAGATATTACTTTTTGCTCTTTCGGGGGTCTTCTGGTGGCAAGGATTTGATGCTCCTAGCTGGAGTGGCTGGTATTCCTTGTGTAATCCCTCCAAGCTCGGTTCAAGTCCCTTCCACCTGCTGGTCCACAGAAGATAGTGTGGATTTCTCCGGTTGGTTCGTTGTTAATGGGATGTTCATTCTTTGTATCAACTTGATCTCCTCTTTTGTTGACATATTGTCGAAGATACCCGTTGCGGATGAGCGCTTCAATTTCTTCCTTAAGGTCGAAACAGTCACTTGTCAAGTGGTCGTGGACTAGGTGAAAATGATAATATTTTCGCTTGTCTCATTTGTCAGCACCAGACTTTATCTTGCTTGGCCATTTGAGAATACGCTTCTCTCAGACTTCCATAAGGACTTGCTCGGGCGTCTTGTTGAGGGGAGTGTATGTACTAAACCTGATGTCAGGCCGCTTGTTTTGACGCTAAGTTCCTTGCGGTTGGTCATCCTTCCTCCTTATGCTTTTGCTTGCTGAGCTGAGCTCTTCCTTAGGTCGTTGGTCCTTGGCCATTGTTCCTTTGTTTTGGGCGGTCTTTCGTAGGCTAGAAGCTTCCTCGGCATTCAAATACTTCTATGCTCTGTTCAGAAGGTTGGTCATCGTCGTCGAGGGGTTTTTATCTAGTGAGAAGAGGAACCTCCCGTCTTTCAGGCCTCCCATTATCATGGTCAGAGTAATTTCTTCAGAGTGTGCCCGTACTTGCATTGCCTCGACGTTGAAGCGCTTGATGTAGTCCTATAACAGCTCGCCTTCCCCTTGAATGATATGAAGGAGGTGAGAGGCAGATTGAATTCTTTCCTTCCCGCTAATAAAGTTAGTGATGAAAACTTTACCGAGCTAGGAGAAAGAACTAATTAACTATGGTTTCAACTGTCACGCCCCAAATCCAAAAATTGGGCTCACAAAATTTCCTATCGCTGAATCTGTTGCCGACAGCCTCTGTAGTACCCCATTCTCGGCTTCTTTCGCCTATACGCCAGATTCCGATCCTGGGATCCTACAATGAGGATTTTCAACACAAATTTATCTCATAAGAAGCATAACTACAAGTATACCCAAATCACAAGAACAACATCATCATCACATATCCACTAATATAAACATTTGAATACAGATCTGAAATGGAAATACATATATCAAAAATCAAAGCTCCAGAAGATGGTTGCATGCTCCATGCTCGATGTTGCTGCAACTTAACACCACCTGCATGCATTTATCGCGCATAAGCTTATAGAAAGCTTAGAGGGTGGTGTAAGTGTGTACACAAGATAACTGACAAATACTCAATACAATGCATTAATCATACAATATTGGAATTACTGGCAAGATCATGAATCATACAATATCAGAGTATGCGAAAATACTGCAAGTCTATAAATCATACAATATCAGAGTACGCAATATAAATCAGCTATGCAAACGAGGAGTCATAGAGAGCTAAATATCAGATGCCAAGGATACAACGCAATATGTAAATCCTGCTAAGCTCGTCTAGGCCATATAAGTGCAGAAACATAGCGACCCAAAATACCATATGCCATGGATATAATACAATATGCAATGCGAATGAAATGACCAAGATGGAGTGTGAAGTCGGGATGATAGTATGTAGTATCGCAAACTACAGGGTCCATCACAAGGGACTTCTATCCAAACCAGTCTCATAACTAAATTTAGATAGTCATACTCAATGTGATAAACTCCTGATCTCAGGTTAGTCGCGCGCCCAACCAAAATTCTGGCCATGCGAAGGTACATGTAACAAATAGTTGCACACCACCAGCCCGAGTGGATAGTAAATGAATGAATGAGTATGCAAGTCCTGCTCAATAAGTCTACATATCATTACGGTTCCTCTTTGGGATATCACCGGGGTCTATTACACTCTAAACCAGATTACTGTCTCATCGCATGCAACAAGGTGAGTGAAAAAGACCTCACTATCCGTCTGCCAATATCGAGCTCGACTCATCGATAGCGGACCCATTCCTCGAGCTGGTCAGACTCAGCCTAGCATTGCCCTCTCCTCTTGGGCAGGTAAGGCCACACCCCCTTCCAACCGACCACGACACAATAGGAGACGCAGCCTAACGGTATATGGCCCTCATGGGCTCATGCATCCACTCAGTCTAAACGTTAGAGCAACCTCTGGAAGCAAGAGGGTTTAGGGACTTTCACCCAGGGATATCTATAACACCCCATGTAAAATAGATTTTCGGTGTCCCATTTGGCCATCCACGATATGCATGTGGAGGCTACGTCCCTGATGTCGTTAGGGTGTACAGTAATCACAACACACGATGCAAGATGCATGAGTCACACAATCCAATCATGCATCAATCCTATGCATACCATGCGCTCATGTGGAGTAACTCCACCTATCAGGGAGTCTCATGAACAACCTGCCATATACAATAGCCAACCATATCTCATAATCAAACATGCAGATGATGCGTATGGGCATGTATCATGATGATATGCTATCACATACTCAGAATCGGCCTCGACACTCGGAATCGGCCTCGACAATCAACATTGACAATCGGAATCGGCTACAACTATCAGAATCAGTCTCAATAATCAGAATTGGCCTCGATTACTCGCAATTAGCCTCGATAATAAGGATCGACCTTGATACTCGGAATTGACCTCGACAATCAGAATCGGCCTCGATACTTGGAATCAACAATCTGAATCGGCCTCGACATACGGAATCGATCTCATCAATTGGACTCGACCTCGACTAATGGAATCGGCCTCGACAATCGACAATCGGAATCGGCCTCAACTAACAGAACCGGCCTCGTCAATTGGACTCGGCCTTGACGATCGGAATCGACAATCGGAATCGATAATCAGAATCAGCCTCGACTAACGGAATCAGCCTCGTCAATTGGACTCGGCCTCAACAATCGAAATCGGCCTAGACAATTGGCCTCGTCATACGGAATCAGCCTCGTCAATCAGACTCGGCCTTGACAATCGGAATTGGCCTCGACTAACGGAATCGGCCTCGTCAATCGGACTCGACCTCGACAATCGATGAGAATGGGCCTAACAAGGCCTAAGGGAAGGTCGCAATGTGACATCCAACCATCAATGTGGACATTTAACCACCATTGCTCCCAAGGAGTGGCCCACATAGGGTTAAAACATATAGGGGCCCTTGGCGTCTCACAAAGGCGTAATACACATCGCAATGGGCCTCATACAAGGGCTACATACACATCACTATGGGCTGCATCACATGTACCTCGAATACATCACAATGGGCCTTACTCATGGGCCTCAAATACATCACATTGGGCCTCGCCCATGGGCCTCGAATACATCACAATGGGCCTCAAATACATCACATTGGGCCTCACCCATAGGCCTCAAATTCAAACAGGTGGGCCCTATCACATGGGCCTTAAATACAAGGCAGATGGGCCCTACCACATGGGCCTCAAATTCGTAATAGGTGGGCCTGAACCTTCGAAATGGGCCCACCAAATGATCAGCATGGATGAACAACACATATAACAGTGGGCTGCACGTCCAGCGGACTAGACGGCGTGGTTATAACACATACATCAAGATAGACCCATTGCATCTCCAGGTGGGCCTAATGGGACAGCCCATAACCCGGGAAATTAGGTGAACAGATTGCCTATAATGCATGCCTCAAGGTGGGCTGTTGCACCACTAAAATGGCCCAATGGGCAGCCTATAATCCATGAAAAAATGGATAGGCAGCCTGGATATACAACGATTTCATCCAGGTGGACCACTGTCCTGGGCGTTGCAAGTATCCAGCACATGGATCATGGTGGCCCTACGTCCCACGGACTGTACAGATGTAATCACGGTGTGGTCCACATCCAGCTGAACCGCACAGGAAGGATGAAATACATGCAGCATGAGGGCCACGTCCAGCCCAACTGGACAGATGGCTGGATATACAATCATACATCAAGGTGGGCCGCGGACAGACGGCATGTAAATAAAGTACATATATCAAGGTGGGCCACACGCAGATGGAAGGCATGGCATACAACACATCATCAAGGTAGGGGCCCACACAACCCAAAATGGGCAGACAGCGTGGATGTAAAGCAGATACATCAAGGTGGGGTCCACCTGCCCACACGTGTGGGATGGCCCCTTGTCCCGAAACAGATGGACGGATGGAAAAACACATACATCATGGTGGAATCCCACTGTCCTTGCACTGGACGGTGAGGATACAACACTTACGTCATGGTGTGGTCCACAGGGCTTGCTGTGTCATTATAGCAACTATATAGCTGGTGTACGGTACCCAATCCGTCTAGTAGGTGGGTCCCACATGGGGCCCACCACATGCACATCTATTATTACATATAATATTATATAAAAGAAAAGGCAACGTCCAGAGGGTCTGAACGCCCAGGACGGTCGGTTTAGATCTAACACATACATACGTGGACCCACAGAACTTGCTGACGTCAGTCAGCGGAGGGGTCCCACCATTTGAACGGCTTGGATATCATATGAGACCCATAGAATTTGCTGACATCAGTGGGGCAGATGGTCCCACCATCTACATGGATTGACGGTATGATGAAACGCACGCCATGGGGGAGGGCTGTGCATGGCACCGTCCAGATGGACGGTGCAAATGAAACACACGCGTCTTGGTGAGGTCCACGTGGTGTGGCCCACCAGAGATTGCTGCGTACAGCAGCTATTGGCTGGTTACTGACCAGCGTACACCAGCCAGTCATGTCCCATAAAGGTGGGTCCTACATGGGGCCCACACGTATAGGCATATAGCCATATGTATATATGTATATATGTAATATAATATAATATTATATCATATTACATTACTATAATATAATATTATAATACATACATAACATATATATATATATATATATATATATATATATATATATATATATATTACATGTATCAAGTGTCCAGCCCACCATCCAGCAAGCTGGACGGTGCTGAATGATGCACTTACATCAAGGTGGTCCCACGTAGTGGGCCACCAGAGATTTAGCTGATATGTATTTTTTCCTTTCATCCGGGCCTGTGACCGTCCGGTCATGCAGGCCCAAAAATGAGATCAAGGTGGCCCACTTGTTGGACGACATAGGTAGAATACACACATTATAGGTGGGCCATTATTCATAGAGAAAGAGAAAGAGAGAGAGAGAGAGAGAGAGAGAGAAATATCGGCGGTGATGGAGGGGCCCCGCCACTATGGGTCTCTCATTGTTACAAAGTGTACATCAAGGTGGGTCCCACCATATGTGGGCCCTCTAATAACAAAATCGATGGTTAGATCACCCACCGATTGCTAATCTTCTAGCTCCCTTGGCTTCCTTTGATCCTTGGCTCTGATCCTAACGGAAGATGATGGAGAATGAAGGGTTGAGATGAGAGATGAGAGGGTTAGGAAGTGGGCCACACACAAAATTCTCTCATGGAGGTTGGGAGAGCTTGGTCATTGGAATTCTTTGTGTTTTGGGTTACTTGGAAAAGAAGGGAGAAAGAGAGAGAGAGAGAGAGAGAGAGAGAGAGAGAGAGAGAGAGAGAAGATGGGATGGAGTGATGGATGGGAGAGAGGGATGAGTTGTGTAAGGGATTGTTGACTTTTGGGGTAGCTTGTGTAAGAAGGGTATGGGTTGTGATAGGTTGAGTGATGTGTTGAGTGATGGGTTGAATGATGTGAGTACTTGACTTGTACTTGACCCTTAATAGGATTGATTGATTAATGGATGTGACATTTAGGTAGAGATTCTCTTAGGTTTTGCAACGCGCGGCGTTTTCCTTGAATTGAACACGGGTCCACATCTCCTAGCGTGGGTATCGCCTTAGAGCGCGAGATGCGGCATCAGAACCGCGGCGACAGCGTGATCGCACTGGTACAAGTCTCGCGTCAAGCCGACTCTGGAATACGGGATACGTCTCAGGATCGTGCACAAATACCGGATACAGATCGTGGGTCACTGAAATTCGACCGGAAGGACCGCGAAAGCCTACAGAACGGTACGAGCTAAGATACGGGCCTGACATCAACTGTCTGAACCACTTCTGAGCTGCTCCTATCAGGGTCAGTGGAAACGCGCAGCACATGACTGCAGTAGATGTGTTATGGAGCTTCATCCAGACCCTGAACGATTCCAAATGCTCGGATGGGTCGGCAGTTCTGGAAAACTAAGAGATTTATGGCATTTGGAACCTCGGCGATAGCTGCGCCTGCATGATGTCAATGGTAAATGGAGGCTCGGTTTCCTCCAGTATTGCTTCCACTGGGGTTGGAGTATTTGCATAGTAGGTCTGTCATATGTCGCCGATCTGGCCACACAGGTCCTTCAGCTCAGCTTCCCATGGTTTACTACTTTCGGCCATTGCCTCAATGGCTACCTCGGGAACCTTATCGTGCCTCTTTCTGTCCAGCTTATGACGGAGTTCAGAGGCAGGCAGGGCTACAATACCGAAGATATGAGAAGGCACCGACCTTACTGATCCAAGTTGTCGGCTTCTGTGGGAGGTAGCAGGTGCATTAGAGGGCTGAGAGGGGTCTTGGACCACTTGCTCTGCTACCTGCCTGGCTCCTTGTATGGGCTGGGGCTGTAGCTGCTCCAGCAACTACCTCATGGATTTCATATTGTTGTTCAACACTTCGACTTGTTGTTCGAGGGAGTCCAGTAGCCCTCCCCTATTGCGGAATCGTTACACTTACCTCGTAGGAGTGGAGTCAGCCTGTAATTGGGAAGTGAAATACCGATGGCTATCAGGCTGCTCCGGTGGTGCAAGATTGAGCACAATGGAGGAGGCCTGGGCTTTCTTCTTCCCTTTTGCCATCATTGAACTTATGATACAGTGAGAATGGCTTTCAATGTCGGTTCCCACAAGAGGTGCCAAACTGTTGATACAAAAATTTGATTTACCCTTTTTAGACCTTCAAATACCTATACAAGAAGAAGACCAAGGAGACCCTGGCTAAAGCAGGGGACCCTCTGATGCCAAAGTCAGGAATCTGGGTCTAGTAGAAGTGGTTTAAGGGTAGAGATGATGTGTGTGTGTGTGTATACCTTTCACCATTGGAGATCTCCCTATTTATATTTAAGGAGGGATAGTAACATAGAGGGATCCTCCCAGTTTAGTAGGTGCATTTTGTAGATGAATTAGGATTCATAACGGATAGGGATTCTCCCGAGATCCTCAGTGGATATCTTGGGATCTTGAGCTAATTGCGGATTAGCCTCCACAATCCATGGAGAGAACTTCGGACCACTCCCTTGGATAAGGTCAGACTACAGACACGGATAAGGTCGGACGCCAGTTGGAAATTAAGGTGGATCTGTTCGGCCTTCGGATAAGGTCAGACGATAAAGGTAACAGCGCATAAAGTCAGATAAGCTCATCGCTGCCTGTAAACCTATCCTTTCAATTAGGAAGAACATCTTTGTAATGTCTAATTTCCGTAGCCTTTAACTGCTTCATGAGTCCTGATAACCTCTTCAGGTTGTCCCTTGGAGAGTCCATTCTTGGTCATGCCGACCTTCCTCCTTAATCCAGCAGTCGGGTTTGTCATCCTCTAATGAGCATCGGGGCATGCCAGGTCTTGACCTGACTTGCCTCTACATGTCGGTCCATTTTTCCCATAACAAAAGCAAGAGTTGTTCTAGAATACTTTTAAAAAATGTAAGTAGATGATCCATCTTTCTTTTATGTAATACATGTAAATTATTATGATCAAATCACAAATATGTTCTAGACAGATACGAAGTCAATAATAGATTATAATGTTTTTGGGGACGTAGTTTGCTTTAATACCATATACAAGATAAATAGCTATGGATGACCATTTACCCCATTTATTGGGGTAAATCATCATAAGCAAACTATAATATTCATTAGGGCCTTGCTATACGATGAGACAATCAAATCGTTCAAGTGGTTGTTTCAAACATTTTTAAGTGTGATGTCTGAAAGATAGCCAATGACATTCTTGACTAACCAGGATGCCGCAATGGCTAACGCAATAACTTCAGTGATGCTGGAAACATATCATCGTTTATGCATTTGGCACATCTACTTAAATGTTGTGAAACACCTTAATTGTGCATTTAAAGCTTGAAAAAGTTTTGAATCTGATTTCAATAGGTGTGTGTATGATTATGAGGAGGAAGAATTTTTAGCTACACGGAATAACGTGCTTGAGAAGTATGATTTCATACATAATAATTGGCTATAAAATTTGTTTATATAAAGAAAAAAATGGACTTTGGTTTATGGAAGAAATACATTTTGTGATGATATGAAAAATACATACGAAGTGAGAGCATAAATAGTCTTTTCAAAAAAACAAGTACTAGCTGATCGACGATACCGGGAATCCATGGCTGATTTTACAATGAGGCAAAGTACCCTAGTACTATTTCTTGATGTGAATATGCTAAAGGAAGCGGCAAAGGCATACACTCCAGAAGTGTTTAAAAATTTTCAAGATAAGTATAAAAAAAAAAGTCTTAGTTATGCCATTTTTAAATGTAGTGAGTTTGGCACGATTACAGAGTTTCAAGTTACTTATAACGAAAAGTATGAAAGACGTACTGTTAAATTCAACTCATTGGACAATACTGCGAGCTGTAGCTGGAAGAAGTTCGAGTTTGTGGGTATCCTATGTAGTCATGCATTGAAAGTTCTAGATCTTCATAATATAAAGGTGCTTCATCCCCATTATATTCCAAAGATATAGTGAAGAGATGCAAAGGTAGATTTTGCTAAAGATAATACTAGATTAACAATACAAGGTGACCGCAATGTTGCTTTAGATAAGCGAGAAAAATATTTATGTCGCAAGCTTCTTAAAATTGTAACAATGGTCGAGGAGCATAACAAGGTTTTCGAATTTGCAGATAAATTTCATGATAAAGTTATGCGATGTATAAAAATGATCAAAGAACCTCCATTGATGCCATCTCAAGTCGATGACGAAAGTGTAGATACTGATTGTGCATGCCTTGAGCTGATCGAAAGTATGAGGAATGAACTTGCATACCCTAAGACAATCAAAATTGTAGATGTTGAACATGCACACTGTGAGCCAACTAAAAGTGCATGCCTTGCAATAAAAAAGAAAATTACTTTTGTAGATAGTCTGTGTTCACAAACTGCAAGTGGCATTAAAGTAAAGCTTATAGTTAGAGGTAGCCGTCGTGCGTTTAAAAATCCGCTAGATAAAATAAGGAAGTAAAGATCTCAAATTGAATATGTTCAGCCACAAACAAATCACAAGAAGCAGACAAGGGCTGAGGCATCAAACATTATGCACCATCATTCATTTCAATCATCACCTTATCCATTTGCATTCCCCCAATTGGGTCATTTCAATATGGTATTGTTACGAACATGCTTATTAAAGCTTATCATAACATATGGTTACTTTGTTAAAGTTTCTTATTCTTTTTTCTTTTTTTTTTCTCTATTAGAGTTCATATATTATGTCAATAAATTCTTTTGGATTACCAAGTGGATACCATATAAGACATGGTCATCAAATAGTGATGAACTACACTCCTGGCCCTTATGGATTCATCAATGCTCAATTGTCTTATAAAGTGGGTACCAACTACCTAATCTTTGCATGTTTCAACAAAACCCTACCAACATTGGACCTTAGGTATAAATGACATTTAATTTAGTAGTTTTGTAATATTATATATAACATTTGTATCACTTGTGCTCATTGAAGTTTTTATTATTGTGTTTTTACTTTACTAAAGTTCAAATTTTCCTAGAGAGAGTCATTTCGGAATACCTAGGAGTGGTCCAAGTGGATCCATGAGTGCCCCTTTTGCCCCTTACAACCACCAACCAAGTATCAATTTATACAAGCAAATTCACTTGAGAAACCCACAAGTATCATATTTACATAAAGATTCAGCACTACATGATTACAATCAATCGGTGGGGGCTGAAGATCACCACCTATGCTCGAGTAATTACATTTTCTTTTATGAAAGGTGAGCATATATTCTTGTCTGCAACTAAGAAGAAAATTACTCAATATTAAAAGATTCTCCACCATTTTCTTAAATGGTGATGAACTATCATAGGACTCTAGCCATCTTGATTATGCTCTTTATATTTTGGCTTCTTTTTTGCTTGCATGCGTGCTTTCTTTGTTGGGATTTCCCCCACTTTCTTGTTCTTTTGTGATGACAACAATGTTCTTATGCCAAAAGAAAAAGATAAGAGCTTGTTTGGTACATGGTATTAGATGGGATTAAGTGGTATAGAATTGCATTTGACCTCATACAAATTCCATCCATACATGCCTTTTACATGTGTCATTCAAGCTGCACATGCACACAGGAGACTAAACCCAGTTGTGAAAACATGGCCTGTTGATTACAATCCATGGTCCACTAAACACAGAAATCACATAATACAATGTATTTCTTAAGAATCTGGATCATCTGCTTATCACAAGCAATAAAATCCCGCTTGCTGCAATTTAAATGGGTTACATCATCACACATAGTGCTAATAACATCAGTGATTATATGGAGCAATTATGATGTAGGAAAACAAGATTTTCTTCCCTGTGGCAAGCAAAGGATCCAGATTCATTTCTCAAGGGATGAATTTGATCCTAAACATGGGATTTGATGGTAACAATATCATGGTATTTCCAAACATGTAATCATTGTGCAATAAACGATGATAACTCTTCTAAAACAATTCCATCCCATCTAATACTGATGTCCAAATAGGCCCTAAAGGTCATGCTTCTTCAAAATTGTAATACCCCAGATTTTTCCTAACTTGGCAATGGACGTCTTTGGACGTAGAACTGCCCTAGGACCTTATTCTGCAGTGATTAGGGCGTAATTTAATTAAGTATTAATAGATTGAATCACCTTCTATACAAACTACAAAGGCCCGAGTACCACCTCAGGCAGAAATCACTTAGGACCAAATCCTTTAGAAATTAGACAAAATTAACTAAGTGTTAAACTAGTTTACTTGTGAAATTAGCACTAATCACTTTAAATACGATCTGCAAGACCTAAAACTTATAGAATCATTGACGCTAGGTTACCCTAAAATCTAGGATCAAACTCTATTCCTGGTTGCTCTCGGGAGCACATTGAAACTTCGTATCGGACCTGGACTGCACGTTGAAAGTCCGATTACTACGAAATTATAAAATTAAGACTGCCTTGCTGGACTTGACCACCATCTCAGAAAGTAAGTCCAGATGGTATTCCGAAGCTATTCGCTTGAGCTCAGAGCAAAGTGTGTGAGAAACGTGAATATTTCTAGAATTAAACTCAAACTTAAGTAATATGAGACTTGTCGCTTATGGGCCAAATATAAGGATTCTGACCGTCAAAATCTGACCTAATTACACCGTCGGATCAAGGAAAATTTCCCACACATGCCAGTGCACTTGTGGCCCCGATCGAGTACCGGTGACCGTCGAATAAAAACTGGTCCACCGAGGTTGATCTGTAAACTCGATCAGACGGAAAACTTAACTTGACCTAGATCCATGGTCAGGGAGCTTAAGTCTGACCGCACATCCAAAGGGGGCCTCCAGAAGTGCTCCGTTGGATCGGAACAGCCGATCTTTGGCTATAACCTAAGTATACCTTGGCCCTGGGGCCATTCCCATCAGTTCTGGACCTATATAAGGGCCTTAAACCCTCTCTCTCATATTCCATACGAATTTAGAAACCCTAAGAAAGAGAGGAGAGAAAATGAAAGGAAAGAGAGAGAAAGTGAGAGAGAGAGTATGCGCTTCTTCCTGGGATTTGATCCCGCTACTCCACGCACTTATTTACCATGTCTGTATCACAAATCTGGCATTTTTGACAATGTACTTGGGTAAGAAATCTTAACCCTAACCTGTTGCAGCAACTTAAATAGAACAGATGATAGAATAGCTAACCTATTCCCTATTATAGGTTGTTCTGGTGCCGTAGACAAGGACTTAGTGTCTAAACTGAATCCGTTATGCAGCTACCGGCGTAAGGTGTGGATTATAAATGTTTAGGTTATGGTTTTCAAGGGTTTCAGTGTCAGTTAATGATTTATGACTTACTTGATTGTTATCACATATGCTTAGATTCGATGCTTCCCGTATATTACATATATATGTATACTATGTTGATTATAATGCATTCCAAGTGTTTGTTAAAATATTTGAATGAATATGGAATTATGATTCATGATTAACATGATTATTGTTTGCTAATGTATGATCATCGTGCACGTGGCAACGCCTTTGAGAAAGGATTCGCTACGATATGTGTTTTAGCTAACGTATTACATGTATGTAATACGTGTAGTCTAAGTGTTTGATCACATGCTTGAATAAGGAAATGCTTAGTGTAATGTGCTTAATAAGGGTGTTGAGATAGGACTCTCAATCCTCTTATCTAGGGTTACAGTTTCTTTCATGTAATATATCTTATTATTATGTGAGTCATGAATAAACTGCTTATGTATGTTACATGTACTTTATGTGTTCGTTAAGATGCTGAATGAGAAAATGCTTGATGTAAGGTAAATATTATTATTATGGAATGTGTTTGGGGCTACATTGTAGTCTAGGCAATCGGTAACAGATCCCGATTTGGTGGTTGAGGTTGTTTCGCCACACAGGACATGTTCAATGAATCCGAGTCATACCTTGGTTATCGACAGTGGTTAGGCCACACGGAGTGCTTATACACTTCATGTCGATCAACTCGATGTGCGCTCGTACCAGTCAAGCTCGTCAAGTAACCCGATTGGCCTTATGTATGTTCACAATGTATGGACGCTACTGCTGGAACCTAAGATATCAAACTCACCAATGAAAAGCCCATTTAACCTTAGTACCTCGATCCGCTAAGACTCATGAGCCGGACATCGTGGTATGGGATACCGTGGTCGAGCTGTCGGCCTACGCTGGGGCGACGAGCCTCCCCATAGTGACTAGTGAGCAACACTACCTCGTGAGCCAAATATGGTGGTATGGGACACTGTATTCGAGCTGTCGGCCTACATTGATAAGGTGATGAGCCCTTTGTAGTGACCTCGAGCATACTATGAGCCTGCGTAGAGGCGACGAGCCTTTCCGTAGCACTAGAGTATAAAATAGGCCTACCCCGGTGTAGCCTGGCTGTGGTCCCCAGTCGGGTTGGCAACGAGCCTTCACAAATAAACTGTCAGTTGGTAGGGCATTGGTGGTAGTGACCTATAACTTACTTATCGTATGTGATTTACTAGGATTGACGACCCTAGAATGGATCATTGTTTGGGAAACGATATAAGAGAGGTACCTTAGTTTTCCAATCCTGCTGTATGAAAGGACTAATAAGAACTTGGTAATCATGTGCATGTACCACATTACGTGTGCGTTTGGCGTAGCAGTTCAAGCACTGAGGAAGGGTTGCATGTGCAATCATGAGATGAAGTCGCTGAGGCAGCGTAGGCGAGGGCATGCATCATTATTTCATATCATTCTCGCATTAACAAGAGTACTTAGGACTTGATTGTTGTATTGTGTTATCATTACTGCTTGACTGAATTGATCACATGTTAACCTTTGCTTTATGGTTCCACTGAGTTGATCACTCACTCCCACGTTACGGGACAGTGTTGTACACACCAACCAGACCCTATCTTAGTTGTAAGTGGTGGCGATGCCTATGAGGCAGAGCTGGACTTCAAGGATGATGAGGAGACATTCTCCTACATGCAGTTTTCAGGCGGGTTCATATGAGCCGTGTCCTGATCGACGGAGATTTCTGAGATGTTAACTAGATGACATTACACCTTTTGTATATTTTGAAATGGTACATATAATTATTTAACTTGGTAACATGTTCACACTCTAGAGACTTACAACAGTTTATATATTTTATATATCTATCACAGTTCTTTCGCTTGCGTAATTTAACTGTCTCTGGAGAATGATATGCAGTTTTGGTATAATCCCACTCATGTTCAATGCACTAACACGGACAACATTTAATAATCATTATCTATGTTGCATAAGTGATCGTCGGAACTCAGGAGTGGAGCTTATGCTTGACCCCCGATTTTCAGGGCATTACAGAAATACTCTCAAATTCTCTTTTAAGAAAGAGAAAGAAAGAAATATTTGTTGGTTAATGTATTCGGTCAATTATCAGGGAAAATAAGTTAAAATTCCCAAAATGAAAGTGAACTTTTTTCATTTTTCTTTGTCAAGTAATGAAGTTTAACTATAGGAAGGAAGAATGAAGAAGGATCTATGATAAGGATATATGCACTCTTTTTCAGTTTTCTTCTTTGAGTTATCTTTCAAAAACAAAGTTCTCTTCTTTCAGTTTTTGCTATAATCTTCTCTTGCAACTTTTCTTAATAAAAATTTTCTATTATCCATTAGAAAGAAGAGAGTAGATGAATAAGAAAGTAGGGAATCCTTTTTAACATTCATCATATCAAGTGTGCAACCATTGCTCCAAGATACAGTTCCACTTATAGAAATCCTGATTCTACTGTGGCTGATTTACCACATTTGTTCAAACTTATATTTATTTATTTTTCTTTATATGAACAATATGCATTGTGTGTAGGGGTGTACATCGAGTCAAACCGAGTCGAGCTGACCTCAGCTTGCCTCGGCCACTAGCTGACCTCAGCTTGAACTCTGCTCGGCTTGGTCCTTGAGCCTGACTGACCAGCTCAGCTCGATTCGGTCAGCAACTCGGGCCAGTTCAAGCCAAGATCGAGCCGAGATCACCATTGCAGCATTTTCACAAACACCTGGACTGCACCTTCAAAATCTCACTGTATTTGAGACAACAGCAATGGTTTTACAGGTATTTTATCAAACACCTTCTAAGTAACATAAAAATCAAGAAAAAAGGGTGTTTGTTTCATATACATACCTTCCTTGCCACCAGCCACACTTCTTTGAGGCATTTCATCAAACACTTGGTGAGCAACATCGATATCAAAGTAACCGAGTCACCGAATTGGTTCGATCCGAGTTCATTTCGAGATGGATTCAATCCTAGTTGAGTCGAGCCGGGGCTCGCTCGAACTCATTTTTGAGCTCAAAAAATCAACTCGACTCGGCTTGAACTCAACTTCGAACCGAGTCAAGCGAGCTAACCGAGTTAGCTCGATTCGTGTACACCTCTAATTGTGTGTTTGCTTTATCAACAGTTTTGGCTTTTTACAAGTTGGATTGGTTGTATGAGCTTCTTCTTTTTCCTTTTTGGTTGCTTCCCTTAACTCTATGCCGATAAGTTCTCTCAACTCTGGTGAAATTTTGGCAATGCTATTGTGGTATTCCTATGCTGCGGGTAGCAAGGTGCTGTCATGATCTTCTTTGCTTTCAAGCTATGGTTCAATTAGGTTGCTTGCTATGTTACTTTGTTTACATGCTAGCAGTTGGATGGGTTTGTGTGCGGTAGTGTTTTTGGGGCAAAATTTTTTATAGATCGGTAGTGGTAATGCAAGTTGTAAGCTAGCATTTGGGTGTTTTGTTAAGTGGTTGGCGGGATGTTTTGTCTTCTCAGAATTTCTGTTAGGAAGTTGTATTTGTTTCTACCATATAATAGGCATGGCTCCCCTTTTTTTGTTGGGACATGCCTGAATTCTTCTTCCTTTTTTTCTCATTTGTGTAAAAGTTGTATTTGTTTTCATCATATGATAGGCATAACCCCCTTTTATTTTTAATTTGTTGGGGCCTATCTGAAAATTTGTACAATTAATTTGGAGCTTATGAAAGCTCAAGGACATTTTTACATGGATTATAAGAGCAAAGCTATGAGAAGTCTAAGAGCTTATGCATTCAGGTTATAAAACATTGTCTCCCTTCCACATGCATGGTTGCAAATGAGGCACAAACTTGTTGGTTGATGCAATTAGCTCTCCAAACTTCACATCTTAATGAGTCATGACTAAGTTGATCTTGCTATAACGGAGTTTAGAACTATGACGAAGACCATTGAGAAACAATGTGTATGAAATATGAACAAAGGATTTGCATATCTATGTATGAAGTATGACCAAATGTCATGACAATGAAATGATTCCAACCATCTGACCAAGATGTTTTTGTGCACATATATATCCAGAGTGGATGTTTGTCACCTGTAAACATATATAACCAGAATGTCATGTGTGAAGGGCATACGTGGATAGACGGCATGGATAAAGCACATGCATCAATGTAGGGTCCACATGTGTAGTGGATTTCAAAATCCACCAAAAATCCTGCATGTGACCAAATGCGATTTCGTCCCCTGTAATCCCAACCCTTCCCATCTTCATCAAACGCATGATGAAATTTGCAAGACCAAATACAATTCCCTCCCATCTAATTCCATCTATGCCCATGTACCAAACATGCCCTTAGATCAATGGTCGAGATGATTTTTGTATGTCCATCGCGCTGACTTGATAGCTTAATTTGCAATTGTCAATTGTGCTTCATGGGTGCTAAAGTGAGGCTGGAATGCCGAGAGAGCGCAAGAAGGCAGCTAACATACACCATTGGAGAGGAGACTTCTTAGAGCCGAATGTATGAGAACCTAGTTTTAGATTATTATTTGTCCATATAAAGCTAGAACAGTCCACCTGTAACTTAGTTGATTTGAACAAATTAGTTGAACAGGCATTTGGCCAGGCGCACAAAAAGTTCTGGGGCTCACTTATAGTATAACCCAGTCTAGACAACACTATACAACATATTTGAAAGAAAACAACATATCCACAATGAGTACAAAAAAATTTTAAAAAAAATAGATCCACGACTGGACCAGATGCTTAGCTAGAGCAACAAGTAGCATAACCTTAGGCCAAAAACTTAAGACATCAATAGTAGCACTAATTTCTTCATAGCCTACAACCTCTCTATCTTTGCCACCACGAGGAGCACCCCACTAATCTTAGTTATGGTCAATGCCCATAAAATGTAGCTGTAACAACCTCAGTCCTCAATTGGTATAAGCTAGTAGAGCTAGGCATCGGACCGAGTCGGATCGGATTGGGTTCAACTCGACTTGGTCCAGAATCTACATGGACTAACTCGAATTTGGACCGAGTTCAGTTCATCTGACTCGGACAAACCCGAATCCCTACTTTCCTGAGCTGATTCGGGTCCGACTCGGTCATGAAAACCGAGTCGGATCGGATTGGGTAAAGTTCGGATAAGTTCTTTTCACACTGAATTTGTTTATTACCAGTAATAGAAGCATTGCTTGAGAGATTGGTATTTACTGCCATTGCTCGAGCATCCTCTGCTTGGGAGGAAGAAGTAACCTTATCAAACTCATCATTAAGTGTAACGCCCTGAAATCGGGGGTCGAGTAGCAACTCAACTCCCGAGTTCTAAAACATCACTTATGCAACATATATGCTTATGATTAAATGCTATCTGTGTTAGTACATTAATCATGAGTGGGATTATACCAAAATAGTAATTCATACTCTAGATCAAGTTGTAAAACGCAAGCGGAAGACTAAAGGACATAAATAAACGTATATAAGTCAAAAGATCACGATCGGTCTCCAGAGTATGAATACATCACTGAGTCACCATATACATATAATAGTCTCAAAATCAAAATGTCAAACAGTACAACTACAATGATAATCCCTATAACCCCGTCGATCCGGATAGCCTAAGGGAAGCCGCCGGAGATCTATATATAAGAGAACTCGTCCTGATCGTCATAGTAATCAGGCTTCACCTCAGGAGTCACTTCGTCATCTGAAATCAAGACAAAGTCTGGTTGGTGTTTAAAACACCGTCCCATAACGTGGGAGTGAGTGATCAACTCAGTGGAACTATACAGCAAAGGTTAACATGTATCAATTCAGTCAAGCAGTAATGATAAAGCAGTAAAATCAAACATCCCTAAATACTCTTATTAATGCAAGAATGATATGAACAATGATGCAAGCCCTCACCTACACTCTCTCGTGCAACACCATCTTACGGTTGTTGCATGCTTTCTTCCCTCTGTGCTCTTCAACCCGGGGCACATTCAGTGCGATGTTATGAACGTGATTACCGAGTTCTTATTAGCCCTTTTCATACAGCAGGATTGGGAAACTAAGGTACCTCCCTTATGTCATTTCCCAAACAATGATCCATTCTAGGGTCGTCAGTCCTAGGAAATCCCATGCGATGTTGCGGTTCTAGGTCACTGCAAAGGGTTCGACACCAAATCAGTGCAAGCCTAGTTTATACTCTTATTGCTACAGAAGGGTCGTCACCTCCACGTAGACTCAGAGTATGCTCGAGGTCACTACAAAGGGCTCATCACCTTATCAGTGTAGGCCGATAGCTCGAATACAGTGTCTCATACCACCGTATTGGGCTCACGAGGTGATGTTGCTCACTGGTCACTACGGGGAGGCTCGTTGCCCCAGCGTAGGCCGATAGCTTGACCGCAGTGTCCCATACCACCATGTCCGGCTCATGAGTCTTAGCGGATCGAGGTACCAAAGTTAACGGGATTTTCACTGGTGAGTTTGATACCTTAGGTTCAAGCAGTAGCGTCCATACATGGTGAACATTCATCTGGTCAATCGGGTTACTTGACGAACTTAACTAGTACGAGCGTACGTTGAGTTGATTAACATAAAGCGCAAAAGCACTCCATGTGGCCTAACCACTGTGGACCACTCTAGTTCAACTCGGGTTCATCAAACATGTCCTACGTGGCGAATGAATCTCAGCCACAAACTCAAAGCCAGTTATCGATTACCTAGACTATACTGTAGTCCCAAACACATTTAATCCTTAACCAGTAAGCATGTGGAGTAGTCAAAGCAGAATTAACCAAGTAATTTAAACATGTTAACAAACATGTTATAAAACACAATGTAAGCAGGAAAACCAAATACATACATTTCATAAGTAAGCAATTAAACTAAACAACTTACATGGAGGAAATCATACACATCTCTAAGGTAGTTGAGAATTGAAAGGGTCTAGCTATATGCCCTAGAGGGGGGTGAATAGGGCAATGCCAAATAAAACTTAAAACAGCAGAATAATAAAAGATATAAATAACAATGCTGAAATAATAACAATCTCAAAGCACATGAAATATGAGAATGAAACTAAATCTTGTTCTAAGGACAACCTTACACCAAAACTAATGGCTTATGGTAGGACAACCTTATTTCTAGAACAAATTAGCAATCACAAATGATATGGAAAATAAATCAAGAATAACTTAAAGAAATAAATCCTAAGTTATTACACCATTCAACCACACTTGCTTGAAATGAAAATTACAACATTCATCCACAAAAGCAATTCACAATACTGAAGGAATAAATGAATAAAGAAATCAAGCACATCCACAACACAACGATATATAGTGGTTCGCCTGTGTGTTCACCAACTGTTAGCCAACAGCCACACAGAATGCTACTCCACTCCTAATATCCTCACACAGGGGATATTAGCATGCACTATCAAAATAGGTTTTCACAGGTTCACCCAAAACCTTCACAATTGTGTCTTTTATCTCGGGCTTACACAATCCAAAACCCCCACAATCTGAGTTTTCTGGCTCTCCTCAGATAACCAAAACAATGTGATTTTTCTGGCAAATCTCAAACAAAACCAGAGAAAGTAAATTACAAAGTAAAATACCTGGATCTCCTTTTGAAGTAGCTCAGTAGAACCAATCGGAGTAGATGTATGATACGTCATTCAATGTCCAATACTCACATAAAGAATGGTTCTATGTCTAATTGATTTTAGATTAAATCAAGAAGAGCAAGGTCTATTTGATTTTGATCCCAGAAGAAGGAATATCACAAATTCCTCTTTTCTAAATAAGATTGGAATATGGATCAAAATCACAATAGAAAAATGCTAACAAAAGGAATATTAAATATGCACAATAGCTTAAAAAAATAATCACAACTTATCTCAGAGTATAGCCTTAAATCGCTTGAATTGAATGGAATGGAATGAATAAACTCTGAAATTCGTGCATTATTTATAGCCTGAAAAATCCCACCTTCGACCGGTCTTAGAATCCTAGGACTAGTCGTAGCATCAAAGATTTTGAAAGACTTCCGCGGGATTAGATTAGTTGTTCTCACGACTGGCCTTAGGTAGCCTACGACCGGTCGTGGACCACCTACGACTGGTCGTGAGACACCTACGACTAGTCGTGGGACTCGAGATAGGTTGCTGGAGTTCGAGTCGTAGGACTACGACCGGTCGAAGGATGAGTCGTAGGACTTCCCAGGACTGGTCGAAGCAAGTCCAGGACTGGTCGAAGGACAATCAGGAAAATCCAAAAATCTGTAACAACCTAGGACTGGTCCTGAGAAACCTAAGACTGGTCGAAGCAAAGCTAGGACTAGTCTTAAGATTTCTAGGACTGGTCTTAGAACAGTCACACCAAGTAAATTAAAATATTCGAATTATGTATCCAGAATGACCTATCATACAGACCAACCTAAGGTCAACCTAAGGTCAAACAAACCTTGAAGTGAGATGGACATTGAAGTCTTGAAGGTCTGTATTCTCAGATGATCTTGAAATAGAAGCTTGAGTCGAGTTGATGGTCTTTCTCGAGCTTGGTACATTCTTGACTTGTCTTGATGAAGTCTTCTAATCTTGAACTTGTTAGAAGCAAACTTGAAGTCTTTTATTCTTGTAGACTTCATTCATGACATGTCTTGCAAACATTCTTCATTTATAATCTTGTCTTGAAAACATTCTTCATTCATGATCTTGTCTTGAAGCAGTGTGTAGTCACAAACAAGAAACACAAGAAGTACAAGACATATAGGTTTTGGCACTACAAAATTTGACAACCAAAGGGATATGAAATCATAGTACTAACAAGAATCCTATCTTAACACCCACCTAAAGCACTATCTCCTAAGTACTTACTCATACAAGCATTTTCACAAACACTTAGACTACGCTTATTAACATACATAACGTATGTTGGCCAAAACATGTATTAGGGTGAATTCTTTCACCGAGGAGTTGTTACACATACAACTAACATTTACACACAGTAGTTAATCATGGCAAACATACTTTCATATATCGTACGTATACGGTATTTTCTATAAATACACAGAATACACTAAACTCCACAAATTGCATATATAACTGAATCGTAAAACGAACATTGCATTTTGCATGTGAAATAGCATCCACATCAGGAATCTATCATTATCCGACATTGAAAGCTTTAGAAACCATAACCTATACGTCTATAGTCCGCACCTTACGTCGTAGAAGCGTAACGAATTCGCTAGAAACTTTAAGGCTTCGTCAACGATGCTACATCAACCTATAGCATGAGTTAAGTCAGCTATCTAGTCACTTGTAACAATTGAAACCCTAGAACAAATTAGGGTTAGGTTTTCTTACCTAAGATCGAAGTCAGAATCGCCGAAATAGCGACTAGATAGGGATGGTCAAGCACGTAGAACGGCAGGATAGAGTACCAGGAATCTTCTCCCACTTCTCTCACACTTTCTCTCTCTTTACTCTCTTCTCTCTCTTAGGTTTTCTCAAATTCGTATGGAATGAATGAGAGAGGGTTTAATGTCCTTATATAGGCCTAAAACTGATGAAAATGACCCCAGGACCAAGGTATACTTAGGTTATAGCCAAAGGACGTCTGTTTCGGCTCAACAGAGCACTTCCGGAGCCCCCCTTGAACCAAAGGTTGAACTTAAGCTCCCTGACCATGGATCTAGGTTGAGTTAAGTTTTCAATCCGATCGGACTTACAGATCGCCTGTGGCGGACCAGTTTCAATTCAACGGTCCACGAGCACCGATCAGGGCCATAAGTACACTAACCTGTGCATGAAATTTCTCCTGATCCGAGGGTGTACTTAGGTCAGATTCTGACGGTCTTAATCCTTATATTCGGCTCGCAAGCGATAAGTCTCAGATTACCGAAATTTAGATTTTTATTTCTAAAATATCCACGTTTCTCACACACTTCACTCCGGACTCAAGCGAATAGCTTCGGAACACTATTTGGACTTGATTTCCGAGGTGGTTGTCAAGTCCAGCAAGGCAGTCTTAAGTATATAATTTCGTAGTAATCAAACTTTCGACGTGCAGTCCAGATCTGATACGAAGTTTCAATGTGCTCCCGAGAGCAACTGGGTAATGAGATTGATCCTTGATTTTAGGGTAACCTAGCGTCAATGATTCTACAAGTTTTGGGTCTTGCAGATCGTATTTAAAGTGATTCAAACAGATTTCACAGCTAATCTAGTTTAGCACTTAGTTAATTTTGTCTAATTCTTAAAGGATTTGATCCTGAGTGATTTCTGCCTGAGGTGGTACTCGAGTCTTTGTATGAAATTTTTCGAGTCGTTACACTAAGCTTTCTAGCTCTCTTATGGAGAAGGGTATCTCCATCAGGCAGCACTTGATCAAGGACAGAGGAGGAGGATGCAGGCGTTGTTGCTGTTGAGTTGTTAACCTTCTTGTTTTGGGGAAGAAAATCAGTGGGATAGTGGGGGAGCTTTTGGATGCAGCCCTCGATCTTACCAAGGAGACAAGGCGCTTGAAGTTGAGGCCGCCAATGGACCAGTGAGACTCATTAGCCCAAGAAAGGAAGGGATGATGGAAATGTTTTTTTTTTTCGACCCTCCATTTTAATACACTATACTAGAATGCATATGATCTCCTCCATCCATCAGGTACGAACCCACGTTTCCACTGAGGATCCCAGAACCCAGGCCGATCCAAAACACAGGTGGGCCACACCATAAAGAACAATTCAAAATTACACCTAGAACCATTAAATTCAAGTGGCATGCCACACCTGAGTTCGTGGCCATCCTTTCATCCACACAACGGTGAGCCGCGAGAATGAATGGGATGGCATACACACACAATGGCGTGGATTCCACGCGCAATTTCCAAGGTTCTAATGGCAAGCTAAAGGCAAAACAAAGCGTGATTGACGTGATGGACGGTGTAGATCTCACACACACTCAATCTTTCCATCCACCTCAGCAAAATCCACACCCACTGTATCCGTACGCCAACACACGTGCAGCTCATAGCCATTTTTATTTTGCTTTTTAAAAAGAGGTGGACCCATCTCACCTAACGAAACGTACGTGTCCACCAGACTCCCGCTCTCTCTCAGATAATCGCGTCAACTTGGGAAGTGGACTGGCTGGTGTACGTGTCGTGTGAAGACGAGAACTGTCGCTCCTCAAGCTCCGAGTTGTACGAACGGTTCAAAGGAGATCAAAGTTTTATGGGCCCCACAGTGATGTATTTATTATATCTACACTGTTCATCTATTTATAGAGATCATTTCAGACTATTATCCAAAAAATGAATTATGTCCAAAGATCATCTGGACCACATCATAAATAGCAGCGGAAATAATGATTTTCACCGTTAAACAATTTGTAGGGCCCACATAACGTTTATTTTCCATCAAATATGTACATAAGGTCATAAAGACCTAAATGAAGAGGAAAAACAAATTTAATATTGATCCAAAACTTCTTTGAACCCAAAAAGAGTTTCAATGGTAGACGTTTAATCCCCCACTGTTGTCCGTAGTGTGGTCTACTTAATTGTTAGATCTGTCTTTTTTTTTTTGCCTAAGCCTTAATACGATATTGCCAAATGGATGGACGGTTCGGATATAACACATACCTCGTGATTAGACCCACAAACCTCACTGACGTTACACCAGCCAGTCCGCTTCGTACACCACCCAATCTGCTTCCGTCTACTTGGGTCTGACGGACAAGACTACAGCCTGTAAACAGCTGCTTCCGCCAACCATTCTTCAACGATTCGGATTGCGTACTCAGTTAAACTCTGTTGGGCCCACCGTGAATGTATATGATCTATCCACGTCATCCATCCATTTTTCCATCTTATTTTAACGGTTGAGACCAAAATTTAATTATACCCAAAGATCAAATGGACCATACCATAGGAAATTGTTGGAATAATGATTTCCACCGTTGAAACCTTTTTAGGGGCCACAATGATGTTTATTTCTCGTCAAACTTGTTCATACAATCACACAGACATGGATGAAGGGGAAAAAACAAATACAAGATTGATCCAACACTTCTGTGGCCCCCAAGAAATTTTCAACGGTAGATATTCAATTCATTCTTGTGGTGTGGCCCATTTGAGGTTTATATGTACTTTATTATTTTGCTCAAGCCCTAAAATTATCTTGTAAAATGGTTGGATGGAGTGGATAAAATACAAAAATCACAGTGGACCCCACAGAATTTACTCAGTACACTTAGGGTACTGAGTTACTCAGTACGCCATCCGCTTCCACTCTTCAATCAATGCTGTTATGACTCTCTCTCTCTTTCTCTTTCGTACACATCTATACACCATTTCTCCATATATACATCTCTCCAACAGATAAATCGCATAAAGCTTCAGAACCCAACGACAGGAAATGAGGGATTTGATCTACCAGAAGACATCCAGCTAGCCTTCTTCTTCAACAGCAAGGGAGAGACATATACAGAGAGAGAGAGAGAGATAAACAGATAAAGAGAGAGATGTAGACAGATATAAAGAGAGAATTGGTTTTTTTGGCACCAAATGAAAAGGTTGGGCGGTAAAACTTTTTTTTTTTGAAAATATGCGTGGGCGGTAAATCTTTATAGAGAAAGAGAATTTTGCAAAAATAAAGAGCTATTTACATCCCAGGTCGGGTCGGGTCGGTTCAGACCCTTTCGGTCCAAGTTTTCAGATCGGTTCTATCCAGATACACTACTATCCAAACCCGACCTGAAAAAGATCGGATCTGGATTGACAGACTCGATCAGGGCCGATCTAGGTCGTCAGTTCTGTTCGAAATGATACCAAGTCGGGTCGGATCAGGTCAGATCCACCGGATCGGGTCCGTCATGCCCACCTCTATAAGCTAGCTACACTAATGCTGAAATGGTTGGCCCCTAAACATGAAGTCAATGGAGAGAATACAGCTAACGAACCATCCAGCAAAGAGATCATTTTGCGACAATCAACCAATATAGCGAGTGCACCACCCCCATGTCAGGTTGTGAGTGTGCCCAATGGTAAATGTTTCAAGATACAAATTCCAACTGTATGTTCTATATTATAGGAAAAGAAGAAAAACTAAATGGGTACATAGGAATTTAATATAAAATAATTATATAAGATCATGAAAATTAGATTATAGAAAATGCAAATTTTAATAAGAATCTCTTTTCATTGTACAGTGAGCTCTCCAGTGAGACCCATCACAATAGGCCATGCCCCAAAAATCTCCTCCATCACAAAGAGGGCATGCCCATCACGATTGATGGAATTTTCTTTTACCAACTGAATTTCAGATAGACCACTAATCGAATGGCTGGGATTATGTGATGGGAGAGAATTTTTACTAATCCCAATCCCAAAACCCCAATTGCAATTGTACTTCTAAACGAGAAACTCTAAATTCCAATCACAAAAGACAATATCCCAATTCATTTTCCAAAAGAAAAACCCTAATTTCAAATCTCTAATCTAATCATGTAAAAAAGATGAAGATAAGTAAATCTAGGGTAGAAACCCTACCCGTTATATGTAGAGGTACGATGAGAGATCCATTAAGATAATAGTGGTCTGCAAATGGGTTGCAATAGAACACCACTGGAGAAAGAGGGGGCGAGATTGATAAGGGTTGCTAGAGAAATAGGGGGTGAGATTGATCAGGGAGAGATGAGAGAGATAAGTCAGGAGAAAAAGAGAGGGAGGGTTTGGGGTTCAAAGAGAGAGAGAGAGAGAGAGAGAGAGAGAGAGAGAGAGATCACATGGATAGGGAAAGAAGGAGTGAGAATAAAGAGAGAAATGTAAAGAACAAAAGAAAATGAGAGGTTTAGGGCTTTTCGTTGACTCGAGTACAAACACGAGCTAACATCATCCATTTGTTGATGTGTCCGGCTACTTTTGACATTCCCGCTCTCCACCAATAAAGAGGTTACACATCCAACATGTCCCAAGCTCTACACAGGCGGGGGTAGTACCTAATCCGCGCCCCTCCCATAAGAGAACATTATGGAAGGTTCGCTATGCAAAGTGGATTGGCTGTGTTCCACACACCACTGAGTTGGCTATTGTGTGGACATCACCAAGTTATGTGGATCCCATCTTAAGGTATGTGTTATATCCAAATCATTTGTCCATTTAGCGAGCTCGTCGAAAGGCTTGAACCGAAAAATAAGACAGATCCAAAGATCAAGTCGACCACACTGCAAAGAGCAATGAGGGATTGAACGTCTACCATTAAAACCATTTTGGGGTCCCCACTGCTATTTTTGGTGTGGTCCACTTGAGCTTTGGATATAACTCATTTTTGGGGTAATGCTCTAAAATAATCTCTAAGTGCATGAACGGTGTGGATATAATAAATACATCATTATGGGGTCATGTAACTTTGATCTCCTTTGAACGGTTAGTACAAGTAAGAGCTCAAGGAGCTTCAATGATAATCTTCGTGCAACACGTAGCTAGGTTGGTGGTGTGTGCTATACCAGCCAATCTGCTTCCCCAGTATGCACTCCACCTGTGAAACTTGGGAAATGGATTGCATGGTGGTGTGGCGACGTTAATAAGTTCCGTAGGCCCCACCATGATGTATATGTTATATCCACATTTTGCGAGATCATTTTAGGGCATGGGCGAAAAAATGAGGCAGATCTAAAGATCAAGTGGAGCACATCACAAAAAGCAATGCAGAATGAACAACTACCACTAAAAATTTCTTGGGGGCCAAAGAAGTGCTCTTAAGAAGTTTTGGATCAATATGATATTTATTTTTTCCCCTTCATCCATGTCTTTGTGACCTTATGAACATTTTGGATGACAAATAAACATCATGGTGGGCCCTAAGAAGGTTTCAATGGTGGGAATCATTATCCCCGCTTCAATCTATGGTGTTGTCCACTCGAGCCTTGGATCTGCCTCATTTTTTATCTCATGACTTAAAATGATCTCGTCAAATGGACGGACAATGTAGATATAACACATACATTATGGTGGGCACAAAGTGATGTCAACACACCACAGAGATTGGCACACTGGGCAATCCCCTTTTCTGGAACTTAATAGCTTACCTTGATAAATGTGTTTCATATCTAGGTTATCCATTTGTTTTTTCAGCACATTTTAGGACATTATTGAAATTGTGGTTTTACTACTACAGGTAAAGCTTGAATATATGACTAATGTCCTAGAGGGGGTGAATAAAAATTTTAAAATTTTAACATAATAAACACAATAACCCACTTCTAATTACTTAAATAAAAGAATAAAAACAAGACGAAGTGGATATATCAAATCGGCTAAGATTAAAGTATAACAATAATGAAACATCATGTGTGCATTTTATCAACATGTTTGTTGCGGTAAGGATAGACAAACACATCATTTGGTAAGGTAAAAATAACTATTAGCAAAAATCATTCAGCCGATTGCATACTATGTATAGTGGTTTGGCTATGTACATACTCCACTCCCGGCTAACTCAATCTCTTTCAGAGTATACCGGATTTCACTATCAATATGGTTTTAAATTAGGTTTACCATAAACCTTTACAGCCTACACACAGGGTCTTTACATTTTACATCCGTTGATGGCCTACAAAAGGTCTTAGAGAGTTTGGATCTCAAATTCAATCAAGACACCCTACACAAGGATGAAAACATATGATCATGTTGAACGCCTATACAAAGACTTGGCTAGTTTGGTTGGTCAAACTCTGAAACCCAATTCTACACAAGAATTAGTTTCCAGACAAAATAGACTCAAAAATATCTTTCTTACTTAAAGTAGATGAACCCCATTGAAGCGCCTTGTTGAAGAGCTTCATCAATCATGAAAGCATCTTCTTTAGCTCTCTTAAACTGTAACTTTGAAATAAATGTGCCTTTACTGGTGCCAAGGTATGGATGAAGGGTGGGTGAATCCAAACTCAAGATGAGGGATCTTTTAAGGATTAGGTTACGATTCCCAAGGACTAGCACTCAATGCCCTTTATCACAAAAGATTTGCCATTAAAGATAAGCATTAGAGCATTAATAAATGCTGGAGTTCATATTTCAATTCGAGTTTTGAATGCACAATAAATGTGCTTGATCACAAGGATTGAATGATGAATTCCATGAGGGAAAGAACTTGGGAGGATGGTTTTTAGTTAAGGAATCACACTCTCACAAAGCTCTATCTATTTCTTACCCTTTGGTTTTGATGCCCAAGAATTGTATTTATAAAATGATTGACACGGGTGAAAAACGGTAAAAAAAAATGACTAGTTATCGATCGGATTGAATTAACCTTTGGTCGCACCAAATTAGGCATGAAAATAAACTCTAGCTGCTAGACAGTTTTTGGCACCTTTGGTCGTACCAAATTAGACATGAAAATTAACTCTTACTGCTAGACAGTTTTTGGCACCTTCAGTCGCACTGAAGGTGACCTTTGGTCAAACTGAATTTAGCATTCAGTTGTAGCCAAATTGGATTGTTTGCTATCAGTCCAATTTTTGCGAAGTTTGGTGGCACCCAGCACTGCCTCTGTGGAACCGAATTTGACATTCGGTTTCAACCGAATTAGCTAGTCTACTTGCTGTCTTGTTGTGGCTTATTTCGGTGGCACCGAGTGTTGCCTTCAGTGGCACCAAAGGTGCATTCAGTGGGACCGAATTTCACATTCGGTTACGACTAAATTTGCTAATATGCTTGATGTCTTGTTATGGTTCACTTTGGTGGGACCGAATGTAGGTTCGGTGTAACCGAACATGCCTGAATTTCAATCATTTCATTTAGTCCATGCTTAGACTTTGGGAGATAGGTTCATAAGGTTTTCCTATAGGGTTTTGATGCATTTTTGAGTTTTGGGATGTAGTACCATGGCACACTTATCTTACCTTTCTTTGCACTTTGGTTTCTTCAAGTCTTCAAGTGTTTTTTTGTTTATCCATGGGGCTCATTTGGACAACATATGTAATTGACAAAGCTTTACACTTATAGTTATACCAAAACTTAAGCAGATGGTGGACCACACCACTGAAAAAAGTGGTGAATGGCCATTAAAAGTTTTTTGTAGGCCACAAAAGTTTTAGGTCAAGATAATCTTTGTATTTTCCCTTCATCCCATTCTAGTTGACCTTATCAACGGGTTGGATGAAAAATAAACATTACTAAAGTTTTTAATGGCAAGCCTACAATTATCATTGTGTTGGTGCACAAAAATATATACGAAGGGTCCACTCGTGCGGAAGCCTGTAAATACCCCTTACCCCCTCATTTGTAGGATCGAATGTTCAGAAGACCAATGTCTCTGACAGGTACTGTAGATGGAGAGAGGGAGAGGGAGTGTAGAGCGTAGAAGGCCAGGCCACACTCCTGGCGAGTTGTGCAGGCCCACGCAACTCCTCGGCTCGTGCAACTCATGGAGGAGTTTCATGGGAACTCTTTAAGGCTGTATTATGCTGCATTTTCTCAAGTCTTTGGCCAACTCAGATGTTCCAAAGGAATCTTAGCACTCCTTTATCATGTCAATGAGGGACGAAGTACACGAAAATTCCGGACAACTCATCTCCCCTGGAGACATGACTGATATGAGCCGGAATGCTACCAAAATTTATATTTAAGCCTATTCAATACTTGCACTTTTGTATTTTCTAGAAATTTTATCTCAGAATCAGAGGATCAAAAGGATGTAAAGAACTCAGAATGAATAAATTCGATGATTGTTCTCTTAGTTCTTTCTTTTGTCATTATTGAGTGAGATAATTCCCCAAAGCAAATGCTTTTCGTTTTTGGTCGAAACACAATGTTTCTTGTGGTGTGGTCCACATGATATTTGGATATGCTTAATTTTTGGGATTGTGTTCTAAAATGGGCTAGAAAAATGAATAGATAAAGTGGATATAAAACATATCATAAAGGTGGCCCTATGGCAAGGATAACACCCGTTAAGCTGTTATCGGGGTAGCACCTTATCTGCGCCATGTCAGGGTAACACCTTAAGTCAATAACTCCTAACCAATCCACTCCCATTTTGGACATGGATGCATTTGGGCATAGCTTCGATGATCCCTGATTGTAGGGGCCACAGTGTTTGTGCTTTATATTCATGCCATCCATCCGTTTTTACAACTCATTTTAGGGCATGATTCCAGAATGGAGCAAATCCAAAGCTTAGGTGGACCACACAACAAGAAACAGTGGTGATCGACCATTAAAAACTTCTTCTGACCCACAAAATTTTGGGATCAAGCCGATATTTGTGTGGTCCCTTCATCCAGGTTTTTGTGACTGATATACATGAAATATTAACAGTTATAATCCAAAAGTTAGGCCTGTTAGTATCTTATCTTAGCCTATTTCCATCTGATTTTGTGATTGTGATTATTCTTGCAAATAATGGAAGATGATGTGAAAATACGAAAAGATGCAGAAGAATGTACCTCTCCCAAATTTGTGGTCTAGTTGATCCATGAAGTTGCGTCCAACCCTTAGAAGCCTGTCCAATGTAGACTGTGGAATTTTGTCAGGTCCTGAAAATAAATGGATGGATCCATCTATATGCATTATTACCTCGAGATCATGTTGGCCACACATGTATGTTGGACATGTATGGATTGATTTGAACCACTTTATATCTAGATACCTAATTTTGAAACCAAGTCTTATTCACGACAAGGCCCACTGATTGAACAGCTTGGATCTTATGTACGTGTGACTCCCGTGGTCAGCACGAATTAGGAAATAAAAAAAGAGAAATAATGTGCTGAAATATGGTGCATGCAGCTGCTGAATGGACAATCTAGATGTATCATGTGTGCAGCTGATGATTGAACAATCTAGATTTATGTTGCGTGAGACTGTCCACTCAAGTCACAAGTAAAAAAGAGAAAAAAAAAAAAAAAAAAAAAAAAGAGGGGTTGCCATTTTGGGGGTTTTCAACCAAGAGAGGAAAGAGAAGGGAGTTTCCATCTCCTCTTGAGGGACGAAGGATGAAGCTATTGTTGGAGGGTTTGGGTGAGTGAAACGACTATAAACCCATTGGAAATCATCTCCTCTGGGGGGACAGGTTGCTTCGCTGGTGTTGGAGGTGATGGATTCACCACAGAGATCAAAAGAAATCAGAGGTTTGAAGCTAAAAGATCAAAGAGTTGTGTTAGGATGTGTGTCCTATCGATTGTGTCTGAAATAGCGGTGAAGACCGCTTTAGTTGAAATAGGAATATGCCAATATGTCCTAGAGGGGGGTGAATAGGACTTTTTTTAAGTTTTTATGGTTTATTTAAAATCCTATTACACTAATCCTAACAATAAGCACATATTAGGATTACTCTAAAATAACTCTACTGGCTTCCAAGCACGGTAGAGGATCCAATCACAAACTATTTAAAAGCGAACAATATGCAAACTAGTTTATGGTGGATATGACTGTGTATGTGTGTGAGGTGTGATCGTAGATATTCAGATATGAAAATATTAAAGTCAATCACATAAACAGAAGAATAGCAATCTCAAACACAGTCATTTTTATAGCGGTTCGACTACTTGTACTCCACTCCTGGTAACCGCACTCAATCCTTGAGTGTACCGGATTTCACTAAGGAGGTTTCACAGTGGTTCACCTCAAACCTAAGGTTTTAAATTAGATTCACCTTCAACCTTTACAACCCACACTGAGGCTGACTGTTTATGCTCTTACAAGCAAGGGTCAACACAACGCACCCACTTTTTGGCACAATGGCTAAGGATCTTCTATAAGACCCTAACGGAGGTTTCACTCGGATCACCTCGAACCTAACGTTTTAAACAGGTTCACCTTTAATCGGAAGTTTATGCTCTCCACAGAGCAAGGGTCAACACTACGTACCCACCACGTACACTCCTGCCGGAAGCCTCCTACGAGGGCTCACAAGGGTGAAAAATACCTAAGACCCAATCCTAAAAAGGAATGATCACAAGTGTCCTCTGGACTCTAATAACTTACAAATAAGTGGATGAGTCTCATTCAGCACATTGACGAAGATCTCTTCCTTATTGATGAAGAATCTTCGGCTTCCTCGATTCGCAACCAGATGATGTACCAATGTGAGGCTTCGGGTTGGGTCAAGGTCAAAAAGGAATCCTACTCTATAAAAAGTTTTCCTATAAGGAAGATGAGTGATTCTGATTATGCATGCAAGGCATCTCAACTTAATGATTTGTCATTAAGGTAGTAGCTGGAGGATCCTTGAATGCGGAAGTTCATTCCCCAATCCACTCTATTGAATATCAATGATGAGGGTGGATTGGAGGATGAACACCCCTGAGAGAAAGGGCTTTAGGTATAAGATCTAAGGTAAAACACACAAAAGCACTCTCTTCTTTCTCTACTAGCAATAATAGACAAGTCCTCTAAATATATAGGCAAAAGGTTCCAATGGATATAAAACGGTCACATTTATGATAGAGTTTGATATCATCGAGCGGGTTCGATATCATCGAGCGTATACTCTCAATGGCATCGATGGTTCGCTCGATGACATAAACTCAAATGTCATACGCTTTTGAAACCTCTTGCCAACTGGTCAATGGAATCGAAACAGGTGTCGATGTCATCGAATTTTGAACTCCGATTCTATTGATACTAGTGTCGATTCATCGACATTTGAATAATGTGAGAGACTTGTTATAAAATATTTCAGGTTTTTAAGAATGATTGAGGGACAATCGAGATCATCAAAATTTGAATGTCGATGATATCGATACGGTGTCGATGCATCGATAAATCCAGGGATTTTTCTTTAAGCTTGCTGGACAGTTTATGTCCAACTTCGATACAATCGAGACCGTACTGATATTATCGATATTTGAATATCAATTCTATCAAGAGACCCCCATCATAGATAAACCATCCTGAAATACTTTGATAGAAGAACTTGGCGCATGAGAACGATATCATCGAGAGGCTTCCGATATCATCGAGATTTGAACTTTGATGGTATCGAGGAGGCTTCAATATATCGATGCATATATGATATTCTTGAGAAAAAATAGGGGCATCGGGGATCTGCCTGTCGATATTATCGAGTCACCTTCGATGGACTTGAGATTCAAATATCGATGATATCGATAGGTATATCGATACACCGATAAATCCGTCCAGATATATATGTGGTTGTTGGACACTTTTGTCCCCATTTTGATGATATCGTTTAGGTATTGAGGACATCAACAACGCAGGTCGATCATATCGAGATGTGTATCGATAAAGTCAACAAAGCAAGAAAACTTAGAGAATTTTCCTATTTTGAAAAAAGTTTTCTTAACTTAAAAATCCTATGATGTTCTAGTTCGTTTTAAGGGTTTTATATACCTGGTATTTTGGGACAAAGGATGTGAGGCTATATTTACCTGTGGCGAGCTTGCACACATCTGGTTGAGACAGACGCTTGAATTGATCTTCCTATGAGGCTCTACAGTCTGACTGACTCAACACTCACGCTAATTGACAAACCAGGGCACTTTCAATCTCCCCCTTTGTCAATTACATGACAAAATACCAAAACACCCTAGAACAATATCTAGACAAACACATCCTAAATTATGTGTACATGCATTTTACACAATTTTACAATTTCTAGTGAAGACATGTACACAACCTAGTATCTGCTCCCCCTGAGTTTAAACTCCCCTTATCTTAGTGCAGTTGCTCCCCCTAACACCTGCAACACCATTCAAGCAGATATACAATTTTCTGTTCAGGGATTTTAGACTTTTCTCCCCCTTTTAATCAGTCATTGACAAAGATATAGCAGTTGATATTGACTGAAGTTAAAATAACGTGGGAGAACTGACATCCAGTGGAATATGCATAGAATAGATAAATGTAAAATGTTTTAACAGTTGATGAACCGACATCATTTGCAGCAGGTATATATGCATAGAAAATTAGATAGAGCAGTGATAAAAGAAGATAGAATAATCAGTGAAAACATCACATGCATTTCATATCAGATAAACCAGAGGATCTATGAGACATAATCATGGCAATAAAGGTGTGAATTATATCCAGCCATATGCAACAATATCCAAAAATACATACTGCCACGGACAGCAGTAGATTAATAGTTATCCCAACAAAAAATCACCAGGCCCATTTAAGGGCACCAAAAAAAATTAGTAGCAAACCCACTCATGGGTATATAAAAAAAAGAACGATCAGACGTGAGAGTGTGTCGGTTAGGGAATAGGGAGATTTTTTTTTTCAAAAAGCGATCATAATGTTCATGACTGAACACACTTATGCTCCAAAGCTGTCATCTTTTTAAAGTATAGTAGATCCGCCAGTCGTTTAGCAGCTCCAGAATCTGTTGCACCGAGGGTTGGAGAGCTTCCATCTTGTCCTTTATCCCTGACAATCGTTGTTCACAGTTATGAAGCCGCTCGTCAATTCCAGCAAGACTGTTCAACAGTTAACGATCAAGTATATGACGTCGACGATTAGTAATAGAACTAGGACTACAGAGGGTTGTCTAATTAGATCCTCAAGGTGTTTCTTCATTAGGCTGTTGACTGCTCTCTCCAACCGGTGGAGGATTCTTAGTATGAGATGAGACTGGGGCATATACTTGTTGAACTGCATCATGGTCGAACCAAACTTTAGGATATACCTTGTTTGCTGTTTCCAGCAGTCCTACCCAGTGTGCGAGCTTGCAGATAAGGGACAAAAATGAAAGCATTTCAAGATGGTTTCCCTTGACTACCCTAATCAGTTTATCCAGAATAAGAGTTGGCATACACACAGGGACCTCTTGATATATATCATACAAAACATTGAGTACAAAGGGACTCAGGTCAGTGTCGTTGGCGTCACATGGGTATACATTTGTACTAAAGATACTGTGGAGGATTCTGAACAAGATTCCTAAATGTTTTACCGGAAGGACATTGTCATTATTTCTAGGAATTGTTGCACCCTGGCACAGTGCTCGAGTGATTCTGCCCCACCTTCCTAATTCGTTTAGACTTCTACCAGTGACTGGGATCTGAGTCACACCAATGTTTAGAATACGACCAAGGACTGTTGGAGTAATTTGTTTGGTGTGTTGCATGAATTCCAGACGAATACAAGGTGGATAATCCCGAACAACGTGGCAACAGTTGAAGAATTGCTGAATCATTTCAAACTGGTATGGATCGCCCATGTTAAGCATATTCTGTCAGCCAATAGTCTCTAACAAGAGATCTACCCCATAGGGCTCAACAGCACTATTGAGAACAACACAATCAACGATTGCAACTTGTTCCCAATCGGATTTGTTTTGAGGTGATCTAACATTTTTCCCTTTCTTAGCCTTGGAAGAGAGATCGTTACCTTTCCCTTTAACCATCTTCCTTGCTCCATTTGGTGTTTGGGATCTTCTCGACAAGGCTCCGAGCAAGCAGACCAAAGAAAATGAGCAAGAAAACAAAGTAGGACCAGTAGCCGTAAAAAGTAATTTTTCCCGCTCACCAGCCTTTTATCGGGCAGTGATCTTCGATGTCATCGACCAGTGTTCCGATGTTATTGAGATGCTCTATTCGATTTTATTGAAGTTGATTTTGATAACATTTTCAACTTCATGACTTTTCAACTTTCGAAGAGATGTCGATGGTATCGACCTTTATCAATTTAATCGAGAATCCATGTGACCTATCAAAGGTATATATATTTTTCAGTTTTTCTTCAATTCGACAAACTTTCATATGTAACGAATTATATCTTTGAGTTGATCAGTATACACAGCAAAATTTTGTACAAGTTTTGTACAACCCAACACTTATAAATAAAAAGATTAAGGTGAGGAACCTCAGATATAATATTGAGAGCTCAGCAAAATTGTATCGTTTCAGCAAATATCCAGATCTCGATGCAAGACCTGGACATGTCTTTGCATGCTCGACATTGCTAGGCATAGGAATCAGCCCTATCTTTGCCCTTGATGAGATAGCAGTGGTTATTTGTGCGACAACCCTTCATAATTGTTTTTCCTAATAGGTCTAAGATTTCGCATTCGTCTTTGTTGAATGTAACCACATGCTTATTATCACAAATTTGAGATATGCTTAGTAGATTATGTGTCAATCCTTTTATGCAGAAAGCATTCTCATTTTTGAGTGAATTAATTCCTCTTATGATTCCTTGTCCAATTACTTTGGGAGTGGTTCCATCTCCATAGGTGACTATCCCATTATAAAGATTTGTATAGTTTGAAATAAGAGATTTATCACCTGTGACATCTCTTGAGCAACCACTGTCTAAGTACCACTTAGCATTTTTGCCTGTCAAAAGATTTGTGTGAGTAGCAAGGCAATTTTTCTTTTCTTTAATTACCCATTTTGTGAGAATTTTTTATTGTGGTAGTTTTAGCTTTCGCATTTGATTCACCTACTTGATTTAATAGTTCCTTCATCCTGTTAATTCTTGTATTTCTTTTAGAAGCGCCAGATTTTTTTATTTGTGTTCCATATCCAGTTTTTGCTTTAACTTGTTCATATCCTAAGCCATTTTTGTCCTTTTCAGATTTTCCTATACCTAAAAGTTTATCTAACTTCTAACCATTCTGGGAAAACTTACAGTAATTAGCTTGGTAATTCTTCTGGACTCTTCTAGATCAAACAGGAGTGTATGATTTTCATTTTGAATGAGCATATTTTTGTCTTTTAATTGCTCAACCTATTTGTTTAGTTTTTCATACTCGGATTTAAAGGAGTTAATTCTCTTGAGTCGATCATTATCTGAGTGATATTGCTGTAAATCATTGATTAGATGTGTATTAATTTCTAGAATTTTATCCAAATCTTTTTGCAGCAATTCTTTTTTGTTCTCAGATATTCCAAGTCTTTTAACCACTTTGATGCTATAGATATAAAGTTGATTGTAAGCATCTTATAGCTTGTTTTGTTCTTCTTCTTCTTCCTTTTCAGCTTCCTCATTATTTGACGGAAATGATTCAGTAGCTTGCTGTTCTTTCTCATTTTCAGATTCATTGGGAATGATTGGAGTAGTGAAGACCATAAGAATTTTCAAGAATTTCTGGTCTCCATCACTCTCTGAGTCACTAGATTCTGAATTTGACTCTTCTATATTATCCCATGTGGCAGTCATTGCCTTGCCCTTAGTTTTTCTGTTTGGGCAATCGGTAAACAGATGTCCATATTTCTGACAGGCATAACATTGTGGTTCTTTGGTTTTTACCAAATTTACATGTAGAAGGTCTGTTGTCCATCTTTCTTCCTCTAGTAGGACGGTCATGATTCTTCTGAAAGAATTTCTTGAATCTTTGTGCCAGTAAAGCCACTTCCTCATCTTCATCATCTTTTTCACTTTCACTATCCTCGTTTGTTGTTTTCTTTGAAGTTTTTAAGATAGTTGTTTTGGATTTAGGGATTTGTTTGAAGTGTAGTTCAAAAGTTTGTAGGGAACCTACCAGTTCTTCTACTTTCATTTCATCAATATTCATACACTCTTCGATGGTTGTTACTTTGGGATTAAATCATTCCAGTAGTGATCTCAATATTTTCCTACAGATTTTAGGAACCGGAACTTTTTCTCCCAATCCACCGATGGAGTTGCAAATGATATCCAGCTTAGTGAAAAACTCCATAAAGGTCTCATACTCTTCCATTCTGAGACTTTTGAACTGTGAAGTTATGAGTTGAAGTTTGGATCTCTTCACAGTGCATGTGCCTTCATGGGTTGTTTCCAATAAATCCCATGCTTCTTTGGATGTCCCACATATACTTATCTGATTGAATATATCCTAGGACACGGCACAGTGATGGCGTTCATTGCTTTAGCTTCAGTAATTTGTCTTTCTTTATTTCAGAAAGTAGTGCATCCTAGCCTTCCAATATGCATAATTTGATCCATCAAATACTGGAGGTTTAGTGACTGATGAGCCCTCTCCTTTTGCCATACTCCCAACTTCAGTCAAGATCACTCTCTAGGCGGTGAAGCCCTTAAAGAGAGACTCGCTCTAATACCAATTGAAATAGCGGTGAAGACCGCTTTAGTTAAAGTAGGAATATGCCAATATGTCCTAGAGGGGGTGAATAGGACTTTTTTAAAGTTTTTATGGTTTATTTAAAATCCTATTACACTAATCCTAACAATAAGCACATATTAGGATTACTCTCAAATAACTCTACTAGCTTCCAAGCACGGTAGAGGATCCAATCACAAACTATTTAAAAGATGAACAATATGCAAATTAGTTTATGGTGGATATGACTATGTATGTGTGTGAGGTGTGATTGTAGATATTCAAATATGAAAATATTAAAGTCAATCACATAAACAGAAGAATAGCAATCTCAAACACAATCATTTTTATAGTAGTTCGACTACTTGTCTACTCCACTTCCGGTAACCGCACTCAACCCTTGAGTGTACCGGATTTCACTAAGGAGGTTTCACAGCGGTTCACCTCAAACTTAAGGTTTTAAGTCAGGTTCACCTTCAACCTTTACAACCCACACTGAGGCTAACTGTTTATACTCTCACGAGCAATGGTCAACACAACGCACCCACTTTTAGGCACACTGGCCAAGGATCTTCCATAAGACCCTAACGGAGGTTTCACTCGGATCACCTCGAACCTAACACTTTAGACGAGTTCACCTTCAACTGGAAGTTTATGCTCTCCATAGAGCAAGGGTCAACACTACGTACCCACCACATACACTCTCACCGGAGGCCTCCTATAAGGGCTTACAAGGGTGAGAAATACCTAAGACCCAACCCTAAAAAAGAATGATCACAAGTCCTCTAGACTCTAATAACTTACAAATAAGTGGATGAGTCTCATTCAGCACGTTGACGAAGATCTCCTCCTTATTGATGAAGAATCTTCAGCTTCCTCGATTCGCAACCAGATGATGTACCAATGTGAGGCTTCGGATTGGGTCAAGTTAAAAATGGAATCCTACTCTATAAAAAGTTTTCCTATAAGGAAGATAGAGTGATTCCAATTATGCATTCAAGGTATCTTAGCTTAATGATTTTCCATTAAGGTAGTAGCAGGAGGATCCTTGAATGCAGAAGTTCATTCCCCAATCCACTCTATTGAATATCAATGATGAGGGTAGATTGGAGAATGAACTCCCCTGCGAGAAAGGGCTTTAGGTATAAGATCTAAGGTAAAACACACAAAAGCACTCTCTTCTTTCTCTACCAGCAATAATAGACAAGTCGTCTAAATATATAGGCAAAAGGTTCCAACGGATATAAAACGGTCACATTTATGACAAAGTTCGATATCATCGAGTGTCGATATTATCGAGCGTATACTCTCTATGGCATCGATGGTCCGCTCGATGACACAAACTCAAATGTCATACAATTTCGAAACCTCTTACCATCTGGTCAATGGAATCGAAACAGGTGTCGATGTCATTGAATTTCGAACTCCAATTCTATCAATACTAGTGTCGATTCATCGACATTTGAATAATGAGAGAGACTTGCTATAAAATATTTCAGGTTTTCAAGAATGATCGAGGGACCATAGAGATCATCGGAATTTGAATGTCGATGATATCGATACGGTGTCGATGCATCGGTAAATTCAGAGATTTTTCTTTAAGCTTGCTAGACAGTTTATGTCCAAGTTTGATGCAATCGAGACCGTACCGATATTATTGATATTTGAATTTTGATTCTATCGAGAGACCCCCGATCATAAATAAACCATCCTGAAATACTTCGCTGGAAGAACTTGGTGCCTAAGACCGATATCATCAGAGCCTTCCGATATCATCGAGATTTGATGTAACGCCCTGAAGATCGGGGGTCGAGCATAAACTCAACTCCTGAGTTCCAGAACATCACTTATGCAACAAAATGAATGATGATTGAATGTTGACTGTATTTGTGCATTGAACATGAGTGAGATTAAGCCAAAACAGAATATCACACTCCAGAGACGGTAAATTAGCAAGCGGAAGACTGTGATAGATATATAAAATATATAAAATCTGTGGTGAGTCTCCAGAGTGTGATAAAGTTACCAGGTTAAATAATTACAAGTAAATTATACCAAGTTGTGTAGTATGATCTAGTCAACATCCATGTAGCCCCGACAATCAAGGTACGGCTCTCACGGCCGCCAGATATAAAGATATACGAAAGCGTTCTCGTCGTCATAGAAGTCCGGCTCCGCCTCAGAAGTAGCGTCGCCATCTGCAATCAGACAAAGTCTGGTGGGTGTTCGAAACACCGTCCCGTATCGTGGGAGTGAGTGATCAACTTAGTGGAACAATAAAGCATAGGTTAACATGTTATCAATTCAGTCAAGCAGTAATGATAAAGCAGTACAAATCAAACATTTCTAACTACTCTTGTTAAGTGCGAAAATGAAATGACATGATGCTGTATGCCCTTGCCAAACCACCCTCAAGCGACATCATCTTACGTTCGCGAATGCTTACTCCCTCAGTGCGCCACATCTACAAAGCACATGCGGTGCGATGATGCTCATGATTACCAAGTTATTATTAGTCAATTTCAAAAAGCAATATTGGGAAACTAAGGTACCTCCCTTGTATCATTCCCAAACATGATCCATTCTAGGGTCGTCAATCCTAGTTAATCTCATACGATATTATGGTTTGAGAAGCGTAGTGAAGGCATCGCAAAGGGCTCGTCACCCGTTAGCGCGGATACAGATCTCACCGTATGCGGCTCAATTGCTGGCCGTCAGCTCAAGTACATATCTCACCGTACTTGGCTCAATCACTAGCCGTCAGCTCAAGTACAGGTCTCACCGTACTCAGCTCAACTCATACTCTAGTTACTGTGAAAGACTCGTCGCCAATCACAGACACTTGGAGTATACTCGAAGATACTACGGAGGACTCGTCGCCCATCAGCACGAGCACAGGTCTCACCGTACTCGGCTCTCGCCGTAAGTATCGACAGCTCGAATATAGTGTCCCATACCACCATAATCGGCTCACGAGTCTGGTTGCTCACTGGTCACTACGGGGAGGCACGTGGCCCCGGCCATAGGCCGACAGCTCGACCACGGTGTCCCATACCACCATGCCCGGCTCATGAGTCTTAGCGGATCGAGGTACCATGGTTAAAAGGGATTTCACTGGTAAGTTTGGTACCCTAGGTTCAAGCAGAGGCGACCAAACATGGTGAACATACATTAGACAAATCGGGTTACTTGACGAGCTCGGCTAGCTCGAGCGCACAACAAGTTGAACGACATGAAGTGCATAAGCACTTCGCGTGGCCAACCACTATCGCCAACCGAAGTACGACTCGGGTTCGTCGAACACATCTCACGTGGCAAATGAATGGCAACCACGAATTCAATTCTGGTACCGATTGTCTGGACTATAATCATAGCCCCAAACACAATCAAGTGCAGATAGATAAAGCAGTAGTGAATCAAGATTCCACTCATACAATCAAGGTATGGTATTTTCCGTTTAGGGCTACCAGGGCTGTTGCACACACTCGTTGCTCCGCTCCCCCATCACCCATGACGGACCATACAACGTAAATATAAATTTAAACATATGCATTACATAGTTATAATATAAAGCAGTTGAGCATGTTATGAATCACAACACAAGCATGAGTTTATACATGTTCAATTCCTAATTACATAACAATCCAAGGAGATCATACACATAATTAAAAGAGATTGAGACTCACATCTCAACACCCTTATACATCACAATTTGCTAACTACTACTCATTCAGACATTTCAAGAAACACTAAAACAAACATGCATCAACATACATGACATATGTCGATCACATAGGCATTAGGCCAAATCCTTTCACTAGGGAGTTGCCCCAATCATAACACGCGTACACCCACGATGGATAGTCATGGCAAGCAGGAATCCAAGTTCCATATTCATTCAGTCATTTCCACAAACACTTGGGCCACACATTTTAGCATATATGGTGTCTATTGGCCGTGGCGTGATTTAGGGCAAATCCTTTCATCAAAAGGGTATCGCCAATACAACAATCATGAATCCATGACAATTAGTCATGGCGAGCACGAATGGGGATTATATACCCATTCAGTCATTTTCACAAATACTTAGAATACACTAATACAACATACATAGTGTATGTTAGCAAAACATGTATTAGGGCTATCCTTTAGCCAAGTGATTGTTTTATCCATGTATACCATAATCATACAGCAAATAATCATGACAATTGCATTTCCAAAACTCACACATATACGGTATTTCTAGTATACACAATTTCAACATACGTAGGGAGCTTGTAATACGGCGATTCCTTTCGCCAAGCAATTAATTTATACGTACATAATATATTTATACAACAATTAATCATGACAAACACATCGCTAAAATATACCCGTATATGGTACTTCTTACAATACTGTATTTCTACATACATGGTATATATTAGTAAACATGTATTTAGGCGAATCCTTTCGCCAAATAAGTATTTTATCCATATGTCATATATCCATACGACAAATAAACATGTCAACCACATTTTCATAAAAAATACGTATACGGTATTTTATACGAATACCTAGAGTATATGAAATTCCAAATTCTATAATTCTAATCGAAACTGAAAACGGAAAGCACTTTGTACATGTGCAATTGCATGCAGATCATGAATCTATCATTATCTGACATTGAAAGCGTTGAAAACCATAACCTATACACCTAAAGTCCGCACCTTTAGTTGTAGAATCGTAACGGAGTTGATAGGTTTGCTACTCTTCCGTATTCGGCAGTTTGACAACCTATAAAACGAAATAGGTTAGCCATTTCATAACCTACAACCACCCAAGCCCCAAATCATATTAGGGTTAGGGTTTTCTACCTTAAAACGGAGTTGATATCGGCGGGAAAGCGCCTGGAAAGAGGCGGTGCAGCCCGTGGGGTGATTTGCAACAGTAGGAGGAAGATCCTCCCACTTCTCCCTCACTTTCTCTCTCTTTTCTCTCTCCCAAAACTCAAATTCGTATGGCTGTGAGAGAGGGTGCTCTAAGGCCCTTATATAGCCTAAAACATTCCCAAAATAGACTCAGGTTCAAGGGTTACTGCTAATATAGGATATTCGTCACTTTTCCAGCTCAAAAGAGAGATTCTGGTAGCCCTCCTTGAGCCAAACGTCAAACTTAAGCTCACCACCTATGGATCTATGTGGGATTACGTTCTCGACTCGATCGGATTGCCAGATCGCCCGTGGCGGACCACTTTCAGTTCAACGGTCAGTGGGCCACGATCAGAAATTCTAAGTACATGTAAATGTTCCTGAAATTTTTCTTAATCCGAGGGTGTAATTTGGTCGGATTCTGACGGTCAGGTTGCTTAATACTGACACGCAAGCGAAAGGTGCCAGATCACTATTCCTGATATTTATTTTGGAATAGGAATAGTATTTTTCACACACCCTCGCTCCGAATCGAAACGAATGGCCGTGGGACATCGGATGGACCTGATTTTTGAGATGATGGTCAAGCCCAACGAGGCGGTTCTAATTCCTTAACTTCGAGTTATTCGGACTTCCGACGTGCGGTCCAGATCTGATACGAAGTTTCGACGTGCTCCCGAGAGCAGCCGGGTAATGAGATTGATCCTAGATTTTAGGGTAACCTAGCGTCCATGATTCTACGAGTTTTGGGTCTTGCAGATCGTATTTAAAGCGATTCAAACGGATTTCGTAGCTAAACTGGTCTCGCACTTAGTTACTTTGTCTCATTTCTAAAGGATTTAGTCCTAAGTGATTTCTGTCTGGGGTGGTACTTAGTCCTTTGTAGTTTGTATCTAAAGTGATCCAAGTTATACTACTTAGCTAATTTAGATAGTGTCTAGGGTGAAAGTCCTTAGAAAAAATTGGAAGATCAAGGTGATGAAGGGTGAGATTTGTGAAGAAAATGGTTTGAAAAGAGATTTGAGGCTTTAATTGAGCGTTTAAGAAGTTAAACCTGTATTAGGTTTGATCCATTGCCTAAGGACGTCTAATCCCAGGTTGGCAAAAATCCAGGGTGTTACATTTGAACTTCGATGGTATCGAGGAGGCCTCAATATATCGATGCATATATGATATTCTTAAGAAAAAAATAGGGGCGCTGGGGATTGCCTGTCGATATTATCAAGTCACCTTCGATGGACTCGAGATTCAAATATCGATGATATCGATAGGTACATCGATACATCGATAAATCCATCCAGATATATATGTGGTTGCTGGACACTTTTGTCCCCATTTCGATGATATCGTTTAGGTATCGAGGACATCGACAGCGCAGGTCGATCATATTGAGATGTGTATCGATAAAGTCGACAAAGCAAGAAAACCTAGAGAAATTTTCTATTTTGAAAAAAGTTTTCTTAACTTAAAAACCCTATGATGTTCTAGTTTATTTTAAGGGTTTTATATACTTGGTGTTTTGGGATAAAGGATGTGAGGCTATATTTACCTGTGGTGAGCTTGCACACATCTGGTTGAGACAGACGCTTGAATTGATCTTCCTATGAGGCTCTGCAGTCTGACTGACTTAACACTCACGCTAATTGACAAACCAGGGCACTTTCAGTGTCCACCCCATGAATTTTTAATTTCTTAGCTAGGGCCAAGATGAAGCCCCTAATTTGAATAATTCTTGTTGATTGTTGATTTCATCTGAAATTGATTGCTTTATTTATTTCTTTAGTATGTTTAAATGCAAATTTCATACTTCTTCAATCTATGAGCTTGCTCAAAGTCTAGAAGTGGATGTTGTTTGGAATCTTATACCAGGTGTACTTGTGTCTAACCATGAACAGGTTTCCCTACAAAATAAAGAAATAGGAATTTACATCTATTCATGCCTAAACATAGATGCAAAGATGTGATTTTCAAAATTTTTCCTAATTTCATCGTCTGTTATTCATAATCAAGATAGTAGATGATGGATGTAGATTTAAGTGATTTGATTTATTCTTAATATTTGTATATACATGATCATTAATGTACATGCATTAGGGACAATTAGTGCTAAGGGAAAACTCAATTGTGCTTCCAGAGAATTATACATCCTGTGTGCCTAAACAAGAATGCATATTGTGTTTTATTTATTAAATTTATGTCAATCTGAAATAGAGTGAATCAACAACTAAAACAAGGGTTAGGATAATTAGGGGTGGATTCAAAAGTCCTAGTGTTCTTCTGGAGTGAACTTCCCTTCTCATTTTCAGTTATTTTTCATTGATTTCTATTATTTTACTTAATAATTAGCTAAACTATTTGTTGGATTAGTTAAGAAGAATCCTAAAATTCGAATTGTGACAACCAATCCTCGTGGGAACGATCTCATAATATGTGCCATGTCTACTCCCGATTTGTATGCTTTCGAATTTAAAATTAATTTAAATCAGGTTGGTTTAAAGAGAACAACAAGTTTTTTGTGCCATTGCCAGGGACTATTTTGGTCCAATCGGATTTAAGATTCTCACTTATCATAATTCGTCTCTTTAGTTTTTTTTCTTGCATCGTTTCACAATTTTTAAGAAACTTTATTTTTTTTTCTTTGTTTTCTACTGGAATTAGGTAAGGAAGCTGGAAGAAAAAGGTCTTCAGAGTAAAAGAGGAGCTCCTAAGTCTTCGAAAATCAAGCATCTCTTTTTCTAGGTTCTTTCCTCCAATTTTTGTTTACATAGTTTTATCTTGATTTTGCATATTAGTTTCATCTTACATTTAGGAATTCATGATTTTTAGTTCTAGTTTTATTTTTCTTAGGTTGCATCTTAGTTTAGCTTCCTTTCCTACATCGCAATAACTCAGTTTATGCTAGGACATAGATCTTTGAACATAGAACTAGCACCTTTTGATCCTGAAATAAAAAGAACATTTCGTAGAAGATTTAGAAACATTCTATTGGAAATGGGGGACGAGAACGGAATTAAAGCTCTTAGGGACTATTAAGCGCTTGTCCAATTTAATGCGCCTTCATGCATAGTGTTGGTAGCCACCACGGCAACACATTTTGAACCTAAACCTGGGGTCATACAATTGTTGCCTTCCTTCTATGGTTTAAATAAGGAAGACCCATATCATCGTGTGAAAGAATTCCTAGACATTTGCTCTACATTTAGGTTCCAAAACTTTTCAGATGATTCGATCTCCTTACGCCTTTTTTCCTTTTTCTGAAGTATAAGGCAAAAGCATTGTTGAATTCTCTAGAAGTTGGGTCATCACTACATGGGACCAACTGTCTAAGAAGTTCTTGAACAAGTTCTTCCCTGTTCACAAAACTAATACTCTTCACAGAGAAATTACAAATTTCACATAAAAAGAGGGTGAGCACTTTCACGAATGTTAGAAAAGATGGAAGGATTTGCTTCTTAAATGTCAGCACCATGTTTTTGATAAGTGGCAATAGGTTCAATACTTCTATGACGATTTGACACCCCAAAACCATCGCATGGTTAATGTCATTAGTGGAGGGTCATTCATGACTAAAAGTATGTCGAAGCTTGAAATTTCTTTGAAACCTTGTGTTAAAACTCCCAGCAATGGGACTATTCAAATAAAGGTGAAAGAAGTCCCCAACCATAGAAGAAATGTGGTATATATGAGATAGGAGTCATGCCAGATCTTTATGTCAAGATTGATATCCTGACAAAGAAAGTTGATGCTTTGGTGTTAAATAATCCAAAAACAATTCAAATCGAGTCATGTGCCATATGTTCCAATCCCACCCATCATACGCAGTCTTGTCCATCTGGTGCAGCATTTTCGAAATTTCTTTATAAATAAGTTCATGCTATGAACACTTTTCGGAGACCTGGGAACAATCCTTACTCAGACACCTACAACCCAGGGTGAGCTAAACATCCAAAATTTTCTTGGGCAAAAGGACCACAACAAGGAGGACCATCTGGTAACCCCACTATGTAGTCTTATCCTTAAGCTAGTAGTCAACAACTTCAATAGTTTCCATAGTATCAACAACTTCCCACACAACCAAAGAAACCAACTCTTAAAGATACGCTCAATCTTTTTATGCAGTGTTTTCTTTAATTTCAAAAAGATACCTAACAAACTTTACAAGCTAACTAGCAAAGCTTACATGCAAATGCACAATCCATTACCAAGCTAGAAGTATAGTTGGGTCAACTTGCTGCCACAGTGAATGAAAGAGAGAAGGGTAAGTTCCCTAGCCAACCTGTAGCAAATCCAAAAGGACAGTATGAGATTGACTCTAATTCAAATCAGGAATAATATCATGAGCAAGCCAAATCAATCACTACCCTTAGGTCTGGCAAATAGATCGAGAACAAAGTTGTGATGCCTACGGAAGAACCAAATTCCAAATCGAAAGGCCAAAATGAAGAGGAGAGACACACTAGTGCATCCAAAGTTCAAAAGCTCTCTGACTCTCTAAGAACCACTCATGTGCCCTCCTATGTGCCTAAAGCACCTTTTCATCAACGTCTGGCACCAATTAAGAAAGGAAACAACTTTAATGATATATTGGACATGTTTAAACAGGTGCAAATCAACATTCCACTGCTTGATGCTATCAAGCAAATCCTTACTTATGCTAAGTTTCTTAAAGATCTATGCACTCAGAAGCCCAAGTTGAATGTTCACAAGAAGGTCTTCCTTGCGCAGCAACTCAACTCCATGATTCAACGCAACACCCTGCCCAAGTTTAAGGACCCAAGAGTCCCCACCATTTCTTGCATCATACGAGATCATAGGATTGAGAAGCTAGGCATTACTTGATTTAGGGGCGAGCATTAATTTGTTGTCATATTCTGTATATGAGTAATTGGGACTTGGTGAGCTGAAATCAACTAAAATAGCACTACAACTAGCTGATAGATCTATCAGGGTGCCCCATGGTGTTATTGAGGATGTGCTAATCAAGGTTGATAAGTTTTATTTTCTAGTGGATTTCTTCATTCTAGATACTCATCCTGTCCAGAATCCTACTAGTCAGATTTCGGTTATCCTAGGACGTCCATTTTTTGCCACATCCAATGCTATCTTGCAGGAATGGGGTTATGAAGTTGTCTTTTAGCAATATGAAGATCCAACTCAATGCCTTTAATGTTGGACAACAATCATCAGACTCAGATGATATATTTGAAGTGAACATGATTGAGAGTCTAGTGCATGACTCTTTCTTGAAATATTCCGAAGAGAGACTTTTTTTCTTTGGGTTAGCTTATTAGTATACCCCACTGTCAGTACACACCCCACTATTAGCCACCCTCACTAGGGAATCGATACCAAGACCTCAGTGTTGAAACGAGGTATCTACACTCAGTCTACCACTTGAGCGATCGATTAGGGTGTCACCCTTGAGATTTGTTTAGCATAATTTGGCATAGATTTTGGCATAGGTAGTTCCATCTGAGAAGTTAATGCATTATTTGACCCTACTCTTGTAATGGATACTACTAAATGGAAAGGCAAAGTGGAACTTCTTCCACCATTTGAGTCTAAACTAGTCCCATCTATTGAGAAACCACCCAAACTTGACCTTAATCAATTACCTGAAACTCTCAAGTATGCATTTTTAGGTTCTTCTGAGACCATGCCTATCATCAAAGCTTTTAACCATAATGAGTAGGAGGGTAGGTTGCTTAATGTTCTTAGAAAACATAAGGCATCTATTGGGTGGATAATAGTGGAGATAAAGGGAATAAGCCCCACTATGTGTATGCATCTCGTATTCATCTTGAAGAAAATGCAAAAACGTCGTGTGAAATGCAAAGGAGGCTTAACCCTATCATGAAAGAGGTCGTCCAGGCGGAGGTGCTTAAGTTGTTGGATGTTGGTATCATTTATCCCATTTTGGATAGCACGTCGGTCAACCCAGTTCAAGTTGTTCCCAAAAAAGTCTGGGATTACGGTGAGAAAAAAATGACGATAATGAGTTAGTGCCAACTAGCATGACCATGGGCTAGCGAGTTTGTATTGATTACCATAAACTCATTATTGGCAGGGCATAGCTACTATTGTTTCCTAGATTGTTATTCTAGGTACAACTAGATTCCCATTGCTCCCGAGGATCAAGAGAAAACCACATTTACATGTCCTTTTGGTACATATGCCTATCGGCATATGCCATTTGGGTTGTGTAATGTGCCTGCAACTTTTCAACGATGTATGATGAGTATTTTTTCTAACATGGCTGAGTATTTTCTCGAGGTTTTCATGGATGATTTTTTTATTTTTGAATCTTCTTTCGATGAATGTTTATACCATCTATCTCTTGTCTTAGAAAGATGTAAAAAAAATAATAATAATAAAATTATATATATATATATATATAATTTTAAAAAAAATGAACCTAGTATTGAATTAGGAAAAGTGTCATTTTATGGTTCAAAAAGGGATTGTATTCTGGTATGTTATTTCAAGTAAAGGCATTGAAGTTGATAAAGCCAAGATTGGTTTAATTTCTAGTCTTCCTCCACCCAGAATGGTGAAGGAGATTAGATCTTTCTTGGGGCATGCGGGATTTTACAAGAGATTCATCAAGGATTTTAGCAAAATTTCTTGACCCTTATACAATTTACTAGCTAAAAATATTACTTTATCCTTAATGATGATTGTCTGAAAGCTTTTGATAAGCTAAAGCATTTATTAGCTTTTGTTCCAATCATCCAACCACCTAATTGGAGTTTACCTTTTGAGCTCATGTGTGATGCTTCTAATTATGTTGTTGGAGCTATCTTAAGACAGAGTGAACAAAATGCCTAATGTCATTTATTATGCTAGTAGGACTCTAAATGATGTTCAACTTAATTACTCTATCACTGAAAAAGAATTATTAGCACTGATATTTTCTCTGGACAAATTCAAGTCATATCTCATAGGATTAAAGGTTATAGTATTATCGGATCATGCAGCATTAAAATATATTCTTTCTAAAAAAGATGTTAAACCTCGATTGATTCGTTGGGTTCTCTTGTTACAAGAATTCGACATTGAAATTCAAGATAAAAAGGGTTCCGAAAATGTGGTAGCTAATCACTTGTTCAAACTTGTCTTAGAGTCCATAGAGGATCCTTTGCCAATGAACGAGTCTTTCCCTGATGAACAACTTTTACTTGTTTCCCAATTACCTTGGTATGCGGATATTGTAAATTATCTTGTTACAGGTCAATTTCCTTCTCATCGAACTAAACAGGATAAATCCAAATTTCTTGTTGAGGTTAAACATTTCTTTTGGGACGACCCATACTTATTCAAATTTTATCCCAACCAGGTTGTTAGGAGATGTGTGCCTGAGAGTGAGTTTCATAGTATAATCTCCTTTTGTCATGACCATGCATGTGGTGGTCATTTTGGTTTTTTTTTTTTTTAAAAAAAAAAAAAAAAAAAAAAAAAAAAAAAAAAAAAAAACTGCTGCAAAAGTTTTACAAAGTGGATTTTATTAGCCTACACTTTTCCGAGACACCCATGCCTTTTGTTCTACATGTGATAGATGTCAATGTATGGGTAATATTTCTCACAAAAACATGATGCCACTTGCCAATATTCTCGTTGTTAAGATATTTGATGTTTGAGGTATTAAATTCATGGGTCCATTTCCCCCGTCATTTGGCTATATGTATATCCTGGTGGCCGTCGACTATGTCTCTAAGTGGATCGAAGCAGTGCCATGTAAAATGAATGATCACAAGGTTGTTGTCCATTTCTTAAAAGAAAATATATTTTCCCATTTTGGTACTTCTTGAGCAATTATAAGTAATGGGGGTACTCATTTTTGCAATAAACTGTTTGAATCTTTAATGAAGAAATATTTCATCACTCATAAAGTTGTAACACCATACCATCCACAAATAAGCAGTCAAGCAGAGGTTTTGAATCGAGAGATTTAAAAAAATAGATAAAACAATTCGCCCCGATTGTAAGGATTGGTCGCAATGCTTGAATGATGCTCTTTGGGCGTATCGTACAACTTTCAAAACCCTGATTGGAATGTCTCCCTATAGGCTTGTCTTTGGGAAAGCTTGTCACTTGCCTGTGGGATTGGAACATCATGCTTATTAGGCCATCAAAACCTTTAATTTTGACTTAAACAAGGCCGGGTCAAACTATAAATTTCAACTCAATGAGAATGTAAAATTTTATAAAGAACAGACGAAAAGTTTTCATGACAAATCAATTCTTCGCAAGACATTTGAACCGGATCAGAAAGTATTATTGTATAATTTCAAGTTATGTCTCTTTCCTAGAAGATTACATTTGCGATGGTATGGTCCTCATCGGGTAGTAAAAGTCTTTCCTCATGGAGCAGTTGAGATTCAAAATCTAAAGGACGGGAATGTTTTCAAAGTAAATGGTCAATGGATGAAACAATATTTGAAAGATTCGGTTGATAAGAATGTTGAAGAAATTCATTTGGAGGACCCAGGTTATCAAGATTGATTGATTCATGGTCAATGGTTGCTTGCATTGCTTGTTTGGCTGTAGACGTTAAACTTAGCACTCCGGGGAGGCAACCGCAGCATTGCATTTCATTTCTTAGTTAGATAGTTCAGTCGTTTTGTTTAGATTGTCCAATAATCCAAGTTTGGGGGTGCTTTGCATGTCCTATCTTTTATCCCCTGACTTGATTATTGCATGCTTATTTGATGCTTCACTACTTACTTTTCTATTAGTAGAATCTTTGCAGGAGCAGTTCACCAAGGTAATAATTTAAAATAATAAAAAATTGCTTGTTGTCCTTTCTTTTTATAAACATTGCTTGTGCGTATTGATTTTTCACTTGAAACACTGAGGACAATGTTTGTTTCAAGTTTGGGGGTAGATTTTTAAAATTTTGGTAAAAAAATATTTTAATGATTAAGTAGTAAACTTCTCAATACAATGATGAGATGAAATTTGCTAGAATGATGTATGTGTGCAAATGAGCTAATATTCAATGTATGGTGTAAAGGAAATGCATGAAATGAAATTTTGGACTTTTAGCTTATCTATTGAAAAGGTCAACATAAATGGTATATACTATCTTTTTTCTAAATTGATTCTATGAATTTTTATTCTTGAAAAAAATAAATTCATGTAGCCATATGAATGTGATTTAGGATGGATGAAAGTACTTAAATCACTGAACCGGAAGAATACTAGTGGAGACTAATAACCTTAGTGAGTGTTGAGCCATTTTATCTTTTCTGAGAATCATAAGTAAATTCAATGTTTTCTTGAATCCGGAATTAATTTCATTGTGATCTCATTATTCTTTGATGTATTGTGGTTATAATGTGGAGAATAGTGAAGAAGGGATAATGGGGTATGGTTCAACATTCTCAAGTATTTGATATTCTTTTCAGGAGATCAATATTTTAATTTGGTTGATACTATCATCCTTCGAATGCCGTATGTGAGATAATTGCTTTGTTTATTCCACTCACATACAAAAGAGAGAATTTAGCCAACATCTAAGTGACTTTATTGCGAGTGAATATACTTGGTGAGATTTGAAGGCAAAGCACATTTTTGGATGGAGAATTGAGTTATGTATTTTTCAAACATTGTGAGTTATGTCGATATTGGCTATACACACACAACACACCGAGCATGAACATGAGTAGGATGTTTCCAGCAATTGGATATTGTATAATAATTTTTTATTTTTTTTTGTGGTGACAATTTTTCTGAGATAGCTAAAAAGGAAAAGAGTGGTTGAATATAATTTCCATAACACTATGCACATTATTGGTAATGAGATCTCATAGACTTGAAAGATGGAAAGTTATGATTTAATTCTGATTTTCAATTTTTGGTTCAATGTTTGCGGGTAACATTGTTGCAAACCCTCATGAGACCACAACTCATCTACTAGGGGCAACCTAAGGGTTTAAAGGCTTATTGCATTCGCTAAATGCAATCAAGATTACCTGCGAAAGTGGTGTAGATATATAGGATTTTATTGTTGTTATTTCAGTTTTTCTCGAGGACTAGCAAAATATAAGTTTAGGGGTATTTGATATACATGAAATATTGGCAGTTATACTCCTGAAGTTAGGCATGTTATCTTTTCTTAGCCTAATTTCATCTGATTTTGTGACTGTGATGATTCTTGCAGATAGTGGAAGATGATGTTAAAATACGAAAAAGATGCGGAAGAATGTACCTCTACCAGATTTGTGGTCCAGTTGATCCATGAAGTTACATCCAACCCTTAGAAGCCTACCCAGTGTAGACCATGGAATTTTATCCGATCCTGAAAATAAATGGATGGATCCATCTATATGCACTATTACCTCGAGATTACGTTTTTTTTTTTTTGTTGTTAGCTTGTTAGTACACCCACTGTTAGTTCACACTTCACTATTAGCCACCCCCACTAGGGATCAATACCAAGACCTCAGTGTTGAAACGAGGTATCTTTCACTTAGTCTACCACTTGAGCTATGTATCTAGGTGTACCTCGAGATTTGGGTTGGCGACACATGTATATTGGACATGTATGGATTGATCTGAACCACTCTATATCTGGACACCTAATTTCGAAACCAAGTCTTATTCGCGACAAGGCCCACTTGTTGAACAACTTGGATCTTGTGTACGTGTGACTCCCATGGCTAGCACGAATTGGGAAATGAAAAAAGAGAGAGAAACAATGTGTTGAAATATGGTGTGTGCGGCTATTGAATGGACAATCTAGATGAATGGTGTGTGCGACTGCTGAATGGATGGTCTGAATGCATGGTGCATGTAGTTGTCTACACAAGTCACAAGTAAAAAGAGAAAAACAAAGAAAGAGGAAAAGAGGGATTTTCGTTTTGGGGGTTTTCAACTAGGAGAGGAAAGAGAAGGGAGTTTCCATCTCCTCTTAAGGGATAAAGGGGGAAGTTGTTGTTGGAAGTTTAGGACAGCTGAAATGACTATAAAACTGTGGGAAATCATCTCTTCTGGGGAGAGGTTGCTTTTGTTGGTATTGGAGGTGATGGGTTCACCACAGAGATTAAAAGAAATCAAAGGTTTAAAGCTAGAATTTCAAGAGGGTTGTGTTATGGACGTGTTTCCTATCGATTGTATCCTTTTTCTTTTCCTTTGAATCTATGTTACACCCCATGAATTTTTAATTTCTTAGGTGGGGCCAAGATGAAGCCCCGAATTTGAATAATTCTAGTTGATTGTTGATTTCATCTGAATTTGATTTATTTATTTATTTCTCTAATATGTTTAAATGCAATTTCCATACTTCTCCAATTTATGAGCTTGCCCAAAGTCTAGAAGTAGATGTTGTTTGAAATCTTATACCAGGTGTGCTTGTATCTGACCACAAATAGATTTCCTTACAAAGAAAGAAATCGGAACTTATATCTATTCATGCTTAAACATGGATGGGAAGATGTATTCCTCGATATTTTTTCCAATTTCATTGTCTGTGATTCATAATCAAGATAGTAGATGATGGATGTAGATTTAAGTGGTTTGATTGATTCTTAATGTTTGTATATACATGATCATCGATGTACATGCATTAGGGATAATTAGTGTTAAGGGAAAACTCAATTGTGCTTCTAGGAAATTATACATCCTGTGTGCCTAAACAAGGACACATGTTGTGCTTTATTTATTAAATTTACATCAATCTGAAATAGGATGAATCAACAACTAAAACAAGGGTTAGGATAATTAGGCGTGGATTCAAAAGTCCTAGTGTTCTTCTGGAGTGAATTTCTCTTCTCATTTTCAGTTATTTTTTATTGATTTATATTATTTTACTTAATAATTAGCTAAACTATTTGTTGGATTAGTTAAAAAGAATCCTAAATTTTGAATTGTGACAACCAATTCTCGTGGGAATGATATCGTAATATGTGCCATGTCTACACCCAATTCGTATGCTTGCGAGTTTAAAATTAATTTAAATCAAGTTGACTTAAAGGGAACAACAGTGACCCGATCAATAAGTTGGATGGAAAATAAACATTCCAGTGGCCCCAATAAGTTTTTAATGGTGGTATTCAATCACCACTATTTATGTGGTGTGGCCCACCCAAGATTTGGATCTGCTTCATTTTTTGGATCATGCCCTAAAATGAGCTGTTAAAACGGATGGGCGGCATGGATGTAAGTCACATACATCAAAGTGATCCACACAATCAAGGATTCATTGCCCTAAAGTGGAGCTGGGTGATAGCCTCCTCGTACGGAGAGGGGATTAGGTACTTACTCAATAGCAAAGTTGTACATGAGTCAAACCGAGTCGAGCGTAACCCAGCTCAGATCAGCTGGGCCAGCAGGCTACCCCAGCTCGAACTTGGCTTGGCTCAATCCTTGAGCCTGACTAGGTAGCTTAGCTTGGCCAACAGCTCGAGCCAAGTTGGGCCAAGTTTGAGCCGAGCTTGAACTCGATCTCTCAAGCCGAGTTCAAGTTTAGGTTTTATAGTTTTTAATATATATATATATATATATATATATATATATATATATATGGGAAAAGGTTCTATACAGTCGAGCTCATGGGAACTCCCCTTGAGGTCGAACTGTGTGGGCCCCACCATGATGTATGCCAAACATCAACACCGTGCATTTGATGGGTCCACTTTAAATTATGGGATATCCCAAAAATCAGCCGTATATGGAACTCAAGTGGGCCATACCATCTAAAATCATGTGAAGACATGCCTAAAACATATAAAAGCACTTGGTGGGGCCCACCTGAAATTTGGGTACGTCTAAAACTTGGTCTGCCCCTCATCCAAGTGGGACACACATAATGGATGGGCTGGATTTGTGAACCACATCTCGGTGGGCCCAAAAAATGATTATGAATGTTTTAATGGAGGGTAACCCCTCTTAACTTTTGTATGTGGTGTGGCCCACACAAGTCACAGATTGACTTGATTTTTAAGCCCTAGGCCCACTATGGAATGGTGCATTTGACTGATGGGGGTAGATGTTCGACATACATCATGGTGGGGCCCACACAGCTTGACCTCATGGGGAGTTTCCATGAGCTCGACCGTATAGAACCTTTTCCATATATATATATATATATATATATATATATATATATATATATATATATATATAGAGAGAGAGAGAGAGAGAGAGAGAGAGAGAGAGAGAGAGAGACTAAGTGAACTTGATCCAAGTCGAATCGATTCAAGCCGAGTCAAGTCGAGTCGAGTTTGGTCTACCTTGGACTCGGCTCAAAAAATTTTCAAGCTCAAAAAATCAGCTCTGCTCAGACCTAGTTTTGAGCCGAGTCGAGTCAAGTGAGTTAACCGAGCTAACTTGGTTTATGTACAACTCTACTCATTAGGCATAAGCAAACTCTATGGGGCTCAACCTTGATGTATGTGTCTTATCCATGCCGTCCATCAGTTTTTTCAGCTCTTTTTAGGGCATGATCTCAAAATTGAAGCATATCCAATGCTCAAGTAGATCACACCGCAGGAAGTAGTAGGGATAATGACGTCCACCATCGAAACCTCCCTAAGGCCTATAGTGACGTTTATTTGTCATCCAACCCGTTCATAAGGTCACACAAACATGGACGAAGGGAACGAAAAAAAAAAAATCAACTTGATCTAAAAATTTTGTAGCCTTCAAGAAGTTTTCAACCATAGGCATTCAATTCCCTCCTTTTCCTGTGGTGTGGTCCACTTGAGCTTCTGATATGCTTCAATTTAGTCCTCATGCCCTAAAATCAACTTAAAAAACGGACGGGAGGTATGGATAAGACACATACATCACAGTGGGCCCACAGAGTTTACTGCTGAGTTGCTCATTAGGCAATCCACTCTCCCTCCAATTGTCTATCAATTTTCTCCTATTTGGCTTTTAGTCTCTCCCAAAGGGTTTTGTTAGGGCATGCGCCATCAGAAATAGGGGAGGATTTCTCTCCTTATAAGTTGTAGTGTTACTGCTACCAATACCATGTGACCGGACCCAAATACACATATTTACTACTGTAAAAAGAGGCAGTTTCAGCCCATTTTTCTTTTGCCATTTTACCCATATAAGTATGATATCAATAGTTTAGAAGGATATTTTTAGTAAATTTCTATTATTAAGCTAAGAAAACAAGGCTTTTGGACAGGGTGCCTCCAAGGCAGCGTCCTCGTATTTTTCTCAATTTTGGTTTTTCTTTTAAAAACTAACCACTCTCTTTGGAGGGTTTTATCAAGGTATGTGCCACCAAACATAAGAAAAGATTTCTCTCCATTCTCAGTCCATATAAGAAAAGGTCTGAGTGTTAGATAAAAAGGTGGGTGTAGTTTCATATCTGTCTACCAAAAAAATTTCCTCCACACTTTCTTGATAACATTGAAGGAAGAGGTAAGAGATGATGCTTTCCTCGTACAAATTGCAGATCTGGATGTTGAGCAAGATCCACTACAATTATTAGATACCTAACTCCAATTTAGGCCGAGAGGTAAAAAATCAGGCTAACTGGTTATTCAGTTGGGCCACACCTTAGGGTAATGTTCCCCTTAATTTTTACAAGGCTCACCATAATGATTATATGAAATCCACTCTAACCATTACATGTCACACAAAAATTTTAAGCCGATAGCCTAAAAATAAAGCCCATTTATGATTCAGGTGGGATATATATCCAGGGAAGCAATTTGGAGGATAAACGTTGCCCTGTAAATTGTTTCCAATCATGTAAAAAATGCAACGCCTTTTAAATTGTTTCCAATAGTGTAAAAAACGCAACGGCAGGTAATATCTATTAATGAGGTAGCTTTTTGAAAAGGCATTGGAATGTAAATACCATATTAATTTAAGTAATTTCTGTAAAACTCTATTGAAATTGTTCCATCCGATAAATAAATAAATAAAATTGGTCATCCCATGCAAGGGAATCCCTACCTACCACAGGCAGCTTGGGTCATTGGAAAAAACACAAGAAGGCCTGAAATATCACAGAATGTATTTGAGTGAACCTCCCTGGTGGAATATCTTCTTTCATTTTTAACATCCATAAACATCCACCAATCGGCCAGTTTGGAGCATGCGTCAGAATTAATTTTATCTTAAAGCACATCTGTAATGAGGTCCACAGTAGATTGTACGGTTGTTTTATACACTTTTATGGGTCCCACCAGTTTGCTAGAGTATCAATGTTTTCTGATTCACAATTGAGAGACCTTAGCTTTTTGTAAGCATTTATTTACTACATGTTTAGAAAATCCAATTTGAAATGACCTGTCTTAAAGGCCAGACCACTCAACTCACCAGCAACTTCATACAATGGGCATTTAGGACCTAATTTCCAATGGTTCATAATCAATGTTCACAATAAGGTTCTTGATGAACTAATCAGCTTGACATTTATCCAAGTGCCCTGCATCTGTGCATTGATCTAGCGTTCAAACCTTCTTTATGAGTTAAACTAGCTTAATATTTTATCCAAGTGACTTACATATCTGGGCCCACCTTGTGCATGACTATGGTGTATCACCATGTGTGGGATTGACCAAAGTCAACCCACATGTGCATGTGTGAGCCTCAGTGGAATCAACTTCGGATATTCAATTTTCCCTACTTAAGTTGAAGTTATTTTCTTAATATTAGTTCACTTTCTTCTTCTTCTTCTTCTTTTTCTTCTTCTTCTTCTTTGGCCACGGTCATCCTGGACTCAGTTTTCATTTGGCCAACTCATACAATCCACAAAAGATGTTATGTTTTGACCACACCAGTGTTTGATAGCACGTGCTTCACCTTCACGGCTATGCATCAGGGGGGCGTAGAGGCTTATGAAAACATAACGGTCAAAGCAAGATTTTAAAATAAAAATAATAATAATAATAATAATAATTAAAAATTAAAAAGAAAAGAAAATTACACTCATCAGGAGCCTTTACGCTTCAAACCTGTCACCCATCTCCAAACAATTGACTGGCACTGGCATTGGTTTCGGAAACATCAGTTATTCCTTTCCCCTCGCCCATTTGGAAGCTAGTAAATGGAGGTAAATGGGAAATGGAATTAGAGGTAAATGAATTGGGAGTAAATGGCTTACTAGTTGTATTTGGATGGGAGTAAATGAAATGTATTTGAAATCTAAATATTCTGTTTGGATGAGAGTAAATGGAAGGAATTAGAATGCATTGGAATTTTTTAATATATTCATCAGAACATATGTGATATCCCAAATCAGCTTTAATGTCTCGAATTAGTGAACATATGTGATATTTAACAGAATGCTTGTAATAAGCCCATTAAAATATATACTTTAGCAAAAAATGTTTTTTTTTTTTTTTTAAAAAAAAGAGTCTTGGGTGGGCCACAGACATGAGGATCACAAACAAGCAACTTATCAACGCTTTTTAACTATCCATTTAGATGGCCAACCTTTTGACGTTTTGGATCATTCTATTGGTATGATTTTAGTAATGTAGCCGGTAATTGAATTGTTTCGGAGTATCATTAGCATGATATGTGCATGAGGGACGTGTGTAGCCACCTTTGTTTACTCATGCAACTCTCCAAGGAAGCTCAAAAAAGCATTTCACCCCATTTACTTCCAAATCCTCTCGAGGATTTCATTTACATGCCCATTTACTCTCATTTCATTTCATGTCATTTTCATGCATTTCCATCCAAACACACTTCAAACACCATTTACTCTCAATTCTCCCCATAACTAACCTCTACATCACCCTACCTTTTTTCCCAAATCCCACCCTGTGCCAAGCTAGAAACAGGCCATCAATGGTCCCTGGCATCATGGCATCACCCACGACACTTTGAAGCGATCAAAGAATCTCCTCTACACTATAGCAAAATTGCAATTCATGAATAAGTGATTTACTATTACTAACTCCATGTTTTCCATGCACATGATGCATGTACCCCATATGACCATCCCCCTCTTTTGAAGGTTGTCAATTGTAAGCACACCCTATTCCTACCCATTAATCAAGCAAAGGCTGCTGCTACCCTATGAGGAGCGAAGACAACCTTATGAGGAGCACCATAGTGCCACATGTGAGCGGGTATGAGAGCTGGTGTTGTTTAAAACTATCACAAATTATTCATGTAGGTTGGGCATCATGCATTACCTAACATGGCAGCTCTTATCAGCAACCTTAGAATATCATCATCATCACCATCATCTAAGCCAATTAATTGGGTCAGCTATGAAAATCATGTTTCCAACATTCCACTCTATTTAGGGGCTAGACCTTCAGCTTGGAATGTCATATTGTTCAGATTCATGATGAAAGTTACGGCATGAGTTTGACGCCTGCCGCCAGCTGCCAACCTGACACAACCCTGCTTTATCCGAGTGGGGGCCAGGAATGAGAGCACAAAACAGACTATTTGCATAGGTTGATTACAATCAAGAATTATCTAATAGTCTATTACATAGGTTGATTACAATCAAGCACTATCTAATAGTCTATTACATAGGTTTTAATCAAGTAACCTCAGAAAATAAGAAGAGAATTTTTATCAGACAAATTCAGTAGTAGTCCTCACTGAAATTATCTAAAAGACAACATGGAAGGAAAAATGGTTATGGTCCTCTACCAGGATTAGTTTCGACAAAGTAGGACAGTAAGAAGATTTTACAACTATTAGAGATTGAAAAGGTCTCATATATGGATAATTTTTAACATTCATCAAGGGTTGCCACTCAACCAGAGGCAAAGCAAAGCTCTCCTCTTGGTGGGGCTCTTAGGGAAAATCATGTACTCCTCTCAAACAGACTAATCCAGGTATCTGGCAGTGAGAGATGTCAGATTTATCAGAAAGAAAGTCTATCCATTACTTGCATGCCTCTTCCATGGATTTTTTATTTTTTTTTAAAGCAACGCAGGAATTCATTAAAAAGGAAAAGTAAATACAAAGATAGGACTGCTGAGATAGCAGACACCCCTAACAAGCAAAAAAGGAAAGATCATCCCTATTCAACTCCTTCACATTGACTGCCCAATCTATGACCAACGATTTAACCCTAGCTCCCACCCTCTTTGCTGATGAAGATCGATCGTTAAAACATCTGTTGTTTCGTTCCTCCCAGACAGCCCACCAAATGGCAAGGATAGACATTTGCCAGATGATCGATTTGGATTTACCAAGCTTGGAGCCATTCCACGCAATCAACAGATTAGTAGCCAACTCCGGCATGCACCAGGACACAGAGAAAAGATGAGAGAACTCCATCAGGATGGTCCAAGTAAAGGAGCAGTGGACCAACAAATGGTTCACAGATTCCACTTGATGCATACAGCACAGGCACCTGTTGACAATCTGCATTCCACGCTTGGCTAGGTTGTCTATAGTTAGGATTCTGTTACGGGCCGCAAGCCAACCAAAACATTTAATCTTAGGCGGAACTTGATATTTCCAGATAAAAGGGACCACATCAAATTGGGGTTGAGCCGCAGGATAGATAGCTGCATATAGGGATCGAACTGAGAAGGCCGCACTTTTTTCAAGCAACCAATCGATGTTGTCCTGAAGCGAAGGGCTAGGCTTGGAATTAGAGATGAAGTCAAGGAGGGCCGTGTATTCATCAGCCTCATTATCGTCCAGATTTCTGAAACAGTTGATATCCCACACAAATTGATTAGAGGAGAAATAACCGCAGTTGTTGATGAAAACTCCTCTTTCAGGGGAAAGGCGATAGATCTGCAGGAAAAGGAGGTTGAGAGGCTTATCTCCAATCCAAAAATCTTCCCAAAACCGGATCGTTGAACCATTGCCCAACACATACCTGTTGTTAGTTATAACGGGAGATTTGGCTTTGAGAATACCTTTCCAGATGTGAGAGGCTTTGTAGAGAGACTTCTCTGAAGGCCACCAGTTGCCATGAGAAGTACCATACTTCCCTCTACCAATCAAAGACCAGAGGGAAAGTTGATCGGAAGCAAATCGCCAAACCCATTTCCCTAGCAGCACCAAGTTCATAATCTTCAAAATTTTAACATTCGCTCCACCCTCGCTGAAAACCTTGCACACCTGATTCCATTCGAGGAGGTGCATCTTGCTCTGATTCTCCTTACCAAACCACAGGAAATCTCTTCGAATTTTATCCATAGCTCTAAGAACCGATCCCGAACATCGATATAAGGACATGAAGTAAAGAGGAAGACTAGAAAGAGCAGAACTAATAAGGGTCAGACAACCACCCAGAGATAGATAGCGGCATTTCCATGAAGCAAGATATTTCTGAAATCTGTTGATGACCCTGTCCCACATGTGCTTCGGCGGAGAACCCAAAGAGAGGGGAAGCCCAATGAAGTAAGTAGGGAAAGAATCAATACGACAGCAGAGCGTGGAAGCAAATTTATGGAGAGAGTTCTGAGCGACATTGACACCAAGAATCTTTGATTTATTCATATTGATCCTTAGGCCCGAAACTGTTTCGAAACAGCGAAGGGCAGTGAGGAGCTGCTGAATTTTCACCTCCGAAGCTTCCGAAAATATAAGGGTATCATCTGCAAACTGAATGTGGGTTAGGGAGGCAGACAGACCCGGCATGACTATACCCTTAAGCGGACCATGCTCCTGACCTCCGGATAGCATTTGAGAGAGAGCCTCGCCTACAATTAGGAAGGGGAGCGGGGAGAGAAGATTCCCCTGTCTAAGACCTCTCGAACTCCTGAAGAAACCCTTAGGCGAACCATTTAAAATGATAGAGAAGTGGGCCGAGCCAATACAAGCGGCGATCCAATGATTCCACTTGGAACCAAAACCCATCCGCGACAGCATATATAACAGGAAATTCCAATCCACATGGTCGTAAGCCTTGGCAAGATCCAATTTGCAGAAGACGGCTTCGTGTCTGGTCTTATGACAGGTATGTAGCACTTCATTGGCAATAAGAGCACTGTCTATGATTTGTCCGCCTCTTATCAAGGCATTCTGGTTGCTTGAGATCAGACTCCCGATAACTTTCGACAGCCGAGTGGATAAGACTTTTGCCAATATTTTGTAGGGACTCCCAATCAGACTAATCGGCCTAAATTCAGCAAAAGAGGAGGCACCCACCACCTTGGGGATCAGCAAGATAAAGGTTGCACCCAGACCTTTCGACAATCTTCCACGATTGTGGAATTCGTAAAAAAAATTGAAGGACGTCCTGATGCAGCACGTCCCAAAAGGTTTTGTAGAAAGCGATTAGAAAAACATCTGGGCCTGGAGATTTGTCCCCACCCAGATCATCCACAGCTACCTTAAACTCTGCTTCCGTAAACTGAGATTCCAAAAAAAACGCGTCCTCTGGCTTGAGCCTGTTGAAGGGGATCAAATCGAGCGTCGGTCTAGGCCAGTTCTCAGAGGAGAGGAGTTCCGAAAAATGGGAAATGGCGAGCTCTTCAATCTCCTTACTATCCTCAGTTCTGTTGCCTTTGTCGTCTATGCTGAGAATGGACTTTGCCCGAGAGTGCATATTGGTCATTTGATCGAAGAACTTGGTGTTTTTGTCCCCTTCCGCAATCCATTTAGCTCTGGATTTAATCTTACAGGACGCTTCATCTTCTAATGCTTTATTCGAGAGGTCTTGGATGATGGATATACGCCTGAGAAGAACATCTTTGGGAAGCGAAGCTTGTTCAGAGTCCCGGTCAATGCTCTGTAACTCGGATAGAAGAGCTTCGGTCTCAGCTTCAAGTTTTTGAATTTCCTCCCTACGCCATTCCTTAAGATTAATCTTGAGAAGATTGACTTTACAGAGCAGCTTCTAACCAGCAAATCCTTTCACGGAGAAAGACTTCCACCATTCGATGATTTTCTGGTGCAGACCCTCCGAAAGAAGCCAACAGGAATTAAACCTGAAAGGTTTTGGGCCCCAATTGACATCACCCACAGTCAACAGGATCGGACAATGATCGGAAGTGGTGCGCGGCATGGCTATTTGCTTGCTGGACGAGAAGACCTCGAGCCATTCTGGGGAGACAAGGAATCGATCCAGGCGAGATTGGATAGGAGAAGCCCTGCCGTTAGTCCAAGTGTATGTAGCACCCAAGAGAGGTAAGTCAATGAGCTCCTCCTGCTGGATCCACTCAGAGAAACAATTCATGGCGGAGGACGGTATTCTGCGTCTGGAGTGATCCTCCGGATAGCGCGTGACATTAAAGTCGTCAACGACACACCACGGACTAGGATGATTCCTTCTAACCTGCGACAGTTCGTCCCAAAAAATGGTCCTGAGGGACTGACTGGTAGGCCCATAAACGACTGAAATAAGGTAATGAATGGAAGAAGACTTATCTTTGAGAGACACGGTAACGGAGAAAGAGCCTAAAGAGGAGGAAAGAAGGTCCCATTTAGAGGATCTCCAAGCAACGAGGATCCCACCCGAGCTGCCAACCGCATCGACAGCTAACCATTTGGAGCCTACCCCCCTGACATTCCAAGAGATCACCTTCATGGGGTCACATCACTTCCCCATTTGCCCTGGCGTCTAGAGTTAGAAGCAGAAGAAGAAATGAAACCTGGGCTGGCTTCAAGGCGTAACAGCTTGCGGGAGGAGGAGGTCTTGAGTGAGAGTTTTGCAAGAGTCGATTTCTTTACAAGGGGTCTGCCTCTGTTTTCAATACATTGAAACAAGGCAATGTAGTCTTCCACCCTGTCCCCAAATGAAGGCCGAGGGATCTTCCAACTTTACCCATAGCATCTCAAATCCATTTTTGTTGGATCTTGGTCAGCAGGTCAGCTCTATCCGTGTCTGATATCGAATTATCGACGTGATGATCAGGAATCAGTTGCGGAGGCTCTGCCATCAAACACTCCGAGGAGTCTTGAAACAGAGTGAGAGGCCCCAAATCCAGAGCGTCGGTAGACGGGAAGGAGGAAGTTGATGGTGAGCAGGGCGAGGACGGTCGGGATAAGATCAGAGAAGAGGTATGGTCAAACATGAATCGCAGTTCGAAAAGATCATCCAAGGCAAGGCTAAGGTTGAGGGGAGGACAGTCAGTGAAGCCCGCAGAGGAAGCAAGGGCTGGAGAGAGGTGGATGTAAGACCAAAGCTCGGGAGGAGTCAGGTATCGGGTCCAGGTCCGCAAGGGGACCGCCCGAGGGGCATTCTGAAAGAGGAGGGATGGCGTGTATGAGTGTCGCGTGTCGAGGACTGTCTTCACCTCCCTCCACGTGTCCCATACGTAGGTCCTCGTGCTAAGAAAGCGTACATGTAGCAGTCGCCTCAAACTGAACACCTCTGTCAAAAGAAGTAACACATTGCGCCACGCGTCCTAAGTGATGTGTTGCGATAGGAGTTGCCATAATAGCCCCTGACAGCGGCTGGAGATTTATCGGGATAGGGCCCTGGGTGTTCAGATTTTTCTCCGAAAAGTCTGTTGGATAATCAGGAGAAAGGTGGATATTGGGAGTATTCATCTTACGAACGGCAACACGTGTCTCTATCTCGGAGTCTATCAGTCGATCACATGCCAGGCGTTAGGGGGTAGGAGCTGGCGAGGGTGGCTGATGGGAGTGGCAGACGCCACTTGTCAGTGAAGAGGGTACGAAGCAGTCATTCCGACTGCAGGCAGCAGGAGAAATGGCAGGTGCCAAAACCAGTGGTCTGCTGGAGCAGGGAGAATGAACTCCTTCATTCCGCCAAGGATGAGGGGAGAGGGATTGCTCCGGCGAGGGACCTTCCTTAATTCTCCATAGATCACCCCAGCGAGGTAGAGGATCATCGAGCGCTTCTCTAATGACTGAGAGGTCGAGGCAGCGGTCTTCCACGATCACCTTCGCCGACGACGGTGGATCCAGACCCTTTTTTCTTCAAACTCTAAGTCAGATGACACCGATCTCTTCCCCTAGTTTCGTCTTCTCATCCACCTCCAGATACGAACCCAAAAAATCAGCCACCGCAATAAAGAATTCATCGAACCATAATTCTAAAGGGACTCCCCAAACTTGGAACCATACGTTTTCCATCCCAAAGCTAGAGTATTCTTCCCACCTCTTCACTACTGCAATTAGTCCACCGGCATGAAGATGACCTACCATGATCAGCATCTCTGGATTGATCCCGGGACATAACGTCAGCCAAAGTTCATTATAAGTTATAACCCAACAGTTTGATCTTATAGTTCCGGGGGCTGAAACTCGTTGTCTCTACTATCCAGTCTTTCACCTACGAAAGCGAGGCACCTTCCTTACATATGATCACCACCGACTCCTTGAGATCTTCCTTCGCTTTAAGAAAGAGGTCCGCCTTGACCAAAATTGGGACACCCATTTTAAAAGGAGGGGGTGAGGCCGCGGGAGAGGGGACGACGGGGATCGGCATGACAGAGGGAGAGGATGAGGGGGTGAAGGATGGACGGGTAGGATATGGTTGAGGGTGCTACTGGAGGAGAACCTCCTTAAAGGAAGGGGCCGCTGACTCAGGGGGTAGGGGCGAAGGTGGCGAAGGGGGGTGGAGGAAGGGAGGTGGATAGGACAGGCTTAGGTCGGTATAATTTTGAAGGTTTGGTGGGGGGGGGGGGTGGATTGAAGACGATCCGAAGGCGGTCCAAACCGCGCACGTTGCACCAGCATTGGACAACCAGCAAACTTCACCCCATGAAGCATGGTGACGGCTCTTGCTAGTTCAGCCTTAAAGGACATGTGAACGAGAGCGAATCCCCTGTATTCTCCACTGTTCCGATCTCTGGGCATAACTACATCCATGACCGCACCTGCCCTACCAAAAATTCTCTCAACATTGAGAGGAAACCAGCCAGCAGGGAATCCCTTCACGAACAGAGTAGGGAAGGCCTTACGATTTCTTGTTGTTGACCCAATAGATACCTTTTTTCGCTGATGCACTTCCTTCCATTCATGATCCCGATGGGGAACATATTTACCCTCTTCTGGAGAAGCCTCAGAAGCTTCAGCATTACGGGTATCCCTGTTGCTCCCCAGATGGTGGTCAGTAATGGAACGGTCGCTATCGTCTACAGATGAATCTCCCCAACGGCGTCCAGCCGTGCCACGGGCTTTTCGACGGTTTTGGCGATAATCATCCACGGGAGAGGGGACGACGGGGTTCAGCATGACCGAGCCCTTCGTCAAGAAGCCGAAGGCGGTGTTGAAAATCACGATTGACGGGGTTCGGCATGACCGAGCCTCACGATTGAGCTCTTCCATGGATTATACTAAAGAAAAGGACAAAAGTGATTTAGAGCAATGTCAGGACCCAAAAAAAAAAACACCAGAATGAAGAATCCATTGTGGAATGTCCCCCCCTCCACAAGCATAGCATTGCTAGTCCATTGAACAATACTCCCACCATAACCATAGCATCCAAGAAAGAATTTGGGAACGTTTTAACACCTTGAAGAAGGGCCAAGATCTCAACCTCATTTGATTATAAAAAACTAAGAAATCCAGAGAAAACCAGCTTAATCACTACCAAATGATTCCTAATAATTGCATGCACCACTCTTAATCACTAGCTGAATTTAATCAACCCATGTACGCACCTGTTGGAGTTTGGTTCCCCATTGCTAGTCCCAAGCCCAGAAAAAGGAGGATTGCGTCATGCTGGCAGCCAGCATGACACTTCTGCCACAACTTTCATCATGAACCCAGACAATGTGACATTTCAAACCTGATGACTCTTGAACTTTCGGTTACCTAGATTACTGCTGTACAAAGTGAGCTTAAGATAGACAACCAATGGCAATTTCCAAAACTATACAATCAACATGCCTTTGATAGATATATATCAATCTTCCAAACCACTTTACAAAACTACTACGAATCCTTGCCCTCATAACTTGAAAATCCTCTCGAAGACGGACACTCGATTTATGGCGCTATTATATTTTTTATTTAAATCCTTCTAAGATTACTCTTCTCCCGAACAAACTAAAAGTTGCAACCAAATATAGGTTCTAATGACCATAGTTTGCAAACCAGGACCTAACTCAAGACTCTGTTGGGTCAACCATGGACTGGGTGGGAGGACCAGGTAGGGTCAAAAATGATATTTTTATTATTTTTGTTATAAATAAATAATAAACAACATGAAAAATTAAAGAATAGTAAAGTAAACATCTGTAATTCTTCCACGTGACAAATTATTGATGATGAGGTCTATAAGCAGCATGCCGGTTTGGATCTTTCAACTATGGAGCACACTTGTACAAAATTCAAATTTGGTATTGCTATTTGACTTGGACCGGTTTTGAAAAAGTCGAGGTATTTCAAATTGTTTGCTGACATAGACAACACAAGAGAAAACTTCTAAAATGATTTCAATATTATACCTTTGACATATAATAGTTCTGAATTGAATCTCTTTATAAGGAAGATCTAATATGAAAAGGAAAAAAAAATTTATGAATAGTAAAAACCTGTAATTCTTCCACATGACAAATTATTGATGGTGAGGCTGTTTATGAGCAGGTCTATAATATCAACGTATTGGATCTTTGCACTATCAACCCACCACTCGTACAAAATTTGAAAATGAAAGCTCCAAGTCCATAACAGTTGGACATTTTTATCAAACCCCAACAATCCATTTCTAGGTGGCTGAATGAGAGGGTAGGATCTTTTAATCCATGGAGAGACCATCACATCAATAAAGGACATCTTTAGATTCCAGAAGATATAAAAAATGAAAAGAATAATCTTTATAAAAAAACGATAGAGATTAAAAAAACAACTCTTCCTTTTCTTCTTCAAATAACTTTTTTTTTAATAGGAAATAAAAGAAATTCAAAAATCTTTTTTTTTCAGGGGGTTACTATTATTATTTTATTATTTTATTTTGGAAATAGAAGTGAAGAAGAAAGTTTGCATCTCAATTCTTCTTCTTTGATGTGAGATTGAGAGAGGAAACGGGAGAAAGAGAGCAAACAGAAAGGGCAAGGAATGCCCCCCTTTTTTTTCTTTCCTTTTTTCCTCGTTATACCTTTTTTTGACAGGTTTACCCTTATGTAAGACTTGGTTGACCAGTGTTAGCTGGGCCGAGTCAACAGTCCTAAGTAGACTCGGGAACCAAGCTTGAGTTGCATGCCAACCAGGGTCTGCCTGGTTTTCCAGGCCCACTGACCAGTTAAGCAAGCTGGACGGGTCAACTCAGCCAAGTCCCAGCTCCCAGGTCAACCCACCTGGTTTGCAAACTATGCCAATGAACACTTAAAATCCTTTTGGACAACCAAGAATAGGCTCTTTAAATCCTTTTTGGAAAAAAATGGCCCACTTGATCACCCCTACAATAAGACTACCTTCAACAATCATGACTGATGTTGCGACACTCCAAGCAGAGAAAGGCAGTTTGGTGGCCCGAAATTGACTTGGCTTCGCCAAAAGGCCTCAGCCAAACTGACAACATCACCACACCCCAAACAAATCGAGAAAGAAGCTCCAATATATTAAGCAAGAGGGCAATGATTGACCATATGGTGGCAGATTCTCATACAGCAAAGCATGAGATAAATCATATCATATTTGCATCTGTTAGAGTGAGGTTGGTGCACATCGAAACCCGGTTCTCATAGGATCTTGAAGAATCAGGTTTCTGACGTAGGTCTCCTTGGATTACCAAAAGATCCTATGTAAACTCAGATTTTAAGATTGAAAACTCTGGTTTAATGAAATCGAATTTGGACTTGGATTTTACCAGGTGTGACTTCTTCAAAGGCTGTGTCTGGATTCCACAATGGTAAGCCCAAGCGTGTATAAGGCTACCATCTACAAGCGGTGAGATAACCACCATGTCAACTCACAGACCCAAAAATCAGTTCAGTCCCTGGACCATGTTGGTGACAATCTATGAAACTAAATTGGCAGCTTGGAAACAGTTGGCCAAGTGTTCCTAAGCCATCTGTTTTTTATTTACATCATCATGGTCCGCATGATTAGTGGACCAGCTTTGATGTTTTACCCAATGTAATCTACATGGTGGAAACTCCTGATGGATATCTTGGATCTCTCACACATGTTCCACATTTGGGCATGTGGCGGCAAGTGGATGGATAGTTTGTCGGCTGGCTTAGCAACCTCACAGATCCACTAACAGAAACTTTAATACTTGCAGAGTGTCATAGTTCATAAACATGCACCAAGCAATTGTATAGGCACATTCATGAATGCAACTCAAATCAGACCAGCCAACTTGTGGAACCAAAGTCAAGAGGGTCACAGAACAAAGAATACACTGAACTGGGATCGAAACTTGCCTGTTCATGGACATGTAATGGCAGTATAGATGAAAAACAGTCAATGATCCAACTTCAACAAATAAACGCAATTAAAGAGGAAGGATCATTCAACCAATCTCATTTTGCGTGATGGCATATCTACAGTAGATCCCACAATTTGGATGGTTTAATTGAATTGCAAGTATGTCTCATTCCCAGTGCACATGCATATCAACCATCACACAACCAGACAAGCGACTCACCTTTCTATAATGGAAAAAATAGAAATGCTTACCCCATCTCAATAATCCACAAATTAAAATCCATTGAGTGCATGGGGCCAATGTGTCATGCATAGAAAACACTTCAGCCACTGAAAAGGTAGGCCACACTTTAAAGCTTGTTGGACCAAAAGCTCAGTCCGGTCCATTCCTCAGGTGGGCCACACCACAGATACCAGTAGAAAACTATGGACTGCCACTGGTTCACTCCATGTATACCAGCAGCCCACTTGATGTTCACTCCACATATAAGTGCAGCCCACTGAATGAGTGATCAGCAAGATTTTGTGTCCAAAGATCTTGAAGGTGGGTCCTATCTTCTCAGCACCTTGGATGCTGTACACACATGACATGTTGACCATATGCACTCAATAGACGTTAACTTTATGGTCCATTGAGAATTTGAGATTGATAGAATCACTTCCACAACAGACTTTCCTTCGTGAGGAATTATAGGATATAAGATGGAGGCCATGCATGTCATACTGGGTTTTTTTTATTTTGACAAGTGAGGCCATGGTTTTCTAATTTGCAGACCATTGATATGTTGCCACCTGCAACAGATGGACCATGACCCAGAAATCTCCCTAAAAAGAGGGGACCCTTGTCAACAAAGTTCAGACATCTTGAGTTGAGACTTCTTTTTGTATTTCTATTTGCATTTTTATTTTTTTTTTATTTTAGATTGAAAAGATTTCCACTGCTGGAAGATTTCCAGGAAAAAAAAAAAGATTCTCCTTATCTAGTTATAGCTTAGAAATCTAGAAGTTACTATAATCCTATCAAGGAGAATTCTTAGGCATGATCCATCTACAGTGGTACATAACAGACCACTCGTCTGAATTGATGAACCATGGACCGTACTTGTCAAAATTAAATCTTGATTTTTAAATAACCGTACAAACAATAGAATATAAAAGGATTCAGTTGAGACATCCAAACAACAGAAATCTGGATTTTGCACAATTTAGGTGTAGACAACTAAAATTTTGATGAAAGTGGAATTTAGAGAAATCTAACTTTTAAACATCTAGCATCCAAACTAGCCCTTGTTGTTGAAGAAGACTGATTGTATCTATCATGTCAAGCCTCACAACCATCAAAAAGACGTCACTGGGAGGACCCAAGAAGGATCAAAGCCTCCTAGCACACGACAATACACTGTGCATGCAAAGCAGAATCCCAACAAACAACCAGGATGAAAAGGCATGTCCCAATTACAAAATCAGAAGCCTCCTATTTGACCCATCTCTAGGGATGTAATCCCCTACAAGTTACATAACCCTACAAGATGACACCTATTTCCTCACCACCAAGCTTCTCCTAATTGTTGGACCCTACACAAGCCTTCATCACTCTCTTCCAAAGCACTCTCAAACTTTCAGCACCTTCTGATGATTAAACAATAACTGTAGGGAAATGAAAAGAAAGTGGTATTTCATGAGACCAGGTATATACTTTCTTAACAGTACATGTTGAGGAATGACAGAAATAGGAAATGTCTTTCTTCTAGCCTTGTAGTTTTCCCTGCCATTTGCATTCCTTTGCTATCCTATATCATAAATTGCATGATTTGAAACATAAAAATCCATGTAATAGTAAGCTTTTAATTGAGCGTAGAAAAATGAAATGTAACATTCACTAATTCCATTGCCAATTTTTTGGGGGAAAAAAATAAAAAACTAGTGATGATAGTGACATGCCTTGAAACATAGCTCTATAACTTTTTAAGGCAACTCCATACAGTTGGATTTTGAATCGAGTCATATTTTTGAGCTGAAGTTACTTTTGCAGGCCCAATTTAAACCAATTTAAATGAAAAATTAAAAGGTTTATTCAGAAATTTTCTTTGAGATGAAGACAATTTAGTATTTATTTATCCTGCAGAATATATTCAATTTTCTTTTTCAGTTAGGTATATTCACGAGTCGATATGACACATGCAGTGTAGGTGAAGAGAGAAGAAGCAATTTGCAAGTGTGGGAGGGAGAAAAGGAGCAGCAGTCGTAGAAAGTATGTGGTATGCCTCTTTAATGGAGAGCTTTGCTTAGCATATGGCTTCACCTTGTAATTTGGTTTAAAACCCTTACTATGTTCTTTTACTAATGCAAAGTTTTAGCAATCCAAAAAACTATTTGCGTGCAGGTTTTTGCCCTTGGTAACTCTTGTTATATCTAGTAAAGATAAGTTAATTAACGATTATATATACCAGCATACAACATATCTTTTAGTATTCCAAAAAACATGACGATGGTTATAGAGGTTTGAGGCGGCAAAGAGCTGCAAGCATAGATTGCTGGAACTAATTACGAGAAAGGATGGTATGAAGAACTGACTCTAGTAACGGATGAAGATTCACTTTTCAGGATTTCCATCACCTTAGATTTGAAGACTAGGACAAAAGGTAAGTTTAGCTTTGGTTTGACAAGCAGAGGTCATAGGCACCACCCATATTAGGAGTGTCACAGTCATCCCAATCTCGATATGCTAGTTTACAATCCTCCCACTAGGTTGATTACATAGAGATTGAATATTTGAATTTGTGAACTCTATAGACTACTGAGGTACCCATGAGATTGTTGAAATTCAAACCTCTCAGCTTAAAAGAGATCATTGAACTCCAACAGAGAGATCACTTAAATACAAACATTCACCTTGCCTCCCATGAGGCGCTTTTGGGTAAAGAAGAACACATGATACTCATTTTTAAAAAAAGTATGAAATCTCTGAAGCAATTACATAAATTCATCATGAGTTTAACTACCTAACCAAAATCACAGCAAAAGACAAAAAGGAAGAACAACAGTATAAGGTGAACCTATATAACATGGATGCAATTGTGAATTTTCACTGGCTCGTTTAAAAGAGATTACCGACCGAATTCAGCATCATTTCTGTTGTTCTGGGGAGGAAAGACTGATGCAATCAATCACTCAATGATGGACTGGATGACCCCAGCCCCAACGGTCTTGCCGCCTTCTCTGATAGCGAACCTCATCCCCTGCTCGCAAGCAACGGGCATGATGAGTTCAACAACCATCTTGACGCGGTCCCCAGGCATGACCATCTTGGACTCCTCATCCTTGTCATTCATGATGGAGGCAACCCGGCCTGTGACATCAGTGGTCCTCATATAGAACTGGGGGCGGTAGCCAGCAAAGAACGGTGAGTGCCTTCCACCCTCCTCCTTCTTGAGGACATAGACAATGGCAGTGAATTTGGTGTGGGGGGTGATGGTGCCAGGCTTGGCAAGGACCATGCCTCTCTGGATGTCGGCCTTTTGTATACCCCTGAGGAGGATTCCAACATTATCGCCAGCAAGCGCCTCATCGAGGATCTTCTGGAACATCTCGACACCAGTGACTGTGGTTGAGCGGGTCTCCCTGAGGCCAACAAGGTCAACAGTTTCACCGACCTTGACAGTACCCCTCTCAACACGACCGGTGGCGACAGTGCCACGGCCGGTGATGGAGAAGACGTCCTCAACAGCGAGGAGGAAAGGGAGTTCAGTCTGCCGCTGGGGGATTGGTATGTAGCTGTCAACAGAATCCATGAGCTCGTAGATTTTGTCGACCCAAGAGTTGTCACCGCGCTTGATGGTGGGGTTGGCCATGAGGGCCTCGAGGGCGAGAAGGGCAGAGCCCGAAGTGATGGGGACATCATCACCTGGGAACTCATAGGATGAGAGGAGCTCCCTCACCTCGAGCTCGACAAGCTGGAGGAGCTCCTCGTCATCCACCTGGTCCTGCTTGTTGAGGAAAACCACCATGTTGGGGACCCCAACCTGCTTCGCCAGCAGGATGTGCTCCTTGGTCTGGGGCATGGGCCCGTCCGCCCCCGAAACAACGAGGATGGCTCCATCCATCTGGGCCGCGCCAGTAATCATGTTCTTGACATAGTCGGCATGGCCGGGGCAGTCGACGTGAGCATAGTGGCGATTCTCTGTCTCGTACTCGACGGTGGCGGTGTTGATGGTGATACCACGGGCCCGCTCCTCGGGGGCGGCATCGATCTCGTCGTATTTCTTGGGGGCGCTGTTGCCGAGGGAGGCAAGGGCCATGGTGAGAGCGGCTGTGAGGGTGGTCTTGCCGTGGTCGACATGACCGATGGTGCCAATGTTCACGTGGGGCTTCTTGCGCTCGAACTTGCCACGGGCGGCACGGACAACCGGCAGTCTCCTCGGCCTGCTCGTCAGTGGCGTTGCCCTTGTCCACCATTGAACACAGCCGCTGCTAATGCTAGAAAGTAGTGAAGAGGAGGAATTGGTGAATGAGGAAGAGAGGAGAGGTGCAGATGAGGTGTTTGCTCTTTTGCTGTTGCTGCTTGTTGAAGGAGATGATGATGTGAATAGAAGAAGCTTTGCTGCTGCTGTGGATGCTCCTACCATTGCTGCCATTGAGTATGCCTATGCTCTCTCTCTCTCCGATGTGATATGCGGCTTGGGTTAGAGAGGAAGGGGCGGATAGATGGAGAGTGGTAGAAGCGAGGAAGCTGAAGAGGATTGGGTTTGGTGGTTTTATTTGGTGGTCATGGGCAAGGAGAGGATCTCAGCCACATATGCCCTCTAAAAATCGTATGGATAATCTTCCATAAATTTGCAACCTTGATATTGGCACCCTGCGTTTGAGGCTGATGTACCCACACACGTGAGCACAGCATGCCCATTTAAGGGTGTCAACAGGCCGAATTCGGGGCCGGGCCAAGCTCTGTCCAGGCAGGGCCCCCATTAATATACATAGGCTCAGCCAGTCTGATCATCTGGTTCAGCTTACTTACTCCCCTCCAGTGGACTCTATTTTGAAGTTTTAAATTAGGTTCACCTCTAATATATATAAGTATACGTTCCTGTCGGAGACCTATACAAGGACTTACCTATGTATTTATCCATGTTGCTGGACTACTCAAGTATTTACCACGCACACACTCACGTTGGTGGCCTACACAAGGACTTCTACACCAATGTCAGTGGCCTACAAAAAGACTTCCACACGTACTCACTCATCTTGGTGGCGATATGGTCCTATACAAGAACATATTACAAACTTTGTACTCAATCCTACATGAGGAATGAATGTGAATGGACCATACAATTGACACTTACTTGTTAGATTGAGCTCATTTGAAACGATTTGCTTGAGTTGCTTCTTTAAAGCTCTCTCGTGCTTGAATCCACTCTTCAATTGTTTATGCGTTCGTTGATGCTAATGGTTTAGTTCCACAAACAAATACCTCACATGTGATGCTCCATTTAAGATGACCAAGGTGATAGGATGGTGGTAGAATCTCCTACTGAAATTGCGTGTAATAGGATACCATTTTCGAAAAGAGACAAGTTAGAAAGTTGTATTTTACATTTGCCAATAATCTTGTAGTTGCTTCCATCTCCAAATGTAATTGAGCCACCATTAATTTGGTTGATGTTTGATAGTATAGCTTTATCACCTGTTATATGTCTAGAACATTCACTATCCAAGTACCATCTTGAATGACTATTTGCTTTAAAAGCTGCGTAGATAACAAGACACTTCACATTTGGAACCCATTTCATTACGATTCTAGATTTAGGAGGGTCTCTTATCTTTCACTGTATTTGGGAGTTAGGATTTCTCTTGTTTCTATTTACTTAATTCTTACATGAGTTGGATTTCAATAGCTCTTTGAGCAAGTCCACTATTTTATCAACTAAATGAGGATTTCTATTATTATTCATTTGATATTTGTGGTAATTAGCACTATTTTTTATATTAGAGGCTTGAACGGGTTTTATATTTTTAAAGTCATTCTTTTTATAGTTTGACTCTTTTAGAGTTTCCGCTTTAGAGTTCGAGGACTCTCCTTTTATAAAAGTAGGAGAAAATTCTTAGATTTCAAAAAATTATTTCTAATAAAACCCAGTCCAGATTTGTCACCACATCACCAATATGAGGTTAATAGTTTAAGTTTCTGGTCACCTTGGATATATTTCCAAGTATCTTTTGAACTTTGAAGGGAAGAAACTTCAAGTTTTAATATCTTATTTTTAGATTTAAGTTTTTACAATTTAAAATTTTTCAAACTTAAGTCTAACTTAGCTTTTTCAAAACAATCAGAAAAATGAGTTTTTTTTTAAAACAACGTTTTCAAGTTGTAATTGTAATTTCAATTAATTTTCTTTTTGAATTTTCAATTTGGCTACAATCTTACAACTTTCTCTTTATAAGGCATCATATGCAACTTTAAAATCATCTTCATTTTCAGAGTCACTTCTTGGAGTTTCATAATCAAACATTTCACAATCATTTGAAGAAGTGATTATGGTTATAATCATAAATGCTTTCAAATCGTTTACATTTTACTGATCTGATTCGTCAATTTTTGAATTAGTTTCAAATTCTGATGATTCATCCCAAGTATCTACCATGCATTTTCTTTTATATTTATCTTTTTTAGAATATTTAGAAACCAAATGCCAATATTCAGAATAGTTGAAGCATTTGGTATTTTTTGTTTTAAATTTCTAATAGTTTGAATTTCTTTTTCTTTTAACAGTTTTTTAAAATCTATTCTTTTCTTATTTTTGAAAATTCTATAAAATTTCTTTGCCAATATGACCATATCGTCCTCATTTTTTTCAAGATCTGAATTTTCATTAGAATCCTTTGATTTAGATTTAGAAGATTTAAGGGCAATGAACTTGATCTTAGGAGCTTTGAAATTCAGCTCGTAAGTTTGAAGAGATCCAACTAACTTCTCAACCTTCATATTATATCGATATCCCTTAATTCCTCTATAGTAGTAAGTTTCGAATTAAACCAATTAGGAAGTGATCGTAGTATTTTTGCGTAAAACTTGCTTTCAAGGATTCTATCTCTAAGACCCCACATGAAATTGACTATGTCATTCAATTTCGTATAAAAGTCCATAAAAAGACTCATTTTCTTTCATACGAATTTCCTCAAATTTAGTTGCGAGGATTTGGATCTTATATTTTTTGACAATGTTAGTTCTTTTATGTGTTATTTCAAGAATATCTCATGCTTGTTTAATTGTATCACACGAAATGATTATTTTGAATTCATCTGGTGATAGAGCATATGTTATTGCATTTAAGGCATTTATATTAGTACTACTTTCACTTTTCTGAACAGTCGTCCAAAAAGTATAAGCGATTTCTTTCATGGACGTGGTTCCATTTTCAGCTACTACTTCCATCATATAAGAGATCCACTGTGTTATAGTGGCTTGCCACATACTTTCATCAATGGATTTGAGGAAAATCATCATCCTGGCTTTTCAGTATAAATAGTTTGAGCCATCAAAGGGAGGTGGCCTAAAAATGGATAAACTCTCAAAATTTAACATTTTATAACTCTGGATCTAGCCCTAAGAGGTAAATCCTAAAAAAGAGCAACCTCGCTCTGATACCACTTGAAAGATTAACTATCAATGTTCTAGAGGAGGGGTTAATATGATAATACCAAATTCTTCAAAATAAAGCGGAATATATAATCTCAATCGCCCAGGTATTTAAACATTGATTCCAAATAATTCGTAAGACAACCTTCACCTAGAATTTTATGCAGGAGAACCTAATTTCACTAATGTCTTTGAAATCAATCTTTCAAACTAGTAAGAGGAGATAAAATAAATACAACATTCACCACAATTAATATAACATTCACCATAGATAAGTAATCACCACAATGCATAAGGGGTTATAGTGGTTAAGTGCTTAAACCCACACCTACCCCACTCCCAAAATTACTAACCTCATAATTTTGGCTTTCAATATTTCAAGGTTTTCACAGGTTCACTTTAACAACTTTATACAGTTCTTATGATTTTCATGGGCTCACCACAATAAAACCCCCTTTCTGATTTTCACGGGCTATTACATATCAACTCACAGATATTTTTGAGTTATCTCTGAAAAACTTAAATAAAATAAAGTAATTGACAATGTACTTATCTTCAAATGATGATTCGAAGATGCAGTCGAAGTTTAAAGGAGCAATCTTCTTTCTTTGGTGTAGAGGAGACAATATTTGCTCAACCAGAAAGAGTATAAGGATCTAATGTATTTCAGAAAATGAAAACCATAATGCTACATATTCAATTCTTTTAATTCTCAAGTAGATTATAGACTACTCTCTAAAAATGTATTTGAAATCTACTTGAGAAAGGAAATTGAATAAGCTTAAATAAATTTATAAATACTGCACAAATAGCTTGATGAGAACCTGAGCTTTTCTCTCACTTGTAGAAGATTTTTATTGAATTTTGTTGTATAATAAAATGAGAGAAGGTCCCTATTTATAGCCAAATGATATGAAAATTCGTATAGCCAAATGATATGAAAATTCAACTAGCCTAAGATTATCGGTTGGCTGGATTCCAACGAATCCGTTCTAGCGGCTATTAGATTACGCCGGATAAGATTCATTCAAAAATCGGCTGGCTTAAGAGAAAATTCAACTGGTCGAATTTCCAATTCTGTTAGCCGAATCTCCCATTCGACTGGCCGATTTCTCTTGAAAATTTAAGAATCATTTATTGAAATTTAATCTGAACTTTCCTCGAGCTGGCCAAACTCTAAGTTGGAGTTTTCAAATATTCAAATATGAAATTTTGCCCGAACCTGAAGTTAGGTTAGCCAAAGAAAGTAGGCTGGCCGAACCTAAAGGTAGGTTGGCCGAACTTCAGTAAAATTACACTAAAGTTAACCCAATTTGAACAATTTTCGAAAGCACCTAAGCTAAGGTCTTTCTAGGGTTATATTACCTGTTGGTTGGCTAATATAGAGATCTTCTAATCTTGATAAACTTGAAACCGAGCGACATCTTAAGATGATAAGCCAATCTTGAGCTAATCTTTAGATGATAAGCCGATCTTAAGTTGATCTTCACGAGATGTAGTGTAGTTGTAATCTGACCGATATCACTATGTATCTTTGTCTTACGAAATTTGACAACCATATGTGTGCTAAACATATAAGCAATTACAAGAGATATTTCTACGGGAGATGGAGTAATAGGCCTTAGATCTGGTGACTACCATGGCTACTTGTAGGCAGCGTGCGCTGTTATTGTTGCTGCCAACAGCGGTTACGACAATGATCACTGCTACTAGTTAACGATGGCGAAGAGGAAAAGAGATTAAAGAGGAAGGGAAGAGAGAGAGAGAGAGAGAGAGAGAGAGAGAGAGAGAGAGAGAGAGAGAGATTGAGGGTGGGTGTTGCCACTGCCTGGACTATCGGCAACGGTGGTTGCTACCATTATGGCTGGTTTGTAAGCCTTCTTCTCGTAAATCCCCCTCCCCTTTTATTTATGCAAAATTTCTCTTTTTTCTCTATTTCAATTCCTTATCCATGCGAAAGCCAAAAGATTTTAGCCTCGATCTCTCTGATTATGGCCTAATATCACAATATAGATTTTTCTTAAAATAAAGGCTAATATAAATGATAGTTAATATTTATAATTAAAATAGAATGATAATGTAAATAAGAATTTATTTATTTTTTGTATGGGAAGGTACTTTTCTCGATGTAACTTGTTTCACATTAAATTGGAGATTCATCTTATGTTGCTTTGATGTCACTAAAAGTCACCCTAAATGGGTAGCCCTGCAGGATTCGGCAGTGAATAACCAGAGGTCCACCTAACTACAATGGGAGTAAAGATAATCTTGTCACCCTTGTGATTTTATGATTAATATGGTCTTCTAATTATGACCAATATGTTTAGATCATCTATAAGGCAGGGTCGATTAACAAATTGTCACGCCCCAAACCCGGAAACCGGGCTCACAGAATTCTCCATCGCTGAATCCGGTGCCAACAGCCTCTGTAGTACCCCATTCTCGGCTTCCGACACCTGATTTGGCGATTAGGAATTCTGTGAGCTCGGTTTCCGAGTTCGGGGCGTGACAGAAGTTGGTATCAGAGCAATAATCCTAAGGCAACCTGTGTGTACTCTGATGTTTGAAAACCTAGGAACACTTAGTTATCCTAGTACGTAAAACATATGAGTATAAATGTAGAACTCTCGTCCCTTGATTACCATTCTTACTTGTTTGATGTTTGATTGAGGTATTTTTGGTTGTTGTGCCCTGTCTAGATGCTATAAATTAATTGTGATTATACAATGATCATTAGGATTCGGTTGTTCATTTGTTTAACAGGATTGAATCTGAACTTAGAAATTTTGAGGATAAAATTTTCTATAAGGTGGGTAAGATGTGGGATCTCGGTCTTTTGCAACATCGCTCGTATGCACACGTGTCCCAACTCACACCGTTGATAGACATACACTGCACCCTAGTGTACCTAGAAAAATCGCTAAAGTGATTTATTTTGGATGACCTTGAGACCTCTATCATGTGGACCGCATCGTCGTTGCGATCGCAATGGTGAAAACCGTGTGTCAATCCAACGCTCCGTTAGTGAGATATGACCCATCGAATGTACGACCCAAATTATGTATCTAGTAACACAAGCAACCTTTATTATGCTAGGTCCATTGAACTTGAGCCCATGTGGACCTCCCACTTTTAGAATATGGAAATTACCAACAAATAGGACAATTGCTACATGACAAAAATATGAGCTAGCACATATGAGACAAGGACTATAAGACAAAATTAGATTCTCTCCCAAAACTCATCATTAGCTCTCTCCTCATGCCTTAGAAACTCGTCATGGCCCATGTCCACCTCATCCTATACATGCATCCAATGCATGTCTTGATTTATGCAACATCACTTCAAACAACCAATTGCAACACTCCACTTTATCATCCACCATGCATCACCTACAACCCATAACCCTAATCCATCCATTAGCCAATGCATGTCTAAATTTCTTCCACCATGGCCAATGCATGCTTAGCACCATCCACCTCATCCATCCACTACTCATGCCATACACCTTCTTCCACCTCACTTTTAGCACCAATAAGATCCCATAAACTTGTCACATCATCTTGCCACCTTAACCCCTAATTCCCTATATAAGAGTAGGAGCTCTCTTGCACTTATTCTTTTCCTATACTTAGAAAAATTTTGAGATTTTAAGAGAGATTGAGAGAGAGTGGGACCAAGGTGTGGCCCACCATCAATCCCAGAGGGAGTGGACCACACATCATCATCCAACCATCCATCCATTGAGGTGAGTCTACACCCCTCCTTCCATCTTACTCATCCTCCTCTTTCTTCCTCTTTTTATTTTCTTGATATGTGTGGGTCTAACTGGTGTAGAGTTCTTGTGTGCATGTATTATATCTATGGTGGTCAGCAAAGTGGCCCATGTCAGTATGGTCCACCATGATGAACATCATATCTACACCTTTCATTTGTAATCTTATTTTTGTTTTTGGATAGCAAGTTCTAAAAATCATATAAAATCAACCATACTAAGATCGAAGTTAAAACTTAGGAATATTATGAATTAAAATATGAACTAACTCTGGACTAAATTTCGTAGCCATCCAACGGTCTAATCATCTGTAACATCAAGTTTACTTGGTTGCTATCTGTAGCACATGTAGGATTTCGATTTGCCTAAATGGACTCATTTTTAACTCTTTTAATGAATGTATTAAAAATATACATTCCGTTAAATTCATAGAAAATTGAACCAGCTTTCCAATAGTATATAATAAGCCTTAATTGGAGTTCGGACAGCTGAGATCTTAGCCTTATACGAAAGATGTATTTGAGAGCGTATTATGATCATTCTTCTTTAGGTCATATCCGTGATTCCAACAGTCAGATGTATTTGATATTTGCTTTTAACTTACTTGAGATAATTAATAATTATATGTATGGTCCCTATGGTCAGATTCTTTCATGATAAATTTAGAAAATTCTGGACCGATAGATACTTCTATAAGGACAAATCTTGAATTTCTATGTGGGGTCCAGATAGATCCAAGGCTTTGTATGGTTGGAAACCTATAAATGGCCTGAATGACTTGTTCTCAAACCATCCATTGGATCAGATCTTCCAACAACAAATTTGATCATTGAGATTTCATTAATATATATTTCATGTGTTACTTGATGAATATGCTGCATCTATGTTATACATAACAATTATCCTCTCACTGACCCATGTGGGATCACTTATGATTTATGCATTTTGTTAGTTCATCCAATCTGGGAACCCATGTATATTTTTTTGTGTCTCTTATCTATGGTTTGCTAGTATGTGGGCCCCACTTGCCATTGGATCTATTTCATTCCCTTTACAATTTCTGTTTGCTAAAAATTTTATAAGAACTTAACTGTATTGCATGTAGGCCTCTTTGACACCTTGCAGTGGCCCCCACCGTATGTAGTTAAGGGTCCCACTTTGAAAGATGTTTAATCCTTATATAAGTGAGCTGGGATGTCCCACCTTTTTGTTAGGAATGATCCCTAAGTGTTTAGAAATTGGGCCCTAAGTTGTGACAGACCCCATTGCTAAAAACTGTTTGCTTATTTGTGTTTTGTACCAACTTTGGGCCTCTGTAGTGGACCACACGTTGGAGATATGAGTAAGTCACCACTTGGAACCTTTAACCTATACTAATGAATAAATAAATAATATTTTATTCGGGCTAAATCAGACCCTACATGATCAGGGAGTGGATCCCAAAATGTGGTCAGGCATGGTTGTGCAGAAAATTAAAGTACCTATGTTTGGCCCTATGCAAAATATTATGTGTACACAACCAGTTGGTCCCAACTTATACCTTTTAAATTACATATATGGTACTACCAAAGGCACTAGACGGCACACTGAAAGGTGGCCCCTTATGATCATGGGACATACTCAAAATTGGGCCAAAACCAATTCCGCACTATATTTCCTGCACAGTTTCTCCAGGTACCCATGTTTTGGCCAGCACCGTAAATTGTACAGACCCAACCAATGAGGCCCGCCTTATACCTCGTAGAGCCCATACATAGAGCCACCAGATGGACCCTTCCTTTCCCCATATGTGGGTCTCACATGATCATAAATCTGAATTGAAGATGGCCAAAAACCAACATGTAACACCCTGAAAATCGGGGGTCGAGTAGTAACTCAACTCCCGAGTTCCAGAACATCACTTATGCAACAAAATGAATGATGATTGAATGTTGTCTGTATTAGAGTAGTCAACATGAGTGAGATTAAGCCAAAACAACCTATCATACTTCAGAGACAGTTAAATTGCAAGCGGAAGACTGTGATAGATATATATAATATAAAAACAGTGGTGAGTCTCCAAAGTGTGATAATGTTACCAGGTTAAATAATTACAAGTACAATTCTAAAATATACCAAAATGTGAGAAAGTGTAATGTCTCCTATCCTAAGTACCATAGCCCCGTCAATACAATATCAGGTCTTCATTGACCTGCCAGAGAGATACAGATAAGAGATCTCCTCCTTATCATCATAGAAGTAGTCCGGCTCTGCTTCATAAGCATCGCCATCACCTGAAACTCAACAAATCTGGTTAGTGTGTACAACACCGTCCCGTAACGTGGGAGTGAGTAGCTAACTCAGTGGAACAATAAAGCATAGGTTAATATGTTATCGACTCAGTCAAGCAGTAATGATAAAGCAGTACAATCAAACACTCCTAACTACTCTTATTAATGCAAGTATGAATGACATGATGTATGCCCTCACCGACATACTCCCTCATGAGACACCCTCTTCGTTCGCGGCATGCTTTCATCCCTCAGTGCTCCACATCTTCCAGGCACATGCAATGCATGATGAGCATGATTACCGAGTTGTTATTATTCCATTTCAAATAGCAGGATTGGGAAACTAAGGTACCTCCCTTGTATCATTTCCAAACATGATCCATTCTAGGGTCATCAGTCCTAGTCAATCTCAGACGACGGTGTGTTTTTTAGGTCACTGCAAGGGCTGCCAGGGCTGTTACGCGGAATCGTTGCACCACTCCCCCATCACCTTATCAATACAGGCCTAGCTTATACTCTGTTACTACGGGAAGACTCGTTGCCTCACCGTAGATTTAGAGTATGCTCGAGGTCACTATACTGGATACAGTCAGGGCTGTCAGGGCTGTTACACGAAATCGTTGCACCACTCCCCCATCACCCATCAAGTAGTGTAGGCCGACAGCTCGAATTTAGTGTCCCATACCACCATAATCGGCTCACGAGTGTGGTTGCTCACTGGTCACTACGGGGAGGCACGTGGCCCCAGCGTAGGCCGACAGCTCGACCACGGTGTCCCATACCACCATGCCCAGCTCATGAGTCTTAGCGGATCGAGGTACCATGGTTAAGGGGATTTCACTGGTAAGTTTGGTACCCTAGGTTCAAGCAGTAACGACTAAACATGGTGAACATACATTAGACACATCGGGTTACTTGACGAGCCTGACTAGCTCGAGCACACAATCAATTAGACGACATGAAGTGCATAAGCACTTCGCGTGGCCTAACCACTGTCGCCAACTGACGTACGACTCGGGTTCGTCAAACACATCCCACGTGGTGACATGAACCTCAGCCACGATCTCAAATCTGGTACCGACTGTCTGGACTATAGACATAGTCCCAAACTCAATCAATTCTCATCCATAGCATGTGGAGTAAATCATGATAAACAAAGTAATTCAAGCATGCTAGTAGGCATGTTATAAGGCATGTTATAAAGCATGATATAAAGCATGTTGCAAAGCACTACATCAGTAGGAATATAAACACATATATTGCAAATAAGCGGTTTAAGTAGACAACCTCACGGAGGTAATCATATATGTCTCTAGGGTAGTTGAGAATCCCATCTCAACACCCTCCTAAGGCATCAACATCCAAACACTTGCTCACACAAGCATTTCCACAAACACATAAATACACTATTTCAACATGCTTAGTGTATGTTAGCAAACATGTAGTAGGGCGAATCCTTTCGCCAAGCAAATATTTTATGCACACATAATATATTTATACAACAATTAATCATGGCATACACATCTCTAAATTATACATATATACGGTATTTCTCACAATACAGTATTTCTACATACAAAGGTATATTAGTAAAACATGTATTTAGGCGAATCCTTTTGCCAAATAAGTATTTTATCCATATATCGTATATTCATACAACAAATAATCATGTCAAATACATTTCTAAAAAATATACGTATACGGTATTTTCTACGAATACCTAAAATATGTAAAATTGCATATTCTACATCTTTAATCAAAACAGAAAACAAAAAGCACTTTGTACATGTGCAATTGCATGCAGATCATGAATCTATCATTATCTGACATTGAAAGCGTTGAAAACCATAACCTATACACTTAAAGTCCACACCTTGTATCGTAGAATCGTAACGGAGTCGATAGGTTTACTAAGCTTCCGTATACGGGAGTTTGGCAACCTATAGAATGAAATAGGTTAGCTATTTCATAACCTACAACTATCACATCCCAAAATGGATTTAGGGTTAGGGTTTCTTACCTAGAAACGGAGTTGGAATCGCCGGGAAAGCGATTAGAACGGAGTGGTGGAGCATGGATAGCAGCAGGGAAGAAGGGCAGGGAGACTCTCCCACATCTCCCACACTCTCTCTCTTTTCTCTCTCTCAAATCCAAATTCGTATGGCTGAAATGGGAGAGGGTTGAAGGTCCTTATATAGCCTAAAACTTCACCGAAATAGACCTAAGGTCAAGGTATACTTGGGTTATAGCCAAAGCGAAGCTGTTTCAGCTCAACGGAGGACTTCTGGCGGGCCTCTTTGAGCCAAAAGTCGGACTTAAGCTCACTAACACTGGATCTACGTTTAGTTAAGTTTTCATTTCAGTCGAATTTCCAGATCACGCGTGGCGGACCAGTTTCAGTTCAACGGTCAGCGGATCTAGATCCAAAATTCCGAGTACATGTAAATGTTTATGAAATTTTTCCTGATCCGAGGGTGTAATTTGGTCAGATTCTGACGGTCTGGTTGCTTAATACTTATCCATAAGCGACGAGTCTCAGATTACTATTGAAGATATTTATTTTGTAAAGAAACAAGTGTTTTCACACTCTCTCGCTCCGGACTCAAGCGAACAGCCGTGGGACACTGGCTGGATTTGATTTTCAAGATGGTTGTCAAGCCCAGCGAGGCGGTCCTAATTCCTTAACCTCGTATTATTCAGACTCCCGATGTGCGGTCCAGATCTGATACGTAGTTTCAACGTGCTCCCGAGAGCAGTCGGGTAATGAGTTTGATCCTAGATTTTAGGGTAACCTAGCGTCAATGATTCTACAAGTTTTGGGTCTTGCAGATCGTATTTAAAGCGATTCAAACGGATTTCATAGCTAATCTAGTTTAGCACTTAGTTACTTTGTCTCATTTCTAAAGGATTTAATCCTAAGTGATTTCCGTCTGAGGTGGTACTTATTCCTTTGTAGTTTGTATATAGAGTGATCCAAGTTGTACTACTTAGCTAGTTTAAGATAGTGTCTAGGGTGAAAGTGCTTAGAAAAATTGATAGATCAAGGTGGTGAAGGGTGGGATTTGTGAAGGAAATGACTCCAGAAGTGGTTTTAGACTTTGGGATTGAGTTCTGACAATTTAATAAGGTGTTAAGATCAACCCATTGCCTAAGGACGTCTAATTCCAGGTTGAAAAAAATTCGGGCTGTTACACAACATTTGTGCAAAAATCTGTTTGATGTAAAATTTATGTGGGGCCACGTTAGTTTGGTCCACCACCTTCCCAAAGCATTTTATGCAGCATCTAAACTCTGAAAAATAACTCTCAGATATTATTGAGATTTTTCTTGGTTTATTGTGTAAGTGGCTAGTGGGCCCAATATGATATATGACATGCGAGATGTTAGCATGTTATCCTTTATGTTTGAGATTGTGCATTATTTCTAGTTGGTGGAATGTGTGGCATCTACTTAGTTGTGGAACTAGATCCACACCATTGAAAGCATTGTGGTTGGACATTTATGCCCTTGGGTTGGCTTATTGATTCACCAAGTGGGACTCACACTTGACCTATACGACCTCATGCCTTGCATGTAGTTCAAGTCCAGTGTGGGAGTCACACTAGGTAAGACGCACCTAATGATGGGTAAGATGATGATACATGTATGGTAACATGATAATGATGATTATGAGTTGTTGGATGAAATGATAGATATAATTTAATGGATGGTGAATTATGGCATATGCATTGATGATGGATGAGTGATTATTTGCGTTACTTATGACATTTCTTTTGTTAATCATGAAGTGAAGATGACCCTCATGGTAATCATAATGATATTATATATTTATGTATGATGACAAAACGTGCTAGTTGACCACCATACTTGATATCTAAGTGATGATAATGCATGTATTGATTGTCGTGATGATATTGTGAATAAGATAATTATGTTTTGCTTGATGTATGGATGATGATAAATATATGATATTTATGTGGCCCTCATGGTGAGGCCCAATATGATGTTTGGGTGGCCTATATGTGCGGCCCAATATGATGTTTGTGTGGCTCATATGTGCGTCTCGTTGTAATGTTTGAGAGGCCCATATGATGAGGCCCACTGTGATATATGAGAGGCCCATGTGGTGAGGCCATAATGATGTATGAGATAACATGAGAGAAGTCCATTTTATTCCCAACCATTTGAGGGTTATGAGTTGTTTCATTAGGCCCTTGTGTGAGGCCCATTATGTTGTGTATGAGGCCCTTGTGTGAGGCCATGGGCCCCATTATATCTTAGGCTCTATGTGGGCCACTCCTTGGGAGCAATGTTGGTTAAATGTCTACATTGATGGACAACAGTGGTTAAATGTCCACATTGTGACCTTCCCGTATGCATTTGTTAGGCCCATTCTCATCTTTCTCTAAGTAGGTTGACCCTAATCATTGGGCTCCATTGATATGTGCATGATTCATCTATTTATATCGGGATAACCCAAGATTTAAGCCCCCATTGGTTGCTAGTAGGATTGTTTTAATTTTAGAGTCCATCTAAGACTTATTTGGGCCCCCTAGGGCATCTAGCGGGCCATATAATAGTATGGTGAAGGAAGCCGGTTCCAGATCCTTGAGATTATAGGTAAGCCACTTAGGCCCAACCTTGATATGAGGAGAGTTCATCATCGCCGTAGATGGAGGGATCCGTGCTATTGGATTTGGTATATCCACAGTCGAGGGCCGATCTTTATATTATGGTTTAGATCGGCTATCCATCTATGGACCCCGCCTTATATATAGGCCAGTTATCTATACCGATTATGAGTATGTGATAGCATAGCATCATGATACATGCCCATACGCATCATTTACATGTTTGTTATGAGATGTGGTTGACCATTGCATGTGCCATTGGGCAGGTTATTTATGGGACTCCCTAATAGGCGGAGTTGTCCCGCATGAGCGCACTGTATGTGCTGGATTGATGCATGACTGACTGAATTGTGTGACTCATGCATTTTGTATTTGTGTGTTATGATTATTATACACCCTAGTGACATCAGGGCTGTAGCCTCTGCAGATATAGCGTGGATGGCAGGATTGGACACCGGAAATTCTTATTAAGCACGGGGGCGTGAAGGATGTCCCATGGTGAAAGTCCCCAAACCCTTATGGTACCATGGAGGATGCTCCAATGTCTAGACCAAGTGGATGTATAAGCGCATGAGAGCCAAATACCAGGAGACCACGTCTCCCACTGTGTCGTGGTCAGTTGGAAGGTGGTATGGCCTTACCTACCCGAGGGTAGGGGCAATTGCTAGGCTGAGTATGACCAGCTCGTAAATGGGTCCGCTATCGATGTGCCGGATAGATATTGGCTGGCTATTGGCCAGGCGGATAGTAAGGTCTCTTTCACTTACATAGTTGTGTGTCCAGTGTAGGGCTGCAATGTGGTGTATAGTGTATTAGACCTCGATGATTGTCAAAAGAGGAACTATACTGATACGAGGATTCAGATGAGGACTGGCATGACTTGTGATTGCATCTTGCATATGACATTAGCTACGTAAGCCTTGCACTGCATAGCCTTGGTATGGCTGACAGTATTGTACTAGACCCCGGTGATGATCCCAGAGATGAGTTGTACTGATATATGGACTTACTGAGTGGGAGTTGCATGTTTAGCATTTGACTCATTCATTCATTCATTCACTATCCACTTGGGCTGGTGGTATATAGCTAAATCATTGTGTTCCTTCGCATTGGCCATGATTTCGGTTAGGGCGCGCGACCAACCTGAGATCAGGAGTTTACCACATTGAGTCTGACTATCTAAATTTAAGTATGGGACTGGTTTAGATAGAAGTCCCTTGTGATGAACCCCACGGCTTGCGATACCACGTACTATCATCCCAACTACACACTCCAGCTTCGTCATTCCCTTGCATTGCATGTTGCATTACACCCTCGGTATATGACATTTAGGTTACTATGTTTCTGCATTACATGGCCTAGATAAGGCTGATGATATTCGTGAACTCATCAGGAATTGCATATTGCATTGCACCCTCAATATATGACATTTGGCTTACTATGACTCCACATGCCAGCTCTACCATTGCCTTTCCATTGTATGCCATATAGTAGAAAAGGGAATTTGATCATCTTGTTCATAATGATTGGCTATTTTAATGATTCATGGTTGCTTGTTGAGTGACATGCCTATTATTGATGTCATGTTCATAATAACCTATGTAGTTATACGACATACTTAATTGACAACCTGCTCACATATGATAACATGCTTGGTTGATAACATGCCTATGGTTGTTTTGGATGTCTTTACAGGAGCATCCTGATAAGCTTTGTTTTACTCCCGGCATGTAGTAGACTCATGAGCTATGGTTTGCTCATATAAATGACTTACACTTTTTCAGGATGCATGCAAGAGCTGTTGGAGTTGATATTGTTTTCTTCATTACTATTGATCTGGTGCACCTTACTATGTCTGATATATCAAACAGGTTTATCTCTTCGATATGTGTTGATACCATGTACAAAATGTGTAATCTCCTAAATAGATTAACCGTTCAAAAAAGAAAAAAATCATACCGAAAATCCTCCTTGTAGGATCTCAGAATCGGAATCCCGCATATGGGTGTCGGAAGCTGAGAATGGGGTACTACGGAGGCTGTCGGCACCAGATTCGGCGATCAAGAATTCTGTGAGCCTGGTTTCCGGGTTTGGGGTGTGACACACACTGGGTGTAAAACTTTCCTCTTATCTTTTCTCTCAAAAAACTCATAATGTAGGATACTCAAAACTCAATGTAAGATACTTGAGATGCAGGGAAGAGATCAAATATTTAATTTCAAATTTAAAATTCAATTTCAACAATCATAAGTGAGAATAAAGAGGAAATGCTGATGCAGTTTTCCGGTGGACCGCCCTTGGTGGACCCTTCTAGACTTGTACACGTCAAGAAAAGAGACAAAGGAGACCCTGGCTAGTGTAGGGGACCCTCTGATGCTTAAGTCAAGACTCTGGGCCTTTCAAAGGGGATGATCTCTTAGAAAAGAGTCACCAGTCAAGTATTAGGATGAGTATACATACCTTTCAAAGGTTCGGAATACCTTTATTTATAGGGATAGGATGTAGGCGTCATGAGGAATCTTAAAGATAATTTGGAAGGGGATCTGTTTGGATCCGGGATGTATATAGAGATTTTATCTCAATCTCTTAATCTCGAAGATCTTGGGATCTGATCTTATCTTCCGAAGATCTTAGGAGAGATCTTCGGACCATTTGAGATAGTTTCGGACTACTTAATCTAGTTTCGGACTACTTAATCTGTGTATGGATCGTAATAGGAAATCTTCTATTGTTAAGCTAAAGCTGACCTATTGTACCGATCCAGGGTCGTGTTTTGGCCGATCTATTACCGACCTTTGGGTTTGGTCGGTAATTGACCATATGAGTGACTTTATGATTGCACTTTTTTTATGGTCCTTACAGTTGCATCGACCTCCTCGAAGGTCAGCTTGTTTTTTGACGTAGATGCCCTTATTAGCTTGGATTTCAAGGGCTCGTGCTGTTTTGTAGAGTTGGTCCATTCCATAAGTCGACCTATCTGACTTGAACTATTTTTATACCCAACAGGCCAATAGTAAGCCCCCTTTACTCTTCAAGCTAATCACGAAGAGGGTTGAGGAGTAAGCCAAACCTTGTTTAGGTTGGAGTTAGGTCGGGTTGTAGAGTCATTAAAGTCATGTTTGGCGGCCAGCACGGTGCGCGAAGCGTGTCAGTAATGGACACGACTTATCGTTTCGGGATTTGAGGTCATGTGAGGCGCTGGCTACCGTTTCGGTGACCATTGAATGGGAACTCGACACGTGGCCCTGTACTCGATAGTGGGGTCGACCAACACATGGGGTCGCTCTACGTGTCTATTGGGGGGAAGTTGAAGGGACGTTGTATGACCATCATTAAAGGTTGCACTCAATCTCCTAACGCATAGTCGTCCCCACTTGAGATTTCTACCTCCTTCCCAGCCGTCTTCGCCCAAACGCGGTAAAGGAGATTCTAGCATTCGTAGCTACCGGCATTCCCGACGGACCTTTTGCTCTGGTGAGCCCTTCATCATTCGTCTTCTCCCTCCTTTCTTTTTCTTTTTAACGACTGTAATGTCGGATTCCATTGGCCCATGGGAGGGAGTTTCCAGCGATGATAGTGTGTAGCGCCCCGAAATTCAGGGACCGAGTAGCAACTCGGCTCCTGAATTCCTGAGTGCCCCGTGTGCAATGATGAGTCATTAATGCATATAGTTAATAGGTATTGTAAGTGCTATGGTTTCTTGCTCCTTTGATTGTCAAATTTTGTGGTGCCAAAACCTCAATCTGTGTCTAGTGTAGCACGTTGATATACATATGTTCAAGGCATTGCATCACCATGCTTCAAGTCAAGAATAATGATCTACTTCAAGAAATGCAAGATCAATTACATTGTTCTCTTCTCTAAAGCATCAGAGTTGTAAAGCTACATCGAAGATGAAATTTTGTTCAAGATTCTAGGTGAAGTACAATTCAAGGACTATGAATTCAAGCTTTTGAAGATTTCAAGCTTCGTCAAGTGTCGAGGTCTCAAGCTTCTTGACTTTCAAAATCATCTGAAGAAGAGAAGGTTCAATGTTCATACTTCATGGTGAAGGTATAATTGACCTTAGATTGACCTTAGGGTAGGTCATTTTGTATACATAATTCAAATTGAATCACTTTACATGTATTTGGACTATTCTAAGACTAGTCCTGAACCCTGTTTGACTAGTCCTACCACAGGCTCGACCAGGACCAGTCCTATGTTTGTTGCAATTTTTTAGAATTTTTTGTTCATCTACGACCAGTCCTGGAGACTACTCGACCGGTCATGTGAACAGTGTATGACTCGTTCACGACCAGTCTTGCAGCCACGACTCAAACTACAACAACGAATTCTGGTTCCTCACGACCAGTCGTGGAGGGCTCATAACCGGTTGTGAAGAGCCTTCGACCAGTCGTGAAACAAATTTATCCAATCACGCTCAATATTCAAAAATCTGTTCGACCTTCGACCAGTCGTAGTGTCCACAGGACCAGTCGAAGATGCGATTTCTGTAACTATAAATAAAGCACGAATTTCAGAGTTTCATATCCAGTTCAAGTAAAATCAAGGCATCAATCTGAGAGATAAGTTTGTGTTATTTTTAAGCTACATCGTACTTATTTAATATTCTCTTTTGTTAGCTCTTCATATTTAATTTTGTTTCTGCATTCCCATCTAACTTGAAAGAGGAATTGTGATATTCCACATTTTGGAATCAAAATCAAATAGAGCTAGCCCAACTGTTTAATTTAAAATCAATTAGAACCTAGAATCATTTTAAAGTGAGTGTGGATATTAAACCTCTATATTCGAACTTCTACTCCGATTTGGTTCTTCCGGGCTGCTACAAAAGGAGAAATCCAGGTATTTTACATTTGTGTAAATCTTTTATTGTATTGGTTTCTTTTGAGATTAAGCCATAAAAATCTCATTGTTTTGGTTATCTGAGGTGAGTTAGAAAACTCAGAGTGGGGTTTTTGGATTGTGTAAGCCCATTTAAAAGACACAATTGTGAGGGTTTTAGGTAAACCTGGAAAAACCTATTTTAATAGTGAACGCTAATATCCCTTGTGTGAGGATATTTTGAGTGGAGTAGCAAGCTGTGTGGCTGTTGTTTAATAGTTGGTGTACACACAGGCAAACCACTATAACTCTTTGTGTTTTGGGGATATGTGATTTATTTTCTATATCTTTTATCATTCAAGTTTGTGGGATGTATGTGTGGATGTGAATGTTGTAATATTTACATTTCAAGCATTGTGGGGAATGTTGTAATAGTATAGATTTCAATTCTTGCTATTTCCTTTTCATTTCTCTACCGTTCGAGTTTTTAATTCTCTATTTGTTCTAGTAAGGTTGTCCTTGTCATAAACCCTTGGTTTTTATGGTGAAAGGTTGTCCTTAGAACAATTAGAATTTTAGATTGCTTTACATTCTGTATTGTGGATTGCTATTTTTCCTTTACTTGGCTATCTTATTGTTTAATTCCGCTGGTATTATTTTTAAATTTGGCATAGCCCTATTCACCCCCTATAAGACATATAGCTTGGCCTTTTCAAGTGGTATCAGAGCCTAATAGCTTGTTCTAATTGTTCTATTTTTTTATTTATTTCCTGAGCTAATCGATCTAAGCTATTTATAAAATGTCAAATTTTGATAGCCTTTCAGTCACTAGACCTTCACCATTCGATGGCTCCAATTATGCCTATTGAAAAGCCAGAACGTGGATTTTCTTAAAATTCATGGATGAAAGTGTGTGGTTAGCCACAGTGAATAAATGGACCCCTCCTGTAAGCCCCGTACCCTAGACCGTACCATTCCGTAGGTTCCCGCGGTCTTCTCGGTCGAATTCCGGCAACCTTCAACCCTTAACCGGTATTTGCGCTTGACCCCGAGTCACGCGCCATCAACCTGAATCGACTCAAATCGAGTCTTGTACCCTTGTGAACGCGCCTTCACCGCGGTTCCAATGCCGCGACTTGCGCACCGATCCGATACCCTGGTCAGGAGATGTGGGCCAGCGTTCGGTGCGAGGAAAACGCCGCGTGTGCAAAATTTTGAGAGAATCTCTACGACTTGTCACATCAATCAATCAATCAATCAATCCCATCATGTCAAGTACACATCACCTTTCACCCTTCCTCAAGCAATCTCCAAAGTCAAAAAGTCTCTTACACACCCATGCCTTTCTTACACTAAGCAACCATAAAAGTCAAAAAGCTCTTACACCCATCACTCACCACATCCATCACTCCATCACCTATCACTCTCTCTCTCTTTACAACCCTCTCTCTCCTTCATTTTCAAATCACTTTCTCAGGCAACCAAAGACTCCACATGTCCAAGCATCTTCCAACCTCCAAGAGAGCCACAAGTGTGGCCCACCTTCCCACCCTCTCATCTTCCATCTCAACCATTCAAACCTCATCTCCTCCGTTGGAATCTAAGTTAAGGAGCTAAGGAAGCCAAGGGAGCAAGAAGATCGAACGGTGGGTACATTATAGGCTAGATTTTCATGTGTTTATGATAGGCCAAGTGAGGCCAACCGATCAATGGTTTGGATCTCACTTGGGACCCTAAGATGTGGCCGATGGCCCACTTTGGTCATCATGATCATTTCATGATGGGGCCAATCTCCATGGACCCCATCATGATGTTTACTTTCTAGTTGATAAGGGTCATCTAGACCGTCTATTTTATTGGAGAAGGAATCTTCATCGTTGGATTGTGATTTAATGGGCCCACATGTATTGGGACCCACTTGATGTATGATTGATTTCAAGGGAGGGCCCATAGTGTTGGGGTCCCTCCATCACGCGTGTCCCACCCTCTTTCTCTTTCTCCCTCTCTTTTTCATTTTCTTTTCATGTGTTGATGATGTGGTTGTGTGGCCCATTAGGATGGACCCCACCATGAGTCATGTTTTTTTTTCAAACCATCTATAAGTGGACCCCCTTCATATGTGTTGTACCCACACCATCCACTAGAGCAGGGCCCACCTTGAATTCGTGGTGCCAAACCATCCAGCATCTAGGGATGCTGAACGTTACTGGGAAAACACAAATATTAGCTTATTTCCAAGCTTGTGGGGTGGCCCACTCATATAGGCCCCACCTTGATGTATGTATTCAATCCTTGCCGTCCATCCCATTCAGAGGATCGTTTTAGGCGTTAATCCAAAAAATAAAGTCCATACAATCTTCAGGCGGGCCATATCATGTAAAATAGTGATTTTTATTGTTGAAAGTCACCCTGATAGTTTTTATGCGCTGAAAAAGATCGGATATTGGGCTTGTTTGGCTCGTCTTGAGCTATGGGAAGCAATGGCGGGGTTAGATTCTTCCTATGCGGGCCCCGCACTCGAAAAACCTCATAAATTAGGTTTTCAAAAAAAAAAAAAAAAAAAAAAAAAAAAAAGAAGCGAGAGACGCTTTCTTGCTGCAGGAGAGGGAGGCGGCGCCCTGTGGAGGCACGGGCGTGCGGGCGAGCGGACAGTAACTCATTGCTCCACCTGTGGGCCCCATCATGATCTTATTTGTCATTCAAACCGTTTATCTGATGGGCCCCTCCCTGAAGTGGGCGCCCTCCAAATATCAGGCTGATCCAACGCTCAGGTGGCCCACATCATAGGAAACAGTGTTGATTGAAGGTCAGCCATTGAAACCCTTTTTGGGTTCCTAGAAGTTTTGGATCAAGGACATTATGAACGGATTGGATGGCGTATAAACATTACAGTGGGACCCATAAAGATATATGTGTTTTAGCTGGACGGTGGAGCCCACAGTGATGTATATGTTCTATCCTCACCGTCCACGCTGGACGGTGGGACCCGTCTGCAGTATATATATAATATAATATTATATATTATATTGTATATATATATTATATATAGATTTTATATTATATTATATATAGTATATATGATGATGGGCCTTCATGTGGACCCCCCCCCTACCCTTGATGTCTGTGTTATATCCAAAGGGCCACGTGTGTGGACCCTACCATGATGCTTGGGTTGCATCCAATCTGTCCATCCATTTTAAAAGCTCATTTTATGGCATGAGTTAAAGAATGAGCCAGATCCATAGTTCAAGTGGACCCCACCTTGGTATGTGGATGAGGCTCATCTTGATTTATCTGTGGTAGTCCATTGGGGCCCACTTTGATGTGGATGTAAGGCCCATTAGATGTATTTGTGGCCCATGGTTGAGGCCCACTTTGATATATATATATATATATATATAAGGCCCATGTTACGAGGCCCATTTTGATGCATTCTAAGGCCCACGGGTTATGGCCCATTGCAATGTACATAAGGCCCATTGGTGCGGCCCATTGATGTGGCCCACTTGATGAATATAAGGCCCATGTGATATGGCCCATTTGATGTATTTAAGGCCCAATGGGATGTACCTAAGGTCCATTGCAATTTGTGATCCCAACATGGTTTATGTAATGATGTTTATGACAGTCGTACCTTGGAAGAAATGTTGGTTTGACGTCCACATTGTATGAATAATGTTGGTTAAACGTCCGCATTATAATTCTCTCTAGGGCCCATTGTTAGGCCATACTTGTAAACCGTCTAGGCCCATCTTTGTTACGAATAACATCCATCACCTTATAACATGTTTAGTATAGTTTCATGATTTATGATCATACGCATCATATGTATGCTTGATATGAGGAGTGACTGATAATAGCATATGCCTTCGGGCAGATTATCTAGGGCTCCCATGTTAGGCGGTGTTGCCCCATATGAGCGCATGATACGCGCAAGATTGCTGCATGACTGGATAGTGTGATTCATGCATTTCGTATTGTGTGACATGGTTACCGTACGCCCTAGCGACATCAGGGTCGTAGCCTCCACAGGCGTATCGTGGTTGGCAGGATTAGATACCGGAAATCTTGTTTTACATAGGGTGCTATAGATATCCCTATGTAAAAGTTTCTAAACCCTTATGGTACCAAGAGGTTGCTTCAATGTCTAGACGGAGTGGGTGCAGGAGCGCTGAGTGCCAATTACCAGATGGTTGCGCTTTCCACTGTATCGTGGTTGGTTGGAAGGGGGTGTGGCCTTACCCCACGAGAGGAGGGGACAGAGTTAGGCTGAGTTTAACCAGCTCGAGGAATGGGTTGGCTACCGAAGAGCCGAGCCTAATATCGGCAGGCGAATAGTGAGGTCTCTTCCACTTACCTTATTGCGCGTGATGGGGCAGCAATCTGGTTTAGAGTGTACTAGACCCCAGTGATATTCTATACTTGAGCTGTATTGATATGTGGATATAGATGAGGATTTATATACTTGAGTTGCATCTCACATCTCTTGGCCTTGGTATGGCCGACATCATTCATGCCTTGCATCGCATAGCCTTGGTACGGCTACTGGTATTCATGAATTCATCAGCATGTTCCGCATTACTCTAATACTACATATCTGCATTACTACCTTGCGCACACACTTTCACCACCCTCTAAGCTTTCTATAAGCTTATGCACGACCGTTGCGTGCAGGTGACGTTGGGATGCAGCAGCGTTGAGGCAGGAGCGCAGAGCAGATTATCTTGGAACTTTTTGCCTATCATCATTGTATTTCCCTTTATGCTCATTATACTTATAAAGTTTTTGATCATAGTGAAAATGTGATGGAGTTTTTGGTTGTTATTTGTGGGTTCTGCCTTTGGTTATGCTTATTAGGAATTGAACTAATGTTGAAAATCCTCTTCGTTGCATCCCAGGATCGGAACCTGGCGAATGGGCGCTGGGAGTTGAGAATGGGGTTTTACGGAAGCTGTCGGCGCCGGATTCAGCAATCAAGAATTTTGTGAGCCCGGTTTCCGAGTTTGGGGCTGAGATCTCCTACCACTGAAGTAACTGGTATCGATGGATCAAAATCAATGAGAGTAACATCTTATTTTTCTTAGACCACACAGTAGTGCAAATGCAAAAGCACTAAATGCAATCACTTGCGCACTATCACAGGATGAATGCAAAAGAATTATATCCTGTGATTCTGTAAAGCAAGCCTGGGATATTTTAGAAATGACATACGAAAGAACATCAATTGTCAAGAAATCTAAAATCCAAATCCTCACAACCAAATTTTAAGAATTACATATGGAAGAAAATGAAATGTTTATGGACTTCTACACTGGATTAAATGACATTGTGAACTCTATGTGGGGTCTTGGTGATAAAATCCCAGAAAGTAAAGTGTGTGCAAAAATACTACGTTCACTTCTTGAACAGTTCAATTTTAAGGTAACCGCGATCCAGGAACTTCGTGATATGGATAATATGAGGGTAGAAGAATTAGTTGGGTCTTTACAAACATATGAGTTAAACTTTAAAGCTCCTAAAGGTAAATCTATCTCCCTTAAATCTTCTAAAAATATTTTTTAAGAAAATAATAGCATTTCTGATTTAGAAAACTCAGAAGATGATATGGCCCTTCTAGCGAAAAAGTTTTACAAAAATTTCAAAAGTAAAAAGAGGTTTGATTTTCAAAAAGCTAATGATAAGAAAAGATCTAAATCTAAAACTTGAAAATCATTAAAAAACAGTCAATGTTACAACTGTCAAGAATATGAGCATTTGACAAACAAGTGTCCTATAAAGGACAAACCCAAAAAGAAGAGTATGTTGGCTACTTGGGATGAATCTTCCGATTCTGAAGCTTCTTCTGAATCAGAAGATTCTAAAATCGAGTCATGTAATGAAGTCAAAGCCCTTATAACTCTAGCCAAGTTCACTTTTTTAGATAATGATGATTTAACTAGTGAAGAAAATCTGGATAGTGATCATGAAAATGAAGAAGATCTTCAAGATGCTTATAATGCCCTTTATAAGGAGAGTTGTAAAATTGCTGTTAAACTTAAACTTTAGAAAGAAAAGTTTTCAAAGCTTAAAGAAAATTTTGAAACTCTTGTTTTAGAAAAATCCCACATTTTAGATTGTTTCAAAAAATGCAAATGCGATTTAGATTTCAAAACCTCCCTTATTGAAAATCTTAAATCTGAAAATGAAAAACTTAAAGTTGAAGTCTCTTTACTTTTGAGTTTAAAGGATACATAGAGGTATGCCCAAGGTGATCCAAAGTTAGAAAAACTTTTGTCTGGATCAAGAAAATGTGGCGACCGATCCGGTTTGGGCTACGATAGAAATATTCCTCCTAAACAGAAAAAAACTCCTCCTAAATTTGTAAAAGGAGAGTCCTCAAACTCAAAAGAGAAAAGTTCAAATCAAAATGTTTCTAAAAATGCTAAAACTTTTCAATCTTTCAAACATAAAAGTAACCATATCAACTATAAAAATCAGAATCATTTTTATAACAACTACAAACATAAGAAGACTAACTATACTCCTAAACCCAAAACAGTTTTGAAATGGGTTCCTAAAGGTACATGCTTGGTTGCCCACACCGCTTTCAAAGCTTTAAGTCATTCGAAGTGGTACTTAGACAGTGAATGCTCAAGGCATATGACTGGTGATAAAGGTCTATTCACCGATCTTAAAGACATGGCTAATGGTTCAGTCACAATTGGTGATGGCAGCAATTACAGGATTATTGGCCAAGGTACGGTTCAACTCTTTAACCTTCCCTTATTTAAGAATGTTTTATACGTTGAAGGATTAAAACACAACCTGTTAAGCATATCTCAAATATTCGATAATAATCATAACGTAAAATTTACTAATCAAGGTTGTGAAATTTTAAATAGAAAGGGTTCTGTAATATTAACTGGTTGTAGAATTTCTGAAAACTGCTTTATTGTTAGTAATTCTAGCTCATCTAGTCAAACGTGTTACATGGTCCATACCCATAAGTCTGAGTTATGGCATAAACGCCTTGGACATATACACTACCGAAATCTGTACAGATTGAGCAAAAGAGAACTGATAAGAGGTCTACCTAAATTACATAAAGTAGACAAAATATGTGGCGAATGCCAGATTGGGAAACAAACCAGGAGTGCTAACAAAAAGGTGGACTCCATTGCCACATCCAAACCTCTCAAACTTCTCCACATGGATCTTATAGGTCCAACCAGGATGGAGAGTTGAGGTGACAAAAAATATATACTAGTAATCGTGGATGATTATACCAGATTCACCTGAGTAGCCTTCTTAAGGGATAAATCAGAAACCTTTGATGAAGTAAAAAGAGTTATCAAACGAATCCAAACTGAAAAATGTTCTCAAATCTATAAGATCCGTAGTGATCATGGATCAGAATTTGAGAATAGCAGTTTTGAGAAATTCTGTAGTGATCAGGGAATATCACATGAATTCTCCGCGCCCAAAACACCATAACAAAATGGAATTGTTGAAAGAAAAAATAGAGTGCTTCAAGATACGACAAACGTAATGTTGAATAGTATGAAGCTCTCTAAAAATCTTTGGGCTGAAGCAGTAAATACTGCCTGCTATATAATAAACCGTGTTTACACAACTAAGTCAAATAATAAAATGGCTTATGAAATGTGGTTTGATAAGAAGCCTAATGTCAAATACTTTCGAGTTTTTGGTAGCAAGTGCTATATTTTATGTGATCGTGAAAATCTGGAGAAGTTTGACACTAAAAGTGATGAAGGGATCTTTTAGGGTATTCTTTAAACAGTAGAGCATATCGAGTACTAAATAAGAGGACTGGTGTTATTCAAGAATCCATCAATGTGGTCATTCACAATCACTTGAATACAGCTGACTCAAGTTCAGATAATGATAAAGTTCTTTTAATTGATAAACCAGATACTTCATTAAATCAAACTAACTTTGAACTGAGGACTGTTAAAGATCATCCAACCACTCAAATTCTTGTCTCACTGGTGTGCGCACTCGTAGACAACTAGAAGATATATGTAATTACGTGTGCTTTACATTTCAGATAGAACCGGCTAACGTAAAAGAAGCTCTTACTGATGAACACTGGATTGTTGCGATGCAAGAAGAGCTTTATCAATTTGTTAGAAATGATATTTGGTATCTTGTTCCTAGGCCTAAAGATAAACATATTATTGAAACTAAGTGGATTTTCAAAAATAAGTCTGATGAACTTGGTAATATAATTCGAAACAAGGCTGGACTGGTTGTACAAGGGTACACTCAAATTGAAGGAATCGATTATGATGAAACCTTTGCCCCAGTAGCTCGTCTTGAATCAATTAGACTATTTATATCAATTGCTTATTTTAGAAAGATCAAAATATATCAAATGAATGTAAAGATTGCCTTATTAAATGGTGATCTACATGAAGAAGTGTACGTTGAATAACCAATGGGTTTTGAAGACCCTAAGAACTTTGATCATGTCTATCGTCTTAAAAAGGCTCTCTATGGTTTAAAACAAGCTCCCAGGGCATGGTACGAAAAATTAACTAAGTTTATTCTAACTTATAATTTTCAAATGAGAAGTGTTGATAAGACTCTTTTTGTTAAGAAACATAACGATCATATCTTAATGGTGCAGATCTATATTGATGATATTATTTATGGATCTACCTATACTAATATGACTGTTGAGTTTACAGATTTAATGAAATCTAAGTTCGAAATGAGCATGGTTGAGGAATTGAATAATTTCCTAGGGTTGTAAGTAAAACAACAACCTGATGGTATTTTTATTTCTCAAACCAAATATGCTTTGAACTTAATTAAAAAGTTCAGATTTGAGAATGGTAAAAATTTTGATACTCTTACGAGTACAACTTTAAAACTCTCAAAAGACTCTATACGTAAAAGTATAGATCCTAAATTATATCGTAGTATGACTGGCAGTTTACTTTATTTAACTGCAAGTAGACCTGATATTGCTTTTAGTATTGGTATTTGCGCTAGATATCAATCTGATCCTAAAGAGTCTCATCTAATTGCTGTTAAGCGGATTATGAGATCTGTCACAAGTTTAGCTAATTTGGGTCTCTGGTATCCCCATGATACTAGTGTTCAATTGGCTGGGTACATAAATGTTGATTGGGCTGGTAATATCGATGATAGGAAATCAACCAGTGGTGGTTATTTCTATATTGGCAATTATGTAGCTTCTTAGTTTAACAAGAAGTAAAGTTCCATATCGCTCTCAACTGCTGAGGCTGAATACATCGCAGCTGGAAATGCATGTACTCAACTTGTATGGATGAATAGAATGTTAAGCGATTGTAGAAATGCACTGGATTCTATGGTCTTATATTGTGATAATTCCAGTGCAATAAATATTTCTAAAAATCCAATCCATCATTCACGTACTAAGTACATTGACATTAGGTATCATTACATTCGTGAATTAGTGAAAGAAAAAATAATTTCATTGGAATACATTCCTACCGAGACTCAACTTGCTGACATTTTCACTAAACCGCTTAACAAAAGCAGGTTTAATAAATTGAAATTTGATCTTGGTATATGCATTTTAAATTGATTATTCATACTTGTATGTATCATAATGTATATATATTTAATAATTTATTGGTTTAAATTTTAATTTTTTTATGAATATTACATAGTTTTTGTTGATACACGACTAGTCGAGGACGTACTCAACCAGTCGTGGTATGACCGGTCGAGGATGGCTCACGACCAGTCCTATAGCGTGCTAGACCTTTTTAATTTGGGAAAAATCACTTTCTTCCTCATTTTCTATTTCTTCTCCAACGGGGCAAAGCACGACTAGTCATACCCAACTATTTGATTCATCAAGGTTAGTGCATTATTTCAGTTATTCTTATAGATTCAAGCTCTATTCACTTCATTTTCTTCCTTGGAGTGCTTGATTTCAAGTTTCCTTGAAGTTTTTGGGATTTTCTTCTCCAAAATCTAATTTTGAAGAAACCCACTCTATATCTTTTTATACCCACTTGATTCCTTCATTTCTTAGTTGTAAATGGATGCTAGAGGTAAAAAAAAAACTTCCCGTGGTGCTTCCTCATCTTGATCAACTGTAATAAGGCGCCACCTTTGGTCATCTAAAGATGATCCCTCCCATGTGCGGGATTTACGATTGCACAATGTTATTGTTGAACAACCAGTCAATCTTGAACACATTGCTCCTTTTGACCTCCTTCCACTTCTTCAAGCTATAGGATGGGCTAACATTCTACATTGGAGTGGGCCAGCATGCTAGTCTATTGCGCAAGCTATGTTTACGTGTATTTCTAAATTTTTAACTGAGAATTTAACTTTTAAAATCGCAACTTAATTTCTGCTTTGATGAATATACCTGTTAATAACAATGGTATTCTTATTCACACTCTAGCTGAAAAACCGTTGGAATCAGAAAAATGAGTGCTCACTAGAGCATTATGTAACATAGATGCCTAATGGACTCATAAAGGGAATGCGCTTGCTTCCAAGTACTTGTTACCCAGATACAGGGTTCTTTATCGAATATTTGTTTCAAATTTGTATCCTCGTTCTGGTAACAAAATAGAACTGACTTCCTTTATGGTTTGAATTTTACATTCCATTATCTCAGGTACAAATATATGTCTTCCTTCTTTGATTTGTTATTCTATTATTCAATTTCGTCTCCATCCTGGGCACAGTGATATTCCATTTACATATTTTATGACTGTGTTAGCTACTCACATGTTAGTCGCTATGCCTGTTGGAGAGGCTCCTATTCATCACCTTATTTTCAACAATTCAAATATAAACAAGATGAAATTTGGATTGGCTCCTGGCCAAGTGAATGTGGGTGGTGATGGTGCTGAAGAAGTGAATGAAGAAGAAGGTGGTGATCTTCCTCCTGATAATGTAAATATGGATAACATTTTTTATGAAATTGAATCAGACTTTGGAAATGATTTTGACTATGAGTCATCTAATTTTGATGCACGTCTACGTGCACTTGAGGAGAAGGTAAAGAACATGAATGTTGCCCATGATTTGTAATTTAAATATATGTGCAAGTATCTTAGGCGCTTAAATAAGGGCCTTCATCAAATGGATCCTACCATACCTGCTCCTTCTCCTGGATCTGATTAAGTGTTTTATCCTTTGGTCTGTAATAACTTTTATACTATGTTTTTGTTGGTATGTGAACTTTGATTTTACTTCAGGTTGCTGGTTAATGATATGTGAACTTTAAATTTTCTTATACTTCTTTCATATCTTGAATACTTCTCTTCTTTATTACTCTCTTGTTCATTTTCCTCTTCCATATTTTAATTGCTTCCTTTGTCATATTGTGATAAAAAGGAGGAGAATATTTATGTTTGTTTGCTTATAGATATGGATGGATTATGAAAAGTAGCAAGTAGCATTGTTTATATATATGTGTGTGTGTGTGTGTGCGCGCGCTACTCAAGGGGAGTAAGTAAGAAGGTGTTTTGCCTACTTCATGATGATGTGTGCTAGTTGATGATAACTGGTGCATGATTCTTTAACCAGACAATAACTGGTTTTCTTTTATAACTAGTGCATGATTCTTTATGTGTATATTGGTTATATTATTGTTGAGTATGTTTTATCACAAATTTGACAAAGGGGGAGATTGTAAGTGTTATGGTTTCTTGCTCCTTTGATTGTCAAATTTTGTGGTACCAAAACCTCAATCTGTGTCTTGTGTAGCACGTTGATATACATATGTTCAAGGCACTGCATCACAATGCTTCAAGTCAAGAATAATGATCTACTTCAAGAAATGCAAGATCAATTACATTGTTCTCTTCTCAAAAGCATTAGAGTTTTAAAGCTACATCGAAGACAAAATCTTGTTCAAGACTCTAAGTGAAGTACAATTCAAGGACTATGAATTCAAGCTTCTGAAGATTTCAAGCTTCATCAAGTGTCGAGGTCTCAAGCTTCTTGAATTTCAAAATCATCTGAAGAAGAGAAGGTTCAATGTTCATACTTCATGGTGAAGGTATGATTGACCTTAGATTGACCTTAAGGTAGGTCATTTTGTATATTTAATTCAAATTGAATCACTTTACATGTATTTGGATTGTTCTAAGACTAGTCCTGAACCTTGTTCGACTAGTCCTAGCACTGGCTCCACCAGTCCAAGAAGTTTCAGGACCAGTCCTATGTTTGTTGCAATTTTTTGCAATTTTTTGTTTGTGTACGACCAATCCTAGAGACTGCTCAACCAGTCGTGTGAACAGTGCATGACTTATTCACAACCAGTCCTGCAGCCACGACTCAAACTACAGCAACGAATTCTCGTTCCTCATGACCAGTCGTGGGAAGGTCACGACCAGTCGTGGAGGGCTCACGACCGATCGTGAAGAGCCTTCCACCAGTCGTGGAATGGTTTTATCCGATCGTGCTCAAAATTTAAAAATCTGTTTGACCTTCGACCAGTCATAGTGTCCACAAGACCAATCGAAGATGCGATTTCTACAACTATAAATAGAGCGTGAATTTTAGATTTCATATCCAATTCAAGTAAAATCAAGGCAACACTCTGAGAGATAAGTTTGTGTTATTTTTAAGGTACATTGTGCTTATTTAATATTATCTTTTGTTAGCTTTTCATATTTGATTTTGTTTCTGCATTCCAATCTAACTTGAAAGAGGAATTGTGATATTCCACGTTTTAGAATCAAAATCAAATAGAGCTAGCCTAACTAGTTTAAATTAAAATCAATTAGAACCTAGAATCATTTCAAAGTGAGTGTGGACATTGAACTTCTATATTTGAACTTCTACTCCGATTTGGTTCTTCCAGGCTACTACAAAAGGAGAAATCCAGGTATTTTACATTTGTGTAAATCTTTTATTGTATTGGTTTCTTTTGAGATTAAGCCAAAAAAAATCTCATTGTTTTGGTTATCTGAGGTGAGCTAGAAAACTCATAGTGGGGTTTTGGATTACGTAAGCCCATTTAAAAGACACAATTGTGAGGGTTTTAGGTGAGCTTGGAAAAACCTATTTTAATAGTGAACGCTAATATCCCCTGTGTGAGGATATTAAGAGTGGAGTAGCAAGCTGTGTGGCTGTTGTTTAACAGTTGGTGTACACACAGGCGAACCACTATAACCCTTTGTGTATTGTGGATGTGTGATTTATTTTCTATATCTTTTATCATTCAAGTTTGTGGGATGTATGTGTGGATGTGAATGTTGTAATATTTACATTTCAAGCATTGTGGGGAATGTTGTAATAATATAGATTTCAATTCTTTCTATTTCCCTTTTATTTCTCTATAGTTTGAGTTTTTAATTCTCTATTTGTTCTAGTAAGGTTGTCCTTGCCATAAACCCTTGGTTTTTATGGTGAAAGGTTGTCCTTAGAACAATTAGAATTTGAGGTTGCTTTACATTCTGTATTGTGGATTGTTATCTTTCCTTTACTTGGCTATCTTATTGTTTAATTTCACTGGTATTATTTTTAAATTTAGCATAGTCCTATTCACCCCCCCCCCCCCTCTAGGACATATAGCCTGGCCTTGTCAGGTATTAATAAGCAATAATGAATTAAGCTAAGCATGTTTAATCGCTAATCAGATAATTAAGCTTATGCTACTAATCAGTTTAAAATTCCATAGTAAATCCATATTCGTCATAATAGCTTAATAAATTTAATTAACAGTCATCTAGGGATCCAATCCCATATGCTCAACACACCCCAAAAATGATCTGGACTCTGGCCCAGTCCCACCAACATCCACCTGGCTAGTAAGATCTGCTAAACTCTTGGTAATATGTTTTCTCCTCATCGTCATCGGCACCGACATTGTCCAATGCGTGCTGCTCCAGGGTACCTGCATTATATTGGGTTCCGGTTGGTATTTTAGAATACCATCCCAGAGTGGGAGTGAGTGATCAACTCAGTGGTACCAATAGCAATAGGCATACGAATTATCATGCATATGATACATTTAATGAACAGCAAGCAATATGGAATCCTAAGCATTGTTATTAATGCAAATGCATGATTATGATATGATGCATGCTCCTCACAAAAATCAGCACTCCCTTAAGCAACGACATCTAACGTTCGCAATGAAACAACACTCCCTCAAAAGCGACCTCGACCACATAATTGGCACAAATATAATGCAATGTCGTGAAATATGTTATCCTTATTGATTAGCTAAGTTCATTCATCCAGTAGATTGGGGAAGCCGGAATACCCTAATGGAGTTATTGCCTTAACCCGATCGCACGGCTCGAGGGCTATGGTCATGTGACTCTCGCGACCCTTAGCCTGCCCTAACCCGATCGAGTCGCTCGAGGGTCGTGGCTATGTGACTCTCGCGACCCTTAGCCCTATCTTAGGGTCATCAATCCCGAAAAGTAATATAAACATAGAAAAAATAGATTGAGACTTAAATGTCCTATTTGCGATCACTGTAGGGAGGTTGTCACCCCAACACAGGCTGATAGCACGGGTACTGTGTCCCATACCATCGTTCCCGACTCACGAGTTTAAGTGCTCAATGGACACTACGGGGAGGCTCGTCACCCCGGCGTAGGCCGACAGCATGGGCAGTGTCCCATACCACCATCCCTGGCTCATGAGACTTCGTGGGCCGTAAATCATAGTTAACAATGGGCGCAATGGTCTTAGAGTACTTTGGGTTCATACAGGCGTAATCAAACAAGGTTAAAGTACAAGGATGGTTGACTATTAGTCAATGTGCCTCGACGGGTTGAACCATAACTAATTGGCCTGAGAACGTAGTCTTGCGCAGTCCAACTACGGCCAACAACCTATGGTTCAACTATTTAGGACAGATTCACTCAAGGACAGGTCTAATAAGGACGCCCAAGGAATTTTAAGTAATCGGCCAATCCATAAGGGAAATATGCATTATACACATCAACACGACATCTATGCATACATTTCACATAAGATAGATATAATTTTAGTGAAATCAATACATGGGCAACTACATTCTCAAAGTTCTATTTAATTTACAGGTTCTACACAACATGTTCCAGCTTATACAATTATATGGATAGTCATGCATTATAAATCCTAAAATAAATCCTCCACAGGTTATCATGCATTATCCGGTCCAACCATGCATTAAAATCCAGGCAAGTGACTCGACCCAATCAAAAATTCTTCACATTACATGTCCACAACAAAGTATGCTCAATCACAAACTCAGGGAATCATGAAATCAAACACCAAATAACTATTTACAGCAATTCATATTATCATTGTAGGCATAGTTAACACCAAACTAAAAGAAACACAATTAACCATCAACAAATTTGGAAAATCTAGAAAATTTTACCCAACATAGCATGTACATCAACAATTTAATTTATTTAAGGGTTTGGGGTCAATTCCCTTCTCATAAATTCCAAAAATCTCTCATTTGTCATCCTAGTTATACTTAAAAAGGAAAATCTAGCCACATGCACAAACAATTCACCAATCATGTTCATTAAACCTACCCTAGGCATGATAACCAGCCACCTAAAGGTAATGGTCATCACCTAAACTTAGTCAGAGATTGCTGAGACGATCCTAGCGACGCCGGGTCCACAAACTCGAGGTGTCGGGGCCCTGCATTGCATTGGATGGACAAAGATCACATACATGTTGCAGAAATTATGAAAATAGAATGAGAATTCCTATATTACCTTAGATGGGTTAGAATTCCTCTTTCAACGACGGAGAACGATTAGGATTTCCAGCGGAGGAGGGGAGAGGACCCGGAATTTATGAATTTCGGCCACTGGTGTCACATGCAAGTGAGGTGCCCCAATCTCTCTCTCTCTCTCTCTCTCTCTCTCTCTCTCTCTGTGTGCTAGAAATGGGATTTGAGAGAAAGAGGGCAACATTTTATATGCCAAAGGTTATTTCATTTAACCTTAATGTTTTGGGTAATTTCTCAAATAGCCAAATGGGGCCCATTTTGGGTTATTGAAGCTACTCTGATGGACCCTTGGCCCGTCTAATACATGGGATAGGTGCCTTATGGCCTGATGAAGGGTTGAGCGAAGTTTGATTGTAAACGAATGCAGGATTTTGCCACAGCGGCCCGATTTGTGATCAACGGTCACCTTTCCACGATCGACGGCCAGATTTTGTAGGCGTGGGCCTGAAATTATTTTCAACCTTTGGTGTGAATTTAAAAGAGATCTGACGGCTGGAACGCCCGGATTTGCATACTCAAGCAGCAAGGTTATTTGGGTAAATTTCATAAATTTGTCACTTTTGGCAAGGCTACTTGTAGTTTGCAAGTGACAGCAGGGCAGCGCTATTTGACAGTTTTTGGGTATTTCCAGGGTCTAGCGTCCGTGTGGGACCACAAGCCCAGCGAGCCCAAAGGTCTGATAAAGTTTCGAGATTTTTAGACCTTCCTCGGGCAATATACGACCCCTACGGACAGTCGCCGAATATAAAGGGGCTACTTGGCTCTTCGGCCCATGCTCGACCTGAGCACGACTTGATTTAATCTCTTTAGTGGTTAAGTTTGTTATTAATTAGTCTATAGTAGGCTCACACGTGTGACTGAATTATCCGATCCAGTGTCAGCTCGCACGTGCGCCTCAGGACACTGTTCCCTTTTTGGATGGGACGTTACATAATGGGTCCAATAGCCTTCGGGTTATGTTGAATCCACAATCGCCGTTGAGGATGGTGGAGAATACTGATTTCCCGGCGCCCCGGGCTGTAAAACCGTCTCCGATGGAAAGGTTACAGGACGCGGAGCCTTCTGTTGTCGAGGATGATCTAGAGGGATCTGATGAGGATAGGATTAAGGGCCCAATCCCTTCCACCCTTACTGCCGAGGATTTGGTCCATATAAGGATTGGGTACCACATCCCAAAGTCAGTGACTATGAGTCTTCCTAGTCCGAATGAACTCCTGAACCATCCTCCAAAGGGGTCGGTAGCCATTTTCTAGGTCACGCTTCAGTGTGGCCTGCGGCTCCCTTTGCAGTGAGTAGTGAGAAAACTGCTTGCTCGGCTAAACTTGGCCCCGGGACAAATGATCCCAAATGGTTGGAGGGTGTTGATTGACTGCGCTGTCCTTTGGGCTGAGTTAGACCAGCCCGAGCTAACAGGAATTCCTCCACTTATACCAAGTCAAGCCAAACCGTAATCAGCCCGGCTGACACTATCTTCCTGCCTGGCGAGGAACTAGGGGGAGCATCATTACCAACCATCTGTCGTCCAACAAGAATTGGAGGGATAAATGGTCTGGACATTCGGGAACTGGGAGGTAGCTGATCTATCCCTACCTTCTGGTCAGGACTGGGTCCCAACACATTTTTCGACTTAAGTAATCATTTCTTGGACCAACACACTTAGTTCATTTCAAGTTGGTCAGTTTTCTGGTCGTATTGTAGTTGACGTATTATTTTCTCTGCACAGTCGTCCCCAAACAAGTTCCTCTGGCCGACAACGGGGTACTTGCTCGAATTAAGGCAGCAAGAGCGCTCTATGGGGAGAGGAGATCTTGGAGGGTTCTCCTTCAGCCTGAGTCACTTCTCGAGTCAGGGCTTAGATTTTGCTCTCACCGGTAAGCCTCTGGGTAAGACCTACTTCCGAGCTATAGTATGTAGCTATTTTTCATGGAATTCTCTTACTTCTTCTTCGTATGTTGAATGTAGAGATGCCTGATGTGTCCCCTGATTCGAGCTCCTTCTAAAGTCCGTACTCCTCCTGCAAGGGACGAGGCAGCGGCACCCAAGAAGAGGAAGAGTAAGGCGTCTTCAAAGAGCAAGGGGAAGGTCAACCCCTCCTGTTTTATCATGATAGAGGGAGAGAGAGGGTATGGAGGTGGAGATCTCCTCTGGTGTTGCTGGAGCATCGGGGGCTGTTGCCTTGGAAGAGGTTACACCTGCTGAGGTGTAAGGGGCTGCCGAGCCTCCCGCTGAAGCTCGACCTTCGGATGTTGAGGGGACAGGTCGCCCGCATAGTCTCCAACAGACTCTTGAGGAGATCCTCCCTTGGGTAGATCGCCACACATTGGAGGAGGAGTTCGACAATTTGTTCGACTCCTCTATGGATTCTATTCTGGCCCGTGTGATGACGGGTCTCCTCGGAGTAGGATACATCTCAGAACTTTGTTTATATATATATATATATAGCTCACGCCTAACTTGCTCTTCATTCTCCGTTGTAGTTTGCCCCATGCGTGTTGAAGGCGTGCGCCGAGTTCACTTGGATGCGCGAGCTGGTAGTTGGGGTCGATCAAAGGGTGGCCCAATCAGAGGCTCGGGCTGTGCCAGCAGAAGTTGAACTAGGGGCCGCTAAAATGGCCCTTGAGGCTGCTGTTGTGGAGACGACCGAGGTGAAGGCGAGGTTGGAGGAGTTCAAGGCTCTGTATGTTGATCGTCGAGCTAAGCTCGTGGAGGCCTCAAGCAAACTGGAGGAGCTCAAGGTCAGGACGAAGGCTACTCTTGCTTATGCTCGGAGACTACAGTGGAGGAGTTCAAGGCCTCTCAACCATACTTAGATGAGAGGGATTACCTCTTTCGTCAGAGTTACGCTGAGTGCGTCTGGGCCATGAAGGAGTCCTTCCCGAGCTGGACCTCTCCGGTTTCAATGAGTCCGAGTTGGGCTCCGATGGGTCGGGTGATAAGGCAGCTCCCGAGCAGCCCCCCCAAGGCCGATGCTTGAGGATCGGTTTTTGCATAGCAGTATTTCCTTCATCACGCAACACCTTTACTTTTTTCAGCTTCAAGCACACCAAGTGTCATCTGCCTCCGCCTTCTTTAGCTTGATTTTTAAGTCGATGTACATGTATTTTTCTGATCCATAGTTGATGTAATACTGATGTAATCGTGCCTTCTCGGGCTTTATTAATGAAACATCTCCTTTTTGGATGATTTGTCTCTGGAACTCTGAATTTCTAAGTTAAAGTAGATATGCTCTTATCTTGCTTGAGCAAGTCAAACTAGACTTAGGCTATAAATCAGGTATCAGTCGAATGTCAATTAGTGTTTTACCAAAGCTGCCCAAGCCAGATAGCTCGAACACAACTCGGGCATCGATCAGATCAAGGTCACGTATAGATCAAACCTTGGTCGGATAATGTGCCAGACCTTTTATTGTTCCAAAGTAGAGTGATACATAATAAAAGTCGTACCGACCAACTTAAGCGTAATAGATCTTCAGATGTTCGGCATTCCATAGATGTGGGAGGAGCTGGCCAGTTAGATCTTGTAGTCGATATGAGCTGGGTCGGCTGGTGCTCGATATCACGTAAGGTGTAACACCCCGTACTTTTCAGTACTCGGGTGTTACCAGGATGACCAAATAATTCATTTTAAATGGGATATAACTGTGTGTGTGTATATATATATATATATATTATAATACAAAACATTTTTATAATTATTAGTAACAATACATATGTTACTTAAATTATTTAAATTATGTATATTATTTAAGTTATATATATATATAACAAATTGTATACCAACACCTTATTATATAATCAATGTATATTAATGTTTGTAAATAAATACTTATATATGACTGTTAATGTACTATACTAAACAAATATAAAAATATATTTTTATTATATAATCTAGGACATTATTTACTAATATTATTACAATGAATGTATAAGAATATTACATAAATTAATTATGGTACACTTTGGATAAGTTTTATATATATATATATATATATATATATATATATATATATAAAAGAAAACATACATGTATACATATGTATATAATATTTCAAAGTACATAAATAATCATTAATATAAAACATAAATGTAATACAAGTTGTAAATATGTTATATTTATTATTACCTAGTATATAGTATTTTGGAACTACTGGACTGGCCAGATTTCACTTAAGAATACCATAGGCCGCGCAAACTGCCAATCGAATGCAAACGTGGCGTGTATGGCCCACCTAAGTCATGGATCTACCCCATTCTTTGGGTCGGGCCCTAATTTGACCCGTCAAGACGAATGAACGGGGTGTATTGTTGATAGGCCAACTCTTTGGGCCCCACTTTTGATGTGTGTGCACGGCCCATGTGTGCACTCGCTGTGCACAGGTCCAGAAAACCCGGTCAATTGGGTTCATCCCGCTGGAAGTGGTATGAAAGCAGAGGCTTTCCCGCCTTCACCTCTTTCAAACGGACTGTATCCGGTTGGGAAGGACTGCGGCCCACCTCGCAGGTCCTTCTGATGATCTAAACCGTCCATCTTGTAGAGGACGTAGAGAGGATAAATCCCCACCCAGTTTCAGTCATTGGGTTGCACATGTGTGCACACAAAATCAGGCACAAGTTAGGCTAAAAGTACACCGACTTCCCCCCAAAAAAAATTTGTTTCCTCTCTTTCCATGCTGGCTATCCGCATGAAAACTCCTCCGACCATCCTAGCCATCCATTGCAACCCATCTCAACCCTCCCAACTAGGGCTTTCCCTAGCCACATTCAAAGCTTTTCCAACTCCCGCCATTACTGCAACTCAAATCCAAATCTATTAAGGAGAACCTTAAATGACTGTCCATTCTGTGGGTCCCACAAGTACCTATGGACCAATCTGATCCTTCCAAACACTGGTGATCGGACAATGAACCGTCCAATGAAAAGCTGTCGTGGACGGTCCATCATCTCCATTCTTCGTTCAAAAAACCCACCACCATGGTGTGGGCCCCATTATCTGATCTGTGACGATCATTCAGTGGGTCATGGTGTCAAAACTCCATCGGTGGCTCTGGATTTCAGCCATACGCGTAGGATCGATTGTGCCATCAAGATTTCTTGCTATTGAAGCCGTTAAAATGCAACTGTCCCTTTGGTTTAGTTGCATCCCAATCCCGTATAAACTAACTGAGAGAAAACCCTATTTAAGCTCTCTTTTAGTTAGGGCAACCCACCCAAATAGAAAGGAAAAAGAAAAAAACGTGTGAGGGAGCCGTTTCTTTTCCCCCTTTCTTCTTACTGTCTGCATATTGCCGCACTGAGTCACGGACTCAGTCAAGCCACGGTTTGAGTCTCCCCTGTCTAAGAGAGAAAAGAAAATAGTAAGGAAGAAGAAATCAAAGGAGAGAAAGAGAGTCGAGTGGTGGCAGCTGCACCAACCCATCTCAGCCTGGTCAAGCGCGACTCAGGCGCTGGCTCGGTTTAAGTGCTAAACGGTCGTTGCAGCAGGAGAAGAAAGAAGCTAGGAGAAGGAAGGAAATCTTTCATTTGCTGCCTCATCATGTCCAGTTGAACTCCATCTGGGTTCAGGCATTGCTGGACATTTCCAGCAAAGGGGCAAAAGGAAAAAAAAAAAAACAGAGGAAGAGAAATGGAGAGTGATGGTAAGCTATTGTCAAACCGTTGCCGCACATCTGGTCCAGCTAGAGAGTGAGAAAGAGAGAGAGTGAAGAGTCGTGGGCTGCCGTGCAGATCAGCTAGGTAACGGTCTCCCTTCATTTTTCCTTCTCCCAACGACTCGTGGCTGTTGGAGTTGCAACTGGCTTGGAATGGAACCCAGATCCAGCCAGACTCTGTTCGCAATAACTAGGCCATGGATGGGGCTGAAAGGCATCCCACAAACAGGGTCGAGAGTTAGATTGAAACTAGGCTTCCACTTGGGCTCAAAATGCCCTTTAGATGGGCCACGAGTGGAGTGGAAACACCACAGGTGGGCCGCACCTGAGATATATCTCATGTGGGCCGCACTCAGGCAGCGAGTGGGTTGTCGTACTAGGCCAAAAGTTAGGCCTGTCCAGCCAAAAAATCTAGGCCATTTATGGCAGCAACATTAGGCCACAACTGGGCACAATTTAGACTACAACTAGGCTGTCAGATCGGGCTAAGGTCAGGCCCAGTTCAGGCCTTGATTTTTGGGCCAGGTCTAGCCAAAAGTCACTTGTAGGTGGGACCTTATCAGCTTACTTGCCAACTTACATATTAATAGTCTTAAGAATATTACCTGATACAACTCTTGGGTTGGAAACAATTCTAGGTGATCGATCATACATATTGGGCCGTTAGTTAACAGCAGAAACCTGAATCGAGGAAGACATTCATCTAAGGTGAGGACTCACCCTTTGAGCTTCCCACTTAAATTCAATAATCTAGATATAAATGATGTTTTAATTTCATGAAGTTAGTAGCTCTAAATTATCCCCTAGTTCACTTATCTTATTATATAATTTTGCCAATATATTGTGTGACTAACTCACGTAAGGAATAATTGTTGTCTCTTTAATGTTAGTAAACATGAATGAGTTAATTATCACATGTTGTAGAGTCTGTTAAATTAACCAATGTGATAGTTTGTGATTATCTTATGGATTGAATATAACTTGTAAAGGACTTACCATCTTATGGGCCCTATTTAACTTATACGGGCTTAATCACACACCTGCCTTATCTAGCTTGGACCACACTTTGTCTTACATGGATTGGACCACATAATTACTTCATGTGATTTGGATTGTTTATTTGCCCTTTGTGGCTTTGATGGGTCGTTAGTGCCCTTTTGTGGCTTGATGGTTATATTCACATATCTCATTGTTTCCTAGCCATCTTGCGGTATTCGGTCATATTGTAATTTCTGGGTAGAGCGGGTGTTCGCTTGACGATTTTCTAGCCATCTTGCAGTATTCACATACGATACGATTTTTGGGTGATCTAGAGTTTATATGTTGGTTTTCTAGCCATCTTGCGGTTTTCAATCGTACCATGATTTTCGGGTGGAGCGGGTGTTCGCTTGGCGATTTCCTAGTCATCTTGAGGTGTTCACGTACGATTTGATTTTCAGGTGATCTAGAGTTTGTATGTTGTTTGTCTCTTCATCTTGCGGTGTTCAGTCTTACCATGATTTTTGGGTGGAGCAGGTGTTCACTTATCGATTTTCTAGCCATCTTGCAGTGTTCACGTACGATATGATTTTCAGGTGAAGTAGACATTGATACGTTGTTCTCTCTTCATCTTATGGTGTTCAGTCATACCATGATTTTCGAGTGGAGCAGGTGTTCGCTTAGCGATTTCCTAGCCATCTTGCGTTGTTCACGTACGATTTGATTTCCAGGCGAAGTAGAAGTTTAAAGCTTGATTTTCTAGCCATTTTATGGAGGTTGTAAGATTGACTATTTTGACTATCTGGACATGTCCCTTTGCATTGCGGTTTTCATATCATTCACTTAATGTTGAAATTGTGTTAACTAGCTTAATTTTGAATGCATGATCATGATTCTTGAATTACATTGTTTAAAATGCCCCTTGTCATATATTGTGATTTATGTTGGATTATGAATGATGAGTACGTAATCTTAGAGGGTGCTCCTCACTGCGATAGCCATTGACACTATCAAACCGTAACAGTTGATGCAGGTATAGGGCGAGCCGATGCTGTTCACTAGGTTGCTAGAGCAGGTCGAGTAGCTAGGGAGCTAGGCGGGGTCACTGCGGCCCATATTGAGCTTCACCACTAGTTGATAGATTCCTTTTTGTGTTTAATGAACTTGGTTATTTATGATTGTATAAGTCCTGCATGGGCGCTACATTTGGAATTTTGTAATGATCAAAATATTTTTATACAATGCATGGTTTAATCTAGCTTCGTTGCCGTTAACTCTGATTAATTTCAAATTTGCACTAAATTTTATAAGTTAATACTCGGGTTTTTGGGAAAATGAGTTATATACTGTGTCCTGAAAACACGTGTTACATAAGGTCCTTCCCAGTTCGGGCCTAAGGTCCATGATCCTACTTCCTTGGTGTTCTAGAATGCCTTCCGAAGAACTAACTCTCCCACTCGAAACCTTCTGACCTTGACCTAGGCATTATAGAAGTGCGACACTTGCTGCTGGCGGACAACAGTTCGAATCTGAGCTTGCTGCCTTTGTTCTTCGAGAAGGTCGAGACTGGGGTCATAAGCTCAGTATTGGCCTGTTCATCGAATGACTCTGTCCGGGCCGTAGGTAGTCTGATCTTTACGGGGGTGATCGCTTCTACTCCGTATGCCAAAGAGAAAGGGGTCTCTCCAGTAGCTGTTTGGGTGGTAGTTTGGTATGCCTAAAGGACTTTGGGGAGTTCCTCAACCCAAGCTCCTTTAGCGTTCTCGAGCTTGGTCTGAAGGTGATACTTGATGATCTTGTTAACTACCTCAACTTGTCCATTTTCTTGCGAATGTCGCGGCAATGAGTAGACATTGCGAATTCTGAGGTTTTTGCACATCTCCTAATACTGCTTGTTATTGAATTGCTTACCGTTATCAGAAATGATGGTCTGAGGTATCCCAAACCTGCATATGATGTTTTTTCAAGTAAAGTCTATGATCCTTTGCTCGATTAACTTTGCTAGTGGGTCGGCTTCCGCCCACTTCGTGAAATAGTCGACAACAACTACGACAAACTTGGTCTGACCTTTACCGATGGGGAGCTGACCAATGATGTCGATCCCCCACTGGGCAAACGGTCGGGGCCCAGCCATAGGAGTGAGCTCTTCAGGCAGTTGGTGAGGTACATTTGTGAATCGTTGGCACTCGTCACATTTCTTAACGAGCTTTTGTGCATCGTGTTGTATGGTCGGCCGGTAATAACCCTGTCGGATGACCTTGTGCGCTAATGCTCGCCCTTCAGAGTGGTTTTTGCAGATTTTCTCATGGATCTCCCTTAAAACATACTTTGCCTCTTCTGGTCGGATGCATCTCAAGGAAGATAGAATCCTTTCTTGTAGAGCACACCATTGAGTATGATATATCGGGCAATTTTAATTTTTAGCCGTCGTGCTTCCGCTCGATCTTCGAGTAACTCGTCATCTTTGAGATATTTGATAATCAGATCCATCCAGGTCTATTCCGAGCTAACCGGGAGAACGACCGTGAAGTTGGCTTCATTGATGCTCGGTTTAGCCAAGAATTTGATCGGAATGGATCTTGGGATGTCGTCTTCATCTGTTGTAGCGAGCTTCGCCGACATGTCAGCCTTTGAATTCCCAGCCAGTGGTATTAGGGCAACACTGCATTTCTGAAAAGTTTCGATCAATTCCTTGGCCTTCTGAAGATATGCTTTCATACGCTCTTTCTTAGCCTAGTCGGCATCGATGATTTGGTTGACGACTAACTGTAAATCGCTTAAGACCTTGAGATGTTGGGCCCTCATGCTAGCTGTTAACCGGAGTCTGATGAGCAAGGCCTCATATTCCGTTATATTGTTGGAGGCTTGAAATACAAATCTTAAGGCATACTACATACATGTAGAGTCTGGGGTCTCTAGGACTATCCTGACCCCGCTTGCATTAGAATTGGAAGAGCCATCAACGTAGAGCGTCCACTTGGGTGGGTCGGGACAAACTGGGGAGTTGGATGTTTCGACAGCTTGTTGGTCAGTCATGTTCTTTGGTACGAGCCCTGCCCTTAGTGAGTTCGGTGTTTGATCGGGCATTAAAGGTAGCTCGATGATGAAGTTAGCCACCACTTGGCCTTTGATGGTGGTTCGAGGTTGATACTTGATATTGAATTCACTTAGCTCAATTGCCCATTTGGTTAGTCTTCCCGAAGCCTTGGGCTTTTGGAGTATTTGGCGCAACGGTTGATCAGTCAGGACCACTATGGTGTGGGCCTGAAAATAGGGTCACAGGCGTCGGGAGGAGATGACGAAGTCCAAAACTAATTTCTCCAAGATAGGATACCTCTTCTCCGCTGAGACTAAAGCTTTGTTGACGTAGTAGACTGGGAACTATTATCCCTCATGTTCTCTAATTAAGGCCGAGCTAACTACAGCGTCGGAGACGGCCAAACATAGCAATAGAGATTCACCTAGTATGGGTTTGAAAAGCAACGACGGTGACCCTAGGTACTGCTTGAGTTGCTGGAAGGCTACCTCGCATTCTTCTGTCCAGTCCGTGACTTGTTTCCCCTTCAACTGCTTGAAGAATGGGAGACATTTATCTGTAGCTTAGGACACGAAGCGATTGAGGGCTGCTATTCTTCCAGTGAGGCTCTGTACGTCTTTGGTCATTTTCAGTGATTGCATCTTAAGGAGAGCTTTAATCTTTTCTGGATTAGCTTCGATCCCTCGCTGGCTGACCAAGAAACTGAGGAATTTCCCTGAGCTAATGCCAAATGCACAATTGCTCGGGTTCAATTTCATTCAATATTTGCGAAGGGTGAGGAACATCTCTTCTAAGTTAGCGACATGTTTTGTCGCTTTTACGCTCTTGATGAGCATGTCGTCGATATAAACCTCCATTATCCACCCTATTTGTCGGGCGAACATTTTGTTAACTGGTCGTTGGTAAGTAGCCCCAGCATATTTCAACCCAAATGGCATGACTCGGTAGCAATAAATGCCTTTATCAGTGATAAAGGTAGTTTTTATTTTATCATGAGGATGGATTACAATTTGATTATAACCAGAATAAACATCCATAAAGCTAAGCAATTCATGTCCCGCTGTGCTATCGACTAGTTGGTCGATCCAAGGGAGAGGAAAATTGTCCTTGGGGCAGGCCTTATTCAAGTCTATATAGTCCACACGGACTTGCCACTTTCCGTTTGCCTTCTTTACTAGGACTACATTGGCTATTCAATCTGGATAGTAAACCTCCTCGATGAATCCGGCTTTAAGGAGCTTATCGACCTCTTCTCCTATGATTGCGTACCTCTCAGGATTGACAACACGTCATTTTTATCAGATTGGCTGGTGGGCAGGGTCGACATTTAGACTGTGCATAATGACTTTGGAGTCGATGTCGGGCATGTCTTTATAAACCATGCAATGACGTCCGCGTATCGTCGAAGGAGCGCCATTACGTTCTAACGCAATGATGTAATTAAGGACCACCCGATTTGAATTGTCCTAGACGGGTGGATTCGTCCAACGGGATCGGAATGAGGTTTCCACAGGGCGGCCTCTCTCCTCTGACTCTTTACGTGGATCCAGGGAAGCAATGGTCATTGCCTCGTGTGGGGTTTTTAGTGCCATCGCATAGCACTGTTGAGCATCATGTTGATCGCCTTTCACAGTCCCAACACCTTGTTCGGTTGGGAATTTCATGGCCAGGTGGTAAGTCGACACTATTGCTCGCAGGAGGTTCAGAGATGGTCATCCTAAAATAGCATTGTAGACAGAGGCTTGGTTAACTATAAAGAAGTCGACCATCACGGTGGGCTGGTTCTATCCATCTCCAGTTGAGAGGGGGAGCGGGACAACTCCTTTTGGCATGACTTATCCGCCTGAAAAACCAAGCAATAGAGTTTTGATAGGTCGAAGTAAAGACCGACTAACTCTCGTCTTATCGAAGGCTTGGGCGAAAAGTACATCTGCTGATGATCCAGTGTCGACGAGGATCCAAAATACTTTTCGATTGGCTATGGTTAGAGAAATTACCAGCGCATCGTCGTGGGGGTGGTGGATACCTCTGGCGTCTTCTTCGGTGAAAGCTATGTTGTATTTTTCCACATTTTACTCTTTCGAAGGTCAACTGAGGAGTAGAACTTCCTCTTTAGGGCGACTAATGCTTCTTGCATGCACCTTTTGAGCATTGTTCGAGTCACCTCCACCTCCGCGGCCTCCAAAGATGGTGCGGATTTCTCCAGTTGGTTGATTGTTGATCGGTTGTTTCTCAACGGTTGTGATTCGATCTCCTCTAACACTAACATATTCTCCAAGGTGGTCATCACGAATGAGCGCTTCGATTTCCTACTTGAGGTCGAAGCAATCGCTCATATTGTGACCATGATTCCGGTGAAAGAAGCGGTATTTGTTCTTGCTTCTCTTATCATGGTTGGATTTCAATTTGTTCAGCCAGTGAAGAATACGTTTGTCCTTAATTTCCATCAGGACCTGCTCCGACGTCTTGTTGAGAGGAGTGTAAGTTTTAAACTTACTATCATGCCGTTTGTTCAGCCTACGGTCGTCTCGAGATCGATTATCTTTCCTCTTCTTATTTGCATTGGTTGAGTTAGGCTCAGCCTTCGCACGCTCTTTGGCCGGAGGATTCTTGCTTTGGGCAACATCTTGTAAGATCCAAGACTCTTCGGCATTGGCATATGTTTGCGATCGATTCAGAAACTCGCCCATCGTGGTTCTTGTCTAGAGAAAAGAGGAATGACTTATCCCTCAACCCGCTCATGATAACGTTTAGGGCGACCTCATCCGAATGCTTTCGGACTTATAGTGCTTTTAGGTTGAAGCGCTTGATGTAGTCTTTTAGAAGTTCTCCCTCTTTCTGAACCACATGTAGAAGATGGGCAGGTGCTTTGAGCCTCTTTTTCCCTCCGATGAAATTCGTGACGAAGGCTTTACTAAGCTGAGAGAATGAACTGATGGACTTCGGCTTCAGTTACTTAAACCATAGCCGGGCAGCGTCGGACAAGATTAAGGAGAAAGCTTGGCACATGACCGCATCCGAAGCATCATGAAGTTCCATGTAGATTTGGAAGGATTCCATGTGTTCTAATGGGTTGGTATTTCTCGAGAAGGGGGTGATCTGAAGTAAGCGAAACCTGTCCGGCAGTCGTGCCCGCAGGATGTCAGCAGTGAATGGGGACTCGATTTCCTCCACTATAGTCATTGTTGCATTGGCTCGGTATGTTTGTTGTACATGCCGATTTAATGTCATAAACTTTTCAGCTTGGCTTTCCATGGTTCTCTGCTCTTGGCGGTAGCTTCGACCGGGGCTTTATCGCGCCTCTTCCGATCTAACTCGTGTCATAGGTCGGAAGCGGGCGAAAGGGTGGTCTTAGAAATGTGAGATGGGACAGGCCTGGTCGAGCTACGCTGTTGGCTCGGCTGGGGGGCAGTATGTATGCAGGAAAGTCAGGGAGGACTATGGCTTGGTTGCCCGTCCTCTCCGTCAGCTCTCAGTGCATGTTGGGGCTGCATCTGCTCCAACATCCGTTTTACGTAGCCCATGTTTGCCCTCATGTCTCTGAATTCTCTTTCGAGATTGTTCAGTCGACCGTTCTTGGCCCGAGTTCGCTGGCCGCGTTTGCCTAAGCCAGAAATAACTTGATGCTGCGAGGAAGAGTCCTAATGGCTCTCCTATTATTTTGGTTGTCTTGGCTACTCTACAGATTGCGGGGCTCGATCCGACGCAGGTACAATCGTGATCGGAATCGTCACTGTAAGGGATCGAACCTTCTTCTTTCCCCTAGCCATTGTAGAATTTAGGGTGATCGCTAATAGAGGTGAAACAACTTATGACGTCGTTCCCACAAAAGGCACCGAACTATTGATGCTGTTTTCCAGTAGACCGCCCTTGGTGGACCCTTCTAGACCTGCACACGTTAAGAAAAGAGATAAAGGAGACCCTGGCTGGTGCTGGGGACCCTCCAATGCTTAAGTTAGGACTCTGCGTCTTTTAAAGAGGATGATCTCTTGGAAAAGAGTCACCAGTCAAGTATTAGGATGAGTATATATATACCTTTCAAAGGTTGGAATACCTTTATTTATAAGAATAGGATGTAGGCATTGTGATGAATCTTTCTGATAATTTGGAAGGAGATCCGTTTGGATCCGGGATGTATACAGAGATTTTATCTAATCTCTTAATTTCGAATATCTTGGGAGAGATCTTTAGACCGTTGGAGATACTTCCGGACTGCTTAATCCGTGTATGGATTGTAATAGACAATTTGCTATTGTCGAGTTAAAGCCAAGCTATTGTACCAATCCAGGGTTGTGTTTTGGCCGATCTATTATCGACCTATGGGTTTGGTTGATAATTAGTTGTATGAGTGACTTTATGATTGCACTCTTTTTTATGGTCCTTACAGCTGCATCGACCTCCTTGAAGGTTAGCTTGTTTTTGGACATAGAGGCCCTTATTAGCTTGGATTTCGAGGGCCGTGTTGTTTTGTAAAGTTGGTCCATTTCATAAGTCGACCTATCTGACTTAAACTATTTTTATACCCAACGAGAAACATGTGTAGGACCCACCCGGTTTCCACAAGTGAGCCCCAATGGGGCATATTCAACAGTGCTTACGTTTGAAGTATTATACTTATCCAAGGTATGAAACATTCATCCTCTTCCACCACAAGCCCTAAAATCACCACTAAGGGTGTCAACAACCTGGGCCAAGCTCCGTCGAACCTCTGTCCACATCATTCAACATAGGCTTGAGTTTGGTTTGGTATGTGATGGGCTAAAATAGGACTTAAAATGTTTTATGCTTAGTTTGAGCCTAAGATCAAGCTAGATGTGTTTCTCATATTTGAGAGAGAGAGAGAAACCAATTTAAGGTCGTTGTTGTAATGGGCATAAGGCCATGTGGTTGGTCTAGTTAGTGAGAGTGGCTTTAGATTCGAGGCAAATCTTGGTGACAATATGATAGTTTGGCCAGAAGCAATGATCGAATAAGAGAACAAAAAAGAGAGATGGGGTATGGGTTGGAGCTTGGAAGATGTTGGTGCATGGGTTGGAGCTTAGAAGATGAGGGGAGGTGGATTGGAAGATGAGTGAGAAAGAGAAATGGGAGGGACTGGGTTGGGAGAGGGGAGGTGAGGCCGGGGTTACTTGGAGAAGGAAAAAAAAGTGTTTTTTATATTTTAAATAATACATAATTGTCCTTAAAAGTCACATTTAGGTTGGGCTGACTAACTGTCGTAGTGTAGTACATGGTCTAAGCTGGGCTCATTTAATAAAAAGACTTGAGTTTTAAGCCCAAACCAGGCCTTGAGCTTGACATTGTAGCCCCAATCTAGCCGGAGGTGGGCCAGGCCCAAAATCCCAGCGGGCATCCATCCCACCGACAACCCTAATCACCCATATCACCATCACATATCAACTCCAGAAAATCAAATGTACAAGGGGGAGATTTCATTGGAAACTTTCGAGTGGGCAAATTTCATTTTTGTTGTATTAGATTTTTCAAGATAAATTTTACTCTTCTGCAATAAAATACTAGTAGGAGAAAAAATGCACCCTCCATTTCAAAGATGATAGCCCTCACATGGGCAATATTAGTTTAGATGAGGTAGAACCGTTGAGGCAAAATGTGAAAAGTACCTGCTTGATTTCCTCGATACATGTAAGTTTACGGTAAATAAGTAATTAATACTTTTTCACTTGCTTTGAAAATTGGTGAGTAATTCCACCTTAAAAACTGGTCCAAAAGTATTGACTTAAATATATGAGCCCCACTTCATGTATGTGATATATCCATGCTGCCCATTTATTTTATCAAAATATTTTGGTGCATGAGTTGTGTTGAGGACAAAATCTGGATCACCCTCCACCCCGTGCGATGCTCCTCGAATGGACCCTGGTCCTGCACAGAGAGGTAAGCAAAGGAGACCCTGGCTAGGCCGGGGGACCCTCCGATGCCTAAGTCAGGGTAAGGGAATTGGGGTCTAAGTAGAATTGTAGAGGGAGTATCAGATATCGCATACCTGTAGCAATGGGGTCCTCATGTATTTATACCTGACTATAGGATGGTCTGGGTCCGTTAATTACGGCACGATTCACTCAACCAGGGAGATTTTCAGATCATGGAGATAGTGCACGTAATCCAAGGATCATGTATCATATCATGCACATCATGCGTATCTGCGAGCGAAGTATCCGGCCACGTTCTCTTATGACAATTTCTAAATTCGGCTTGAGGGGCACCCGCCTCAGAATATGGAGTCAGCTCAGACCTTCAGGCAAGAAGGTTCCAATCAAAGTGATTATAAGTCTATCAAATACTGTCTGCTCTAGCAATTTGAGCCGAGACGATAACTATCCATTCGACTGAATCAACATGGCATCAGGCCTCGGAATTATAGGGGGCTCGAATCTTCCCATAACAGAAGTCCTCTACTCTTTGAGGTCTGCTAAGGGCTCAGAGAGTAAACATACGGAAGATAAAAATGCCTCACCTGCCGGTTCTCACGGGCATGCCAGTTATCATGTTTTAAAACTTTTCGCTCTTAGGGTTTTTCGCCCACACGGTGGATGCGTGGCGATGGTTAAGATTTCGAATTACTGTCTGCCTATGATCTATTGCTATGTATACCTGGACTGGTGTGCTGGACAGAACCTTTCATTATTCGGGCGTCGTTTCGTTTATCCGAAGCACGCCGACTGACGGTAGAAGCATACCGCTTGACAGAGCGCGAGCCAATGATACATGGCCACCTCAGCTCCGAGGTCGGCCCATGATGATTCGACCGCGGGCATCATTGTTGGTCATTAATGCGAGGATTCGGTAGGTTCTATATAAACCCCTTCACAAATCGGTGTCTTGTGTTTGAGTTGTGAACTGAGAAAGCGATTCCCGGCGAAGACGATTCCAGCCACTCAGGGTTTTCCATTAGGCGATTTCGACCATTCGGGTATTTTCAGTGGAAGCGATTCCCGGTGGCCGTCCGGTGAGTCTTCTTGCACCTCTTTGCATTTCTCCCTTCTTACTCAAGATGTCATCCGACCTGGAGACCGTGCGAGACTGTGATGACGACTCTGAGTCGGAGAGTTCTAGCAACGGGAGAGGGACCTCTGAAGGCCCCTATGAAGTTGTGCCTTATACCCTTCACCCTAAAAGCAAAATGAAATCGGGGCTCGGACTTGTAGAGTTGGCAGAAAGAAATCTGCTCGGGCCCCCCGACCGTAACCACCGAGGCTACTGAAATGCCAGCGAGTGGGCGGGCCTCGGAGGTAGTCCTTGGAGGCTCCGTACTATCGGAGTCTCAAATAGAGTGGATCCGTTCAGAGTTTCAAATCCCAGACTCCGTCTAGATAAGGGCCCTTGGGCCCCTCGAAGCCGTCGGCGCGCCTGCTGAGGGAGAAGTAGCTATTTTTCTCTGTGCGCTGCAATGTGGGTTCGACTTCCTCTGCACCCCTTCATCCAAGCCATGACAGCCTATCTCAAACTGGCTCCTGGGCAACTGACCCCTAACGCTTGGAGGGTGCTCATTTCTATCTTTATCATATGACGGCAAGTCAAAAAATCAGAGCTGACCCCAGAAGAGTTGATGAGTTTGTACCTGGTCAAGTATGACAGCAATGAACCATGGTACTACTTCGCGACCTAAGGCAGCAAGGGGTCGGGGCTGGTTATGAATCTTCCGTCGTCCAACAAAGACTGGAAGAATAAGTGGTTTTGGGTTGCGGGTGAATGGGAGGCACATGTGGCTGAAGTTGGGACTCTAATGACTCAGGTTTCGACCCGATTTTTAAAGCCAGGTCGGACCAGTGAATTTCTTTTCTCTTTATGCTTTTCTATATTACGTTGGTCGGACTGAAACCTTTGCTCTTTATTTTTGTAGACTTCCCTAGAGGCACGCCCCTCCTAGATTTAAATCAAAAGAACCGCATTGGCAAGGCTAAGGCACAATCGGGGGAGCTTTGCTCCTGGTCAGACCTGATTACTGCTACCAACCTTCATTGGTCTGGGCTGTGTAAGTCTCAACCTCTCCCGACATCTTTTAGTAAGTTTTTCTTTTGTTCCTTTGGAATCAGACCTGTCTGTTTAGTCGCTAATTTGTCATTTTTTATGTAGGCATGGCCGAGGCATCTGGTTCTCGGAGGAGGAAAGTCACTCCGACGGCGGAAGAGTTGTTGAGTGATGAGCCCTGGACAAAGACCACCATTCGGAGGAAGCGAGCTACTCCTCGCGGAGAGGGCCCCTCAGGCTTGGGCACTGTGGCTACAACTCCAACTACGGCCGTGGCTACGACTCCAACTACGGTCGTGGCCACGACTCTAACTACGACCCTAGTTTCTGTCACGATAGCTCCGGCTATGGCACTTGCTGAGGCCCAAGCCCCAACAATCATCGTTCCAACTCTCACAGTCATAACTTCTTTCGCTCCTCCCGCAATCATTCCTTCCATAGGGGAAGCTCAAACGTCGGCTCCCTGCATAGCTATCCGTTCATCATCCGAGCGGAAGGAAGCCGTTTGGATGGCCAACGCCATGATTACTCCCCCCAAGGTCGGAGGTGATCTCGGAGCCGAAGCTTAAGCCTCAGCCGGTAGTAGGACTAGGTTTGCGGAAGCAGCAAGCTCGGTTCAAATCTGGACGAGCGGCGGGGGGTTCGAACCGGGTTACCACCTGTCTCGTCTGACGCCCTGGGCTGCCAGACATGCCCCAAAGGAGGACATAGCTCGCCTTCTTGGTAAGTTGGACAACTCATTTTTGAATGACATGACTTCCATTTCCTATACGGTATTTCTTGTCACTTCTTTTCTCCTTAATTTCTATTTCTATCGAGTATTCATTTTTTTTTTTTTATTCAGTTCGTCCTGAAACTCCTCTTGGCTCGGGAGAGGGCGCGAGAGTTGGAAAAGAGGGAAGCTGAGGTGGAGGCCCTCAAGGCCCAAGTGAGGGTCTTGCAGGATGAGGTGACTCTTTTCTGACTGGAGTAGGGTGAGTTGCGTCAGCAGCTTGAAAATGGGAAAGCCAAGGAGGTTTGGCTACAGGAGGTCACGACTGACCTCGAAGCTAGGGAGATGCGATTACAAGGGATTGTAGAGGACTTTAAAGCTTAATGTGATGCCGCAATCGCCGAGCTGACTCGTGCTAGGGCTTAGGTGGACTTGCTAGCTCAGGAGAATGGTCGTCTGGGTGAAGCCCTTGATCGGTTTAAAGTCGAGGCTGCAGAAGAGTAGACCCGAGCTGTCGCTTAGGCGAGGGAAACTCAACGAGCTGAAGACGAAGCTTCTTTGGCCGAGGCGGTAACCGCAGCAATAAAGGCTTTCAAAACCTTCAAGGAGAGGGACGCCGAGGCTGCCAAGTTTTACAACCGTGGCTACGATGATTGCATTGATGCGGTCTAGGGCATATACCCGGACCTTAACGGGAACTCCCTGTTATCTAAGGAAGCTGAAGAGACACCTGCTGACGACATCCGCCCAGACCAAGCTCCTGGCACCCAAGCTCCTCTGTTTGCATAGCTTATATTCCTTGCTCCTTTTTTAGGAATAATTGATTTTTTTTCTTTCTGGTTACTTTTTGACCTCCTGGTGGGGGTTTGTGAATGATGATTTTTCGTATGCTTAACCTGTAGTTAGTTTTTGAATGTTGGCTGTCGATTGTTGATTTTCGCCAAGACGTGCCCGTGCCGACTCTTCAGTGGGTCAGCTTCTCTTAATGTCGCCTTGTAAAGTTTAAGGCCTTTGTAGCTTGTTTGTCGAGTCTAGACCCCTATGGGGTCGGCTTGTCCCATAATTGGTGAGAACCTTCCGCTTTACCCGTTATTCTGTGAGCCAGCCCTTTAGGTTGAGTGAGTCTGGTAGTTTTTTGGCTTTACCCCTGACTTAGGGGATGCCATGTAGAATTTTTGTGGGATAATATACTAACCCATTCTTTAAAGAATTAGTACATTGAGTTCGCTTCTGCATGTGAGAGATAACTTTTGCTTAGTAGATAATTCGTTAGCGTAGATGCAAAGAAGTGAATTTTATTAAGAGCCTTAAAGGCTTGTCGCTCGGAGGTGTACACCTCGCTGAGGGCCTTAAAAGGCCTGTCGTCTGGAGGTGTACATTTATTGAGAGCCTTAAAGGCTAGTCGGTCATGGGTAATAAATCTTCAGATGCTCGACATTCCAAGGGTGGGGGAGCTGACGACCCTCGAGGTCTTCCAGGTAGTAGGAGCCTGGTTTGGTTGACCAGACGACCCGGTAGGGCCCTTCCCAGTTCGGTCCGAGCTTTCCAGCCCCAAGCTCAGCGGTATTCTGAAATATCCGGCGAAGGATTAAGTCCCCAGGTCAGAATCGTCTAGTTTTGACCTTCAAATTGTAGAATCTCACCACTTGTTGATGCCGAGCAGCGACTCGAAGCTTCGAGATATCTCTGACTTCTTCGAGCAAATCCGGGCTTGCTGCAATCTGCTCAGAATTCTGGTTTTCTTAGTAGCTCTCAACTCGAGCCGTAGGGAGACCAATTTTCACTAGCACCATTGCCTCCGAGCCATAGGAGAGCGAGAATGGAGTTTCTCCCATTGAGGACTAAGCTGTGGTCCTATAGGCCCAGAGAACGAACGAAAGTTCCTCGGCCCAGCTACTTTTCACTTTTTCCAACTTTGTCTTAAGGTGGTGTTTGATGACTTTATTGACTGCCTTTATCTGCCCGTTAGACTGGGGGTGTCGAGGAGAAGAGTATGCATTTGTGATACCAAGTCCCCGACACATACCTTAAAATCTGTCGTTGTCGAACTGCCGACCATTATCTGACATGATGGTGCGTGGAATCCCGAACTGACAAATAATATTTTTCTAGACGAAGTCGATCACCTTCTGCTCAGTGATTTTGGCAACCGGCTCGGCCTCGGCCCACTTGGTGAAGTAGTCGACAGCGACGATAACAAACTTGACTTGTCATTTTCCTGTGGGCAGAAGGCCGATGATGTCGATTCCCCACTGAGCGAACGACCAAGGGCTACTCACAGGAGTCATTTCTTCGGCAGGCTGCCTCGGTACGGCCGCGAAGCGCTGACACTTATCACATTTTTGAACATAGTCTATGGTGTCCTCCTTGATAGTCGACCAAAAGTACCCTTGTCTGAGTATTTTTAGGGCAAGGGTTCGACTGCCTGAATGGTTTCCGCAGATTCCTTCATGAATCTCCCGTATGACATATTCTGCTTCATCGGCCCGGAGACACCTGAGGTAGGGTTGGGAATGTCTCTTCTTGTATAAGATACCATCTAAAATGATGTATCAAGCTGCTCGGACTCTTAGCCACCTGGCTTTCAGCCTATCCCAAGGGATCTCACCTGTCATGAGATAGTTAAAGATCGGATCCATCCAGCCCGAACTTGCACGAACTGGCTTGACTTCTTTCTTCTCCACCTTGTCGATGCTTGGGTGCTCTATGAATTCGACGGTGATGATTCGTGGGATCCTCCCTTCCACGGCCGAGGTGAGCCGTGCTAGGGCATTGACTCATGAATTTTCCACTCTCGAAATTTGATGGATAGTGCAATTCCAAAATCTTTCGATCAATTTCCTTATCTCATCAAGATAAGCGATCATCCTTGTTTCCTTAGCCTCGTACTCGATAGAGATGTGATTTACCACCAGCTGAGAATCGCACCGGAATTGAAGGGATTGGACACCTAGACTCACCGCCAATCTGAGTCCGGCTAGCAAAGCTTCATATTCTGCCTCATTGTTTGAAGCCTTGAACCCTAGTCTGATCGCATATTGAACAACTGTAGAGTCAGGCACGATCAGAACGATTCCAGCCCCTGCCCCTTTGGTATCGGACGACCCGTCTACATAAAGGATCCATCCCGGATCTGACACTGCTTTTTGGTCACCTGGGGGAACAGGTGGACTTGTTTGAACTGTATTAATCCCTTCCATGCTCGGAATGGTGAATTCAGCGATGAAGTCGGCTATGACTTGGCCCTTGATTGCTGTTTTCGGACGAAACTGGATGTTGAACTCACCAAGTTTGATGACCCACTTGGTCATTCGACCTGACACCTCGGGCCTCTGAAGAACTTGTCTGAGAGGGGAATCTGTCACCACAACCACAGAATGAGCTTAGAAGTATGGCGCAACCTCTGAGCTGAAACTGCGAGGCTGAGTGCTAGCTTCTCCAGGGGCGAGTATCTTATTTCTACCGGTACCATGGCTTTGCTCACATAATAAATGGGGTGCTGTTTACCTCCAACCTCCCTGATCAGGGCCGAACTAACGGCCGTGGCTGAGACCACGAGGTAGAGGAACAGGGGCTCACCTTCTTCAGGTTTGGACAGTAGAGAGGGTGCTACCAGGTACTGTTTCAGTTGTTGGAAGGCTTGCTAGCATTCTGATGTCCACTTTGCCTTCTTATGACCTTTCAACTGTTAGAAGAAGGGGAGGCATTTATTCATTGCTCTGGATATGAAACGTCTAAGTGCCGCAATTTGACCTGTAAGACATTGGATTTCCTTGATAGTCCGAGGTGAACTCATGTCGAGGAGAGCTTTGATCTTGTCAGGGTTCACCTCGATACTTCTCTGACTGACTTGAAAACCGAGGAATTTTCCTGAGCTGACTCTGAAAACGCACTTCGTTAGATTCGGCTTCATCTTGTATTTTCAGAGGACGGTGAACGTTTCTCTAAGATCCGTCAGGTGATCGAATGCTTTAATACTTTTCACTAACATATCGTCAACATACACTTCCATGGTGCATCCGATCTATTTGGAGAACATCTGATTCACTAGCCTTTGATATGTGGCCCTAACATTCTTCAGGTCAAATGACATGACTTGGTAACAGTAGAGTCCCTTGTTCGTGACAAAGTTAGTCTTCTGCCTGTCTGGAGGGTGCATCGTGATCTGATTATATCCGGAGTACGCGTTTAGGAAAAAAAGCAATTCATGGCCCGCCGTGCTGTCTACCAGCCGGTCAATCCGAGGCAACGAGAAGCTATCTTTCGGACAAGCTTTGTTTAAATCTGAATAGTTTACACATACCCGCCATTTCCCATTGGCTTTCTTCACAAGGACCACGTTTGCGATCCAATCGGGATAATGCACTTCTTCTATAAATCCCACGTCGAGCAGAATGGTGACCTCGTCGGCTATTGCTTCGTACCACTCGGTATCGAATGGCCTTCTCTTCTGCTTGACAGGTTTGTGATCTGGATCCACATTCAATCTGTGGATCATGACTTCCAGAGAGATTCCGGGCATATCTTGATGGGATCATGCAAAGACGTCCTTATGCTGTTGCAGAAATGTTAGAACGTCGAGCTGTTGCTCAAGACTCAATGATGTCCCGAGCTGAATGGTCCTGCTCGGATCAGTTTCATTGAGTGGTACTTTCTCCAGATCTTCCATGGATGATCCTTTCGCAAGCCCTCTGGGGTCTAGAACGTTGATGACGAGCGCCTGTTTAACTGATCCCTTCTTTACCGCCACTACATAACATCTCCGAGCCTTTCGTTGATCGCCTCAGAGGTAGCCTATCCCGCCCTCGGCGGGGAATTTCATCATTAGGTGATAGGTAGAAATGACTACTCTCATTGCATTGAGGGAAGGTCTGCCCAGGATGACGTTGTGTATGGATGGTACATTGACAACTAGGAAGTCCACCATAAATGTGACTTGATGTTGTCCTTCTCCCGCAATCATGGAGAGGGAGATGGCTCCTTCGGAGATCACCCTTTCCCCAGCAAAGCCATGCAGAGGGGTCTTCACAGGTCTGAGATGAGACCGCGGAATCCCCATTCTTTTAAAAGCTTCAGAGTAAATCACATCGGCTGAGCTCCCGGTGTCGACCAAGATACGGTATACTTTGCGGTTCACTATAGTCATGGTAACTACTAGAGCGTCGTCATGCGGGTGCTGAATCCCGCGCGCATCTTCTTTCGTGAAGGTCAGGGTGCATGAACTGACCCGGAGTTCTTTGCTCGACTGCTCGGTTAAGTGAAAATAGTGTTCCGGTTCGGACTTCCGGGAGTGAGCTTTCAGCACTCTGTTTGAATCTCTCCCACCAGATGAGCCCTCGAAGATGGTGCGAATTTCGATGGGTTCTTCTGTGGTGTTGTTTGGCTGCTCCCGCTCTCTCTCCTGCCTGGGCAGACTTTCCTTCTTTGGTGTATCGACGCAAGTGTCTCTTCCGAATAAGGGCTTCGATTTCGTCTTTGAGATCCACACAGTCAGCTGTATTATGGCCGTGGTCTCGGTGGAAACGGTAGTACTTGCACTTGTCTCGATGGTCTGGATCGGCTCTCATGCAAACAGGCCAATTCAGCAGTTTTTCTCCTCGGATGTCCAATAGAATCTGTTCAGCGGATGTGTTAAGGGGGGTGTAGGAACGGAACCTTCCCCCCGGCCTTCTGCTCGGGCGACGATCGCGAGGAGCGCGGTCATCGGTCCCTTTGTTGGACGGCTGAGAGTCCTCGTTCCTGGGCCTTTTTCCCTTACCATTCGGCTCAGTCACTTGGACACTTTTACGGGCATTGGTGAATTCCTTCGCGTTGGTATACTTCTGAGCTCTGGCCACAAGTTCAGCCAGTGTCTTCGGCGAGTTCTTTTCAATGAAGAAAGTGAAATTTTCTTCTTTTAGGTCGTTGAACACGGCAGAGAGCGCCATTTTGTCGTTGTAGTCTTCTACCAGTAACACTTCCTCGTTGAAGTGAGCGATGTAGTCTTTCAGCGACTCCTTCGGCCTTTGCTTGATAGTAAGTAAGTGAGTGTTGTGCTTTCGACTTCTCTTATCGCTGATAAACTGGGTAAGGAATAGTCGGCTCAACTCCGTGAATGACCTGATGGAGTTGGGTTTGAGCTGCCGGTACCAACTCCGAGCGGATCTTGTCAGTGTGATCGAAAACCCCCGATACATCATAGCATTCGTTGCCGTCTGGATCTGCATACATGAGCGGTAAGCTTCCACGTGTTCGTATGGGTCCCCAGACCCCGCATATTGGATGACGTGAGGTATCCGGAACCTCCGAGGCATCACCTCGTTCATGATTTCTGAGATGAAGGGAGGTTCAGTCTCTTCCATCATTGCCTGAACAGCGGTGGGAACCGATGTAGGTTGTTGTTTCTTTTCCAGAGCTAAGAACTTGTCGTTAAGCTCCTCGAACCATTTCTCCCACAGGTTTTTATTTTCTGCTACGATTTCTTGGGTGTTCTCTCTTTCCGGGGTTCTCCTTCCTCTCCTTCGTTCTAGCCGATGACGGAAATCAGTTGGCGTCAGGGCTGAAGTGACTGAAGCATTAGTCGGAGCTCGTGTGGCAGCGTTCCGATCTGTGGCAGTCGGAAGAGGATGTTGACCTGACACAGGCACCTGAGGGTGTTGAGGTGCCTCAGGCCTCACACTCCTTGGTGCGGAGTGAGCTTCTACGACCGGACCTAACGGTTTGGGGACAGGACTTTCCTGAGCCGGTTGCAATCGCTGCTCCTTTTACTGCTTCATCCTGTTTACTTCGTCATGCAAGGCTTGTATTTCGCCCTACATGGCGCGATACTTACTCGCCCGATTGCGAGAATGTTGGGAAGGCTCCGGAGCTGATTCCGCGTGAAGTAGTGAGGATGAGCAAGTTTTTTCATTTGGCTCTGGTTCCGTAACTACTGTTCTCTTCTTTCCTCTAGCCGTTATACTTGAGAATAGGAACCTGACTTTTTGTATCAGTTTCCCACAGACGGCGCCAAAAATGTTGAGGACAAAATCTGGATCACTTTCCACCCCGTGCAATGCTCCTCAAACGGACCTTGGTCCTGCACAGAGAGGTAAGCAAAGGAGACCCTGGCTAGGTCGGGGGACCCTCCAATGCCTAAGTCAGGACAAGAGAATCGGGGTCTAATTAGAATTGTAGAGGGAGTATCAGATATCGTATATCTGTAGCAATGGGGTCCTCATGTATTTATACATGATTGTAGGATGGTCTGGGTCCGTTAATCACGGCACGATTCACTCAACCAGGGAGATTTTCGGATCATGGAGATACTGCACGTAATCCAAGGATCATGTATCATATCATGCACATCGTGTGTATCCGCGAGCGAAGTAACCGGCCACATTACCTTATGACAGTTTCTAAGTTCGACTTGAGGGGCGCTCGCCTCGGAATATAGAGTCGGTTTGGACCTTCAGGCATGAAGGTTCCAATCGGAGTGATAAGTCTATCAAATACTGTCCGCTCTAACAATCTGAGCCAAGCCGATAACTATCTTTCCGACCGAATCAATATGGCATCAGGCCCCGGATTTATAGGGGGCTCGGATCTTCCCATAACAAGTAGAAAAATGAGACATGCAACGCTCAAATGACCTTAATTTTTTCACCATTGAAATTTATTTCCTTCATCGGCCCTAAATTGAGGTTTATTCATCATCTAACCTATTCATAGGGTCATCCAAACATGGATAAAAGGAAAATACAAATATCAGCTTGATCCAAAACTTCTAAGGGCCCCGTGAGGTTTTTAATGGTAGGGGTCCGATTCCCATTATTTCTTATGGTGTGGTCGACTTAAGTTTTGGATCTACCTCATTTTTAGTTCATGACCTAAATTAAGTTGGCAAAACAAATGGGCAAGTGGATAAGCCACATATATCATGGTGGGCCCCACATGTACTTCGTAAATTTCTTAATTTTAACTTTGAAAGAATAAGTTTTTAATGTATTCATGATAAAAAAAATTGCATTTGTTATCCACGTAAATAATTATTACTTATTTACAAATAATTATTGTTGAGTCAAAAAATCAAACAGAAAATGAAAACGCAGCGGGCTCTGTATCTAGAGACTGAAGAGCGAGAGGGAGGGAGCCTTTTGAGAGGCTTGCATAGGAAAAAGGGGAAAGGGAGGCTTGGAAAGATGGACTTGATTGAAAGGGAGGCTTGGAAAGATGGACTTGATTCGATCGGGATATCAACTTGGCCAGTTGTATCGCATTACTAACCGGTTGCAGCTTAAAAGCAAGCGCTTCGTGGCCGTTCCTAGTCATTTCGAACGCACGCGAACAGAATCCCTGCCAAAACACGCGTCATCATCCTATACAGCGCCAGTTGGCGAGGGGACGCGAATTAGGTGGCGTTTCCAGCACCACCCTTGGCGGTGGTGTGTGATGTGATAGGCTTTTTTGGGGGTCCTTTTATGTTTATCCACACCGTCTATATCAGCATAAACCCAAAAATAAGCAAATCTGACAGTGGACCAAGCTATGGGAAGCAGTGCAGACAATGAAACCAAGCTATGGAAATCTTCTCAGGACTCACCGTAATGTTTATCTGTCATCAGGTCATTCAAACCGAATGAATGTACGAAAAACACAAATATCATATTAATCCAAAACTTTTGTGGACCCAATAAGTTTTAAGTAGTGGGCGTTAAATCACCATTATTTTCTATGTATCGTGGCCGACTTGGGCCTTGAATTTGATTCATTTTTATGTAATAAAGTAAAATGATCTCAAAAGACAGATGAATAGCATAGATGTTAAACACATAGATCATGGTGGGCCACCACACGTTACTACCTAATCTGGGATTAGGTGGTGTAGCATTGGTGTGTCCATGTGTTGGTATGTGTTTTATATCAACACCATCCATCCATTTTACCCCCTCATATTAGAGTATAAATCCCAAAACAAGCAAACCAAAGCTCAAGTGTGCCACACTACGAGAAACAGTGGTGATTAAATGGCCACCATTAATTACTTATTTGGAGACACAAAAGCTTTAGAGCAAGTCGCTATTTGTGTTTTCCCTTCATCATCTAGATTTGAGTGACCTTATTGAGGTGTTGGATGATGAATAAACGTTACGGTGGGTGGACCTTTAACAGGTTTTAACAGTGGATGTCATTATTCTACTGTTTCCTGTAGTGCGGTTCACTTTAGCTATTGATCTGCATCATTTTAGAGTTGCTTCATTTTTTAAATTTATACTCTAAAACGATAGGAAAAAACGATGACCGGCGTGGATATAAAACAGATATGTCCAACACATCAACAAACTGGCGGTGTTAACAATACCGCTTAATCCGCGTCCGGAGTTGTGATCGGATTGTATAGGATCCCGCTTGCACCGGACACGGTTTGGCTGATGACCCTGACCAGCAAGATAGCTTCGTCAAAGATCTGTGGGCCCTACTATGATGTTTTTTTTTTTTTTTTAATTTTTATCCAGGCCGACCATTCATCTTTTTCAGCTCATTTTGGATGTAAGCCCAGAGCTCAAGTGGACCATATCACAGGAAACAATGGTTAGAATGATGTCTACCGATGGAACCTTACTAGGGCTAACATCGATGTTTATTTGTCATCCAACCTGTCTATACGGTCACACAGACCTGGACGAAGGGCGAAAAAACAAATATCATCTTGGTCCAAAACTTTTGTGGCCCTTAGAAGTTTTCAACCGTAGACGTTTCATATCCATTATTTCCTATGTTGTGGTCCACTTGAGTTTTTGATATGCCTCATTTTTATAGTCATGCACTAAAATGATCTTGAAAAATTGGCGGACGGTGTGGATAGAAACACATACATTATGGTGGGCCCCACAGAATTTGACATCAGCCAGCTGGCTGATGTTGGTGTCAGCATCCAAACCGCGTCCTGCAACACACGTTTCATTTCATGGTGCCCCTCCCCCAAGGCTACTCCCGTAATTTCACACTGGATAGATATTATCGGGAATTTCTTCGGGAAGAAGGAAACGAACGCAGAGAGAGAGAGAGGGAGCATTTTAGTCGTAGTCATTAGAAAAGGAAGGCGGACAGAGCGCGCAGTGGAACGCGCGTACAGCGGCCTTCGTCCGCCCACTGCATGCTGTTTCATCTCCTCCAAATCGCTGAAGAGTTCTCAACCTTTCCCTTTCTTGTTTTATATACATATTAACAGAAAGCTGGTGTGGGCTGCGGTACACAGCCAGATAAAGAAATGGAGTTGGATCTAGTGATCAAGGTCAATTACCCTCTCTATCTTTTGATATTCTTTTGTACGTTGTTAGAATTATAATAGGGATTTTTATTTGTGTTATTTTCCTGATTGTTTTTTGATGTTCTATTCTCTCCTAGTTTTAAATCCCTATACAATCATTCTACATCTCTCAGATGCAGATTTTTTTTTTCTTTTTTTCTTTTGGAAGATATAAAATTTACTTATTATTTCTTAATAATATTTGGAGTATTTATAGTTTTGATACAAAATCAATCTTTTAGGGGTCGTTTGGATGTCTGTAAATGGTTTACAGCCTGTCCTGTTTGGCTTTAAGTTGTAAATGATTTACGGGTAAATGAATGATTGTCTGCGTTTGGATAGCCTGTAAATTGTTTAAGTCATGTAAATGGAGAGCCAATCTTTGAAAATATAGCCATTAGGCTGTAAATGGAGAGCCTGTAGATGAAATCCCACCTTTTTCCCTGTAAATGAGATGTGGGTAAATGCTGTAAATCATTTATAGGCAAAAAAATGCCATCCAAATGCTGAGTGTAAATGATTTCTCATTTACAACCTGCTCCATTTACAAGCATCCAAATGACCCCTTAAATTTCAATGGTAATGAAAACACTGTATGTGGTTTATCATGTCAATTCCGTTTGTGATATTAATACTTGGAAAAGGATCCCAAGCAAAAATGTGTGTCTGAGATTAATTGATTAAAAAAAACAAAAAACAAGTGTTTCATTAGAGATGGAGGTGAAAGGAAATTCCTTTGACATTTCATGAGAAGGGAGAACCCATGTTGTGAATTTCTTTTATTAGGATTCAAAAAGGCGAAGGATACATCTAGGGGGAGTTCCTGGTGAAAGTGGAGGGAAGGCCGTGCCGTCCATTAGCTAAACCATCTGTGACCCAATTTGGCTTTTCTATGAATTTGGTTAAGAGAAATGTTTAGCCTCAAGGAGAGAAGGCAGATTGATACTACCATGGCTAGTCCATAAAATGAAATGATACAACCATGGTCAATTTTTTTAATTAAATATTTTTATATAACCATGGTCAATTAGACATACAAGCACTACATGAAAATAATGAAATACAGCTCATAAAGGTCTGGCAAAACCAATTTTTTCATGCTAAAATCATATAAAAAGGAAATGCGCCAATATAGGTGGTAGGTTGGAGTGGTCAAGTTGAACCTTAATGTTAAGAGCATAACATGCACGGGCGTGACCTGCTCAGATGATTTTGAGATTTGGATGTTGAAGGTGCGAACCAAATAGCATTGCCTTCAGGGAATATGCATGGTGGGACCTCTATTCAATTCACTTTTTGGTGCACAAGGAACTTTTAGACATGCCTCGTTGGACACTTTAAAGTTGTTAATTGAGCACATAAAACCCATGTGTCACATGCGTACAACATCCAAGCTGCTAAAAGGTGGGCCCACCTTGAAGATAATTGGGTGCAAAAGTGAGAAAGATCCAGTGATCCACCCATTATGTGAGGGTACATTCAGTCAATCCCCTGTCTATCCATTCTTTTCTACTGTGTGGCTGATTGGATGGATGGATTGGCCTGCCTTTTGCACCCAATTATCTTCTAGGTGGTATCTACCTTTTCTAGAATGCTGTTTTCACATGACATATTGGCCATAAGCGCTCAATGGATGGTAACTTTATGGACGCAGATGGATTTGAACATTCCTCTTGATGCAAATGCTAGTAGGCTCTGTATCATGAAATGATATGGTAATGGAGAGAAACATACACTAGTATATTATTGTTCGGGATTATTATTATTGTTATTATTTTTTGCATATCCATATTTTCACAGATTGTACAACAAAAACAACATGCTAAGAAAGAAAACATGCTGTGTATCCATTCATTTTGGACCGTATTATGGATTCATTGGTTCAATAACTTTTTCAATTTAAACTAACGTGTCTTGAAAAAGGTTTGTTTTGTGGATAATAGATTCATGGGTTCCAAAGCTGTTCCAATTCAAATCAATGTGGCTCGAAATAATTGGTTTTGTGGATAAGGTAACGGAGTGTCTCTCAACTAATGTTGAAGACAAAGCTAGTAAAAAGTTGGCTCTTAAACTTAGTCATCTAAATTGCAAGATTAAAGAACACCGGGAAAAGAATTTCGGGGTGATTGAAGAAGTTCAGGATGGAAACATAGGACCTAGATAGAATTGAGGTGAAATGTGGATTTTGTTAGAGGAAGAGAGCTAACCTGTCTTTGGAATCTTGAAGATGAGTACAATAGGCAAGTTTGGAAGAGGAAGTGGAAGTAGTGGTCAAGGAGCAATGGGTTTGAGGGTGATAAAAATACTCCATTTTTCCATGGTATTACGTTAGCAAGAAGAGGTCATTATGTTGAATCTATAATGGGGAAGGAAGGCTGGATAAAAGATAAATGCCAAATTTTGAGGGAAGTGTTAAATTTCTTTAAGATATGTCTCCAATGTAAAAGTTGGATTGCACGAGCTCAACAATCTTCAATTTGAGTAAAGTTCTAATGCCCAATGAATAGCTTTGAAAGCCAATTCTTTGAGGACGAAATCAGGGTGGCAGTGCTACCACTTGTTGTCTTTGTTGTTTGCAATGAAATTTGGAAAGGGCACTCTTGACAATATGAATCACTTGAAAAAGAAAGATATTTGTTTTGTAACATATCTATTACGTGATTAACTTGTATTGGCTCTGGTTTGTTTAAAAAAAATGCAATATGAGGAACTATATATGGAGCAATCCAGCATATATTGATACCAATTACTCAAAATTTGTTACCCGACTAAATTGAAAACCACTTATGAATTGTTTTTCACCTTTTAAGTGATCGTGCTCCAGGGCTTGGTGATTTCTCGTTCACATTTGATCAAAATTTTTGGAAAGTTGTCAATATGGATCTTTTCTATTTCCATTGGAATTCTATGAAAGAGGGAAGTTAGGGAAGGAGGAGATAGGTGCTTCATCACTTTGATCCCAAAAAGGAGGGAGTAGGGGTGCCAATTGGCCGAGTTAGGGCCGGCCTATGCTTTGTCCAAGCCCGGCCCACATTATTTAATCTAATCCCAAACCCGGCTCGGGCCCGTGACGAGCTAAGATATTCTTTGGTGGCTCCCGCAGTAGAGAGAGAGAGAGAGAGAGAGAGAGAGAGAGAGAGAGAGAGAGAGAGAGAGAGAGAGAGAGAGAGAGAGAGAGAGACCCAACATGCTGCCACTGGCAACAAGGGCTTGATTGGAGTGTAGAGAGATGAAAGGAGTGGGTTGGAAGAGAGATAAAAGTGGTAGGTTGGAGGAGGTGAGAGAGAGGGAGACGGTTCGTCGGAGGAAGCTCCTGTATTGATAGTGGACAACCGACCAACTTACTAAAAGCTCCAGAGTTGATGGCAAAGGACCAGTTTATCCGTATATGTAGGTCCTCCCAGGCAAACCCAGGTGAGACCTCCCTGTGGGCAACCCTCGCTTCGCACGGGTCCTAAAATCACACAGTCCCATAGTGGGCCCTACCTCATGGTCATTTTGCATCACACAGACCCTACTTTGTGGGTCACCTCACCTCGGGGTGGAGATACGGTACATCCTTGAATCATACCAAGATGCCCCTGCATCATGTATTATATTTTATTAAGTATTTCTTTTAATTAGAAAGTCCAACCGATTAGGGTTGCCGACTTAGGTCGGCCCGCGATGGTGTTTATATGAAATTCACCTCAAGCACAAATTGTTTCACCTTATGTTAGGGCTCAGGGTCCAAAAATCACCCCTATCCATATTTCAGGTGGACCACACAATTGAAAAACAATATATAGAGCAACACTCACCCTCCAAACTATTTCCCTTTGTTTTGGCTACCTAAATAATTTATGGGGCTTACATTTGGCCCCCAGGCCTAAGTTTTGGTTTGGTATTGAATGGTCGAAGTAAATTTACCTAGCTCATTATGGTGGCCCCCATAAAAATCAATGGCGGGTGTCCCTCTCTCTATTGAAAGCTTTTTGGAAAAAAAATTATGGAAGGCACGCCTTGATTTTTATGGGGCCAAACATGATGTCTAGAGCTGTACACGAGTCGAGTCGAGTCGAGTATCGCCCTACTCGTACTCGACTCTTAACGACCGACCGCTGCTCGTACTCGTGCTCTACTCGGCCGAGTAGCATGACACCCTGCTCGTACTCTACTCGCCCGAGTACGAGTCGAGTACGAGTAGTAAACGAGTCGAGTCGAGTCCGAGTTTTCGAGGCGAGTTCGAGTACGAGCACACGAGTTGAGTACCGAGTGCGAGTTTTCAAGTCGAGTCCGAGTACGAGCACACGAGTTGAGTACCGAGTGCCAGTTTTCGAGGCGAGTTTGAGTCCGAGTCTGAATTTGAGCCCAATTCGAGTAGGGTTTTCGAGTAACGAGTTCGAGCTTTGAGCCAAGTTCAAGTTATAAATTGAAATTAATTTTTACATTGTTCAAAATGACAATTTATAACTAATAACCTCTATAAGATGAGTGTCTTCCTGTTCCTGTATTGTCATCTGATCCATCGGAACTGCTATCTATTTTTTCATATACAAATTGATTCATTTCCTCTGAGTCAGAAGGCGAAGAGATTTTTCCTTCGTGCTCTTCTACACTTTCAACTAGATTTTTCAAACTTGCTTTATGTGAAGAATTGTATGTAGTACCCAATGCCCTATAAAATTCACCGAGACGAGTTAGGAATTTCAATTTGTTACTCTTTTTCTTCTTCTTGTTTGTCGTACTCGACGAGTAACTTGACCGACCCCGCTTCAACATCGTGTTGTCTTTGACTCGAATATCATTTGAAGTCTAGAAGCATCTTCCATGCTTTGCGTTTTATGGCGATTTGGAATTGTTCTTCCTCCAAAGCTTTTAATCTCGGCTTCCTCCTCTCGCATCTTTTGTGGATGTCATTTGTGTACCAGATCCAGAAGCAGAAGGTTTGGATGGAGTGGAAGGCTTTCTATTCGAATCTAATAGGGCTCGAAAAAGAATTTGGACATCCTTAGGGGCATTGGGGCATGGTTTTGCATCACCACCTCGACATGACAAGTGTAGGCGAAAGCGATTAGTCTTGTGCACAAACTTTTGCGCCACACAAACCACACTTAATCTTTGTTTTTCCAGCACCGTGGTGGTGATTCAACTAGGGAAGCATAGTCCCAAATGTTTGACGATGGCTCGGATGACGACATATCTACATTCAATTTTTAATAAAAAATCAGAATATTGATAAATAAATTGAACTTGATATAGAATAAAAGAAAACAATATAAATGTATCAAAATTCAAAAATAAAAGCAAATGAACAGAGGCATATGTAAATAAATATCAATGATTCAAAGTCTTCCAAACCACATTCCAAAAGGACCAACACTTTCGTGTTTGCGATTCTTGATGAAATAATATTACAGATCATTCAACATTCACCAAAAAATTTGAAAAACCGAAAATAATTCATTGATCTGTAGGTAGAGACGCGTCATGAATCTCAATCTCCTCTTCTTCATCATCATCATTCATATCTCCTCCCATATCTAGGCGCAACCAATCTTGCGTACAAATCAACGCTTCAACTGTGTTTGGCGAAAGTGAGCTTCGATACTTGCTCACAACCCTGCTCCCTGTGCTGAATGCGGATTCTGATGCCACTGTTGAAACTGGTATTGATAATATGTCCCGTGCCATCACTGAGATAATGTAGGGTATTTTGATTCACTAACCCTCATCTTCCACCATTCCAACACATCAAATTCACCGCACTACGATTGGCTCCTTGAGGTACATTTCTAACTCGATTCCTTAGTATCAACTCCCATTCGTGCTTGTGCCAAATATGATATGTATTCATTTAAGACATCCAGGATTACAGTGTACGTAAATATCGCATCTCTACTTTCTTCAACACCTGCGTCATTGCAGAGTAAAGTATTAACATACGATTTATACAGATCTTCAAGGGCTTCACGAACCTTAGACGTCTCTGCTGCCGCTCTTTCAGTAGGATAAAGCTTCATGAAAATAAAGCTAACCAATCCCATATTACAACGGGATCAAGAACAACTGCCAAGGACATCAACAGATGACATTCGTCCCAGTATTTATCGAACTTCGTCTTCATACCAACTGTCATCTGGCGTATGAAATCTGGACCCGCACTGACATTTTTCTGCAGAGCATCCTTAATCCTCCAAAGAGACGGAAGAAACAGATTCGCGGTTGGATACTGATTCCCAGAAAAAATCTTCGTGCAATCGTAGAAAACTTGGAGAAATGTGTGAACTTGTTGTGCTTTGGCCCAATCATCTGTGCTCGGCAACCAAGAATACGTTCTATCACGCGCCGCATATTCAGGAAATGCAAGTTGTAATTCCATTGCCGCATCTAACATTTCATAGGTCGAGTTCCAACGTGTACAGACATCCAACTTCAACGTTTTTTTAGATGGCACATTCAAACGTTGGATGATGTCATTCCATACACTCAGTCTCGATGGCGACCCCCTTATATATTTCACACTTTCTCTTATGTTTTCTATAGTGTCATCGATTGCTTTCAGCCCTTCTTGTACAATCAAATTTACAATATGGGCACAACATCTAACCTGAAATATTTTTCCTTCAAAAAATAAATTTCCTGTAGCCCTGAATTGGTTACGTAAGCATGAAATGACACTGTCATTTGCTGAAGCATTGTCTAAAGTTATTGCTGAAATTTTCTTCTCAATGCCCCAGCCTTCTAGACAACTGTAGATGCAATCTGAAATAAGTAAACCAGTATGTGGAGGAGGAAGGTGTTTGAAGTTTAAAATTCTCTTGCATAGTTTCCAATCCTTATCAACATAGTGAGCGGTTAATGAAATGTATCCTTTTCTTTGATTGGACGCCGTCCATAAATCAGAAGTCAAAGCTATTCTGGTCACTGAAGCTAAAACTTCTTTCAGTTTCATCTTCTCTTTGCGTACATCTTCATACTTTCTCTCTCTGCCTTTGTGACACGGAGACATTCTCGGCGAGGGTTAAGGAATTGACAGAAAGCCCTAAACCCTTTACTTTCAATCATTCTGAAAGGTTTTTCTTCCAAAATCACTAATCTAGCAAACCACTCATTCAGCTTCTCCTTGTCAAACTTATGAGTCGACACTACGCCTTGGGAGTCGTCCCCTTCTGACTTCGTAAATGACAGCGTCTGTTGGCCAGGAGGAGGGAGTTTTGCTTTCTTAGGACACGTCTTCAAATGTCTAATTAGATGTGTCGTAGATCCTCCTGGAATCTTGCTGAATAACCCTTTGCAGTTATTACACTTTATCTTCTGTACACCGTTAACTGTCACATCTTCGAAATCATCCCACACTGCTGATCTCTTCTTCTTCCCTTTGCATGCGGTTGACGTGTCTGTGTCTCCCTCTACTATTAGAGGAGATGTGGCCGATGCACCCATTCCAGGGGTATTTGGGCTTTCGTCTTGACTAGCCATCTATAAAATAAAGTTCTCGATATGTTATACGGCTATACGGGATACGGCTATACCTAGGGTCCTAGATGGCTAGACCGCTAGACGGGCATAATTACTTAACTGTCTAAATCAGTCACCCATTCAAAGTTAGATGGATTGTAATGCTTCATTTTCCAATTTAAATGCTACGCCGAAATTCCGGCAGCATCTCCCCTTATCTCTCCAGAATATATTAATTTTGTATTTGATTCCCATGTCAATCATCAACACAAAGTGTGGACATTTGACGACGGAAATAAATACATGAAATATATCCAGAGAGAAAAAGGAGAGACGAAACCAGAACAGACATATGCATTTAAATTGGAATAAATGAACACTTTACAATCTATCTAACCCTAAACTGTCAAAAAGGGACAATTTGAGCAATTTCTATGCATCCAAGAACACACTGAATCTATGTCTGGCAACATAGAAATCCTCAAATGGGCAACTGATTATCCTATACTACAGTCTACAAGTCTTCAAGTAGAATAATACAAATAATTCATATATATGCCAAATATTTAGGGAAAACACAAATATCAGGTTAATTCTAAAATTATATTAAACAAATTCTATATTAACAACTGATATCAGGTTAACACAAATATATTAACACAAATATCGAGTTAACACAAATATATTAACAAATATCGAGTTAACACAAATATATTAACAACTATATTAACAAATATCAAAGTTAACACAAATATATTAACACAAATGTATTAACAAATATCAAGTTAACACAAATATATTAACAACGATTAACAAATTCTCTATTAACACAGCATTACACAAATATGAAATATATTAACAATTGATTAACAAAATTATAGTAAACAAATTCTATATTAACAACTAATTATCCATAGAATATTTAGGGAAAACACAAACCCGAGGTTAATCTCAAAATTATGTTAAACAAATTCTATATTAATATATATTAAACAATTTCTAAAAATAAAAAATAAAAAATAAAAAATCCACACATTACCTAGGAAAGTGGCGAGAACGAGCGGGCGATGACGAGTGGCGCGGCACAGCGAGCGCAGGGACGATTTTAAACCTGACGACCGACAGGGACGAGCTCGTCACACGGACAGCCGCAGAGACGAGCGGCGAGGGTCTAGCACCGCCGGACGGAGGGACGAGGGGCGAGTGTGAGAGAGAGAGACGGAAGAAGAGGGACGGTCGGAGTCCGGACGAGTTACTGGAAGAGGGAGGGGAGAGGAGAGGGGTTTTTGGGACGGGGGCGACGGGCGAGTGAGAGAGAGAGAGAGAGAGAGGGAAGAGAGGGACACGGAGTCCGGACGAGCGTTGGAGGGGTGAGGGTTTTTTTTTTTTTTCAAACGGGCGGGAGAAAGGGTTTGGGCGCTCGGCTACTCGCTGGTTGAAAATGACGGACGGGTGGGTGCCTGGGTGGGTAGGGTTTTTTGGGCGCTCGGCTACTCGCTGGTTGAAAAACGGGTGGGTGGGTAGGGTTTTTTGGGGCGGGCTTATATACAGAGGAACGAGTCGAGTACGAGTCGAGTACCGAGTCGAGTACCGAGTCGAGTACCTCTAGACTCGAACTCTACTCGTTATGTAAACGAGTCGTGGAAACCCGCTCGTACTCGGCTCTAACTCAGACGAGTCGAGTACGAGTCGAGTATTCCGAGTCGAGTCGAGCGAGTACTCGAGCCTTAGTCTGCTCGTGTACAGCTCTAATGATGTCTATATGAGATATACTCCAACCATTACATGTGCAATCCTACCTTAGGCCATGGGTTAAAAAATTAGGCTGACTTGTGATTCAGGTGGGCCACACAAAAGGAAACCGTTGCGAGAGACGTCCACCCTTGATTCTTATAGGGACCACCGTGATGATCATACAAAATTTACTCTACCCATTAGATGTCACACCAATATTTAGGCATAGGGCCCATAAATCAAGCCCATCTGTGATTCAGGTGGGCCACACCAAGGGAAATAGTTCAGAGGGTAAGCATTGTCTTATTTATCGTTTCCAACGTGTGGCCCCTTTGAATTACGGATGGTGATGAATTTTAGGCCATGGGCATAACGTGGCATGACACACTTGATGGTCGGGTGGATTTAACATTAACACTAAGGTGGAGCCCACTAAAGCTCCGACCTGCTTTTCAAAAATCATATGAAATATCCGGACCTGTCTTCAGTGAATCCCTAGACCCATTGAAGTGGGTGGATCCCTAATTGTGGGGTCCACCTTGATGTATGTGTCTTATATCCATGTCATCTATCGGTTTCAACTGCTCATTTTAGGGAATTGGCCTAAAATTGCAGTAGATACAAATCTTAGGTGGACCACACCACAAGAAACGATGGTGATTGAACTCCTACCATTAAAAGCTTCTTGGGAGCCATCGAAATGCTTATTTGCCATCCAACCTATTGGTAAGATCACAAGACCTGGATGAAGGGAGCACACAAATTTTAGCTTGATCAAAAACTTTTGTGGCCCACAAAAAGTTTTTAATGGTCAATCATCACTATTTCTTGTGTGCTCCACTTGAGATTTGGATCTCCTGAAAATTTGGCTAATGTCCTAAAATGCAATGGCTAAATGTATGGACGACATGGATATAAGACACATTAAGGTGTGCCCCACAATCAGGGATCTACCCACCTTGGTGGATCTTGGGATCCATTGAAGCTGCATTCGAAAAAAACTCATCGGGACAGGAGCAAATTAGGTTAGGCTCGACCTCACCTAAGACCTTACCATGGGGCCCCACCTTGATGTATGTATTCTATATCCATGTCGTCCATCTATTTTTCCAAACTAGTTTAGGGCGTGAGCCTAAAAATGAAGTAGATCCAATTCTCAGGTGGACCATACCATAGGAAAAAGTGGTGATTGAACATTAATGGGCCATACAGGTTTTGGATCAAGCTGATATTTGTTTTCTCCCTTCATTAGGTTTATTTGAACTTGTCAACAAGTTGGATGGCAAATAAACACTAGGCAAACATTAGCGTCGGCCCTAGGAATTTTTTATGGTAGAGTGTTCGATCACCACTGTTTCCTATGGTTTGGTCCACCTAGAATTGTATCTGCTTAATTTTTTTCGGATTATGCACTAAAATGATCTAGAAAAATGGATGGACGGTGTGGATATAGAAAATATGCATTAAGATGGGCTCCACAGTAAGGGTTGCACACCCACCCACCCGTGTGGTATCTGTGTACGAAATAACTTTCCTCAGGAACCACCTTTTATTTTTTAAGGGACCCACCATGATGTTTATGTGAGATCCACTTCGACCAATGTATGTGCAATCCTATGTTATACTAAGGGCCATAAATCAGGATGATCTGTGATTCAGGTGGGCCACACGAAGGGAAACAGTTGGGAGAGAAACGCCCACCCTTGATATTTATAGGGCCTACCGTGATGATCATATAAAATCCACTCCAACTATTAGATATAAAACCAAAACTTAGGCTTGGGACCGAAGCATCAGGCCCATCCATGATTCATATGGGCCACACGTAGGGAAACGGTTTGGGGGGTGAGCATTATGTTGTACACCTTTTCCAATCGTGTTGTCCACCTAAAACACGGACGGGGCTGGTTTTTGGGCTCTGGACCTAAAATGGGGTGACACACTTGGTGGTTGGGTGGATTTTGCACGAACACCATGGTGGGGCCCACCCCAACCGGCAACTCCTTTTCGGTAACCGTGAAATGGCCTTTCCTTCTATGCCTTTTGGGTAAAAGTTGAAATGGTATTTGAATGTTTGAAAGTGTTTTAAACTTTAATAGGCTGGGACGGGTTGGGCTATTAGGCGCTTTTGGATGTCTTAGTCCAAGCCTAGCTTGATTTAGAAACATGCTTGAAACTTAAGCCCGAGCCTTGCTCTCAACCTTGATACTCCAGCCCAAGGGCTAGGCCCGGAAGCCTGATGGCCCTACTTGGCCCCATTGACACCCCCAATGAGGGAGTGATTGGTGTGAAAGAGTTTCAGTCAATCAGTCTACTTGGATGTCCTTACAAAATTTTGGCTAAAATCTTAGTGATGAGGTTGGCTAAAGTTCTTCGTAGGGTGGTCTCCTTTTCTCAAGGTGCCTATGTTGAAGGAAGATTTATCTTAGATGGGGCTTGATTTTGCTTAAAAAGGGGGTGAGCATGGTTACTGCTGTAGGCCCACGGCCCATGACCCACTTTAAGGCCCAACATGTGCTGATTTTGGACCATTTGTTGCTAGATTTAGGACCTAAATATCAAGAATTGCAATTTACTATTTGTGAAAGATATGGGAACTGATTTGAAGATGTGATTGAAGGTTTCGAGGATTATTTTCTAGATCTTATGGGAACTGATTTGAAGATGTGATTGAAGATTTCGAGGATTATTTTCTAGATTTTCTTTTGCTATTATTAAGCTTGTTGTTGTCTTGGGTCGATTGGATTGATTTGAAATAAATTAAGATTGATTCGAAATCAATCTAATAGTTAAGGGGGATTTTCATTAAAGATTCATAGGGTTGTCTTTCGGGTCTATAAAGGAGGATGGTGTGGGAGGTAGGCATTCTACATTTTCTGAGTGTGAGTTTTCGTAGAGTATTGTAAGAGAAGTTTGAATATTAGTAGGCTTTTCAGCTAGCAAGCAATGATTGCTGTAAGTTATTTCTCTCTCTATGTTCAAATATTTTTTGTGAGTGTATACTTGTTCATCTGTTTGTGATTTGGATCGAGATCTCATTGACTTGATAACCGGCCTACACCATTTTGGTATCATAGTGGGTCATCTTTGGGGATTTTTGACTCTATATCATCCCCTAATGGCTTTAAAGGGGGTGACATAGGAAGAGTTCGAGCAACCCAATTGATCCACGCTCATAGAGTGAGTGGAAGTAGATCCACTCATGCATATGGTAGGCAATTTTACTTACTAATCAAGTGGGAGAGCTCCAATGTGGAGGGAATTCGGAGATTGTTGTTGGAGCATGTGGACACATAGGGGAAAGTTCTCATAAAGTTCCTAACCAACGATGGACGGCCTGGCTTGTGAAGACACCAATGACCTAAATCCTTAGATTGTTTGAACGTGACAGAGAGCTCAGAATTAATGTAGAAAATTTGGAATTTCATGGTCGATTGTATATTGATGATTTCATCAACTGGCTAAGCAAGGTGTAAAAGGTGTTCGAGTACATGGAAATCCTGGATGATTGGATTGTTAAATAGCTATGAAGTTTTCCAATCACACATTAACATGGTGGGACAATCTCCAAGCTGAGTGAATCAGGCAATGTAAGGAAAAAGTAAATGCCATCGAGGTGGGCTCCTACGGTCAGGGTCTCGCCCACATTGCTGATTTCGAGTAGTAACCAATCCGCGCCTGTATGAAAGGCACCCCACAAGAATCCTGTGCTAGGAAACTTGGTGGGGCCCATCACATGTCTTAATTATTGTATGCTAGCTGCCTTGTATTATATAAATTCATTTTTGTTACTATTGGAGTGATTTCTCACGGCAGCTCATGCTGTTTGGGCCCCATTAAATGAAAACTTACTATGTAATGCATTCTTTTTACAATTTTTTTATTACTAAATATTTAAATATGTGTACTTAGGCATGTACTGAAGTTTCAGTGAAAAATTCAGCCGTTTTCCCCATGCTTCCCCATGTTTCCCCGCATTTCCAGTTATTTACGATAACGATATTATATCTTTTATCTCCGGCCAAAGAAACTGGTAGTGATACTGACAATTGGAACATTGGGTGCGACGTGGTCCTCGTGGATGCTTGTCACATTTTGTTAGGGAGGCCGTGGTTGTGGATTGAGATATGGTCAGGGTGTCCCGTATCCGTTACGATACGGGCGTATCGGCCGATTTGTATCGGTAATGGTCGTAGCCGTTACGTGATATGGGGCCGTAACGGTCACCCCCTCAATTTTGTAGCCGTAACGGTCGTTACAGGGTGTAACGGTAAAAAAAATGACCTTTTTTTGCTTTTTAAGGTCTGTTTTTTAACTTTTTTTGAAACTTCTTTCTTCTAAACTCTTCCTAAATCATTCTATTGCTATTTTCGACCACTCTTAGCTTGATATTACAAATAAAAACAACTTATATTAAGAATTTTCTTGATTCGAAGCTCTGTGGGCCATTTTCTAGAAATTCCTCAAAAATAGGTATTTATACTTTTTATTCAATGTTTTGCTGTTTTAATGGTAAAATATGATGTGTTAATCATAATAGAAGATATTAATGTCCATTTTATAAATTGTTGTTATCATTTTATATTTTTTTTTATAATTTTTTTCTATTTATGCACTATTTTCAGCCTTTTTTTTTTAAATTCGAAAAATTATTTTTTATTAAATGTTTTGATGTTTTAATGGTAGAATAGGATGTGTTAATCATAGACTCATAGTAGAACATGTTAATGTTCATTTTACAGATTGTTATTGTCATTTTATATTTTTTTTTATGAATTAGTAAAAATAATTGCAAACACCTACACATGTAAGGTATTTTCATATTACATTCATTCTAATATATCTATCATTGATAGTAGATAGTTAGAAAATTAAATATATGAGTTTTGTAGTCAAATCTAGGTTGTCTGGTTCATAAATTCATCAGACAGTCCGATACAACTTCTCACCTAAGAGTGGACCGTTACACCACCATAAACATGTTTCTATTTATAAATGAATGTATATTTGGAATGCTTAGAATATTCCGGATTTAATCCATATTTTTTCATATTTTTTTGGCAAATTTTTTTTTTTTCCCACCGTTACAGGCTGTTACGCCCCCGTATCCGTATCGGTATCGGAGGGCACCGTTACGCCAACCGATACCGATACAGGATACCTTGGATATGGTGCGTTTTACTCAATCTAACAACTATTCTTTCTTCAATGATAATGTTAATATCACATTGCTCTCAATGGAACATATTTCCAGATCCAAATTTGAAAAAAGAGGAGTGTTAGAAATTGCTCAGTGTGTCTGAAGAAGAAATGAAGGAGATAGACATCATCTTTGTCTAAGTTGCTAAAGAAGCAAAATAGCTGGCTATTCCACCTCTCATGTAGAAGCTCCTTCATAAATATCAAGACGGTGCTTGAAGAACTCTTAGTTGGACTAACTCCTATGGGCAACATTCAACACCTCATTCACCTGTTATCAGGTTCGAACATATGCTGTATCTTGTGCATTACCAGATGAGTCTAGTTGAGCAAGCTGAACTTTTGTTGATTGATTGGTTCAACATAAAGAAGCTCAAAAGAAAAAAGAGAGAAGAAAAAGAAGCGAAAGGATATTAAAGAGAGCGGAGCCAAGTACCGAGAAGCTGTAAATGAACATCGTCGCAAGAAGATACATTAAGAAGGTGACTTGGTTATGGTTTATCTTCGTAAAGAAAGGTTTCAGATTGATGTTTACAAAAAGCTCAAGTCTAAGAATGTTGGACGTTGCCGAGTTAGGAGAAAGTTGGGTGGCAATGCCAAGATTGAGTTGGTAGATAACTTGGATATCTCGCCGACTTTCAATGTGGGATATTTGTTCGAGTATCATGGCGAGTTGCTTGATGTGCAAGACGAAGTTATATTGATAAAGACAAACAACTCCCTAAGAAATAGAAAAAAAAGGTGGACCAAGCGTTGCAAATCAGGACCATTGGCATTCAATGAGGTCAATGAAAACAATACTTGGTTAAATAGAAGAACAAGTCCAATTCTAAATGCACATGGATCACGGGTGACGAATTGAGGAAGATTGTATGCATACCTCTACTACTTGTAAGTAGTGTTCGAAATATTGGTATCGTGTTACGTTTTGCATTCTTGGGATACGAATACGTATCGGTTATCGCATGGGATGTTTCGGTTGTATCATGTAAGGTATTGCTGTTGTTAGAAACATGGGGAAACATTGGGAAATTGGTTGATTTTTTCAATTGAAACTGTGATTATTAAAAAAGGCATCAATACACACCTATAAATCAAAACATTACAAAAAAAAGTACACATAATAGGTTTTCTTTATATGGGGTCCTAATCTATGTGATGTCTAATGAATTGATGCAAGTATATTCAATGTCTATTCAAATAATTTATAAATGTAAGAAGACCGTGTGGAAACACAATCAATACATTCAAAAGCAAAAGAAAAATCACTAGATTAGGTTACATATATGTTTGATTTGATGTTTGGACACATATTGCAAACAATTTGCGAGAAATTGGGAAAATTTGATTTTTTTCAATTTTCCGCAACTTGACCTGTCTCCTCCATATCTTGAAATCGAAGCTACCAATTCATGATTTTTTTATGCAAAACATGAAAAATCATGGATTTGTAACAATTTGACACTAATTTAACATGATTTACAGAAAATAAAAGGATCAAAATTCGGAAATACTCGCTAGATTGAACATGTGGGATATATCGCACTACTTGTGCGTTTCATATCACATAGGTGGGATACAAGATATATCGTGGGATATATCGGCCGATATCGTCGATATTTAAAACACTGCTTGTAAGAAGTGTCCCACTTGCTAGAGTTGAGTTCTTTCCAATCCGGGGTGAATATAGGCCTACGACTCACCATAAGGCCCAACATGTGCTGATTTTGGATGATTTGTTGCAAGATTTAGGGCCTAAATGTCAGTAACTACAATTTACTATTTGTGGAAGATATGGGGCTGATTTGAAGATGTGATTGAAGATTTTGAGGATTATTTTATAGATTTGCTTTTACTATTATTATGCTTATTGCCATCTTAGGTAGTTTAGATTGATTTGAAATTAATCTAATGGTTGGGGGGTTATCCCTAAACATTCATAGTGATTGTTTTTAGGGTCTACAAAAGCGGGATGGTGTAGGAGGGGTGGGCATTATATATTTTATGAGTTATGAGTTTTCTTAAGCAGTGTTTTGAATAGTGCTCGTAACATATGCTACAATGTATGTTTTTATTTTATTTTATTTTTTATTTTTACCATGCAAAATAGTGGTGAACCATTCTTATTAAATGGTGTAGAACGCACATTTTAAAAATAACTTAAAAATTAACTGCAAGTTTTTTTTTTTCATGTAAGATGGTGACGACCTATTTTTATTAATGGTGTATAACTCATAGTTGAAAAATATCTGAAAAGTTAAGTTAAAAACAAAAGGCTTTCGAAAACCCCTCTTTTGAAACCCTAAGTCAACGCAAGCATCTCTCCACCCCAAATCCCTCTCTTCGATTCTCTATATTTATAGAGCCATTGAAGGGGAGATTTTGGCCGATTGATCAACCCTAAAAGAAGGTCCATTTGTTGTATATTCCTGATCATTGGAGCTCAAACTAAGGACAAAATCAGATTTCCCCCTTTCCACATCCTTGCTGCTACGAGTCTCAAATATCTCTCCGTTTTATTATCATTATTATTATTTTTATTATAATTGAACCTCAAGGTTGATCGAGATATGTTATTGCCCTTTAATATTTGTTAATTCTTTTTCATTTTGAATGAAGATTTATTATTTCTTTTAGGATTTTTTTTTTTTTTTTCTCATTTTAAGATGTCAGTTACCATGCAATTGTTGTAGGATAAGGGGTTGCTATCCTTTTTTTTTTTTTTTTGTTCTTTTTCCTTTTTTTGTTTGTTTATTTTAGGGCCTGCTGTGGTGTGTGCATAGCATAGCACGATACTATGCAATGTTGTCAAAAGCGATAGCATAATCGATTATGCGATCCCATAATCGCATAATGCCATCAATGTGTATGGATAGTATGCAATGGCATATCGCATAAAGCGATTGCATATGCAATTATGCGATTGCATATGCAATTATGCGATTGCATAATGGCATATGCGATCACATACTTTCCATTTTTTTTTTTTTTTCGATTTTGTTTTCAAATTTTTTAAAAATTTTTAAAATTTTTTCAAAAAAAAAAAAGAATTTGTGCAATTGCATAAGCAATCGCACAGGATCGCTTATGCCATTTGACAACATTGGTTGCAGGATAAGTGATGCTATGCAAATTTTTTTGGTGGCCCGCCGCAGTGTGTGTATTCGATGCAACCCAAGCTTTTTTGGAGGTGTTTAAACATGCTTATATTTGAAAAAAAATGAATCATTTTTTTGGCAATTATATATATTTTTTCGTTTTTACCCCCTTACTTTTTATCATATTTTTCCTATTTTTAAATTTAAAAAATAGAAGTATCGTATAACTTACTCTACACGCTATAGAGGGTCGAACACTAACAAAACATGCTACCGCTATTTAAAACATTACTTAGGAATTGTAAAAGAAGTTTGAATATCAATAAAGTTATTTCTCCCTCTCTATTCATATATTTCTTGTGAGTCTATATGTGTTCGTTTCTCTGCGATGCGAGTGTCGAGGTCTCATGGTAAAAAAAACAATTGTTGGACTTTGGGGTTAAATGTTCAAGTTTCTCAACTGCAGACTGATGCAATGATTTCTTATGAAGGCTCTAGAGAGTAGGCGTGCTATGAATGGAAACTATTTTAATGTGCTTTAAACAGTTTCATGTCAGAAAATGAATTGGTCCAAGACAAAAATGCTATGACTAGGGTTTCAAAGGGTGATGCGGCAAGCTTGGCTTCCACCTTGAGCAGCCAATTGGGGACTTTCCCTTTTGAATAAGCAAATGGGAAATCCTCTTAAGGGTTTATGGGTTCTAGTAGTGGAAAGTAGAGGCTATGATGGTCTTAGTTGGGCAATTTTGTTTTATCTTGTTCCCACACATGGGATTTTTGTTGAGAGACGGCTCCGCTAGATTAAAGCATGTATATCATTGCTGTGGTATTCAGTTAGCATTAATGGCTCTCCAAAATGGTTTTTCTACATTTTTTTTTCCCCAAAAGAATGGAAGGAGTCTCAGGCATGGAGATCCTTTGTTCCCTTGTCTTCACTACCACAGGAGAGGCCTTATCTCGAGTTCTTCGATGGTTGTCAAATTTAGGTTTAATTAACGACATGTCAGTGGGTAATAATGATATGGAGGTTACAAACGCGCAATTTGTAGACAGTACAATGCGCTTTTTGTCGAGGGATCATTGCAGGAAGGATGTTTGGGGATACTCCCATTTGCTTTGAGATCGTCTTGGGTCTTGAGGTGAATGTTTCTAAGAGCTCCTTCATAGGAATCAACTTGAGTCTGGGGCAAGGTATTCAAAATCGGTTACGTTTCGGCCATAACAGCTGATACGTAATAGTAACGGTATCAACCGTTACGCGATATGGCCCCGAAACGGGGCACCTCTGTTTTTTCGGTTCATAACAACTGTTATGGGGCTGTAACAGTGGTTACGGTACAGTAACAAACGTTACAAGCCATAACCCTAAAGAAAAATGGGAAAAAAAAAACATACTTTTTTTTTCCTTTTCTTCTTCTTCTTATTATTATTATTATTACAATGCATTCTTCTTCTTCTTCTTCTTCTTCTTCTTCTCTCTCTCTCTCTCTCTCTCTCTCTCTCTCTCGTTTCGGTCCCCTCTCTCTTCTTTCCCTCTTTTCTTTTCATTTCCCTCCCTCTTCTTTTCTTTTTCTAGAAAAAATGAATGGACTTCACAGCCACACAATTTTCTTTCTTCTTTTTATTTTTATTTTTTATTATTATTTATTTTTATACTCTGTAGTGTACGCTGCATAGTGCACACGCACTATTTTATTATGTGGGGTGGGGCCTACCTTGATTTATGTATAGTAAATCCATGCCATCCATAATTTTTTAGGTTCATTTTAAGGCATGATCCTTGAAATGAAGGGATCAAAATCTCAATTGGATCACGCAATTGGGATTGAATGCCCACCGTTAAAATCTTCTTAGGGCCCATTATAATGTTTATTTTCCATCCAACCTGTTGATGAGGTCACATGGACCTTCACTTTGATGAAGGGAGAACATAAATAACAACTTGATCCCAAATTAAAATGTGTTAAGAAATTTTTAATAGTGGGAATTAAATCATTATTTTGTGATCCATCTAAGATTTGGATCAGCCTCATTTTTTGGTCCATGCCCTGAAATAAGTAGGCAAAAAGGATGGACCACATGGATATACAACAAATGCATTGATGTGGGCCCCACTTTTAAAGGCATGCTTAGTAGTGGTCCACCGAAGATTTAGATCTACTTGAATTTTTGAACCATGCCTTAAAATGAGTTGGCAAAACGGATTGACGGCATGGATATACAAATACATCGAGGTGGCCCGCCTGGCCCACCAGTGGTCCACACCTGAGATCTGGATTTACCTCATTTTTTTCCAATACCCTTAAATGAGTTGACAAAACAGATGGATGACATGTATATATAATACATAATCTAGTGAACCCCACATATATGGCCCAAACAATTTATACATGAGGTATATATCAACTTAAAATTAACCAATTAAATTTTGGGACCATCGTTGCTAAGTCATAATCCCAAAATTAAATTGTTTGAACAATTTTCACTATTAGTTTGCAGACACTTGTTTTTTGAAATAGGACCATTTGATATTTTTCATTTTTCACTGTCCAATAAATGTCCACCAATCCAATAGTGGGATAAGTGCCAATAGATTGCATTAATTTGAGGCTAGTTTAGGGCATCAAACGGTCCCCTAATTAGCCCCAAATTGACAACACTATTTACCCCAATTTAATTTTATTATTTTTTGAAAAGATCTATTGAGGAAAATGATATCAAATTGTTAGGTGTATGAATTACATAATAGGATACAAAAGTCCCTAAACTCTATATATTGAAATGAAATGTATGTCAGTCATGAAGTATGCAATGCACTAGCACTATAAATAAAAGGAAAACTTGAAAATATAAGATGTTTTGGTATTACATTCATTATAGTAATTTTATATAGATATTATATAGTTAGAAAACTAAATATAAAAGGTTTGCAGTTAATTCTAGGTTGTCAGGTTCATAAATCCATCAAACAACCCGATATAGCATTCTTATCAAAGAGTGGACCGTTACACCACCATAAACATGTTCCAAATTATAAATGAATGCATATTTGTAATATTTAGAATATTCCGGATTTAATGGATATTTTTCCATAATTTTTTGACCTTTTTTTTTTTGGCACCGTTACACACCTTGTATTGGCCGATACGGGGCGTATCCGTATCGGTAATGGTGGGCACCGTTACGCCCACTGATACCGCAACGGAACACCTTGGTCTAGGGATGGTTATTGCAATTGTTGGGGACATCGGCTGCTGTGTTGCTAGTGTCTGGCCCAACCATCTGGGTATCTGAATTCTGTTAAGAGGAAGAGGGGCTGAGTGGTGGGATGAAATGGTCAAAAGTTTCCAGGTGAAACTTGCATCTTGATAAGGGGTTCTGTTATCTTTGGTTGGTGTAGAATAACACATAAAACCAACACTGTTTTGTATTCCTATATATCTTTTGTCTATTTTCAGATGTCTGGTGGAGATCGTCATGAGGCTAGAGGCAATTGGAAAAATCTTTTGTGGAACAGCAGCAAAGAATCCCACAAAATTTCAGTAGTTTGGAAGGATGTTCGCAAGCCAATTGAGTTAGGGGCTTGAAGTCAGAGATACCAGAACAATGATTTTTTTTTTTTTTTTTTTCTTGATATGCAGAACAATGAACATGGCTCTTCATTCTAGCAAAACGCTGGTGGAGACCTGGAAATGGGTAACCATTAATGCTCAGAAAGGTCCTAATTGCTAAATTCAGTTAGATAATGGATGGGATATTTTGGGTGCATCAAAGAGGAAAGGCTCCATTACATGGAGGGCAGTTTCTTTAGTCCAGCATTTTTGTGTCTTCATGAGATTTAGAGTGGGCAATGGATCCATGATCAGTGTCTGGAATGATCTATCGTTTAGTGAGTCTACCCTGCCCTACATGGTAATTAATGTTGGTATTTAATTGCTGAGAGTAAGGAGGTCGTGTTCTCTGAGTACTTCCATAGTATTGGTGGGAAGGTCATATGGGGCCCTATATTTCGTTGTCATCTGGAAGGTGAAGAAATTGTATTACTGGTTCAATTGCTAAACTTACTTGACAAGATTTACATCCCCTTTGATGGGGTTGATAAAAAGGATCTGGGATGTGACTGACCGGAACTTCTCAGTAACGGCCCTTGCTAAGGAATTGGAGGGAGGTAAACAGGTCTAGGTCAGCACTGTTCAGCACTCTGTGGAGAGGTTCCTTAACATTGAAAATTAAGGCCTTTATGTGGGTGGCATGCCTAGGGAAGATTTTAACAATTGACAACCTGAAAAGCATGGTATTACTATCCTGACCAGGTGCATGATGTGCTGCAAGAACGAAGAGCTGGTTAATAATTTATTATTAACGTGTCTTGTTTTGGAAAAGGCATGGACTCATGTGGTTACCAAATTTGATATTAACTAGGTCATGCCAAAGACAGTGGATTGCCTAGTTGGTGGTTGGTCTCTGACGTGTGTGGATCTATAGGAAGGGCTTTATGAAGGATGGTTTGCCAAGTAACGCTGTGGGCTATTTGATTGGAAAGAAATAAGCCAGTGCTCGATGGCAAAAAAGTTTCAAATGCAGGACAGAAAAATTCTCAGACTTGTTTCAACATGGAGCAGTGCCGATTTGAGCTTGCAGAAGATCCCTGTGGTTATGATGTCTGCCAATTGGAATGCCGTGCTGCAATTGAACTTCCAGATCCCTAAGCCTAAGACCTCCTGGAAGCTGCCTCTAAGTGGGTGTTTCAAAGCCAGTTTTGATGGGTGCTCATTTGGGAACCCTATACTTTGCGGGAATTTGGGGCTGTGTTCATAACTTAGTGGCAACATTCTATTGGAATTCGCTGGCCCTATTGGAATCCAAGATTCTAATTATGCAGAGGTAGCCCTGCTGCAATTCATAAACTGCTTGTTGAGCATAGTCTATTGTGGCTGTGGTTTAAGGTGATTCGAGGAATTCTATCGCATATGCAGTTACTGTGAAGATTCCATGGAGAACTGCAAATATGGCTGATAGGGCCCTGCCATGGATTTGGATTTGTGCATAGGAGGCTGATTGCGTTTTTGTAAGTGGAAGAGAAGCAAACAACATTGTTGATGCTTTGGCCAAAGAGGGAACGTCAAGATCCCAGCTCATGATTTTTGTCATAGTGCTAGCTATATGGTCTGCCAGGGCTGCTTTGCTGCCTAGCTTTGTTCTTCCCTCTGTTTAGAGCTGCTGTTGCTTTCTGAGTTGCTATGTTCAGATTAGACTGCCCTGATGTTGTATTAGTATGTTTTCTCCTTTTAATTTGTTCTAGAATGTGATTGAAAGAGAGAGAAAATATATGAGAAAGAGTGAGAGAGGAGAGAGGACAGCAATAGCCTCTCATGCCCCTACTTTATTATTAGTAGGGTTTGTTCATTAAAAGCAAAAGTACAAAAATGCCCTTATGTAACATAAAAAAATGCCCTTCTACACTAAAGTTATTACATAACATCAGCCCATGGGCCTAAATCTCAACCCAACACATATGCCTAGAAATCACAGTAAACCACATGAGAGGACAAGCTGGCCCACGGAACCACATGTGGGACCACTTGTAAGATCAATAGAGTCCCTTAACATAATTAAATCCAACTATCCATCAGAAAAGGAGAGAGTGAAGGCTATATTCTCTTTTGAAAAGCAAGTAATATAATTACACCCATCAAATGTGTCTCTCGGACATTCTGATTTATTTCATGTTTCTGTTCTATTATCTGCCTAGTGTGATAGACAGAATGGAGTAACTTCAGAGGGTCTTTTGGAAGGGCAAGGATGCATCACATGAGGAACAGGCATTAGAAGCTTGAAGCCTGAGAGTAAATGATAGGAGAATATGGAAGGGAATAAAAAAAAAATGATATTTTGCAGTCCAATCTGTTTGTTGCATGCTTCAAGCCAATGGGGAGGCCAAAGCACTTATGAGGCAAGTATGGCGTCCAAATTCCCTCCCAGGGTGGCTGTGTTCTGTTTGGTGCCTGTCTTGGAGTTTGGAAAACAGATTGTAACTTTCAATCACCTTAGGGACTGATGAAGTGAGATTGAAAGATGTAGAACTAAACTGAAGGTCTTACCAGATTAAGCTCCATATTCTTCCAAAAGTGCCACGGTGTAGATGAATAGGACAAACAATGGATTGTTTTTATGCACAAACAACCTCCCATTTCTTCAAAAGGTTCATTGTCTTCTTTCTAAGCCTCTTCTTCACCTTGCTTACATCCTCCATTCAACAAAAGACCCTAATCTTGGCCATTGTTTTGCTTCCCACCATCGTTTTCGCCTTATGCAGGTGGCAATCTCTGTAATATAGCCTGCCACGTCCTCTGGATTTTGTCAATATGTTGTTGTATACTATCTCTGTTGCCTTTTCCACGTGTTCCCACAGCTCCAACCCCATTCCACGGAGTCCATGGCGCACCATGCTAGCATGATCTGAAATCTTATACGTCCAATCAGCAAATACAACCCAAATCTACTTACTCTGATACCATTTTGATGTTATTTCTGTTGAATAATGAGATCATATCATAATCTATTGCTGGATAAAATTGGTAATATATAATTCTGAGAGCAAATAATGGTTTTGTGTGCTTGAGCCCTGACAAACCACTGACAGCTTGCACAAAGATCAGTGGGGAGCACTTAAGTCTCAATCAATGGCTGGATGCAAGGGAACCTATTGTCTAAAACCTTGAGAAGAAAATAAGTTCCTTGTTGTAATAAACAGAGTATCAACACATAATGAGAGTTGCATGTACAAACTGTTTAATAGAACCGTGTGTGTGCGCGCCCGCGTGTGTGGAGTATCAAACTGTTGTAATAATAACAGCATCAACGCCCCTTTGAAGGTTTTTTTTTTTGGTCTTGGCATGGTGGAGGAATTGGAGAGGAAGAAAAAAGGCAAGATGGCAGTATTTATGTTGTCTGGAATTTGGTCACTATGTGAAGAGTAATAATAGATGCTTTAGGAACCAAAAAAGTCAGGTACAGGAATTATACAAAAGGGTGAAAATATATGTAATGGAATTGGAAAAGGCTTATTGAAGCCATAGTATAATGTTTTTTTTTTCCCCTCTTTTCTTCTTTCTATCTTTTGTAATTCAGAAACTGTTTTATATAACCTCCCCATAAAGCAGCTGCTCCCTAAACAAACAAAACTCTCCATAAAGTAGTAACTTACCCCTGTACATGCCAAAGACCTCAATAAGTAGCAACTACTCCTAAAACAAGCTAAGTTCACCAATAAAGTAGTGACTTACCCATTAAGAAGCAAAACTCCCCAATAAGTAGTAACTTATCCCTCATCATCATCATCACCATCATCTAAGCCTTGTCCCAACTAATTGGGGTCTGCTACATTAGTCCCTTTTTGATTCGGTACTAACGACTGTTTCATACCAATCTTGACAGTCTGCAATTGGTTAAAACTTGCACCCGAAACCCCAAGCAATTATAGAGCTTTCAGTAGTTTTTTTTTATATTATATCACAGGTTCCTCCTATTTCTTTGCCTTCGGAAGTTCTGTTTATTATTTACTATGCATTCCTCCCATGTTTTTTCCTTTGAAAATTCTATTTATTACTTACTACACTTCCCTTACAAGGTGGCTGGTGAATGGTCAGATCCTCCAAAGCTACGCCCCTATCTAGAGATGGGTCCCTTTTTTTTTTTTTTTTTTTTTTTTTTTTTTTTTTTTTTTTTTTTGTTGGAATCCAAAACTACGCCCCTGCCTGGAGATTGGACTTGAAGACAACAATTAACAGATTGGAGACAACTATGGGCATCCCATTTCTAGAAGGGTCCAGAATGAATTTCCAGGCCATAACAGAAAAATAGAATACAAGGATAAGATGATACACTATATTAGGTTTCAACGAAGTCATGAGCATGGCTTAGGGATGTCTTTCTCCTAAAATATCCTGACGCATAGCTACTTACACAAATGTTACCATCCACTGTCGTTTCTTGTGTCAGGTCAGAAGCCTGAGTCATGAAATAACGACGAACTTGTGCTGGTCAAATACCTTTAGCAAGACTATGTTTAGAATACTTTCCCTTTTTGAGAAAATGACCATGATCAACGTAGTCCATCACATCTTTTTCATTAATTAACAACATGATCACTTTGCGTTGATCTAATATTCCACAGGGTTAGAATCTTTGCTATCCTGTTTTTGCATTGTGGTTCTGTTTGGATTCTGGCAAAGTGGTGTCAAAACTAGCAATTCATGGCATGATGTCAGGGCTAGCTGGTCATGGACATGCTGTTGCTGACTGGATGTTCCATCCCTTGTTTGTTAAACACCCTGGAACATGGACAAGATAGATTGTGTCACATATGGAGACGTGAAGGATTGGTTGGTGGCAAATTTACACGTGCATGTGCACATTGACACATGACACATGTTTTAGTGCTTGAAGTTTGATGGCGGCATATATTTGTTAAGGCCCTGTTTGGGCAACTGGATTAGAAGGGATTAGGTGGGATTGTATTAAAAAAAACATCATTATTACCCATGGCAGGGATTGTCCCCTGATTCCATGGGATTAGATTAATGCTCTGCTTTGTTGGTAATACGGTGGTACATTGAATGGATATACCCACCATCATTTGAAATTACCGAATAACACATATGTATTATATCTAAACCGTTCATTTGTTTTGTAACCTCATTTTATGGTATGGGCCGAAAAATGAGGTAGATCCAAAACTTATGTGGCCCCAAAGAAGTTTTCAACGGTAAGTATTCAATCCCCATTGCTTTCAGTGGTGGGTCCACTTGAGCTTTAGAATTACCTGATTTTTGGCCCATGCTCTAAAATAATCTCAAAAAATGGGTGGACGGTGTGGATATAGCCCACACATCAGGGTGGGACCTACACAACTTACTAGCATTGAGTGAAATTGGCACGGGACCCAATGTAATTCCATCCGATCTAATTCCAAGCTTTGCCAAACATGGAGTGGAATTGGCACGGAACCAGATGAATCCAATCCCACCTAATCCCTTCTAATCCTGTTGCCCAAACAGGGCCTAAGAGTTTCCAAAACGCAGTGGCAGTGTTTCGAATAGCATCTGTAGCGTAGCTACAAAACTATGTAGCGTAGGTAAAATATCGTAAATCCCCTGTAGGGCATGCTACAGAGGTCGGCACGTTCACTACTGCTACGTAACGTGTAGCGTATGTACTGAAGTCCGTACGCTATATTATTTTTTTTCAATAGTAATTTGTTATTAGATGGTGATAAACTCACATTTTGAAAAAAACTTAAAATGTTAAAGTTAAAAACAAAACAGTCAAAAGTTTATTTTTACTTGAGTGGTGCGGACCCATTGTTATATTTGGTGTGCAACTCACACGATAAAAAAATCTTTTAAGAGTAAAGTTAAAAAATAGGGCTTCGAAAGAGGGTTTTTTGAAAACCTCTCTTTTGAAACCCTACTTGTGACGCCAAGCACCCCCTCCTTTCGAAGACCTTCGATTCTTTCGATCCATATGACCATTGAAGGGGAGACTTTGGCTGATCATAGAACCTATAAGGTCTATTTGCTGTATTTTCAAGATCATTGGAGGCTCAAACGAAGGAGAAAATCAAAATCCCCCCCTTTTCACATATGTGCAGCTGCATAGTTAAAAAATTCAGTTTATTGTTGATTGAATCTCTTCTCAAGGTTCATAGAGGTGTGTTCTTACCACTTAATATTTATTAACAAGTTCTTTTTCATTTCGAAAAAAGATTTATTGTTTCTTTTGGGATTTTTTAAATTATTATTACTATTATTTTTTTCATTTTGGGAATCCGATTACTATGTAATATTGTAGGATAGGGATTGCTCTCCATTTTTCTTCTTCTTCTTCTTCTTATGTTTTTATTTATTTATTTATTAGGGGCATGGCACATTTGGGGTTACTATGTAAATTTTTTCTTTTTCTTCCCCCCCCCCCCCCCCCCCCTTTTTTTTTGGTTTTAGGTGGCTTGTTGTGGTGAGCGTACTAGTGGTCATGCATCGTTTTCTATGGTGTGGCCCACGTGGGGCCCACTGTGGTGTGTGCATGGTATGAATTTAATAAAAAGTTGTGCACGGGTGGCTGTGCATTGGTATATATATGTGGACTGGCTTTTGATAAATCATAATTAACAACTTGTTTGAATATGCTTATACTTGAAAATATGAATAATCTTTTAGGCATTTTTATATTTTTTGATTTTTTAAAACTATTTATCATATTTTTATTATTTTGAATTAAAAAATAGAAGTATTGTCAATTGTGTAGCTTACGCTACGCTACTTACTCTACATATTACAGAGGGTTGAATGCTATGCAACATGCTATTATTGCTATTTAAAACACCGTGCAACAAAATTAAATTTTCAAAAAAATTCTAAAATTTGATTAACCTACTTCTACCGGGCCTCATCTAGATATTGTCAAGTTTCTAAGAATAAAATTCTACAACTATAATTACCTGGAAAATGTTGCCACTCAGAACTTGTGTAGGTTGTTGATGTCATTCCTTCAGTTGAGAAGGCTCTCTCAAATCTATCCTAGATGAGGAGAGAAGGAGAGCAAACACGCCACTCCGTAGAGTAGGGCTAGCTCTAGGGAAACATATGACAATAGTCTATCCGTGTACCCCACACTTGGACGTGTGGATAGGAGGAGATAAAGGTTTCTCTCTATTCTCCTCTTCCTCTTTTTCATTTTTCTCTCTTTTGCTCTCCTAGTGGTGACGCCCAACGTGTATGGAATGTCCAAGCTCCGTCTCCAATCCCTCTGGTATAAGATCTATTTATAAGGAGGAACTAGGGTTATAAGGAGAGACACTAGTATTGTGATCTTCTATTGTACAAACTTTGATATGCCCTCCTACATCTAAAGTTTGTAATTTTGCCTAACCATGTACCCAAATTGACCCACTCCCTCCACTTATTTTGACTATCCATCCTCGATCTGGTGCAACCCGGTTATTGAGTCAATGAGATCTCGATACCCAAATTGCAAAGAAATTAAAAAATATGTACTCACAAGAATATTGGAGTAGAGAAGTAGAGAACTTTTATTGATATCAACCTTTCTTCTTACAAAAGTTGAAAAACCACACTTAGAAAATATTCGAATCTACCAACTCCTACACCACTACCCCCCTTTTATAGATCCTAAAGGAATCCTTGGTTGGAATCTCTACAACTAAGATAATCAATCACAATTTATTACTAGCTAATTTAATCTTCCTTTATATGGCAAAAGCCTTATGAAAAACAAACATGGAAAGCAATCAAATCCCTAAATTCAGGCCATATCTTCAATCATATCAATTACATCCTTATCACATCTTTAAATTAGTCCCCATATCTTCCCAAAATAGTAAATTATCATGTCCAAATCTGTAAATATTCAGCCCAAAAATTCAGCACGTGTTGGGCCTACGGTGGATTGGCTGATCCTACAATGGGCCTAGATGGACCATGGGCCTACATTAATTCCCCCCTGGTTGGAAAGAACTCGACTCTAACGAGTTAGATACGTCATACAACAAGCAGTAGAGGTTCAGATCCAATCTTTTCAAATCGTCACCCATGATCCATGTGCATTGAGAGTAGGGCTTAGTCTTCCATTTCACCAAGTATTGCCTGTATTGGCCCGTCGAGTGTTAACAGTCTTCATTCGCAACACTTGTTCAACTTCTTCCTTCTTTTTCTTTGGGAGTTGTTTATCCATATAGATAATGGCTTTATTTTGCATGTTAGATGCCTCACCATGGTACTTGAATTAGTTTGCCACATTGAAAATCAGTGAGATATTTGAGTCATTTGGCAACTCAATTTCACAGGCATCCTCTTGACTCGGCATGAACCAATTTTCTTAGACTTAAAACTTATTGTAAGTTCTCCTTGGAAACCTTTCTTTGTGAAGATAGACTATAACTAAGTCACATTTGTTATATATCTTCTCATGCCAATGTTCATTCGCAGCTTCTTGGTACCTGGCATTGCTATCTTCAATCTTCTTCTTTATTTGAACTTGTGAGTCTTGGACGTGCTTGGCAAAAGCATCAACATCTTCGCTCACTTGATCTTGTACCGGTAATGGTACTAAATCAAGTACATGATGTGGACTTCTCCCATTTGTGATCTCAAATGGAGATTTTTCGGTAATCTTTCAAAAAAAAAAATGAATATTTTCCTGTTATACGATTCACTGAGTTGTTTTAGGCAAACTCGGCTTGAGATAAAGCCAAGTCCCATTGAGATACGTTGTTGCCTACGATACTCCTTAAGAGATTACCAAGGCTCCTGTTAACTACCTTTGTTTAGCCGTCTGTTTGAGGTTGATGTGCACTAGAGAATTGAAGCTTTGTACCCAATTGCTTCCATAAAGTGCACCAGAAGTGGCCCACAAACTTCGAATCACGATCCGAGGTTCTTGTCTTTAGGACCTCGTGAAGTCACACAATTTCTTTGAAAAATATATTGGCAATATGCATAACGTTCACCGTCCTTTCGTATGGAATGAAGTGGGCCATCTTCGAAAAACGGTCCACAACGAAAATTGAGTTTGCTCCCCTTTTGAGTTTTAAGAAGATTCAGAATGAAGTCCATAGAAATATCCACCCAAGGTGCAATTGGAACGGGAAGCGGTGTATGATGGCTGATATTTTTTACATGACCTTTGGAAACTTGGCATTGAAGACATCGTGCTCTAAACCGTTCAATGCCGCGTTGCATACGGGGCCATTAGTATTTTTCCTCCACCATAGCCAATGTTTTATCCCTTTTGAAGTGTCCACCCAATCCTCTGTGTAGCTTAGATATGATCTTTTCTCGCATTGATCTTTCCGGAATGCATTAGCCAAAACCCTTGAATAGATATCCATCGTGTGAGATGAATTCACAATTTGGATCTCAACCATCCACACATCTGTCAAGTACTTTGCCAAAAATGGGGTCCTCTTTGTATTGTTTTTTCAATGCCTCGAATCTGACGACCTCCATGGCGAGAGTTCCTAGCATAACCTCTTTCATACTTAAAGCATTCGCCGCTTTGTTCTAGCTTCTAGCTTTATGACGCAAAATGAAGGTATATTCTTGTAGGAAAGCCATCCACTTCACATGTCGAGCACTCAACTTCTTTTGAGAGTTGAGATATCATAATGCCTCATGGTCGGAGTATAGAATGAACTCCCGATGAATCAAGTAATGTCTCCAATGTCATAGTGCTTGGACCACCACATAAAACTCAAGATCATACGTGGAGTGGTTCTTCCATGCATCATTAATCTTCTTACTAAAGAAGGTGAGACTTTCCTTCCTGACTCAACACCGTGCCAAAGCCAACATTTGAAGCGCCACTTTCCACTTCAAAGGCTTTATTAAAGTCTAGAAGTGCAAGAATTGGAGCTTCTATCATCTTCTTTTTTATGGCACCAAAGCTTCGATCCGTCGCATTAGTCCATTCGGACTTGGCTCCTCGCATGCAATCGGTGATAGGTGCGATGATGGTGTTGACATTCTAGATAAATCTTCGGTAAAATGTCGCCAAGCCATGGAAAGAATGAACCTCTAAGAGGGTTCATGGGGTGGGCCACTCCGCAATGGCCTTGATTTTCTCATGATCAACCTTGATCCTTTCTGCAGACATAATATACCCCAAAAACATAACACTATCAACAAAGGAGCACTTTTTTAAGTTAACAAACAGTGACTCCCTTGTAGTACATCAAATATTTGTTGTAAATGATCAAGATCAATAGATGCATCAGGACTAAAAACAAGAATATCATTAAAATGTACCACTAAGAACTTTCACATAAAAGGGTAGAGTACCTTTGTCAACAGCCTCATGAAAGTGCTTGGCACATTCGAAAGGCCGAATGGTATGACGAGCCATAGATACAATCCATCTCGAGTCTTAAATGCAATCTTCCAATCATACTTGGGCTGAATATGTATATGATGATATCCGCTCTACAGGTCAATCTTTGAAAAGACCTTTGCTCCATGCAACATGTCTAGCATATCGTCGAAGTGAGGAATAGGAAACCGGTACTTGATAGTAATCCGGTTGCTTGCACGACTGTCCATGCACATCCCCCAAGATCCATCTTTCTTAGGGGTTAATAATGCAGGAACAACACGCGGTGATAGGCTTTCCTGAATTAAGCCCTTCTGTAGTAACTCAGTAACCTGTCGGTGGAGCTCGACATGTTCAACTGGACTCATTCGGTAGACTTGAACTTGGCACTAAATCAATGTGATGCTGAATATTCCTCATAGGAGGAAGTCTAACTGGGAGTTCTTTGGGCACCAAGTCTTTATATTTATGAAGAAGCCCCTGTGTTGGAGGCGGAACATCTGTCAACTTCGTGTCTTCTTTAGCAACCAAGACATAAATGTTGCTAGTCTCCTTGCTTTCCTCTTCAAATTTCTGCACATAGTGATTTTTGACCCTCTTTTTTATTAGATTTGGGTGTTGGAAGATGTTTCATAGGATGTAGTGTGATATTAACACCATCCTTTACGAAGGAATAAGTGTTGGCTCAAGTCATGTGCACCATATCTCTATCCCACAACCACAGTCTTCCTAAAAAAATGTGGCATGCATCCATGGGGACCACGTCACACCACACATCATCCTTGGATCTAATAGAGAACGAAACTAAGCACTTAGAGTTAATAGAAACTTCTCCTCCTTTTTTGAACCAACAAATCTGATAAGGTCATGAATGCTTATTTATGTTATTTAAGTTTTAACTTGTTCTCCATTTCTTGTGAGACAATGTTCTCACTGCTCCCCCCCCTCGTCTACTAAAATGGTGCATAACTTTCCGCCAGAAGTACAAGTGCGAAAGATATTGTGTCGCAACCATCGCCTCTCATCAAACATTCCAAGCGTCTATAGCATAGTTTGTTGGATAATCAACTACTTTCCCCTATCATCATACGCATATGCTGCATCTTCCCCAACACGCACCTCATTTTCATATGCATGGTCTTTATATTTTGTCCTCTTCATTTTGTTTTGCATTCGGTCAAGGTCTTCAACGTATTTTCCTTCCTCAACCAAGTTTGCTTTAATTGTGGACTGATGTTCAGGACAATGAAATGAATGGTGTCTCGGTTGCCCACACTTAAAGCACGTGAAAGGATGGTTGCTTTGTCCCATTTTGAGTGCATTAGCCCATCGTCCATAACCACCTCCCCTCGAGTTGGGGCTTGGCTTTATTATTGGATGTTGACCCATTGTTCCTTGGCCGATGGAAAGCCCTGTGGTTGCCTTACATGGAAAGTTAGCATGCTGCCTTGTCATCGATGACGACGCTCGTGGGGCACGAAATCACTTCCAAAGTCCCCAATTAATTATCTCCTCAGCTTTCAACGCAAGTGTATATGCATATGTTTTAAAAACATCTTTGAAAGCCAATTCATTTTGGATATCTAAGTTAAGAGCATTAAGATATCTCAAAATCTTTTGGTCTTCATACTCATGAAACCTTGCCAGTGATGTCAAGTAATGGAACTCCTTGGTGTATTCGTTTACTAACTTGTTCCCTTGATGTAAATTGTGACATCTTTGATAGAGGTTACGTGTGTAAGTTGCAGGTAAGAACTTCCCTTTTTACTTCTTTTTCACCTTTTTCCAAGAGTTATTTTCTCTTTTCCTTGACGGATTCGTTCGGCTTGGAGTTCATCCCACCATGCTAGCGCGTGGCCGGAAAGCTTCACAACTACTAGCTTCACCTTCCGATTATCCGCGACTTCTTATACTCAAATACTTTTTCCACCTAGCTTGGCCAATCAATGAAATCGTCAATATGCAACCGGCCATGGAATTCTGGAATTTTTACCTTAATTCTGGGCTCTCTATCACTTTCCAACAATTGAATGATCCGATCATTGGTGTCTTCATAAACCGGGGCCACCCGTAGTTGGTTAAGACCTTTGATGGGGACCTCCCCCGACGTGTCCATGTGCTTCAACTTCCGTCTCCAGATTCCCTCTATGTTGGAGCTCACCAACTTGATTAGTGAGGTTGCCTACTGCATGCGTGAGTTGATCTACTCGCTCTGTGAGTGTACAGATCAAATCGGTTACTTGCACAAACTCTTCCTGTGTCACCCCCTTCAAAGCCATTAGAGGATGATGTAGAGTTGAAAATTCCCCAAAGACGACCTGCTCTGATACCAAAATGGTGCGACTTGGTTATCAAGTCAATGAGATCTCGATATCCAAATTGCAAAGAAATTAAAAAATATGTACTCACAAGAATAATGGAGTAGAGAGGGAGAACTTTTATTGATATCAACCTTTCTTCTTACAAAAGTTAAAGAAAAACCACACTTAGAGAATATTCAAATCTACCAACTCCTACACCACTACCCCCCTTTTATAGATCCTAAGGAATCCTTGAATGAAATATCTACAACTAAGAGAATCAATCACAATTTATTACAAGATAATCTAATATTTCTTTATATGGCAAAAGCCTTGTGAAAAACAAACATAGAAATCAATCAAATCCCTCAATTCAGCCCATATATTCAATTATATCAATTACATCCTTATCAAATCTTTAAATCAGCCCCCATATCTCCCAAAAATTATAATATCCAAATCTGTAAATAATCAGCCCAAAAATTCAGCACGTGTTGGGCCTATAGTGGGCTATGAGCCTACGTTATTGGTAGATCCTATAGTCGGTCTAGATGGGCTGTGGGCCTGCATCACGATCCAAACTCATGGAAACCAAGTTGTAGACCACAAAATCTTATCTTAATGCATGAACCCAACAACACCCACATATGAGCCACTGGAATTGACTTTGTGAGGTGGGACGAAGCACATTACATCAGGAACTTGAACTCTCCATATGCCCTCAGTTTTATAGATTAGTCAAAGCTAGTACATACACAAGTTAATCTAGATCAGGCATAACAGGTCTTTTGATCCAAAGACTTGAAGTGATCCTGCAATGCAAGAATCCTATTGGTCTAATAACAAGATCTCATATCCATGAGTACCAACACTCCTATGTTGGGTAGGGTAAAGGCACCAAGTCGGCATTGAACTCGATGGGGGAGAGTCTTCCATCCTACATCATCGGTTCCCTCACACAAGATTACCACCTAAGAATTACCTCAGGTTAATCCTAAAACCTATTTGGTGGTCATGGAATGACAAGGTACTGAGATTCATGGAATACAACTTTCCCTTGATCGTCACCATTGTGGCCAAACTCAAGTTCCTAACAATAACAAAGGAAACCCTTTACTATGGATGTACGATTAAGATATACCTGCATATTAGTTATGGCATTAATAACATGTCAACACAGGACCCTGGTCATCATAATTTAATGTCCAGATCATCAACTTAACAGTTATGATCATCACATTGGCTTTTCAAGGCATACAGCTCAATCAATATGCACATGTGGGATGCTTGAACTTGGATGATTGCACACGTGGCACGTTGGAACATATCATGCATGATGGGTGAGTGTTCCTCGTGCACAAAAACTGTAATGTGTAACCGACAAGTAGTTCCACCTCTCCACTAGAGAGACTCAATCCATGGTCTAATAGTCATATATCCATGACTACTTGTCCAAAAGTGCATCGAATCCCATGCACAAGGGTGTTGACAAACCACGGAAATGTACGGTTGCTCTGAGTGCGTCTTGTGACACAACTTTGCTTAAATGCAAACAGCCCCTATGTTGTTGCAATCAGGGGAACAGTTTACCTTGGGTGACCATTGCATGCCAGAATTTATTCCTCTAGTTCTTGTTAATGACCGCATGCATGTATTTGGATTCACTCTTGTGTGTTTGTAACATTCTTTAAATGTACACATCTGTTTTAATTTGATCTGATGTGATCTCTCTCTCTCTCTCTCTCTCTCTCTCTCTCTTGTATTTCTTCAGGTAAAATATGGAGATACTCTTAGACGTTTTAATGCCTATGGCGTTGGAAACACGTTCAAACTCAATGTGGATGAACTGAGAGCAAAGATCCTTGACCTTTTCAAACTCAACCCAGATGCTGATTTCACCCTTACATATGTTGATGAAGATGGTGATGCTGTAACACTTGTGGATGATGATGATCTGTGTGATGCTGTTGTAACTCAGCGCTTGAATCCCTTGAGGATAAATGTGCTGTTGAGAACTAATAAAATTGAGACACCTGGCACCAGATCACTTTCAGAGAGTTCAACTCCCACAAGGTCTCCAAGTGTTGGGATTCAACTGCCTCCTCGTGTCAGTGCTGGTGTGGATGAAGCTTTGGGATCTATGCCACAGCCATTTCGCGACGCACTTTTGAAGCTCTCTAGTGACATGACGTCGAAGGCTGCATCGTCTGCACCAGCACTCACTGATCTTGTGGAATATTTCTCGAAGTTGGGAAAGTCATACCTTGGTCCTCTTTCTCAGGGTCAGGATGGTGGGGTACTGACCACAGCGAGTAATTCTTCTCATTCCATGGATCTTAATATTACTGTAAGGCCAGAAGGTTCAAGTGATCTGATTGCCAGTCCGAAGGGGCTGCCAACCGCCAGATCTGTTGACCAAACTTCATATAAAAATCTGAATGGGAAAGACAGCAGCACGATGACCACAGTTGTGGGAGCAGCTGCTCCAACTACTCCTTTTGGTCTATTCAATTTGGATAATCCCTTCATTCCATTTTCATCAGATTTCTCAACTGTGGTTGATTCAGTTCCATGTGTGTGTGCATCTAAGGAATCTGCAGAAGTTGGTGATGGCCATCATGATGGGAAAGCTGAAGCAGTTGTTTCATCCTTTGTGCCCCTTGTGGACCATTTTAGGGGTCTCAATCCACATTCTTCTTCAGATTCAAGCAAGTCATCTCTTCCAGCAATTTATGGAAGTGCAGATGTGTTGGAAGGCGATAAGCATAAGCAATCTACTGATGGAGTAGGCCCGTCTGCCTCACATGTGGGTTCCAGTGAGAACAAATGTCCTAGCGGTAGCCAGATGGCAGCAGAAGCTTCTGTTGTTGTGCATCCTCTTGGCTGGTGTCCGGCTGTCCCTCCATTTAAGGTGAACACTGGCCACCACAACATGCTTCGAACTTTCCATAGGGGTGTCCGATGTGATGGTTGTGGAATGCACCCCATAATTGGTCCTCGGTTCAAATCAAAAGTGTAAGAAGATGCATCTTTTTATTTGGTTAGATTGCAGTTTCAGAGGTTAATTCTGCTGTATTTTGTTTCTATTGTTGCAAATCCTTTGAGATAATTCTGATTTGCTTCTTGATTTCTTCTGCTGGGAACTCTTTGCAGGAAAGAAGACTATGATCTGTGCAACATCTGCTTCTCAGAGATGGGAAATGAGTCTGACTATACCAGAATCGACCGTGCGGCCTATCGGCCTCTGCGAATGAAGGAGTTCTACAATCATGTATGGAATTATTTTGTCAACTTTTATTCCCTTTTATTTTGATTGATTTTATTTGCCAATCGTGTCAATGCCAGCATCATCCTCGATTCCAAAATACGCATTCACGCGTTCGAGTTGGTGGAATCAAAGTGGGTAAACAGAAGCTCGAGAGTAGCTTTGTTCAAGACGTGACCGTCTCAGATGGGACTCTGATGCCTCCGCTTACTCCTTTTACTAAAATATGGCGGATGCGTAACAGTGGTACTGTTGTGTGGCCACCTGGTACACAGCTTGTATGGATTGGGGGGGATCAATTTGGGGAGAGAGGCTCGATTGAGTTGGAGGTGAGCAAGCCACATGTCCGGCATATATTTTTCTTTGATATTTTTATGCCCTTTTGCATTTATTTATGTATTAATTTTCAGCCAAGGAAGTTGGATAAGTTGTGATTAGGAATCTCCCATCGAGAAAGAGCTTTTCTCTTGTTTTTAGTTCGTCCTACAAGTTGATTTACCACATGATGCTCCCAGTTGATTTTGAGATGGTGAATTGCTTCTTGACCCATGCAGATTCCCCAGAATGGTTGTCCTGTGGATGAGGAGCTTGACATTGCAGTTGATTTTACAGCACCATCACGCCCTGGCAGATACATTTCTTACTGGACGATGGCATTGCCTTCTGGTCAGAAGTTTGGGCAACATGTTTGGGTCCTTGTTCAGGTCACTATCTATTATTATATATATATATATATATATATATATATATATATATATATATATATATTTCACAAAGACTTCTTTTTGTTGTTCTCAGCTGGATTGCCTCTCTCTCTCTCTCTCTCTCTATATATATCTATATATATATATATCTATATATATATATATATATATATATATATATATTTCACAAAGACTTCTTTTTGTTGTTCTCAGCTAGATTGCCTCTGTGGGTGCAGGTGGATGAATCCCAACAAGATTCTGTGCCTGATGGCACCCCTCCTGGCTTGAACCTGAACCTGCCTCCTGGAATTAGTGTGAAGAAAGGGAATGGGGTGGTCATAGATGTTAATGTCGAGCCTATGGATGGTGGTCACATTGTACCTGACCACTCCAACGTGGCTGCTGAAGTAGTGAAGCCAACAGTTGAAGAATGCCCGAGAATGACACAAGAGCTCAATCTTCAGGTAGATGATGCTGCTGTCTTGCTTGCTTGCGGTGGGGTTACACTACCCCTTGCCGAGACAGCAGCTACCTCTGGGTCGTATCCACTAGTTGATGTCACAGAACCATCCACAGCTACCACTAAGGAGGAGGTTACACTACCCCTTGTCGATGGCAGTGGCACAACCGAGGAGGTGCTGCTGCCATCCCAATCGGAGGTGAGTGCAGTTGAGCAGACCCTTCTGAAGGAGCTGGAAGAAATGGGTTTCAAGCAGATTGATCTGAACAAGGAGATTCTGAAGTTGAATGATTATGATCTAGAGCAGTCTTTAGATGACCTCTGCGGAATTGCTGAATGGGATCCAATTCTCGAGGAGCTGCAAGAGATGGTAAGCTTTTTAAGTTTTTGAAATTAAAAATAACAAAGAAAAGAGCAGAAATTAAAGATAAATGTTCATTCTCTTGGACTTTGTTTTGGCGATGATAATTTTACCTGGTATGTGGAAGCTGATACATAGATGGTGGGGCCGGTGGTGTTTGCAGGGATTCAGCAATAGAGAAGTGAACAGGAAATTACTGGTAAAGAATGGGGGAAGTATCAAGAGGGTTGTGCTGGATCTCATTGCAGGTGAGAAAGCATAGATCTCTACTCTATATAATGCGAGAGTGTAGCTATTGACATATAGCTATTGACATATGTATATAAATAATATCAACCAGCAGCAGCCCCTGAACTCGAAATTGGCAATCTTATAAATAATTTGGCTGGGATCAACCGCACCCCTTACTGGAATTATTATTATTATTATTTTGGTTTGCTCCCCTACTGGAAATATATTGTTATTAGTTTTTCTTTAGTTAGCATGCCTAGTAGATATGATGAAACTGATACTCTCTCATGGCATAACTGATAACCCAAAATTTCCATCAGCACTAGGGAATGAAAGTGAGGAGAATGGTTAAAGTCCGTTAATCAAATGGGGTTGATGTTGCTAAAAAAAATACATCTGGTCTAAATGTGAAGCCTCTGTCTATTTGTTTGGATGATTTCGCGGGCTGCTGATAGGGCCTGATTGCTCTGTTGGACATTTCTGGCTTTGGATTATGCCTGGCTTCCTCAATTGGTCCCAAGCCTGTTTATTTACTTGGTTGGGCTTGTGCTGTAGTTGAAAGGCCGTTGGCCTAACTGGAGTCCTTCTGGGCACAGGCCACTGGATAAAAATGAGTGGCATTTTCATAAACCATGGAGCCGTTTTCATAATTCAAGAACATATGCATTCGTTCACAACTATGTATGGGATGTGAAATGTTCAGGTTTATAGCACAGATTTAACTTGGAAGAGAGAGAGAGAGAGAGAGAGAGAGAGAGAGAGAGAGAGAGAGAGAGAGAGAGTCTTATACTTATTTGAGTTAAGGTTGGTTCTTCTATGAGTTCGCATAGAATAAGCTTCGAGTCTTATACTTATTTAAGGTTGGTTCTTCTATGAGTTCGCATAGAATAAGCTTCTTCTACACCCTGATCCATAGCTCAAGTGGTAGACTGAGTGAAGGATACCTTCTTTTGACACTGAGGTCTTGGTATCGATTCCCTAGTGGGGGTGGCTAACTGTGAACTGACAGTAGGGTGTACTAACAAGCTAACCAAAAAAAAAAAGAAAAAAGCGTCCTTCTACAATATTTTCACCTGCGTCGACAAATATACATGTTCACTAAATAACTCCGCACGGCTTAAATTTGAAGTGAAAGCTGGATCTTACAACTCTCTATGGAATAAGAGGATATTAACTTCTTCATATATATATATATATATATATATATATATATATATATATATATATATATATATATATATATAGATAACAGAGGCTCCCACGCACTCACACCACAATGGGTACTGGGACCCATGACATGGTGTTGAAAGTCTTGTGAGTCTTCCACGGAAGCATGAGTAAGGACCCCACTTGTCTATTCACCTATTATGCATAATTGCCGACGCGGGAGCCACTGCACTGTGTATGCCATCCAGTTCATAAATTAAGTTAGAATAATGACATGCCCCGAAAATCAGGTTTATCCAACCACAATATTTACAATTTACAAACATCCCACAGTAAACAATTTACAAACACCCCAAAAACCTTCATATTCATCTGGTGGCCCTCATGATGTTTTGATCAGCTCGATTTTTAGGCATCCAACACTCATGGTGGGACAGCCCTTGTGGATGATCTTATTTTAAGAGTACCAGTAGGACTCATGAAACTCGCCAGATTTATATTTGATACTGTAACAGCAAATGACTTGATATGCAAGAACCCAAAATTGCATACCTAGCATACTTGAATCAAACTAAACTGACTAAATTGTAGAATCCACTCTTATTAACAGTCTCAAAGTCAGATGTTTTTATCAATCCTAACATCTAATCTAATGCTTGACCACTTGTTTGTTGAAATGGGACTATTAGATATTTTTTCATTTTTAACCATCGAATCAGTGCCCACCAATCAGGTAATCATCCATCACATTGCCGGACTATCAAAGTTTTGTATTGGGAAGAGTTGGTGATTTTTTTTTTGGTTAGCTTGTTAGTACACCCCAATATCAGTTCACACACCACTGTTAGCCACCCCCCACTTAGGGAATCGATACCAAGACCTTGGGGTGTTGAAACGAGGTATCTTTCACCCAGTCTACCACTCGAGCTATGGATCAGGGTGTAAAAGAGTTGGTGAAGCTAATCAATACATATAAGAGACTTGTGTGTATTACGGGCCGAAATCTGGACCACTCATCAGATAAAGTACACCTTGAACATGTTGGTGGATTTTCAAAAGACGTAAGCATAAATTTAGAAAAATTTCCAAGGTTTAATTTAATGACGATGTTTCGTTAATTGCTAGACTGAAAGTTATGGCCCTCCTAATGACCCGAGACCTATCCCTTAACAAATGAGATATATGAAATTATTATTAGAATCATGGTCAATTGAATGAATGTTATTATGCCCAAAATTATCAATCAATTCCAATCCGCCTTCATTCCTGGTCATAATATTTCTAATAATATTCTTCTTAGTTATGATCTCATTCATAGGCTTCATCTTGATGAAGGTCTGCTTAGAATCTGCATTAAAGTTAACCTTAAAAAGGCTTTCTACTTTATTTGATGGGATTTTCTTTTACAAGCCTTTCGTGCTCTTAATTTTTAAGATAAGTGGATTAATTGGATCGTACTTGCTTCTCTTCGCAACTTTCTCGATAACTGTTGGTCAGGAGGTTTGCGGTGCTTTTTAAAAAACAATAGAGGTCTTTGCCGAGGAGATCCCTCCTCTCCTTTCCTATTTGCTATTTTCATGGAGATGTTTTTGGCTCTCCTCGACGATGGTTTGATTGGATCCCCTTCTCCTTGGGGTCAATCACCATTTCCTACCTTCTCTTTGTTGATGATGTGATGATTTTTGTTGGTATTGATCTCCTTTCTATTATTAACTTGGAGGTTTTTTTTTTTTTTTTTTTTTTTTTTTTTTTTTTTTGTGCCAATTTTAGTGATAACTCTAGGCTAGGAATAAACTTGCAAAAAAGCATTGTTTCATTTTTTGAATCTTGTTAGTGTAATGATACTATAAAGTGAAATTGCGTGGATTATCTAACACAATACTACGACATGCAAAAGCTTACGGAGCTTAGAATTATGGCTATGTCCTAAAGGGTGGGAGTGAATACGACCATTATACACTAACTTACATAAGTTAATCCACAAGGTGAATAGGTTCAAGATCATAAACTATAAAAATATAACTAATTAAGCAACTAGTTTATGATGAGAGATAGCTATATCAAGTGTGTGCAATGCATTAATCGCCAACATATAATCTAATTATGCATACATATGAATTAAACAAATCACAACATAAGCATAATAGAATTGCATCCACATAACAATCACAAATACAAAGATATATAGTAGTTCTGTTAAATACCTACTCCACTCCCGGCGGATGCACTCAAACGCGAGTGTACCAGATTTCAATATCTCAATTGGTTTTCAATAGGTTCATAATTTTTTTAATTTTTTACAATAGTTTTCAATAGATTCACCACAAAACTAAACGTATACACTCATGTCAGTGGATACGTACACACCCGTGACAATGACGATCCTACATAAGAACTTACACGTACACACCTATGTTGGTGGAAGATGTTTACACGTGTCGGTGGCTCCCTGAGAGATTATAAAGGTTTTCTATAGGTTAACCAAGTACCTACATGTCACACCCCAAACTCAAAAACCGGGCTCACAAAATTCCTGATCACCTAATTCGGTGTCGACAGCCTCCATAGTACCCCATTCTCGGTTCCCAATGTGCATACACCAGATTCCGATCCTGGGTCGTATAAGGAGGATTTTTTAACATACGTTTATCTCGTAAGAAGCATTACCACAAGTTTACCCAAATAAAAAAGGCAGCATCACTATTACATATCTACTAATAAAAACATTTGAATACAATGCTGAAAGGGAAATACATATGTCAAAATTAAAGCTCCAAAAGTCCGTTACATGTTCCAAGCTCAATGCTGCTATGACCTAACGCCACCTGTACGCATCTATTGTGCATAAGCTTATAGAAAGCTTAGAGGGTGGTGAAAGTGTATGCACAAAGTAAGTGCCAAGTATGCAATATAATGCCATAAATCATACAATATCAGAATAAGCGGAAATACTGACAAGATTATGCATCATACAATATCAAAGTAAGCGGAAATACCGACAAGATCATAAGCGGAAATACCGACAAGATCATGAATCATACGATATCAGAGTAAGCGGAAATACTGACAAGATCATGAATCATACAATATCAGAGTAGCGGAAATATATTGGTAAGTCCATGAGTGTCATAAGTTGTACCAAGGCTATGCGATGCAAGACATGAATACTATCGGCCATATCAATTTAGAAACATGACAACCCAAAATGCTAAGTGCTGTGGATGTAATGTAATATGTGGTGCGAATGAAATGACCAAGCTGGAGTGAAGTCGGGATGATAGTACGTAGTACCGCAGGCTATGGGGTCCATCACAAGGGACTTCTATCCAAACCAGTCCCATACCTAAATTCGGATAGCCAGACTCAATGTAGTAGACTCTTGATCTCAGGTTAGTCGTGCGCCCCAACCGAAATCCTTGCCATTACGAAGGTACACAACAATTAGTTGCACACGACCAGTCTGAGTGGATAGTGAATGAATGAGTATGCAACTCCTACTCAATAAGTCCACATATCAGTACGGTTCTTCTTTGAAAAATTACCGGGGTCTATTATACTTCAAACCAGATTGCCGCCCCATTGCCCGTAACAAGGTGAGTGAAAGATACCTCACTATCCGCCTGCCAATATCGGGCCTGACTCGTCGATAGTGGACCCATTCCTCGAGCTGGTCAAACTCAGCCTAGCTTTGCTCCCTCCTTTCGGGCAGGTAAGGCCGCACCCCCTTCCAACCGACCATACACAGTGGAAGACGCAGCCTAACGGTATACGGCCCTCATACGCTCATGCATCCAATTGGTCTAGACGTTGGAGCAACCTCTGGAACCAAGAGGGTTTAAAAAATTTCACCCAGGGATATCTATAGCACCCCATGTAGAACAGATTTTCGGTGTCCCGTCTGACCATCCATGATATGCCTGTGGAGGCTACGACCCTGATGTCGCTAGGGCATACGGTGGTCATATTACAAAATGCAAGATGCATGAGTCATACCATCCAGTCATGCATCAAACCTACGCGTACTACGCGCTCATGTGGACAACTCCTCATATCAGGGAGTCCCACAATAATCTGCCCAATGACATCCGCTATGATCAATCATTCCTCATATCAGGTATACATATGATGCTCATGGGCATGGGTCATGAAGCTATACTAAGCATGCTATATGATGATGGTGTGATGTGTATGGGCATGGGTCGTGAAGTTATACTAAGCATGCTATATGATGATGGTGTACTTTCCTCATATCATAGATAGGCCTAGACATGCTACTCATAACAAGAATGGGTCTCACAATGGACCCAAGGGAAGGTCACAATGTGGACATCTAACCATCATTGCCATCAATGTGGACATTTAACCAACATCACTCCCAAGCAGTGGCCCATATAAATATCATTACATACATTATAGTGAAATCACACATTACATTGGTTCGCACATTCATCACATTGGGCCTCACTTAAGGGCCACATATACACCACATCGAGTCTCGCCATACGGGCCACAAATACATCACAATGAGCCTTATCAATGGGCTACAAATACATCACCACGGGCCACATACCTGGGCCTAATACACATCACAATGGGCCGCATGACATGAGTCTAATACACATCACGATGGGCCGCATGACATGGGCCTAATACACATCACAATGGGTCGCATGACATGGGCCTAATACATATCACTATGGGCCTTGGCACACATCACATCGGGCCTCACTCATGGGCCGCACATACATCACAATGGGCCTTAACACATGGGCCATAAATACATCACATCGAGCCTCAAATATACATTACAAGTGGGCCTTGCACATAAAGTAAGTGGGCCCTAAAAATGATGGACAACAGGATAAAAATATACATTATAATGGTCCCCTGTCCCTGAACGGCGTGGATGAAATCACACATCAAGGTGGATCACACGTCTCACGGACGGTGTGGATAAAATATACATTATGGGGGGTCCACGTCCCATGGACGGTCATGATATAAGGCATATACATCACCTGTGACCCATGTGGACAGCAAGGATGAAACACGTACATCATGACAGGCCCACCATCCCATGCTGGACGGTGCGACAGATACATCACCTAAGTGGGCCCCAAGGTGTAGGTATCATGATGCTATGCTTTCACATACTCATAATCGGCTTGACAATCGGCCTCGATAATTGGCCTTGATAATCGGAATCAGCCTCGATAATCGACCTCAGCAATCGGAATCGGCCTCGGCAATCGGAATTGGCCTCGACAATCGACCTCAACAATCGGAATCGGCATCGATAATCGGAATCAGCCTCAGCAATCGAAATCGACCTCGACAATCGGAATAGGCCTCAACAATTGGCCTAAGGGAAGGTCACAATGAGGACAATTAACCATCATTGCCCATCAATGTGAACATTTACCAACATTGCTCCCAAGGAGTGGCCCACATAGAGCCAAACATATAGTGGGCCCACGACCTCACACAAGGGCTTAATATACATCATCATGGGCCTCACTCAAGGGCCCCAAATACATCAAATGGGCCGAATCAAATGGGCTGTATCAAATGGGCCGAATCAAATGGGCCGAATCATATGAGCCAAGTCAAATGGGCCATATCAAATGAACCTTACACATCGCAATGGGCAGCGTCTCATGGGCCTAATACATATCACAATGGGCCGCACCACTTGGGCCTTACACATCAAGTGGGCCGCATCGTATGGGCCACACCAATGGACCTCATATACATCAAGGTGAATTGCAACATGGGCCTGATATACGTTAAGGTGGGCCCATCGCCCTAGCTAGACCATACCACAAATAGCAGTGAAGATGATGATTTCCATTATTTAAAATGCACAGGGCCCACTACAACGTTTATTTTCCATCCAATCTGTTAATAAGGTCACAAGGGCCTGAATTAAAAAAAAATCATATTGATCCAAAACTTCTGTGATCCCAGTGGTTTCAACGGTAGAAGTTTAATCCCCCACTGATTTTTGTGGTGTGGTCCACCTAATAAACAGTTGGATATAACATGTACATCACGATATGGTCCATGGAACTTGCAGCGCGAATACAACAGCTATGGCTACTGGCGCGATGCGAATATGGACAGTTTGGATGATAACACATACGTCACGGGACCCACGGAGCTTGCAAACGTCAGTATAACAGCTATTTGCTGCAGTTGCTAGCCCACCACTCATTAGATGGACGGTGTGGATTGCCAATAGATGGATGACATTGGTGAAACACATACACCATGGTCAGGTGGGTCCCACAGACTTGCTGACGTCCATGCACAACAACACTTTGTTGCTCATCCATCAGATGGACCGTCTGGACATAACATATAAATTATGGTGTGGGTCCCACCGTCTGGTGGATGGCGTGGATGAAACACATACACCGATGTGGGGTAGGCCCCATCGTCCAGCAAGCTGGACGGTGGATGGCACAGATGAAAGACATGCATCGGTGGTCCCACCGTCCAACCATTTGGACGGTGTGGATGAAACCCACAGAGCTGCTGACGTCAATGGCTGTGTACATACACCAACCAATCCTCTTCTAGATGGGTGGGTCCCACATGGGGCCCACCCCAATACACATTATATATATCTATATATTATATTATATTATATTTATTTATTATTATTATTGTTATTTTTTAAACATCATGCATTCAAACGTCCAGACGTCCATTTGACGGACGGTCTGGATATGGACCTCACGTGGGATGGGTTCCCACCGTCCAAGCAATGGACGGTGGAAATAAAACAGATACATCAAGGTGGGTCCTGAAAGTGCACCTGCTAGTGCCCTGGTTTGTCAAGTTACATGTGTGGTGAGTCAGACTGGCTGCAGAACTCGATAGGAAGATCATTTCAAGCGTCTGCCTCAACCGGATGTGTGGAAACTCGCAATAGGTAAATCATAGCTTCACATCCCATGTCCCAAAACACCAGGTGATTAAAACCCTTAAAACAAGATAGACATCTTAGGATTTTATGGTGAGAAAACTTTTTACAAAATAGAAAAATCTCTGAGTTTTTCTCGCCCTGTTGATTCTATCGAAGCACCCTCGATATGATTGACCTGCACTGTCGATGTCCTCGATACCTTAACGATACTATTGATAAGAGGACCAAAATGTCCAGCAACTATATATTCATCTGGACGGATTTATCGATATATCGATACACCTATTGATATCATCGATAAAGCACTAAATATGTCCAGCAACTTCACAATATATCTAGACGAATTATCGATGTATCGATACACATATCGATATCATCGACATTCAAATCTCGAGACCATCGAGAGTGGCTCGATAAGATCGACAGGCTGATTTTCGGCGCCCCTGTTTTTTTAATGAAAATCTCAAATTCCTTTCATATATCGATGACCGTTCGATATGATCTAAATTCAAGTATCGATAAGATCGGAGGTCGATCGATGATATCGACAGTGGGCGCGTATTTCTTACAGCAGTTATTTCATGTTGTTTTAAACTATGATTGGGGGCCCTTCGATTTAATCGATATTCAAATATCGATGATATCGACACCAGATTGATTGCATCGAACTAAGTCATAATTTGTCCAGCAAGTTCAAAGATAAATCAGCTGGATTTATCGATGCCTCGACTCTGATCTCAATATCATCGACATTCAAATTCCGATGACCTCGATGGTTCCCTCGATCATTCATAAAAACCTGAAATATCTCAAAGTCAAGTCTCTCTCATTTTTCAAGTGTCGATGGATCGAACCTGTCATCGATGGAATCGGAGTTTGAAATCCGATGACATCGACAATAGCTTCGATTCATCGACCAATTGGCAAAGAGTTTCAAAAGTGTATGACATTGAGTCCGAGTCATCGAGCAGACCATCGATGCCATCGAGAGTATATGCTCGATGATATCGAACTCTGTCATAAATGTGACCGTTTTATATCCATTGGAACTCTTTGCCTATTTATAGAGGACTTGTCTTTTGTTACTGTAAGAGAAAGTAGAGAGAGCTTTTGAGTGTTTCAACTTATATCCTATACCTAAAGCCCTTTCTCTCAAGGGAGTTCATCCTCCAATCCACCCTCACCATTGATATTTAATAGAGTGGATTGAGGAATGAACTTCCAGATTCAAAGATCCTCCAGCTACTACCTTAATGGCAAATCATTATACTGGGATGCCTTGAATGCATAAGATTGGAACTACTCTACCTTCTTTATAGGAAAATCTTTAGAGAGTAGGATTCCATCTTCACCTTGACCCAACCTCAAGCCTAGTCCTGGTATATCTTTTGTGTTGCGGATCAAGGAAGCAGAAGACTCTTTGTCAACAAGGAGGAGGAGATCTTCGGCGTTGTGTTTAACGGGACTCATCAACTTATCTGTAAGTATCTAGAGTCTAAGAGGACACTTGTGATAATTCATTTCTAGGATTTGGTTTTAAGTGGTTCTCACCCTTTGAAGCCCTCGTAGGAGGCCTCCGGCGAGAGTGTACGTATGGGTGCATAGTGTGGACCCTTGCTCTTGTGTAGGGCACAAACTGTTAGGTCCTTGTGTAGGTCCTTGACCTGTGTGGTCTAAAATCTGGGTGCGTCGTGTGGACACTTGCTCTATGGATAGCATAAATATCTGGTTAGGAGTGAACTAGTAAAACTCTGGGTTTGAGGTGAACCGCGTAAAACCTCTGTAAAGGTTGAAGGTGAACCTGATTTAAAACCTTAGGTTTGAGGTAAACCCTGAGAAACCTCCTTAGTGAAATCCGGTACACTCAAGGGTTGAGTGCGACAGCCGAGAGTGGAGTAGACTTATCGTTGAATCACTATAAAATGACTGTGTTTGAGCTTGTTATTTTGATTGTGTGATTTGCTTAAATACTTCCATATCTGATTATCTGATCACCTCTCACACACCTACACAGTCATATCCATCATGAACTATGTCTGCATTATTACTTCTTGAGTAGTTTATGATTGGACCCTTTACTGAGCTTGGAAGCCAATAAAGTTACATTTGAGTAATCCTGATAATTGCATATATATATATATATATATATATATATATATATATATATAAGGATTAGTAAAATATGATTTTAAATAAACCATAAAAACTTTAAAAGCCCTATTCACCCCCTCTAGGACATATTGGCATATTCCTACTTCAACTCAAGCGGTCTTCACCGCTATTTCAATTGGTATCAGAGCGGGTCTCTCTTTAAGGGCTTCACTGCCTAGAGAGTGATCTTGATTGAAGTTGGGAATATGGCCAAAGGAGAGGGATCATCGGTCACTAGACCTCCAGTATTTGATGGATCAAATTATGCATACTGGAAGGCTAAGATGCACTACTTTTTGAGATCTGTGGATTATGACGTTTGAGATATTGTTGAAAGTGGATACGTGCTACGAACTGAAAAAATTATACTTGATAATGGCACAACAATCACAAAGCCCAAACCCAAAGAAAAGTGGACAGCATTCGACAAAGAAAGGCAAACATTGAAGCTAAGGCTATGAATGCTATCTACTGTGCTGTGTCCCAGGATATCTTCAATCAAATAAGCATGTGTGGGACATCGAAAGAAGCATGGGATCTACTGGAAACAACCCATGAAGGCACAAATATTGTGAAGAGGTCCAAACTACAACTCTTAACCTCATAGTTTAAAAATCTCAGAATGGAAGAGCATGAGACATTTATGGAGTTTTTCACCAAGTTGAACATTATTTGCAACTCCATGGGTGGATTGAGAGAAAAAGTTCCGGTTCCTAAAATCTGCAGGAAAATACTAAGATCATTGCCGGAACGGTTTAATCCCAAGGTAACAACAATTGAGGAGTGTAGGAACATTGATGAAATGAAAGTAGAAGAACCGGTAGGTTCCCTACAAACTTTTGAACTACACTTCACTTAATCCCAAAAATCCAAAAACACTGTCCTAAAAACTTCAAAGAAAACAACTCATGAGGACAGTGAAAGCGAAAGAGAGGATGATGTTGAGGAAGTGGTTTGCTAGCACAACAGAAGATTCTTTCAAAAGAATCGCGGTCGTCCCTCTAGAGGTAGAAAGGTGGATAACAAACCCTTTGCAGGTAAATTTGGTAAAAAGACCAAAGAACCACAATGCTACGCCTGTCAATGGTATGAACACCTATCTACCGAATGCCCAAACAGGAGAACCAAGGGGAAAGCAATGGCCGCCACATGGGATGATACAGAAGAGTCAAACTCAGAATCCAGTGACTCAGAGAGTGATGGTGACTAGAAATCATTGAAAATTCTCATGGTCTCCACTGCTTCGATCATTCCCACTGAATCTGAGAATGAGAAAGAACAGCAAGCCACGGAATCATTTTCATCTGATAATGAGAAATCTGAAGAAGAAAAAGAGGAACAGTGTGAACTACAAGATGCTTATAATCATCTCTATACCCATAGCATCAATATCCTTAAGAAACTTGGAATATCAGAAAACAAAAGCAAGCTGCTGCAGAAAACTTGAATAAGACATTGGAAATTAACAAATAAGTAATGAATGATCTGCAGCAGTATTATTCAGAAAATGATAAATTGGAAAAATAGAATATCTTTCTAAAGTCTGAATTTGATAAGCTGATTAAATAGGTCAAACTATTAGAAGACGAAAATAGACTTCTTCGAAACGAGAATCATACACTCCTATTTGATATAGTAGAATCCAAGAAGATGGCCATGATAAATTACAAGTTTTCTCAAAGCAGTAAAAAGCTAGAAAGAATGTTGAGAATAGGGAGACCTGGTAAGGATAAAAGTGGCCTAGGCTATGAAAAGCCTAAACCAAAATCTGGACTTGCAGTACTTAAAACCGAAAAATCTGCTGCTTCTGGAAGCAAAACCAGAATAACTCCAATATGCCATTTGTGTGGTGATTCAGGCCATTACAAGTTTGAATGCATAACCCCAAAGAGGACTCAATCTAGCCCTGGTCAGAATTATGTCAAATTGTTGACTAGAGAAACACAAAACCTTGGAAGTCCTCTTAGGAATATGAATAAAAGAAATACCTTTGCATCACCACCCAAATTGATTAACAAGGTAAAATGGATAAGGAAGAATTAGTTCGGATCATACATCAAGATCTGGACATGAGCTGAAATGAAAAATATTTTTTTTGCTGAGCCACCAATGTTACATTTGAGGTTACTCATCTCAAACGTTTTGTATATAAACATTATCATGTTTATGATTTTTGAGCTGTACAGAACTTGTACAAAAATTTTGCAATGTATACTGATAAATTCAAGACATATCTCACTATACATGGAAGCTTGTCGAAATGGTGAAAAACCTGAAAAATATATATTTTTTTCGATATGACTATCGTCTGGTCTTTGGTTGAATATCGATCTTATCGATAAAGAGTCGATACCATTGACGATCGTTGGAAGTTGAAAAGACACATGATCGAAAATGATATCGGCGACAGAATCGATATGATCGATCCGCATCTTATCGATACTATCAAAACATGTATCGATCATATCGACAGATGGCGCTCGATAAATAGCCAGCGAAGCGAAAAAGGGGCTGCTTTCTTTTGTTTTTGGTCGTCTTCTCTGCTCGATCTTCTTGACCAAAAGGAGCCACGTCAGCCCACTCAAATCCTTCCTCAAATCAGGTAATATCCCTCTGACACTTCAAGAATCCATTCCTTCTTGGGTATTTCCAGTCTGTCAGGCATTTTTATCGCTTTCCCGAATCTGTAAAAAGCCTATTGGTCCACATGGGAAAGGGTAAAGAATTAGCATCCGGTCCTGGGGAGTCATCAAGGATGACTCGACAAAAAGTCCTCGCATCCAGAACAAGAGGAAGGGCGCCAGACTGTGAGATCCCCACAAGGCAAAGATCACGACCAACCGCACATGGGGAGTCTCAACCTGACCAACCAGCACCTCCTCCTTCTCCTCCCTTTTCGGTTGCCCAACGTCCAATAAAATACACCAGAAGGAAGCTAATCCGAGAGAGGAAAGTCGACAGGGACTGTTTGGCTCCATATAATCTTGAACCCCTATTTGCTGCAATTAGGTGGGAGCCTGTCCTAGATTTCGGAGGACCTTGCCAGCTTGAACAAACACGGAACTTTCTGGTAGCATGTCATTCTCCTATATCCGATCCTCCCTCATTTATGGTCTCCATGTGTGGTGATGATGCCTTCATTACCCCAGCTACAATGGCTAATATCCTCAAGTTGCAGTTGGCACCAGAGGGTTTTCTAGATTTGGACATTGATCATCCTGAGATTCGATCTAAGGTGACCAAGTACCTATGCCAAGGAAGGGACATTGCCTGGCACCAAGGAAATGCGTTGAAAGCCAGATACATGGACCCCCGATTTCGAATTCTGCATGGTATCTTCACCTCAAACCTATATCCGAGAAGTACCAATAAATCCGATCTCACCGGATTTATGGTCATGATAGTTTACTCTATTGCTAAAGGGACAAGGATGTGCCTCCCTACTCTACTGGTTAATCAGTTGGTGTATGCGATCCATACCTCCAGGGATCTCCATCTTCCATATCCCTGGATTATAAGCAGGATCTGTGACAAAATTGGTTTCCCATCTACTACAGATCCAAAATTCCCTCTTCAAATCTTCAATGCCAAAAATATTCGCAAGATGGATTTGAAGTTCCATGATGAAAAAGAAGAGGAAGAAGGGACTCCAGAAGAGGGAGCTGAAGGTGGTGGGGACCCTCATGTTGGAGAAACTGAAGCTGCACCATCTACGTCAATACACGGGCACACAAAAAGATTCAAGTTAGACAGGATTGGGGCGATCGAGAGAGATGTTCACTTGATGCGGGAGAAGCTGACTGTCTTGGAGCGGGTTGTGCACAAAGTGCAACAACTGTGCAACAATTGGTGGATCTGCTGACCTGCCGACGAGACGACACAACACCCTCTCACTTGGCTTCGTAGCATTGATCTCTACATGCTGTGGCACACACACACACCTCTTAATTCAGCGTATGAACATAAATATCTTTTTAGATGATCTACGCTCTCTTGACTATGTGTGACAGCTGTTTAATTTTTTGGTTTATATATGTCCACAGTTGGGACAAAATACTGTTTGCCTTGAGTGCCCTCGAATGGGCTTGATGTTTTGTTGGATCACTGTTAACTACTGCTGTCTGTGGCAGTGTGGATATTTTGCTTTGGCTGGTTATAATTCGTATTTTTACTGCCATGCTTATGATATATAGTCCCCTAGTTTATCAAGCTTCTGATAAGAAATGCATATGCCTTTATTGCTTATCCTATTTGCATTTATATCTTCTGAAAATGATGTTGATTTTAAAATTATTTCATCTTTATACATCTGATAGTTCTCCCATGCAATTCATTCTTCAGTCAATATCACTTGCTATACCTTTGCCAATGACTGACAAAAAGGGGGAGCACAATTTTAAAACACCCCGAGAGAAAAATTGCATATCTAATGTGTCGCAGGTGTTAGGGGGAGCAGCTGCAACAAGAAAAGGGGAGTTTTGAAGTAAGGGAGAGCAATACTTCTAGAATGTGTACATGGGTTAAAAAAATTATAAAATTATGTAAATGCATGTACACACAATTTAGGATGTGTTTAGAAGTGTTATAAGGTGTTTTGGGTATTTTGTCACGTAATTGATAAAGGGGGAGATTAAAAGTTCACCTGCTAGTGCCCTGGTTTGTCAAGTTACGTGTGTGGTGAGTCAGACTGGCTGCAGAACTCAATAGGAAGATCATTTCAAGCGTCTGCCTCAACCGGATGTGTGGAAGCTCGCAATAGGTAAATCATAGCCTCACATCCCATGTCCCAAAACACCAGGTGATTAAAACCCTTAAAATAAGATAGACATCTTAGGGTTTTATGGTGAGAAAACTTTTTACAAAATAAGAAAATCTCTAAGTTTTTTTCGCCCTGTCAATTCTATCGAAGCACCCTCGATGTGATCGACCTGCACTGTTGATGTCCTCGATACCTTAATGATACTATCGATAAGAGAACCAAAATGTCCAGCAACTATATATTCATCTGGACGGATTTATCAATATATCGATATCATCGATGATATCGATAAAGCACTAAATATGTCCAGCAACTTCACAATATATTTGGACGAATTATCGATGTATCAAGATCATCGATATTCAAATCTCGAGACCATCGAGAGTGGCTTGATAAGATCGACAAGCTGATTTCCGACGCCCCTGTTTTTTTAATGAAAATCTTAAATTCCTTCAATATATCGATGAGCGTCTGATATGATCTAAATTCAAGTATCGATAAGATCGGAGGTCGATCGATGATATCGACAGTGAGCGAGCATTTCTTACAGCAGTTATTTCAGGTTGTTTTTAACTATGATCGGGGGGCCCTTCGATTTAATCGATATTCAAATATCGATGATATCGACACCAGATCGATTGCATCGAACTAAGCCATAATCTGTCAAGCAAGTTCAAAGATAAATCAGCTAGATTTTTTGATGCCTCGACTTTGATCTCGATATCATCGACATTCAAATTTCGATGACCTTGATGATTCGCCCGTTCATTCATAAAAATCTGAAATATCTCAAAGTCAAGTCTCTCTCATTTTTCAAGTGTCGATGGATTGAACTTGTCATCGATGGAATTGGAGTTCAAAATCCGATGACATTGACAATAGCTTCGATTCATCGACCAATTGGCAAAGAGTTTCAAAAGCGTATGACATCAAGTCCGAGTCATCGAGTAGACCATCGATGCCATCGAGTGTATACACTCGATGATATCGAACCTGCTCGATGATATCGAACTCTGTCATAAATGTGACCGTTTTATATCCGTTGGAACTCTTTGCCTATTTATAGAGGACTTGTCTTTTGTTGCTGTGAGAGAAAGTAGAGAGAACTTTTGAGTGTTTCAACTTATATCCTATACCTAAAGCCCTTTCTCTCAAGGGAGTTCATCCTTCAATCCACCCTCACCATTGATATTCAATAGAGTGGATTGGGGAATGAACTTTTGCATTCAAGGATCCTCTAGCTACTACCTTAATGGCAAATCATTATGCTGGGATGCCTTGGATGCATAAGATTAGAACTACTCTACCTTCCTTATAGGAAAACCTTTAGAGAGTAGGATTCCATCTTCACCTTGACCCAACCTCAAGCCTAGTCCTGGTATATCTTTTGTATTGCGGATCAAGGGAGCAGAAGACTCTTCATCAACAAGGAGGAGGAGATCTTCGGCATTGTACTTAATGGGACTCATCAAATTATCTGTAAGTATCTAGAGTCCAAGAGGACACTTGTGATCATTCCTTTCTAAGATTTGGTCTTAAGTGATTCTCACCCTTTGAAGCCCTCGTAGGAGGCCTCTGGCGGGAGTGTACGTGTTGGTGCATAGTGTGGACCCTTGCTCTTGTGTAGGGCATAAACTGTTAGGTCCTTGACCTGTGTGGTTTAAAATTTGGGTACGTTGTGTGGACCCTTGCTCTATGGAGAGCATAAACATCTGGTTAGGAGTGAACTAGTAAAACTCTGGGTTTGAGGTGAACCGCGTAAAACCTCTGTAAAGGTTGAAGGTGAACCTGATTTAAAACCTTAGGTTTGAGGTGAACCCTGGGAAACCTCCTTAGTGAAATCCGGTACACTCAAGGGTTGAGTGCGACAGCCGGGAGTGGAGTAGACTTATCGTCAAACCACTATAAAATGACTGTGTTTGAGATTGTTATTTTGATTGTGTGATTTGCTTAAATACTTCCATATCTGATTATCTGATCACCTCTCACACACCTACACAGTCATATCCATCATGAACTATGTCTGCATTATTACTTCTTGAGTAGTTAATGATTGGACCCTTTACTGAGCTTGGAAGCCAGTAAAGTTAAATTTGAGTAATCGTGATAATTGCATATTTATATGTAAGGATTAGTGAAATTGGATTTTAAATAAACCATAAAAACTTTAAAAGTCCTATTCACCCCCCTTTAGGACATATTGGCATATTCCTACTTCAACTCAAGCGGTCTTCACCGCTATTTCAGGTCCCACCCACACGTGTGGGATGGGCCGTCCCCAAATGGACAGCGTGGATATAAGATACATCAAGGTGGGCTCCCATGGAACTTGCAGATGTCAACACAGCAGCAGCGTCAGCTACTGGCTGTCCCACTGATGGACGGTCCAGATCAAACACATGCATGAGGTGGGTCCACACATCAAGAGAGAGAGAGAGAGATAGAGAGAGAGAGAGATCGGATGGTGATAGAGGGACCCCGCCACTATGGGCCCCTCTAGGCGATACAAACCATACATCGAATGGGTCCCACCATATGTGGGCCCTCAAATCACAAAATTAAATAATAAAATCACCCACCATTTTCATTTCTTCTTGGTCCGATGAAATCCCTAGCTCCTTGGCTTCGACTTTAACGGAGGATGATAGAGATTGGACGGTTGAGATGGGAGATGAGGGGGGTAGGATGATGGGCCACACTAAGCTCTTCTCATGGAGAGCTTGGACGGTTGATTGCTTGGGAGAAATGAGAGAGAGATGAGGGAGAGAGAGGTTGTAAGAGAGAGAGGGATGGGTGATGGATGGGGTGAGTGATGGGTGTACTTGGTTGTAAGAGAAAGTTGACTTTGGGGTTGCTTGGGGATGGGGTGTGAGGTGATGTGTACTTGACATGAGATGTGATTGATGAGATTGATTTGAAAGCTCTCTCTTAGGTTTTGCAACTGCGCGGCATTTTTTCTTGAACTGAACGCGGGCCCACAACTCCTCCATGGGTATCGCTTCGACGCGCGAGATGCGGTGTCGGAACAGTGGTGACAGCGCGGTCGCTAGGGTACAAGTCTCAGGCTGATCCAACTCTGATATAAGGGACACAACTCAGGATCGAGTGCAAACGCCGATTACAGATCGTGGGTCGTTGGAATTCAACCGGGAGGACCGCGGAAGCCTATGGAATGGTACGGCTAGGATACGGGCCTCACACTACACGTATGCACTCGTATTGGTGGCTTTCTTGGAGACTTATAAGGTTTTCTATAGGCTAATTAAGAACCTATGCGGTTCTACACAAGGACCTATTTACACTCCCGTCGTAGACGGTACTACACAGAGACTTATGTATACTCCCGTTTGATGTGATCCTACACAAGGACCTATTTGAGTTTGAGTTTCAAACTCGATAGACTCTAAATAAAACCTTACACATTTTGGATGATCCCTATTGATAACACCTTTGTAGAAATGTGCCTTCACTCTTGAATCAATTTCTTTTTAGCTCCCCCGATCTGGATGCAAATCTTCTTCAACTCCAACGATTGGCTCATTGCTTTGATCTTTTTATTGAGAGTGTCAATGAATGAGAGAGTGGTTGGTTGAATTTATTACAACTAAGGGATAGTTGGTTCTAATTAGGGATTCACCTAGATGGGTATTCTACAGGACGATAGACAAAAGATTTATTTATTAGATTAGTGTCATTTCAAATAAAACTTGAAATGCTCATTAGAGTGATGAATCACAATGAAGATGACATAAATCTATTTGTAATAGAGCGTATGAATAATGTAAAGGAATGGGATACATTAGAGCTTTCAAATCACCAAATTCTATCTTTCTAAAGATTCGAATGCCAAATATATATAAAAAAAGCTCTAACGGATCTATTATAACTAGTATTGATCGATAAAGCGAACTTTCGATTGATCAAGTAAATTTGATTTATAGGCAGAAAGTTGTTGGATGTTTTTGAGTAATTTCGATTGAATCAAGCAGGGTCCTTTTATCGATCGAAATTGATTACTGGATGCTTGATTGGATCAAAGACCCATCAAATTTGTGTATTTTTTATTTCTTTATTTCCAAGCACTTTGCAAATATTCTAACCAATACAAGCCTAATCAAATGGACTCTCAGGGTAGGGTATAATGGCTTAGGGCCTGTTAAGATTGACGGTTGGGATTGAATCGTATTGTATTAAATGTGGAAATATACAATATACAATGTTTGAATTCGAGTTGAAGTCTGTGGAGTACGAAGCGCGAATACCTCACGGAATCAAAAATTTCAAACGGCGGTACTGTAAAGTCAGACGCTAGTGCATCGTACAGTGCAGTCTATTCATGAGGCAGTATTGGCGTGAGAAATCTTCTTTCTTTTATAGGGGGCTGTATTTATGGACGACGAAATCTTTCTACTCCCTCATCTCTCCCGATCATCTTCCTTCTATTGCATGTGGCCAGTCAGCTCCTCTGGTTCTCTTTCGAAGGTTTGAGATTCCTACTACAGTCGATACTCTTCTCGGAGAGTTGGATCAGAGCGAAGTGGGATTTCATTTACTAGATTGGAGGCCTGAAAGCTAATCGTTCAGGTACTGATATCCGCCTTCCCGATTCTACTGGGATATGCATCTCCCCAGAAAGTATGAGCCGATTCAGGAGAGAAATGGCACCTGACTCTTCGAGTGCAAGTAATCCTTGTTGGCGGGGTGTATACGGTATGCGTATACACCTCTATTTGTGAAAGACTTATTCACTTTCCAGGTCTGGCTATATTGCCGACTGAGGAGATTTTCAGGTAAATCTCAGGATGTCGTATCATGAGGTTTTACAATCTCCGATCTGCTATACTTGTTGGTTTACTCGAGCTTGTACGAATCAAAACAGTGGGCCAGATCATGATGGGTCCCACAATTAGTAGATGCACGGTTGGAATCGGATCGCCTTCCCAAACCTGAAAATGTTGCTGATGATGGATCCTATATGTTTCACAATACTCTTCTCGGATGACATTGATTGGCTACATAGCTTTAATTCACACATGATCTGACCACTGTAAAATAGATGGACAACCTGGATAGGTCTCAGATATCATTGAGGGGCCCACATAGCACTGACAATCAAGCCTGAGAAGCCGGGTAATGGAAATAGCTAGCTCTATTCGGCGTTAATATAATACGTATATACACTACGCAACCCTAATACGTCGAATCCAAACATTGATCATTGGACGCATTTGTATACCTACCCAAAAAAGCACTCTGATCTAAACATTGATTTATCATTTGCTGATTTGGATGTATAATGATTCCTGTAGAACGTATACATGAACAATACATGGATACAATACAATACAATACACTGGCATATGTCAATCCAAATAGGCCCTTAAGGTTTTTCTATATAGATCAACTCAATCCAAATAGGCCCTTAAGGTATGTTGTTTTGGAACTAAGGGATCTAAGGCTAGTATCATCAAGGCACTTCAATTTTACCTATGTTTTAAAGCCTTGATGCTGTAAGTCTTTTTACGTCTTCGGTCTTGCAACGTCTTCTAATGAGGCTTAATTGGCTCAAGACTCCCTAGCACACATCATTGACAAATTACATTAACAATCACCTCCTTTGTCATTTACATGACAAAACTAAACTAGACCCTGTCATGGTCTAGACCAATGATAAAGTAAAACAACTCAAAATATTACATATCAAGATTACAATGATTTATAATATAAATACAAGACATTACATGTAGACACTTATAATGCTCTCCCTAACTCCCTCAAATCCCTGCAACAAATAGAACCTGCAAAACAACATTCAACTTATTTTGGTGGGACTTGATCTTTCTCTCCCCTTTTTGTTAGTAAATGACAAAGAGACAATTTTATGAATATACCAGTAAGTACAAAAATATGAAAAGGTCTAATAAATATAACTATATCTATAAGCGCATGCTGATAGAGGAATGCATAAAGTGTGCATATAATCATTTAAAAATATGGAGCATGTATATTATGATCATTTAAAAGATATACTTATCAAGCAATATGACGAATAGTTTAGCAACATAAAAATGAGAATGAAACAACTTATGCTAAATTAATAAAAGATAAAGAGGCTATAATCCTCAGATTTACCTATTAGCGTCAAAGATTTTCAGTAAGAGGGAGAGGTTTCTCTCACTCCTCTCGCGTCCCCTTTTTGGAAACACATTTGTAGACTTCGGCCAAGGGTCACTGCAAGATCTCGTTGGTTAATAGGGCATGGAAACTGCTTCTTCTGGTACACAGACTGGATAGGCCTTGATCCTCTATTAACTTAGAGACTCTCGATAGCCCCTACCGCAATTTAGCCAGCTACAGTGACTAATGCGATCGGCCCCAACGGATGACATGCGCACAACCAAGCAGAACACCTCCTCCTGCAGTCGGTCTTGGACCACATTGAAGATGAAGGTATTTGCACTTCAACAATTGAGGACAAGTGCATTTGGACAGACTTGAATTCGGGGGAAATGTCCGCTAGTTTGGCTTGGCAAAACATCAGAGCACACAACTCCAAAATAGCTTGGGCTAGGTGGGTGTGGCACCCCAAACTCCTGTTGAAACTCTCCCTGTTGGCCTTGAAGATAATCCACAAGGTTATACCAGTGGATGACAGGATTCAAGGCAAAGGTATCTGCTTAGCCTCCAAGTGTGAGTGCTGTCCTGTCGCTTCTTCGCCCCAACCTGAGACGATCGACCACCTATTCGCATTGGGTGTAATAGCTTCCCGTGTGTGGGGTCATTTCACTCGTATCTTTAAGATCGGCGGGTCGCTCCCTTCGACAGCGGTAGGGACGTCCAATGCTTGGTGGGCTGTGGCCACGACCTCCAACAAAATTTTTCCTTTGAAGGGCCTCATGTCTGTCATCCCATAATTCCAACACTTCATCTTGTCCTTTCCTTTTGATTTGCATCACGATCGAGAATGACCTTTATCCTTTTCAGTATTCCTTCCCCTGGCAACCAACACATCTGTATAGGTACCTTCGTTATTGTCTTTCTTTCTTAATTGCTTCTCATGAAGGGCTGAGATGACAGTCTCTACATTAATGCTATCACTACTATGGATCAACGTATTTATCAAATTCTCAAAAGATGGTGGAAGAAAATTTAAGAGAATTAGGGCTTGATTTTCCTCTTGGATCTTAACATCCGCATTCCTTAGTTTATATAACAACTCGCTGAAGGTGTTCATGTGTTTATTAATGTCAGACCCCTTTATCATCTTAATATTATATAATTGCTTCTTAAGATACAGGTGACTATCTAAGGATTTTTTCATGTACAAACCATCCAGTTTCATCCATACCCCTATGACAATCTTTTAATCTATGATCTTACATAGGACATTATCCGCTGGATACAATTGTATCAAGTTGTAGCCCTCTCGTCTAGTTCATCCCACTCTTCATCAGTCATAATTGTAAGATGCTTTGTCTTGCCAAAGAGAGCATGTTACAATCCTTGCTGAATTAGGAGGTCTCTCATCTTAACATTCTATAGTTCAAAGTTATTTCTCCTAGTGAACTTTTTCATTTCATACTTAATATTAGATCCTTTAAAAGGCATGTTTTCAGATAAAAAAAAAAAATAAAACCCCAATGTTAGCCCTGATACCATTTGTTGAGGGGATGTGTGGAAGCAATCCCAAATTAGAATAGAATAAACCAAGCATACAGAGAACACACAGTTTTACGTGAAAAAACCCTTGTGGGAAAAAACCATGGCACAAAGCAACAACGAATACACCTAAAAAACCACATAAAAAACCCTAGCTTAATTTCATCTCCCTTTACTTACTAAAAGCCCTAAGCACGTTTTCAATACTTTAATCTCCGATTACTGATCCTTAAAAAAGGATTAAAACCGAATTAGGAAACAAAACCCATAATTTCACAAAACTGCTTAAGTCGGTCGATATGAACTTCGATCATATCGAGAGCCATCGACGACCCATCGTTGGGATCGAAGCCACCTTTAATTAGATCAATTCAGACAAAAAAATTGTCCAGCGAGCAAAGGTTAAAAAATAGAATTTTCTCAATGGGATCGAGTGGGCTGTCGATGGCATCGACATCTGCTTGATGGAATCGAGTGGTCTGTCGATGCCATCAATAAACATGATTACAAATAAATTAAAGACATTTGACAATAGTATATCTGTTAAGATCTCCTACAAATCTTTATAGATATCCCACCTCTTTTATAAATTAATTTCATTCTCAATAAAATAATACACAACATCAGTTATGGTTGGCTGCTCGATTTGTTTTTAATTATGCAAGCGTGCCAGAATCGATACAGCGGCTCGATCCAAACCGATCAACTTCAACTACAAGTGGTAAAATAAGCAAATACGTCCAATATGAATGTATATGACCAGATTATGAGAAGATTGGTCGCTTACTCAACCACCTGCAGAAGTTTATAATGATCTGACAATAATTGGAAAGTGGGGTTCTTCCTCTGACGATGAGTTACTTTGTGCCTTCCATAAGAAATGACTTTTAGAATACTAGTGCAAATCAAATAAAAGGAAAAAATCACAATCAATCATTAGGAGTGACTGCAAGAATGCGTCTCTTGAAAGAACAGCTTGATATTAGATAAATAACAAATCTAATGTATGAGCATATGCTTTGATTACAACAAAAGATTATAGCTAAGAATTATCGCTACTCTTAGGATAAGCTGAAATAAAGTAAATTGATAAGATAAATTTGTTTGTTTTGTTGGATTGGATTATTTGGTTGTTCTATGTTGGATTCCTTTGCTATTTATAGAGTTCTGTTGTGGCTTGTTCTTTTAGATCCTTCCTCCATTACTGCAATGGTTATAGTAGTTGAAAAGTATTTCTCTAGATCATTATTTCTACTACGTTTCTTCTTCCCGACCGTTCCTCTTCTTTTGACCAAGCTCTACTTTGGTCGCTAATCGTTCATCGGCCACACATTAGCCATATTGCTTTCGTCAGTCGTCTGATGATGTGTAATATTAATTCTTCTAGCCGTTTCTCTATTTAATATGACAGCTGAACCATTGCCACGTAGTCTTCCAAATCCTTTTATCTTTCTTGATATGTTTCCCTTTGTCCGTTCCGCTTTTGAGCATTTCTCGGTTGCTTGTTTTACTTTTGTATGCCTCTCAGCCGCTCGTTCCATTTCAACCGCTCTTTGCATCTTTCCATTTTAACCGCTATTTGCATCTTTCCGTTTTGACCGCTCGACCGAGCTTCTCAGCCGTATTTTGTTCCTTGACTTTTCTTGACCGTTTGATTTTGCTGTTGGACACCTCTCAACTGCTGGATATGCTTTTGGACACCTCTTGGCCGCTCTCTATTTTGTCATCCTGTCAACTGTGATTATATAAAAAATACTCCAAATATCCTTAAATATCTTTAATATGCTCTCTCTCTCTCTCTCTCTATACACACACACACACAGTATAACAAATAAGTATCCTTTCCAATTGTGCTTCAAGAACAGTAAAAGATAAGGTACAACAGTTACCACCACATAGGTGTTAGAAACGTAATTTAGTATCGATCCTCACTGTCCATTTAGGGCCTGTTTGGCTGGGCAGATTGGATGAGATTGGATGGTATTAGAGTGGATTGCATAGATTTCAAGGTAATGATAGCTGCGTCAGTGGATTGGTGCAACATCTATGGGATTGCTATATCCCGGGATTGCTACGTCCGGTCTGTTTGGCACGCCCAGCCAATCCCGGGATTAAACCTTCAAATCCCTTTCAATCCATCGATCCAAACACGTCCCAGGCAATTTTGAAGGGATTAGGGTGGATTGGATGAGATTTAAAGGTAATGATGGTGATGTCAGTGGATTGTCTTAAGATCCATGGGATTGCTATATCCCGGGATCAGGATCCCGTGTCTGTTTGGCACGCCTGGCCAATCCTGGTGTCTATCTTCCAATCCCTTCCAATCCCATCCAATCTGCCTGGCCAAACAGGCCCTTATGACCGTCTCTCTCATCTCATAGTTTTGCCTCGTACAACACCATCCGTCAAATCTGTCCACTCATCCACAACCCGAACTCCCATTGCATATTCCCCTAATGCCACTATATTCGTCCAGATCTGCAGGTCGCCTCTTATAGTTCCACGATAGATCCATACTGGGACAACAATGGCTTGAGGTTCGGGAAGAGAGGCCGGTCCATATCATATGGATAGGATGTATGGTGATCGACAAATGGACTTATTTAAGGTATCTACATACACAAGAAAATTGCCTCATTAATTAACCGTGTGAAAACTATATACCTCATGTTTGGGAATATATTTTAGGCAGTATATATTATTATTATTATTTTTAAAATTATCATCACACATGAATGAGTATCTGTTTGTGTTCTCTAATGCTCACGCATGAACCATTAAATTCAAGCCATCAATCACATCATGTCTCGAATATAAATGAATGGCATTGTTTCTTTTTCACCTTGGCATGCGCGTTCCACAATCACCATCAAACACATGCTCATATAATTACATGCATGACTTGGTGCACGCCTTAAATCACGCTATTGAATATGACTACCCAAGACATTCTTGGGGCCGTGTATGTCTACAAATGCATCTAGATAATACATGTCGTAACCTAATTATTAACCATCCACTCTAAAGATCAAATAGAAGGATGTATGATGCTTATCTCAAAGCATCTCAGCGTACAAGCGTGTGTATCACCTGTCCAAACTCATTTTTAGTCAATCCATCGGTTGATCTGAGCTATCCAATGCGTTAAGAACATCATGATTGGGCTATGGTTCAAGTTTTAGCTTAATCAAATGTTCGATGAATAAGATTCGTTGAAAACAATATCAACGGCCAGATTCAACCAAATCCAGATTTAGACAGAAACTTCGAGATCCAATCCATTCATCTTGTAGAGCTTAGTAAGATGAGCTATCATATCAATTTTCAGGTTATTCCAATGTCGGATGTAAGAGATCATCCGAACAAGTTTGGACAATCTAATCCATCCAGAATCTTGCATAATCCATACAGCCAGCAACTTAGATATCCACTGTAGATGAGTTTCCAGCAATGATTAAACTCCCATCGACTTGTCATAGCTCAGATTATATAACCAAGCCATCCAGTAGGGGCATCTATCAATTAATGGTGTAGATCACGCTTGATCTAGTAGGCGACATGTTGAACACGGTTTTCGAATTTTGCAAATATGCTGGACATGGGATGTTATTGCCCTTCAAGTGCTGATATGTGCTTCACGCGTCCCTATCATAGGCATCTGAACATATTTACACTTTGCAATTTGGGGGAAAAAAAAAATTGAATTATATGCTGAAAATTGGATGCCTTAAAATTATGCTAAAAACCTTGCCGGTCGAACGATATTAATAATATTCTCTGAACTGTTTTTAAGGTTTTCGATGGGTCGAAAACTCTGGTCGATGAGTTGACTTGGATTGATGGATTTTGACCAGTCAAATCGGCAAGTTGACGGATTGCACAATTTTTTATGTTTTGTGTAATTTATTTATGTTTCTGTTTTACATTAAATCTCTGGGTGTAATTGAGATTAGAGAGAGGGCTAGACGTGCTTAAGGGTTTGATAGGATTTTGGAGAGAGAAAAAATCTAAAGTTTTTCTCATGGGGCTTTGATCGGTAAGGTTTTATCTTTTGTAATTCTGTTATTCATAGTGCATCATCATTTTGTACTTCGGTTTTTTCCTATAAGGATTTTCCATGTAAATTTGGAGTATTCTCTATTGTATTTTCTTTGTGCGAATGTGATTACTTTGTTTGATTCCTCTATGTATGTTTCATGAGTCCTAACAAGTGGTATCAGAGCAAACGTTGGGAAGCATATCGAATATGAAGACAAGGTATATATGACATCTAGCATGAAGTTTGATGTAGAGAAGTATTACGGGAAAAACAACTTTGAATTATGGAAGGTGAAGATAAATGACCTTTTAGTTTAATAGGGATTGAAAGACGCACTCATTTGAAAGCAACCTGAAACTATGAAAGAAGAAGAGTGAAACAAATTAGATAAAAAGGCCAATATCTCAATCCAGTTTTGTCTAACAGATGAGGTCCTTTATAGTGTTATGAGATAGAAGATTGTTGCTGATACGTGGGCGAAGTTAGAGAACATTTATGTGAAGAAATATCTGAAGAATCGTTTGTATCTGAAGTTATAATTGTTCAATCTAAAGAAGGTTGAGGGGGTTGACGTTGAGACCCATATTAGTAACTTCAATAGGCTTGATTGCAAATTGTTAGATGTGGATGAGGCGATGAAGGATGAAAATCAAACATGTATTCTGTTGAATTCTCTTTTAGAATCGTATGGTTTGTTCAAAAACTCTTTGTGCATTGATAAGACAACTATTATTGTTGACACCATTATCTTAGCTCTTCAGTTAAAGGCGATGAGAAAGAAAAGTGGTGATATGAGTTCTTTTTATAGATGCACTAGTTACGAGGGAGAGAAATTCCGAACGGGATAGAGAATCTTCGCAATCGAGATCCAAATTCAGGAGCAAGGCCAAAAGCAAGTTGAAGTGTTGGAGTTGTGGTAAGACAGGGCACATGAATAAGGATTGTTAGAATCCTAAGTCTAGAAAGGAGAAATTAAAGGGTTCTTACAGAGAGGCTAATACTACGAAATCCAGTGAGGAAGTGAGTGGTAGTGACATGCTGACCACATCAAAATCCTGGTATTTCAATGATGAATGTATTTTGGATACGACGGCTTCATATTAGATGACCCCTCATAGGAGTTGGTTCACCAGCTACAATGAGTGTGATGGTGGCCATGTGTTTGTCAGCAATGACAATGTCTGTAATGTGGTTGGTGTTGGATTGGTGCTCATCAAAATGTTTGATGGGATGAAGTGTATCTTAACTAATGTAAAACATGTTCCTAGTTGAGGAAGAGTATGATATCTTTAGGTGTACACGAGGCACCTGGGTGCAAATTCGCTGGGTTTGATTGTGTCATTAAGGTTTCAAAAGGGACACTTATAGTCATAAAAGCACAAAGGAATGGTAACTTTTACAGGTTGATTTGGAGCACTTCATCGGGTGGAGCTACATCGTCTGTAGCGGGTTCCATATTTGCACATATGTGGCATGCACAACTAGGCCACATGAGCGAGTGGGGTAAGAAGGTATTTTCTAATCATTTTTTGATCCCAACCTTTAAAAGTATTGATTTAAGTATATGTGAGCATTATATATATGGTAAATAATCGAGGTTATATTTTAAGTGTGGGAAACATATTTGTAAGGCGGTTCTGGATTATGTGCATTCTGATGTATGGGGGTCATTGTCGATATTTTCTGGTGGAGGGTTGTCATGGTTTGTATGATTATTGACGACTATTTCAGAAAGTTGTGGGTTTATTTTCTTAATAATAAATCCAAGGTTTTCACCAAATTTAAATAGTGGAAGGCGATGATGGAAAAATTGTCAAGGTGAAAGGTAAAAGTGTTGAGGACGAATATTTGTGGGGAATTCACTTTTAGGGAATTTAATCATTTTTGTAAAGATGAAGGGATTGTGAGGCACAATACAATGTGCCACATACCAGAGCAGAATGGTGTGGCTGATCGGATGAATCAAACACTCTTAGAGAGGGCCTGATGCATGATAAGTAATGTTAGGTTGGGTAAGAAAATGTGGACTGAGTCTGTTAACACAGCTTGTTACTTAGTGAATCATCATTTCTACCACTATTGATTGTAAACTTACAAAGGAAGTGTGAAGTGATCAGCAGGTAGATTACTCAAGGTTACGAGTATTTGGTTGTGATGCTTACTCTCACGTACCATCAGTTGAGAGAGATAAGCTGGATCAAAGGGCCAAAAAGTACATTATTGTCGGCTATGGTGATGCTGTGAAGGGGTACAGGCTATATGGCCTGGTCGCACGAAAAATCATCATTGGTCGTGAAGTCAAATTTGACGAGGGATCCTTGTTCTGTAAGGATGAGTATAAGGAAGCAAAAAAGTCAGTTGTGGACGTTCGGATAGACATAGATGAGACACGGGTTGATATTAAGATGCAAACAGAGGTATAAGAGCATGTGTAATAGCCACATGTGAGAAGGAATTCACCAAGGGATCATATGTTACCAGTGAGATACATGAATGACTCAAATGTTGTATTTACCCTCATTAATGAGGGTGATCAATCTACTTTTCAAGAGGCTCCCGACCATGTAGATGCAAAAAAGTGAAAAGCGAAAAGCGGCGATGCCTAACGTTATGGACTCCTTATACAAGAATGAGACGTGAGAGTTGGTGGAATTTCCCATTAGCCATAAAGTGATCGGGTATAAGTGGATCTTCAGGAAGAAACGTGATGGGTATAAGGCAAGGTTGGTAGCAAAGGGAGATGCTTATAGATACGGTATCGATTTCACTGAGATCTTCATGCTTGTGGTGAAACAAGTATCTATCAGATTCATATTGGTGCTGGTTAACCAATATAATCTTGAGTTGGAACAGATGGATGCGAACATAACTTTCCTATATAGGAAATTGGAAGAGTAGATTTACATGAAGCAGCTAGAAAGATTCAAAATACAAGAGGCATATAATAAAGTTTACAAGTTGAAGAGGTCGTTGTATGGCCTGAAACAGTTGCTTAGGTAGTGCTATAAGAAATTTGATTTTTTCATGATAAGTCAGAGGTTTACCAGGTGTGAGTATGATCATTGTGTTTATTTCAAGACACTGAGTGATGGAAAGTTCATTATCTTAGTATTGTATGTTGATGACATGCTCATTGCTAGTCATAGCATGTCTGAGATCGACATATTGAAGATTCATCTCTTAGGAACATTTAAGATGAAAGATCTGGGGGCTGCAAAGAGGGTTTTCGACATTTACATGTACAAAGATAGGAAGAGGAGCATACTATGGTTATCTCAGGATGAATACCTTGAGAAGGTATTAGTGAATTTTTAGATGGACAAGGCTAAGCTGATCAATGTTCCCCACACGACTCTATTTTTGTTTTTATTTTTTTTTTCTAAGCGGTGTCTTGAAACGGATGAAGAAAAGTAGGTTATGTTTTGTGTGCCTTATTCGAGTGCGGTTGACAGCTTAATGTATGCCATAGTCTGTACGAGATAAGATATTTCACATGCCGTGAGTGTCGTTAGAAGATACATGTCTAACGCGACAAGCAACATTGGGAGGCAGTGAAATAGCTACTTCGATATTTTGAGGTACGTCGGACTACGTTTGATATTCGAAAAATCAAGGGACAAGTTAGTATACTAAGTGGATTTTGATTACACAAGTAGTGTGGATAATAGAAGGGTGATTTCCGGTTACTCATTTGTATTAATGAATGGAGCGATCAGTTGGATGTCAAAGCTTCAGTCTGTGGTGGCACTTTCCAAAACCAAAGTTGAATATATAATAGTGACGGAAACATTCAAGGAAGCGGTTTGGTTGAGGGAAATGATAAATCAGTTGGAGCTTCAGTAGGATGCCATGTCGGTTAATTGTGATAGCGAAAGCGTGATCAATTTAGGAAAGAACTTGATTTACCATTTTAGAACTAAACATATTGATTTTCGTAATCATTTTATCTGACAAGTGCTAGAGGAAGGCGGTGTGACTCTCAAGAAGATATATACGAGTGTGAATCCGATGGATATTCTTACCAAGGTGCTTCCTATAGAAAATCTCAAGTTTTGTGTGACTTCTCTAGGTTTGACAAAGATTGAGTGAATACGGAATTGCACGAGGAGCAATGATTGTAGAGCTATGATAGAGTCGAAGTAAAGATAGAGGATCGAACATGGCGTGTTGCAGCATGAAGATTAGGGTCATGGTGGAGATTGTTGAAAATTGGATGCCTCATATCTATGATAAAATAGGGGTCATCGACCGGTTGACAATTTGGTCGACTGGTCAAAGGATATCGAAAATATTCATTTTTTGGTAAAACTCTCTAGACTGTTTTTGGAGTTTTTGACAGTTCAAAAGCTCTGGTTGACAGGTCAACCAAATCGATTGACGAATTTCGACCGATCGAATCGACTGGTTGACGGATTGTGCATTTTGCGTGATCTTACGTAATTTTTTCTATTTCCGTTTTACATTAAATACATGGGTGTAATCGGGATTAGGGAGATGGATAGACCTGCTTAAGGGTTTGAGAGGGTTTTGGAGAGAGAAAAAGCTAGGGTTTTCCTCTTGGGGCTTTGATCGGTAAAGTTTTATCCCTTATAACTTTGTTATTCATAGTGCATTATCTCTTTGTGCCATGGTTTTTTCCCGCAAAGGAGCTTACATGTATATTTGGAGTGTTGTTTGTTGGATTTTCTTTGTGCGATTGTGATTACTTTATTTGATGCCTCTCTGTGTGCTTCCGTGAGTCCCAACATTATACACTAATTAGGAAATTGATTAAAAAAACATTATTAATTAGAAACACATGGGGTTAAAATTTTGGCTACTTCTAAGATTTGGAAATTCCCTTTCTTTGATAATTAAAGACATTGCAAAACAACAAAGTGGGGAGAGGAGTTTCCAAATAAGGAGACTTGAGGAAGATGTATCGAGGCTGAGAGAGAGAAAGGGCATCACATTGCTCACCCCCTTCATCAACATGCCTATGCCTGAGCGTCCGCATATATGTGGGGCCTAAGTTCACTTTCTACTCTGTCCATCTCGCTTTAAGTGCCAAAGAACCTTACTATCGACGTGATCTAGTGGGCCATCTGTGGTTTTGGTATGGGCGAGTTGACTCGTGTATGATTTTTTTTTTTTTTGAACTTCGATTTGTCACTAACCGAGAAAGCATGGAATCTACAGTTAGTTAAACATTGTAGAATCACTACGAGTCGGGGAATTGAAGACTCTCGAACTTGAGTGACTCTTGCAGTTGGTGTGCAGCTGAAGATTCCAAGTAAGGGTCTTAGAGACGGAGAAGGAAAGTGTTGGGCACCCATCTCCATCCACATAGACATGCAGTCTTTACTAATGGGGTTATTTTTTATTTTTATTTTTTATTTTTTATTTTTTTTATAAATTTGGATTATTAAGCTCTAGAGAATTATTGCATAATGATATCAAGATTATGAAGATGAATCACTCAATGTCAACTAAGACCTCGAGGACAAAAAGTAAGGAATTAAAGGAAAAATGAACTAAACTAGAACAACTTGGGATCATGACTGTGGAGATGGAGTGTTCAATATTGATCCTAACCTCCTAACTGAGATGTAATTAATGTAATAAATTAGAAGACAAATGATTTTCACTTTTTATTGCGTCAGGATCTGATTAATCATCAAGATATAGAGCATATGCTAGGAAGCTAAAATAGAAATGTTGCAACTAAAAGAAAAGTTAATGTAGCCATATTGCCTAGAGATGTGAGAAGGAAAATGGAAGATTTAATACTCTTTAGTGAAAGACATGATCGAATATTCCCAATTCCAACCCTACTCTGGTTAATCAAAGTCACAAAAAATGGTATGCACTTTTTTTTTTCTATTTATTCTCTCTTTTCCTCTTTCTGTCTTCCACTCTCTCTCTCTCTCTATCAATCTCTTTCTCCTTTTTCTCTCATCCAACCATCTCTATCCAACCTCTTGGCCACCTCTCTACTCTATTTCACCACTAATTGATCCTATTTAGCCCCCTTGGTCGAGTGAGGGTGGTTTATTTATATAGAAAGATTTAGCACGAATCATATTCTTGCCAATAACCACCGTAGATGATCTTGAATCCCATGGTCTTCCTCGGTTGTTATGTGCTCAGTAGAGGTGGCTTTGGACACTAATGAGAATTAGATTCCTACCGCCATAAAAAGGTCATATTTTGAAATGCATTTTCCCCACAGAAACTTAATATGCCATGTGCCAAGCCTTGATTAGTGGGTGGTGATCGATGGGAATAAGATTCATGTTGAAAAGATCAACTCTGAATTTTCATCAAGCTTAGGTTTGGAGGATATGGGAGAGATCTTCGACTAACTAGATTAGGGTTATAAGTGTTTTTGGGATTAGCCAAGTGTTCGATTTGAATGCTAGTTAGATCACACAGAGTAGTTCTCTTATCTTGAGTAATATGTCTACAAATGTCTCTCTTTGGTAGAGGTTTGTGCAATCGAATGCCAAAGTGTTAGACACTGCGCCACCTTGGTCATGCATAGACATGCAACGAATTATTAGGTAAATAGATGAACTCAAGTGTACCTAAGAGTTGATGGGAATGTGATAATCACCCTTGCGCTTAGAGTTCTTTTGGGGCTTTGACCATCAACTTCCACCCATGGCCGGTATTTCTTTGGAAGCATTTGTGATCTATCCAAAAGGATGATAACCCCAAGTGCAAGGCTGCGATGTAGTTTTAACTCAGTGAGACCAAGATCAAATCCATATAGACTTATAATTGTGCATTCTCTTGAATACTTTAGAACTAAAACTAGGACTAAACTATGTAATTTGATTATAAGAAGTAATGATTGAAACTGAGAAGAAATCAATAAAGCAAAATACTAGAGCCCCAAGGATCCACTTATACTCATTCTTAATGTCTAATTCACTTGATTCAATTATATTGCTTAACTAGAATCAAAGTCCTATCTTATTCGGCCGAATTATAGAGCAGTTAATTCATAATTCATAAACCAAAATATATTTGAACTTCCATTGATTCAGTTCCGACATAAGGCACCAAAGTATTGATCGTAATGAATTCAAAGCATTTATCGTGTCCTTAGTATATGATAGATCAATGGATTTTATAGATTAATCCTTTGTAAAATAGATAAGCAATCAATCATAACTTTCCTAAGCATCCAATATGCCCGGAGTCAATAATCGATTAAAGTAAACTAAAAAAAAGCTTTATTCAACCCAATATTAATGAATTGTTCAACATTCAAACCAAATATTTGAATCAAAGTAAACTAAGACATTAAAAACTACTACAAGCTTCACCTCTTAGCCCCGACTAAGAGATTGAGCCAACCATAGAAATGATTAAACTAAACTCAAACAAAAATATGGAAAAAGAAACTTAGAATCGAAAGATTAACGAGGAAGAATGGTTTTGTAGATGATCTGCTACTCCTTGTTCTCTCTCTTAAACCCTAAATTATACTTAGAAAAGCTTAGAACACCCATTTAAATAGGAAAAATCTACACTAACTTGGAGCTGACTTTGAATTTATGCACTTTTGTTACACTTCGGTCACATCGAAGTCACGTTGAGTCTAGCCGGATATTCCTTCGGCTACAGCGAAATTTCATCAAAATCTATCTAAAGTCTCTATCTCTGTCTCCTTTAGGTTGCATCAAACCCTCATTCGATGGCACCAAACCTGTCTTCGGTCACACCTATTCCTTTATAACACTGCTCATGCACACACGTATCCCATCCCGTACCTTTGATAGACCATACACTGGACCCTAGTGCACCCAACAACCCCACATGAGTGATCTGTACTGGATGGCCTTGAAACCCTATCATGTGGACCACGTCGTCACTGTAGTTGCAATGGTGAAAATTGTGTATTAATCAGACCCTCCATTAGTGACATACGGTCCATCGAATCCACGACCCAAATTGCAACCTTGTAACACAAGCAACCTTTATTATGCTAGGCCCATTGGACTTGGGCCCATGTGGGCCTAAAGTCCACTTTCTAAAATATAGAAATTATCACTAGATAGGACAAACACTGCATGACAAATGTAAAGCTAGCACATATAAGACAATGTACTATAAGACAAAAATGTGTTCTACCTCAAAATCCATCATTAGCCATCTCCCTATGCCTCAGAAACTAATTCTGGCTCATGTCCATATCATCCTACACATGCATTCAATGCATGTCTTGTTTTGTGACACATCACTTCAAATGACTAATTGAAACACTCTACTTCATCATCCACCATGCATCACCTATAACCCACAATCCTTATCCATCCACTAGCCAATGCATGCCTAGATTTATTCCACCTTGGCAAATGCATGCTTAACACCATCTACCTTATCCATCCACTACCCATAACATCATCATATTCCACCTCACTTTTAGCACCAATAAGACCTCATAAATTTGCCACATCATCTTGCCTCCTCAACCCCCATTCTTTACAAAAGAGTAGGAGCTCTCTTACACTCATATTTTTGCTATGCTTAGAAATTTCTGAAATTTTGAGAGAGAGAGTGAGAGAAAGTGGGGCCAAGGTATGGCCCACTATCAAACCTAGAGGGAGTGGACCACTCATCATCATCCAGTTGTCCATTCATTCGAGGTGAGAGTATGCCCCCTCCTTCCCCCATTCTCTTCCTCTTCCTTCTTCTTCTTTTTGTATTTTTATGATGTGTGTGGGGCCAACTGGTGTGTAGCCCCTGTGTGCATATATGACTGGCCATGGTGGTCAACAAAGTGGCCTTCGTCAGTATGGTCCACCATGATGAACATTATATCCACACCTTTCACATGTAATCCCATTTTCCTATTTAGACAATAACTTGTAAAAATTTTATAAAATCAACCACATTAAGATCTAAAATAAAACTTGGTAGTAATATGAACGACTCTATGAGCTAAATATGGACCAAAATTTGTGTCCATCTAATGGTCCAATCTTATGTAGCATCAACTTTACTTGGTAGTTATCGAACAACATATAGATGGTCTTGATTACATAGACTCATTTTTGGTCCCTTTAATGAACCCATTATAAATATATATTCTATTGGATTCGTAGTAAATCGAAGTATCTTTCCAACGGTATATAATATGCATCGATCGGAGTTCAGATGACTGAGATCTTGGCCTTGTACAAAAATATATTTGGGGGCTTATTTTGGCTACATATTGTGTCGGCCATATTCATGATTCCAACGATCAAATCTATTTTATATTTTTTATTACACTTACTTGAGTTAGTTAATAATCATATATATGGTCTTCATGGTCAGATTCATTATTGATAGAATTTAGAAAATTCTGAACCAACAGATGCTTCTGTAAAGGTAAATCTTGAATTATCGTATGTGGTCTAAATGGATCCAAGACCCTGTATAATTAGAAACCTATATATAGCCTAAATGATGTATTCCCAAACCATCCATTGGCTCAGGATTTCTATGAGAGAATCCGATCATAGAGATTTGATCAACACATTTCATGTGCTACCTCTATATTGTATGTATGTTGTCTATAACATTCATCCTCTTATTGTGGACCCACGTAGTAGTGGGACCACTTATAATATATGTGTTTTATTAATTTATTTAATCTGTAAAAACATGTGCATTGATGTGTCTGTCTTATTTATGCCTTTCCAGCATGTGGGCCCCACTTGCGATTAGATCTATTTCCTTTTCTTCGCACTTTTTTTTTGTTTGCTAAAAATTTTGAAAGTACCTAACTATGTTGCATGTAGACCTCTTTGATACCTTGTGGTGGGCCTCACACTGTGTAGTTAAGGTTTCCACTATGGGAAATGTTTAATCCACATATCAGTGGGCTAGGATGTCCCACCTTTTTGTCGGGAATGATCCCCAAGTGTTTGGAAAGTGGGCCCAAAGTTGTGACAGACCCCATTGCTGAGAAATATCTGATTATTTTGTGTTTTGTACCAACTTTAGGCCTCTATAGTGGACCCCATGCATAAAATATGAGTGGGCCACTATTTGTAACTTTTAACCTATACTAGTGAATAGAGAAATAACATTTTACTTAGGCCAAATCAGGCCCCATATGATCGGGGAGTGGGTCCCAAAATTGGGCCATGCATGGTTGTGTGGAAAATTCTGTGTAAAAAATTAAAATACCTATGTTTGGCCTTACACGAAATATTATGTGTACATAACCAATTGGCCCCATCTTATATTTTTTGAATTTTACCAAGGGCACCTGACAGCATGCTGAAAGGTAGTCTCTTGTGATCATGGGACATAACTAATTCTGCAATGTGTTTCCTGCACATTTTCTCCAAGTACTCATGTTTGGGCCATCATCATAAATTGTAGAAACTCAATGAATGAGACCCGACTTATAGTTTTTAAAGCCCATACATAGAGCTACTAGATGGTTCCTCCTTTCACTAGATGTGGGCCCCACATGATCATAAATCTAAATCGAAGATGGCCAGAAACCAACCTTGTACCAAAAATCCGTTTGACATAAAATTTATGTGGGGACACATCAATGGGGTCCACCACCTTCCCATGGTATTTAATGCAACATCTAAACCATGGAAAAGAACTCCCAAGTGCTGGTGCGCCCAAAATCTTAGGTGGGCCATCTAGTGTGGGCTATCTTGTATAGGCTTTATCATTCATCTAAATGAGGCCCACCTGGCATGTTTTGTAAATGAGTGTTATTTAAATTGTGAAATATGTAGTGGAAAGATTTTGCTCCCTAGTTGTTGTCTCAATATATGGCTGGCTTTGGGCCCATCTAAATGAGGCAACCTTAAGGCCCAAATGGGCCCAACACTAAGAGAAATCATTAGGGAGTAAGAAGCCCACCATGGTAAACCTTCTTGGGCCCGTTAGGCAGACCCATTGCCTAGTGTCTAGTGCCTTGCATACTACCACTAGTCAATTGAATCCCTCTTAGTAGGGGCCCATTTGGATAATACAAGTTGTAATAGATGAACTTTCTTATTTTACTTTTGTGCATAAGGTTTGTGGGCCCAACATGATGTGCAACTTGTATAATGTTGGCATATGGATTTTATATTTGGGATTAGAATTTATCTTATAGTTGATGTTGGATTTGTGGGGCCCACTTAGTTGTAGAATTGGATCAAAATTATTGAAAAGTTGGGTGATTGGATGTTTATCCTACGTAAAATTTGCTTAGTGGTCCACCACGTGGGACCTACACTTAACCTATAGGATTGCGTACCTTGTGCGTGGTTTAAGGTCTATGTGAGAGTTACACCTAGGTGGGACACACCTATTAATGGTTGAGATAATGATACACGTGTGGTAACATGATAATGGGTATGATTTAAATGATGGGCATGATGTTGTTTATGTTTAATGTAATGTGATTGTGGATGGACTAGTTATGGTAGCATGTATACTAAAAATGATATGATAATGAATGCATGTGGTGATGGTCATGTTAGTCACATGCATATGACCACCATGCTCTTCTTGATATTGCTTACCTACTAGGTGATGTTTATATCCAAGTGATAATGATGCATTTATTGATAGTCGTGGTGATAACATGAAATAGATAACTGTCTTACTTGATGCCTGGATGATGATAAATAAATGATATTAGCGAACGTAAGGATGACCTTAAGCATGATGATGGATAGACACCTAATGCTTAAGACATGTATGATGATGGTGTTGGATGATGGACATGATATTGCTTATGCATGTGAATTCTTATATGCTATGTACTCCATGCACATGCACATTAAAAATGCACATGCTTGCATGATACAGGTTATAACGATGAATTTGATGTTAAATGATATCTATGATAACGATGATACATGTGAATATTTGTATTCCACCATAACCTATGCACCTTATGTATGTGCATACTATGTGAGCCTTGGCGGCCCATTTATTAAGTAATTACAAGAGGTGTGGGGCCTTAGTGTGCTATCGGGGACACTTAAATGTATGGACCTTTGTGTTACATTGACCATTCTTTAGTTGGGCCTAGTGCCTTGGGCTTGTGAAAGCCTACTTGCCCATAGAACTTGGAATACAAACTGGTTATAAATAACCATTGGATGAGAGGCCGAGTGAGCCCACTTCCATGGTCAAGGGAAGGGTGTTTGATTATTATTAGTTTGTTGGTCTACTCGGCCAATTGGAACTATTGTTAAGTAAAGCCCATGAGGGCATGATATGTATGGTAGATGTCTGGTGGCATGTGATCTGAGGTATGGTGAAGGCATGTGATGTGTTGTGATATGTGGTGAAGGATAATGGTGTGTGATGTGTAGCTCACACACGATGATTATGGCATGTGTTATGTAGCCAATATGCGATGGATATGGTATGAAATGTGTAACCTATACACAATGTTGGGTCACATAAGACTAGATTATAAATTGATGATTGAATCTTAGCTGGGCCTAGTGTTCAAAGTATTGGTATCGCTACAAGTTTCGTTGGCCAAGGATACGAAAACAATATTAATATCGCCGATAACCGGAAATGTGGGGAAACATGGGGAAAAGGTGGAATTTTCAGCGAAATTTCAGGAGATGTTAAAATATACATATTTACATATTTAGAAATAAAAAATTTACAAAAAGAATGCGTACATAACAAGTTTCCATTTAATGGGGCCTTAAAAGCATGTATTGTTGTAAGAAATCAGTCCAACCATCCCATCCGACCTATTTAACCATCCAATGTTCCATCCAAACATCCATCGATATTACAAAATATCAACAACACATGATATTTCATCAAAAAATCATCAACAATTGGAAAGGAAATGAAATATTGTAGTCTCAATATCGAGCATGTTGCGATATTGATAATATATGACAAATTGAACACCACATACAACCATGTACCCTTGAAAAAAATAAAAATAAGGATTTAGTATTCAAAATACTATTGATACACATAGGATACAGGCATTGCCTAGAATTTACATAGTCGAAAATATTGGTGATACATTGGCAATATTGATGCATTGGCAATACAAGCAACACTTAGAATTTACATAGTTGAAAATATTAGCGATTACAATAGTGATATTGATACGTTGGTGATATTTAGTGATACATTGTTAATGCCTAGAATTTCTAATACTACCAATGTTATCGGTATCGCTACCAGTGTTATCGGTATTACTAAGCTGGAGATAAAGATAATGTCAAAAATATTTCAATAATATCGGAGATAATTCGAACACTGGCTGGGCCCATGTTAAGGCCTATTGCTTATGTGTATTAGGGCCATGATCCGGCACTCATTAAGACAAGATTAAGGGTCTAGATAGACGTTCCCATGGAAAATAGGCTATAACCTAAGGGTTTACTATTTAGCATCCATGTACCATAACTTAGCAATTTGATCTATTTTTTCCTTTGATAGTTTGATATACGTAGTTGGTTCATGAGCATCCATTTTATGTATGCATGGCACATCATCAAATTGGGGCACTTGTGTTGGTCTATATACTTGGATGAGATCCACATATGTATTATGTTTGGGCCCTTGTGTTAGTCCTTATGCCTGGATGAAAATCCAGATGAGTTGGGGTATGTATATGCCTTTGCAATTCTGCATGCGATTATATGGGCTTTCATGGTGATGTACTTCATTGGCAAATGTTTTGTATAGTGGCTATATGATGGCTAATTGGGCGAGATGGTCTGTATTGAGGCCTTGTGATGGCCAAGTTGTTGATATTATTTAGAATGTTTTGAGAAGGGTGTGTTATGGCCACCCTGAGCTTAGATCCTGTGATTGGAGACACTTATCCTCCAATGAACTCGCTAAGATTTTCCAATTGGCTCCTCTTCCATCTTGTGTCGAGTGAGGGTAAGCACAGTAGGATTGGTATAAGATGAAAGTGCCCTGGTTTGTCAATTAGCGTATGTGTTGAGTCAGTTTATCTACAGAACCTGATAGGAAGATCAATTCAAGCGTCTGCCTCAATCGGATGTGTGCAAACTCGCCACAGGTAAATCTGAGCCTCACATTCCTTGTCCCAAATCACCAGGTAAGCTAAAACCCTTAAAAATAAGTTAGAATCTCATAGACTTTTAAGGTAAGAAAGCTTTTTCAAATTATAAAAATCTCTAAGTTTTCTTGCCTTGTCAATTTTATCGAAACACCTTCGATATGATCGACCTGCTCTATTGATGTCCTTGATGCCTTAACGATATCATCGATATGAGGACTAAAAGTGTCCAGCAACCACATACTCATCTGGACGGAATTATCGATATATCGATATACATATCGATATCATCGATATTCTAATCTCGACTTCATCGAGGATGGCTCGATAAGATTGACAGGCAGATTTCCAGCGCCCTTGTTTTTATAAGAAAATCACAAAATTCTTCGATATATCGATGCCTTTTCCGATACAATTTCAACTCAAATCTCGATCATATCGGGTGGTCATCGATGATATCGATCTTGGGCGCCAAGTTCTTCCAGCAAATATTTCAGGTTGGTTTTAACTTTGATCGGGGCCATTCGAGGAAATCGATATTCATATGTCGATGATATTGAAGCTGAGTCGATTGGATCGAGTCTGGACACAATCTGTCCAGCGAGTTTATTGGTAAATCTATAGGATTTATCGATCCCATCGACATTGCCTTCGATATCATAGATATGCAAATTCCGATGACATCGGCTGACCCCCGATCATATCTTAAAAACCTAGAATATTTCAAGTCTAGTCTCTCTCATTTTTCAAATGTCGAGGAATCGATCTTCATATCGATGGAATCTGAGTTTGAAATTCGATGACATCGACACGAGTATCGATGCCCTCGACTAGCTGGAAAAAGGTTTCAAAAGCGTATGACATTTGAGTTTGTGTCATCGAGCGGACCGTCAATGCTATCAAGAGTATACGCTCAATGATATCGACACCGCTCGATGATATCGAACTCTATCATAAATGTGACCGTTTTATATCCATTAGAACCTTTTTGCTTATTTAAAGAGAGACTTGTCTTTATTGCTGGGAGAGAAAGTAGAGAGAGCTTTTGACTGTTTAACTTTAGATCTTATACCCAAAGCCCTTTCTCTCAGGGGAGGATGACCCTTTCTCTCAGGGGAGTTCATCCTCCGATCCACCCTCACCATTAATATTCAATAGAGTGGATTGGGGAATGAACTTCCACATTCAAGGATCCTCCAGCTACCACCTTAATGGTAAATCATTAAGTTGGGATGCCTTGAATGCTTAGATGATTGGAACCACTCTATCTTTCTTATAGGAAAACCTTTAGAGAGTTGGATTCCATCATAACCTTGACCCAACCCGTCACTATATATCGGTACATCTTTTGTGTTGCGGATCAAGGGAGCAGAAGACTCTTCGTTAACAAGGAAGAAGAGATCTTCGACATTGTGCTAATCAGGACTCATCAACTTATTTGTAAGTATCTAGAGTCCAAGAAGACACATGTGATCATTCCTTTTTAGGATTGGGTCTTAAGTGGTTCTCATCCTTTGAAGTCCTCAAGGAGGCCTCCGGCGGGAGTGTACATGGTGGGTGCATTGTGTGGACCCTTGATCTGTGGAGAGCATAAACATCTGGTTGAAAGTGAACTAGTAAAACCTTAGGTTTGAGGTGAACCGCGTGAAACCTCGGGTTTGAGGTGAACAGTGTAGAAACCTTTGGTAGGGTCTTATGGAAGATCCTTGGCCAGTGTGCCTAAAAGTGGGTGCGTTGTGTTGATCCTTGCTTGTGAGAGCATAAACAGTCAGCCTCAGTGTAGGTTGTAAAGGTTGAAGGTGAACCTGATTTAAAACCTTAGGTTTGAGGTGAACCGCTGTGAAACCTCCTTAGTGAAATCCGGTACACTCAAGGGTTGAGTGCGGTTACCGGGAGTGGAGTAGACAAGTTGTCAAACCACTATAAAAATGACTGTGTTTGAGATTGCTGTTCTTCTGATTGTGTGATTTACTTTAATATTTGCATATCTGAATATCTAAAATCACATGTCACACACTTACACAGTCATATCCATCATAAACTAGTATACATATTGTTTACCTCTTAAACAGTTTGTGATTGGATCCTCTACCAGGCTTGGAAGCCAGTAGAGTTAGTTTTGAGTAATCCTAATATGTGCCTTGTTAGGATTAGTGTAATAGGATTTTAAATAAATCATAAAAATTTTTAAAAGTCCTATTCACCCCCTCTAGGACATATTGGCTTATCCCAACTTCAACTAAAGCGGTCTTTACAGCAATTTCAATTGGTATCAGAGTGAGTCTCTCTTTAAGGGTTTCACCACCTAGAGAGTGATCTTGACTGAAGTTAGGATTATGGCTAAAGGAGAGGGCTCATCGGTCACTAGGCCTCTAGTATTTGATGGCTCAAATTATGCATACTGGAAGGCTAGGATGCATTACTTTCTGAGATCTTTGAATCATGATGTTTGGGATATAGTTGAAAGCGGATACGTGCCACCAATTAAACAAATCGTACTTGACAGTGGCACAACCATCACAAAGCCCAAACCTAAAGAAAAGTGAATGGCGTTCGACAAGGAAAAATAGACAGCTGAAGCAAAAGCTATGAACGCTATCTACTGTGCCGTGTCCTATGACACTTTTAACCAAATAAGTATGTGTGGGACATCCAAGGAAGCATGAAACCTATTGAAAACAACCCATGAAGGCATAAGCACTATGAAGAGATCCAAACTTCAACTCATGACTTCACAGTTCGAAAGTCTCAGCGTGGAAGAGCATGAGACCTTTATGGAGTTTTTCACAAAGTTGAATATCATTTGTAACTCCATGGGTGGATTGGGAGAAAAAGTTCCGGTTCCTAAAATCTATAGGAAAATACTTAGATCATTGCCGGAACGGTTTAATCCCAAAGTAACAACAATTGAAGAGTGTAGGAACATAGACGAAATGAAAGTACAAGAACTAGTAGGTTCCTTACAAAGTTTTGAACTACACTTCAAATAAACCCAAAAATCCAAAACAACTGTCCTAAAAACTTCTAAGAAAACATTACATGAGGACAGTGAGAGCGAAAAGGAAGATGAAGATGAGGAAGTGGCTTTGCTAGCACAACGATTCAGGAAGTTCTTTCAGAAAAATCGTGGCCAGCCCTCTAGAGGAAGAAAGGTGAACAACAAACCTTCTGCAGGCAAATTTGGTAGAAGAACCAAAGAACCAAAGAACCATAATGCTATGCCTATCAGGAGTATGGACACCTATCAATCGAATGCCCAAACAAAAAAACTAAGGGCAAGGCAATGGCTGCCACGTGGGATGATACTGAAGAGTTAAATTCAGAATCTAGTGACTCAGAAAGCGATGGAGATCGGAAATCATTGAAAATACTCATGGTCTTTACTGCTTCAATCATTTCGACTGAATCTGAGAACGAGAAAGAACAGCAAGCCACTGAATCATTTACATTTGATAATGAGGAAACTGGAGAAGAAGAAGAAGAAGAAAAGGATAAACTACAATATGCTTATAATCAACTCTATATTCATAGCATAAATATCTTTAAAAGGCTCGAAATAGTGGAAAACAAAAGTAAGTTGCTACAAAAAGATTTAGATAAAACATTGAAAATCAACACACAATTAATAAATGATCTGCAACAATATCATATGGATAATGATAAGCTTAAACGAATTAATACCTTTCTTGAAAATGAGTCTTAAAAATTGAACAAATAGGTCGAGATCTTAAAAGATAAAATTGTACTTCTTCAAAATGAAAATCATACAATCATGTTTGACCTTGAAGAATCCAAAAAGATGGCCAAGATAAATTGTAAGTTTTCCCAGAGTGGTGAGAAGTTAGAAAAACTTTTAGGTATGGGAAAATCTGAAAATAACAAAAGTGGCTTAGGATATGAGAAAGTCAGAGCTAAAACTGGGTATGGAACATAAATACTTGAAAAATCTAATGCCTCCAACAGCAACACAAAAACTAATCAAGTAGTTGAATCAAATAAGAAAATTAAATCTACTATAAGTAAGAACCCGGTCACAAAGTGGATAATTAAAGAAAAGAAGAATTGTCTTGCTACTCACTCAGATCACTTAACAGGCAATGATACTAAGTGGTACCTTGACAATGGTTGCTCTAGACATGTTACAGGTGACATGTCCCTCCTTTCAAACTATAAGAATCTTTATAATGGGATAGTCACCTACGGAGATGGAACCACTGCTAAAGTAATTGGACATGGAATCATAAAAGGAATTCAGTTGCTTGAAAAAGAGAATGCTTTCTGCATAAAAGGACTGACACATAATCTCCCAAGCATATCTCAAATTTGTGATAATGGGCATATAGTTAAATTTAACAAATAAGAGTGCGAAATCCTAGACCAATCAGGAAGATCAGTAATGAAGGGTCATCGCACAAGCAACCACTACTACACTATCAGTGGCATAGAAAGAACTGATGCCTAGAAGTGCTGAGCATAAAAGGACAAGTCTAGATCATGCATCTAGATCTGGATATTTGCTGAAATGATGCAATTTTGCTAAGCTTCAAATGATATACCTGAGGTTCCTCACCTCCATCTTTTGTATATAAACATTCAAATGTTTATAATTTTTGATGTGTACAGTAATTGTATATAACTTTGCTGAGTATGCTATTGATTCATAGAAATACTAAAAGTATACTCAAAGGGTCGTCTGTATACTGAAAAAGAAAGATATTGATCTTCTATATGCCTATCGATATGTCATTCCCGATTAATCGATCATGGGTCGATATCATCGACATCTCTTCAGAATGTTAAAAGTCACATGATCAGGACTTCTATCGAAGCAATTATTGATAACATCAGATGAGGATCATCAATATAATCGAAAGTAAGTTCGATAAAATCGAAGACAGTAGCTCGATAAAAGGCAGTCGAGAGGAAAAATCTTATTTTTCTAAAAAATTCTTTGTTTTGCTTTCTGTTCGAATCTTCGGCCAAAAGACCATCGACGGGTCCTAGAAGCTTCAAAAGAAATGGTTATTATCCTTCCATTTCTTCCACTCCAGAGTTTAATCTCACTTTTGGTCGGGTATTCTTTGTTCTTTTGGTTGACCATCCTTACCTTTGGCTGTCTCTTACACTGAAAAAAAAAACAATCATGAACAAAGGGAAGGGTATGTCTCTTTCCCAGTCTTCAAAAGGAAAAGCGAAACAATCCAGCATGCATCAACTCATTCCAATGGTAAGACATCCTGCCACTGTTGGTGAATGTCTGATTCTTAACAATGCCATTGAGTCTTTTGGAGTGGACCTCCTTCTAGAAGTGATTGGATGGCAAAACATTCTAAATCTTGGTGGTACTTTTCAAATAGGGGTGATCCATGAATTTCTCAGTAAATGTCATGTTATTCATGATGATCCACCATGCATTCAAGTTAAATTCCTGCATTACTCGAAGCACATCACTCCCATCACCTTGAGTAATCTTCTAGACCTCGAGGTCACTCGCATTCCAGTTACCAGCCGGAATCTAAATGGTCTCGGCGTCTGGGGAGAGATAACTCATTCACTGTGTTAGGGAGTCACTATTCCTCAGAACGATGATAATTCCCTTCATATTAATCATCTTGGATCCACGTTTAAAATCCTTCATGACATTTTTGGGTCCAATGTCTATTTGTGTGATGTTAATGGTAATCATCTGTCTCCCTTTGTGTTAAATGTGTTGTATGATGTGTATCAAGAAGTTCAGGTGTGCCTCCCAACACTTCTTCTTAAGTAGCTAATTCGGGTCATTCAAGACAATCATCAGGATATACTAGCTTTTCCTATACTCATCTGTAAATTAGCTCATCATGTGGGTATCCCTGCCACATCTGATACAGTCTATCCAGAGACATGGTTTGACAGTGATTCGGCTCAGGTGGCTCAACAGCCGTGTCTTCCTTCAACTCTTCCCAAGAATAGTGCTCCTCTGCAGTTGGCTGCTCCATATGCTCATCCGTCATGTCCATGGGGATCCAACCAAACGCCACCGCTAAGTCTGGAGTCCATCAAAAATCGCCAAACTCATCACCTCGAACGCCACCTACTGAACGGTATGACAAGCATGGAGGAGCGACTTCACAATTGTGATGAGAGACGTCTCACCGTGATTGAAGAAAAAGTTGATTCTCTCCAGCAAACAAATCAGTGAGTGGTTGACTTTCTCACACATGTTGATTCTCGGAGTCGCTAGGAACTGATCATGCAAGTTCTAAGTCATTCTTGTTAGGTACCTATGCATGTACTTGGTAATTTTTGTTGGGATAATAGTTAATTTGTTGCCAATCTTGGGCAGTTTATTTTGGTTAGTTGGATATTTTGGTTTCATTGGCTGAATAGAATTCATATTTCTAATGCCATTTTTATACTTTAAAGATCCCCTGGTTTATCAAGTTTCTGATATGGAATGCATATGATGTCTCTAATGAATATTCTAAACTGCTATATCACTGCTCTATCTTGTCTAAAATGCATCCATAAACTCTGAAATTGATGTCTGCTTAAACTGACTTACTCATTATACATCAATGCGTTAAAACTGTATGCTTCTGACTGGATGGTTCTCCCAAATACTTCTAGCTTCGTCAATATCACCTGATATATCTTTGTCAATGACTGACAAAAAGGGGGAGAACACTTCAAACACCCGAATGAAAATTGTATATTTGCTTGGATGTTGTTGCAGGTGTTAAGGGGAGTAGCTGCATCAAGTAAGGGGGAGTTTGTAGAGAACAACTACTGGTGATGTACATGGGCTAGGAATTGTAAAATTGTGTAAAAAACATGTACACACAATTTAGGATGTCTTTGTCTAGAATGTTATAGGGTGTTTTGGGATTTTGTCATGTAATTGACAAAGGGGGAGATTGAAAGTGCCCTGGTTTGTCAATTAGCGTATGTGTTGAATCAGTTCATCTACAGAGCCTGATAGGAAGATCAATTCAAGCGTTTGCCTCAATCGGATGTGTGCAAGCTCGCCATAGGTAAATCTGAGCCTCACATCCCTTGTCCCAAATCACCAGGTAAGCTAAAACCCTTAAAAACAAGTTAGAATCTCATAGGGTTTTAAGGTAAGAAAACTTTTTCAAATTAGGAAAATCTCTAAGTTTTCTTACCTCGTCGATTTTATTGAAACACCTTCGATATGATCGACCTGCTCTGTCGATGTCCTCGATGCCTTAACAATATCATCAATATGAGGACTAAAAGTGTCCAGCAGCCACATACTCTTCTGGACGGAATTATCGATATATCGATATACATATCAATATCATCGATATTCTTATCTTGAGTTCATCGAGGATAGCTTGATAAGATCGACATGCAGATTTCTGGCGCCCCTGTTTTTATAAGAAAATCACAAGATTCTTCGATATATCGATGCCCTTTCCAATATAATCTCAACTCAAATCTTGATCATATCGGGTGGTCATCGATGATATCGATCTTGAGTGATATTTCAGGTTGGTTTTAACTTTAATCGGGGGCCATTTGAGGAAATCGATATTCATATGTCGATGATATCGAGGCCGAGTCGATTAGATCGAATCTGGACACAATCTGTCCAACGAGTTTATTGGTAAATCTATAGGATTTATCGATCCCATCGGCACTCCTTCGATATCATCGATATGAAAATTCTGATGACATCAGCTGACCCCCGATCATATCTTAAAAACCTAGAATATTTCAAGTCCAGTCTCTCTCATTTTTCAAATGTTGAGGAATCGATCCTCATATCGATGGAATCTGAGTTCAAAATTCGATGACATCGACACGAGTATCGATGCCCTCGACCCTTGCTCTGTGGAGAGCATAAACATCTGGTTGAAGGTGAACAAGCAAAACTTTAGGTTTGAGGTGAACCGTGTGAAACCTCGGGTTTGAGGTGAACCGTGTAGAAACCTCCAGTAGGGTCTTATGGAAGATCCTTGGCCAGTATGCCTAAAAGTTGGTGCGTTGTGTTGACCCTTGCTTGTGAGAGCATAAACAGTCAACCACAGTGTAGGTTGTAAAGGTTGAAGGTGAACCCGATTTAAAACCTTAGGTTTGAGGTGAACCGCTGTGAAACCTCCTTATTGTAATCCAGTACACTCAAGGGTTGAGTGCGGTTACCGGGAGTGGAGTAGACAAGTCGTCGAACCACTATAAAAATGACTGTGTTTGAGATTGCTGTTCTTCTAATTGTGTGATTTACTTTAATATTTGTATATCTGAATATCTGAAATCACATTTCACACACTTACATAGTCATATCCATCATAAACTAGTATGCATATTGTTTACCTCTTAAACAGCTTGTGATTGGATCCTCTACCAGGCTTGGAAGCCAGTAGAGTTAGTTTTGAGTAATCTTAATATATGCCTTGTTAGGATTAGTGTAATAGGATTTTAAATAAATCATAAAAACTTTTAAAAGTTCTATTCACCCCCCTCTAGGACATATTGGCTTATCTTGACTTCGACTAAAGCGGTCTTCACTGCAATTTCATAAGAGTCATTTCCACTGTCGAGATTGGGAAGGGAAAAGGTTTGATGAGCCTACCTACCGTCGTATGCCGGGTTGAAGTGGGTGGTATTCCAACTAGCCGGGTAGGGAGAAACAAATTAGGGTCCCTAATTGTTATGCCAATGGCTAGATGGGTACGGGTTAATGCACCCAATACTTTACTTTTTGGAAATACGTCTCATGCTTGTGTAAAGATGTTGGATTACACGTGTGTGGTATGTTTGTAATTCTTGATGGAGATGTATCATGTGGTGTGGTGGTATACAAGTAGAGATGAGGGATGTTCAACATTTGACTCATGCATTCATTCATCCCCTATTCACTCAGGCTGGTGGTGTGTCACTAAATCATCATGTGCACTTTTCGCAATGGCCACGATTTTGGTTAAGTATGTGATTAACCTGAAATCAGAAGTTTACCACATTTAATGTAGCTATCCAAATAAGGTATGAGACCGATTTGGATATAAGTCCTTTATGATGGACCCCACGGCTTGTAATACCGCGTACTATCATCCTGATTACACACGTTAGCTTTGTCATCCTTTTTCCATTGTATGCCTTATTGTAGAATATAGAATTGCATTATCTTGTATGTGATTATTGGCTAATCTCATGATTCACGGTCACTCGTTCGAGTAGTATGCCCAACATTAATGACATGTTTATGATAACCTATTAAGCTATAATAACATTCTTGATTGATAACATGCTCACCTTGATAACATACTTGGTTGATAACATGCATGTGGTTGTTTTAGATGTCAGCACCCTGATAAGCCATATTTTACTCTTAGCACATCGTAGACTCACGAGATGTGGTTTGCTCATACATATAATTTACACCTTTTTCACAATGCGTTTAGTAGTAGGATACATGCAGGGGTTATTGGAACTTACTACTATTTCCTTCATTGTTGTTGAGATGATTATACTTCTATATATTTAATAATGAATAATGTATATGGTTATTTTGGGTGACCGTCCTTGGAAGGACAAGTCTGTCTCTTAGATGTATGCGTTGATGCCATGTATATGATGTGTAACCGCCTAATCAGATTAAGCATTTGAGAAGAAAAAAAAATCCTCCGCCATGAGCTAAGTTTGGTGTTTAAGAAGTTCGTTAACCATTCACCAAGTCTAGTAATTGGTGAGAAAGTTGCTTTGACACGAGTTCCGGACTTGGGAAGTAGTAGTGCCCGGGTTCTGAATTTGGGGCATGACACGTAAGTGTCAAACTAAATTACATATGAAAATCATAATTTCTTGTTGGACTGTTTTATGTACTTTCAGTCGAACTAAACAAACCTCAAGTGGAACCAAACAATCTGTTATTTCTGTCATTGCATTTTGTGATTTTTTTCAGTATTATCTCTCTCTCCTTTGTGGTTGGTTTTCTTGGATCTTTGACACTTAAATTCTTCAATAATGTCCTCTAAATCTTCAATTCTTCACTTTGTCATTCTTTGAGCATTAAATCTTCTCTTTAATCACATTTTCATTTTAGCTCTCAAAATCATCTCACATAGCAAAACATATGCAATTAAATCGATTAAACACACTTATGCATATAAACCAATGCACAATAAGGAAAAAATATGCAATATTTTATACTCAACATACCCCCAACTAGCGTTTTGCTAGTCCCAAGCAAAACATGTGAAAAACTAATCTTCAAAACCCAACTTCAAACCTCTCTCAGGAAAACAACATTCTGTATAATGTTGTGTATGTAGGTAGAATTCAAAGATTCAAGGATGAAATATTGTTAGTCTAGAACTTAATATGTCTAGTAAACCATTAAACTAAATTCTCTTTCATCAATTAATTAATAGAATGCATTCAAACAGAAAATTAGCGTGCTCAATGAATTCCAACTTATAATTTATGAGAGTCAGCCTTCCCTCCATGGTATTAACTATGATGATTACTTCAAAGTGATCAGATCAACACAAGTTGCTGATTCCGAACCCATCTCCCTTTCCACTTATGTTTTCAGCTTTTTAATTTTTCATCAATGGCTTTCACACTCATTTCTTCTTATTTCCATATTTTCCTCATTATTTTCTCACTTTTTTTAAAATATTAGTCTTTTAAGCACATGCAATAGCTAGCCATTTTCAATTCTACTCTTTTTTCAGTTGGTCTTATATATATATATCAAGGTAGATGAGGATCTCTAGGCTTAGTTCCTAACTTTTTTGAGTAATCATCAAACTAAACACTAAGAGTTCAAGTTAACCTTGAAGAATATGAGTCATATGTGAATTGTGAACAAGACTCAACTAATGTTTAAATTTTCCTATCAAAAAATTCGTCAAAAGAACTTGTTCAAAAATCTACTAATCAACTACACTCTAGACTTTCAAAAATTATTTTAGTTGTCATCATCCTATACTTGCATAGACGCAAATACACAGAAAATCAATCTTCAAAAAGAGTTTTGAAATCTGAAAGTTATTTTAATTTTTTTTCTCAAATCAATAAAACACTAATTGATTCCATCAAATCTTACCCCCCAACTTAAAATCTACGTTGTCCTCAATGTAGAAAGATATGTAATACATCATAACATGAGACAATGAAAATAAAAGAGGAGCGAGTAAGAGAGAGTACCCAAGGAAGATCAAAGGAATGACGTGAAATCTCCATTATTTAAAGGGTCTCAACTAGATAAAAATAAACTAACATAAAACCTAAACTATTCTAACCTAATCCTAATAAAGCAGTAAATGAATAAATGGACCTCCATCCGACCAGAAAGTTAATCCAGATAGATAGGATCTTTTAGAGGGATGGACATATCCTCTGAATCAAATTTCTCAGTAAATGGCTTAAGGCAGTGACCGTTCACTTTGAAAATATTACCATTTGCTGGATTTCCTAGCTCGATAACCCCATTAGGATAAACTGTTTTGGCATTAAAGGGGCTGGTCCAATGAGATCTTAGTATTCCGGGAAAAATATGAATTCTCAAGTTATATAAAAGGATTTTCTAATGTGGTTTAAAGTTTATACAAAGGATGTTCTTATCATGGAATACCTTCATCCTGTCCTTGTATATCTAAGAGTTCTTGTAAGCCTCATTCCGAATTTCATCAAGTTCATTTTGTTATAATTTGTGTAGCGGGCTAACTTTGTTGAAATTAAAATTGAAATTCTTTATAGCCCAATATGCCTTATGTTCCAACTCCACAAGTAAGTGGCAAGCTATCCCATAGATAAGTTTATAGGGTGACATACCAAGAGGGGTTTTATACACCGTACGGTAAACCTATAGTGCGTCGGTTAGTCAAAGTGACCAATCCTTGCAATATGGGTTAACTATTTTCTCCAAAATCTGTTTGATCTCCCTATTTGATATTTCAGCTTGGCCAGTCCTCTGAGGGTGATTAGGGGGTGCTCACTTTATACGAAATACCATATTTCTTCATTAATGTTTCAAATGGTCCATTACAAAAGTGAGATCCTTCGTCATTAATGATGACTCGAGACGTTCCGAACCTGGAAAAAATATTTTCTTTTAGAAACTTAATGACATCTGATGGTCATTATTTTGACATGGAATTGTGTTAACCCATTTTGAAACATAGTGGACCGCAAGGAGAATATAGAGATTTTTTAAAAGATGGAGGGAATGGCCCCATGAAATTGATGCCCCAACAATTGAATGCTTAGATGATTAGAATAGGGTTCAACGACATCATACTTTGATAGGATATTCCACTAAGTTTATAACATCTCTCGTACACTTTGTAAAATTTATTAGTGTCCCTGAACAGAGTGGGCCAATAAAAGTTACATTGTAGTTTAAATGTGGTCTTCTTAGCCAAAAAGTGACCACCACACACATATGAATGACAAAAGGATATGACACTGTGTTGTTCATGATTAGACACACATCTCTTTATAAATTGATATAGGTAGTATTTGAAAAGGTATGGATCATCCCAGAAAAACTTCCGTTCATGATTAGACACACATCTCTTTATAAATTGATATAAAAAATTTCTTCTTATCTTGCACAATCAAATGAGTAAGAATTGTACCTATAGTAAGATAATTGGCAATGTCAGTGTACCAAGGTAATTAGGAAATTTTGAAGAGTTTTTCATTAAGGAACATGTCATTAATGGGTGTCGTCTCTATGGAATCGGACAAAATAAGCCGTGAGAGATGGTCAACCACTACGTTTTCTACTACTTTCTTATCTTGGATTTCTATATCGAACTCTTGGAGTAAAAGGATCCATCTTAATAAATGAGGTTAACATTCTTCTTAGAAAGAAGGTACTTTAGTGTCATATAGTCGGTAAAGATGATGATCTTGGATCCTATTAAGTAGGACCTAAACTTGTCGACGACGAACACTATGGCTAGGAGTTCCTTTTCTGTAATGGAGTAGTTCACCTGGGCAGGGTTTAGAGTTTTACTAACATAGTATATAACATAGAGCTTCTTCTTTTTTCTTTAGCCCAATACTGCCCCAATTGCATAATTGCGCTTGTCAACATGCCCTTGTTCTTGGTGAAATTTTTTTGGCATTCCTCACTCTACTTGAAGGGGGTTTCCTTTTGAAGAAGGTTGTATAAAGGATGAGAGATGAAACTAAAGTCATTTATGAACCTTTAGTAGAATCCGACATGTCCTAAGAATGATTGCACGTCGCATATGCTCTTGTGTGGTAGTAGATTAGAGATTAAGTCGATGTTAGCTTTATCCACCTCAATTCTATGGGATGATATGATGTGTCCAAGGACTATGCCCTTTTGAACTATGAAGTGACATTTCTCCCAATTCAGCATAAGGATCTTTTCTTCACATCTCTTTAGCACCGATTTCAAGGGCTCAAGACACTTACTGAAAGAAGATCCAAAGATGGAGAAGTCATTCATGGAGACCTCTAAAAACTACCTTACCATGTCAGGAAAAATACTCAACATGTATCGTTGAAATGTGGCGGGGCCATTACACAATCTGAATGGCATCCTTTGGTAGGAGAAAGTGCCAAAGGGACATGTAAGCATAGTCTTTTTCTAGTCTTCTAGGGCTAACTTTATCTGGTTCTAGCTCGAATACCCATCCAAGAAGCAAAGTAGGAATAACCTGCTAACCTTTCCAAAATCTGGTTAACAAAGGGCAAAGAAAAGTGGTTCTTCCTTGTGACAGTATTCAGTTTTCGGTAGTCAATGCATATTCTCTAACTAGTAGTGACTCTAGTTAGCATGAGTTCATTATCCGCATTAGCTACGATGGTGATTCCAGACTTCTTAGGCACCACCTGAGTTGGACTCACCTATTGGCTATCGGATATAAGGTATATCATACCCACATCCAATAGCTTTAGTACCTTTGCCTTAACCACTTCTTTCATGTTTGGATTTAAATGACATTGTGGTTGTCTAGATGTTTTCATATTATCTTCGAGGTGAATGCGGTGAGTATAAATCAGGAGGTCAATTCCCTTGAGGTCCGCAATAGTCCATCCAATGGCTCCTTTATATTCTTTAAGAGTAGAACTCAACATACTCTCTTATTCCTTATCCAAGTGGGAAGAAATCACCAGTGGATATGTCTCATATTGACTCAAATAAGCATATTTAAGATTAGTAGGCATAAATTTTAGGTCAAGCTTTGGTGCTTTGACATTAGACGGTAGAGGCTTTAAGTTGTTAGAGATAATCGTTCAAATTTAGGCCTCCACTTGTTAGGTTAAAATACCGGTGTCGCATAAAGTAAGGCATCCATCTCCCTAATCATATCATCATCTAAATCAGTGGAGTGGGCCAAGCACGTCTTTAAAGTGTTAGAGTACGAAGTTAAAATTGACTTGTCTTCCATGAATGAATCTATCAAGTTAATTTCATGGACATCATCACCATCCTCTTATTGTTTGCACATATTGAACACATTCAACTCGAGTATCATATTCCCAAAGGATAGTTTCATAATCTTGTTCCTATAATTGATTATGGCATTTGATGTGTCTAGGAATGGGCGGCTAAGGATGACAAGAATCTGAGTGCTAGCATCAATGGCAAGCTACATATCCAAAATAATAAAATCTACTAGATAATAGAATTTGTCGACTTGGACAAGCACGTCCTCTATCATCTATTGCGGTATATGAATCGAATGATCAACGAGTTGGATGTGATCTTGGTGGGTTTTAATTCACCTAGGCCAAGTTGTTCATAGACTGAATAGGGGATCTGAAAATGAGAGCGTAAGAAGTCCTAGAGGGGGGGGGGGGGGGGAGGGAGGGAATATGACTATGCCAAATAATCGAATAAAGTGCTGAATAATAAATAAATCAGAGATCTCAATTACCTTAATATTAAAACATTGATTCAAACTGATTCGTAGGACAACCTTCACCTAAACAAGTTTAGGTAGGACAACCTTATTTCACAAATGTGATTAGAATCAAAATTCCAAACTATGCAAGAGTAAATAAAATAAATACTACAATCATTTACCACTTGTACTGAAATGAAATTACAACCATTCACCACAAAAATAATAAAAGCATTCACCACAAACACCAAGAATTACAGTGGTTCGGTGTGTTAACAACTGTCTCAAATAGCTACACCTACTCCACCCCCAAAATTACTCTCCATGTAATTTTGGCTTTCAATATGAATAAGGTTTTCTTAGGGTCACCTTAAGACCTGATACAGTTGTGATTTTACCTGGCTATCACAAACAAAAACCCTCACTGAGATTTTCTGGCTATCTCAGAAAAACCAAATACAGAAAGTAAACAAATGTATACTTATCTTCACCGTAGAAGAAGCTGTAGCCGAAGAACTTTTTTTTCTTGAATGTCGAATGTTCAATGTTCAGTTCGATAGAAAAGGTCCAGGGTTCTATTGAATTTAATTAACATTAAACTAATGACTACTTGCATTAATTCCTTTAAATGTCAATAAGAAGAGTCATATCCACTCTCTTTAAAATCAGAATGACAGAGTCTGAGATTAAAGATTAAACAAAAATATATAAAAAGTAATTTATAAATACTGTTCAAATAGCTTGAATATAAAAGAAGTTTCTCTCTCACTTGCAGAAGGATTTGGATAGTTTTGAATTAATTTTCGGATCGAGAGAGAACCTCAATTTATAGGCAAAGAAGTTAGTTCTTCGACTGGCCTAAGCATCAGATTCAGTTCTAATGGATTTTCAGATTTAAGAGGGATAAGATTTAACAAATCTTCAACTAGTCGAAGGCCTTGTTTGGCTGCTCGAGGGTGGTCTTCGATTGGTTGAAGGTGGTCTTCGACTGGTGATTGGTCGAAGGATCCAAAATCTGAATGGATTTAGTTACTAGACTTCGAGCCGAGAAACCTAGGGCTAGTCAAGTAGGCCACTCGACTAGTTGAAGAAGCAACAAAATTTATGTTTTACTTCTATTTGTTCTAGGCCTGGCCGAGTAAAACTTAGGCTAGTCAAGCCAAACCTTAGGTTGGTCGAAACTTAACCAAATACAAGCATAGAAACCCAATTTTAAATAGTTTTTGAAAGCACTTAAACCTAAGTTCTTTCTAGGGTTTATAATACTTAAATTGACTGAACTTCTTTGTCTTGAAGTAGATTAAATACTTGAACTTCTTTATGGAGCTTGATCTTCTACTAGAACCTCATTTGATCTTGACTTCATGTTGTCTTTCGAGCTTGATCTTCTACTTGAACTTGAGCGTGATCTTCTATTAGAACTTGGACTAGGCTTGAACTATGATCTTGAACCATACTTGAAGATCTCTTGATAATATGTTTTTACTAAATGAATTTTGACAAATAAAGTGTGCTTTAAACATTATAGCACTTATAAGATCAAATTCTCACTCGCCCCAAATCAAGTAAAGCATGCTCAATCCGTGGTTCCTGATCACACATGAGATGGTTGGGATATCGAGATCTTTGTATTTTTGGGGCACATCTTGTTTGATGATGACACTCACTTTTTTCTGTTAAAAGTATTTTTTTCTGAACATTGTGTTGTCTCTTAGTTGTACAAAGCTCCTTAAGGAAGTTGGCATATGATGGGATTTTTTAATGACATCCAATAAAGTGATGTTGATTTTCACCTGTTTAAGAATCTCTAAGATATCCTGAGTGTTGGGTAGAAGTTTGGATGAGATCAACCATTGTGGGAATGGAGCCACCGACTTACATTCTTTTTTTGGTTCTTTCTAATGTGGAGTGTCGCTAGTCTCATCATCACTTTTAGATTCTTGCGAGTCCTTAGGCTTCTCAGCCCTTATCGGGAGGCTTTTGTCAATTGCTTTTCCACTTTTAAGAGTAATAATGGAATTGGCTTGCTCCACATGTTGGGAGGAAGAGCTGGGGCCACTTATCTCGCATTGTGGTTTTGGGTTAAGTAAAGGTTAGGTTGGAAGAGTCCCCTTTTCCTTAATAGTTAGTTGTGACTCCAATATTTGAATGGATGATGCAAACATTCCTAAAGATGTTCTAATATCCTGGAATGCTTGCATAGTATTTTGATTGAACTGCTCTTGTTGTTAATGAATTTTTGAACTGGATTCTTTTGGATCCTTTTCTGTGTTAATAATAGAATGAGGGTTAAAGGAAGTGACCCTTGAGGATTTTTATCAATATTAACCATTGGTCCATTCCTCCAACTAAGGTTCGGGTGGTTCTGCCAATTAGAATAGTATGTGTTTGAGATTGGAGCATTGAAAGGCCTTTGAAAATTGTTCATAGCATTGGATTGCTCATGTAACAACTCTTGAAATAAAGGAATTGTAGGACACTCTTGTGTGATGTGAATGTTACTTACATAAATACCGTAAATAATTTTAAGGGTCTACTTGGGTTTGACCGCTTCTACCTTCTTCAATTCCATGGCTTTAACCTTTCTTATGAGGTTGGCCACCCAAGCATTGGCATCATATTTTTTCCTTAAGACGTACATTCTTCCCTTTTATTGGACTAAGTCAACTTGGGATGGGTTGTCTTCGCTGAAGTATCTCAGGATTGCACATTTTCAGCTAACATGTCAACATAGTCCCATGCATCATCAAGATCCTTGTTTATGAACTCTCCATTGGACATCATTTCTATAAATTAGCTCATGGTGAAGTCAGTCTATCACAGAAAAAACTTATTACATGCCAAATTTCATAGCCATGATGTGGGCAAGCACTTAGAAGATCCTTAAAACTCTCCCAACATTGGAATAATGTTTCTTCCACTTTTTTTGAGAAGTTCATGATGGCCCTTTTAAGAGTGTTGGTCTTATGAACTAGGAAGAACTTTTTAAGGAACTCTTGGGTTATCTCATCCCATGTCCCAATCAATCTCAGTCTTAAGGAGTGAAGCCATGACTTGGCCATCTCCTTTAATGAAAAGGAAAACAATTTTAGCTTTAGAGTATCATCCGACACATTGTTAAAGTGTAGGGTCATATAATCTCATCAAACTCCTTGAGATGTAGATATAGACTCTAAGAATCTCCTCCATGGAATTTTGGAAGTAGTTGGATCACTTTCAGTTTAAAATCCATGTTTCTTGCATTATGTAGAAAAATCATGATGGAAGGTGTGATCGTCCTAGTTGGTTACAAATAATCACGTAGGGTTCTAGCTAGAGGACTATTGTCCACACCGATCTCATCTTGTTGTTCATCAACACAACAATGAGGTTGATTCTCATGCATATTCTCGCCAATTTAGAGGATCTTAGGTGTTGTCTAATCCGGTAATAGATAGGAAATCCTTTAACTAGTCTTTCACTTAGGCAATGAAGAGTGTTGTCTTGAACCTACTTGGGCATGAACCACTCAAAACCTAATTCTAAACCTAAACCTACTTCTATTACAATGAAAACTACAATAAAGTTTAAAATAAACTAAATCAATAGGGTAGGAAGAATAATACCCAATTAACGATTTTAGATTAGATTCTGCGAAACAAACAAACAATGTTAGTATTTGTAAATCTCAAAAAAGCTTAATTTCGAAATGAAGAGAAAACTAATCCTAATCTTATTCATATTCTAACCCTAAGACATTTAAGAAAAATGTAGACGAAGTCCCCGACAATGGTGCCAAAAACTTAATATATCCAAAAGGATGACAACCCCAAGTGTAGGGCTGCAATGTAGTTTTAACTAAGTGAGACCAAGATCGAATCCACAAGGACTTATATTTGTGCTTTCTTTATAATACTTTAGAACTAGAACTATGACTAAATTTAACTGTGGAATTGGATAATAAGAAGTAATTTTGAAACTGAGAAAAAAATCAATAAAACAAACCACTAAAGCACCAAAGATCCACTTATATCCATTCTTAATGTTTAATTCAATTGATTCAATTATCTAACTCAACTGGAATCAAAGCCCTATCCTATCCAGCCAGACACTAGAGTGGTTAATTCATCATTCATAAACCAAAATATATTTAAACTTCCATTGATTTAGTTCCCACATATGACACGAAAGTATTGATTGCAAGAAATTTAAAGCATCTATTACAGCCTTAGTCTACGATAGAACAATGGATTTTATAGCTCAATCCCTTACAAAATATATAAATAATCAATCATAGCTTTCCTAAGCATTCAATGTTCTTGGAGTCGATAATGGATCAAAGTAAACTAAAAATAAAGCTTCTTTCAACCTAATATTAATGAATTATTCAACATTTAAACCAAATGCTTGAATCAAAGTAAACTTAGACATTAAAAACCACTACAAGCTTCACATCTTAGCCCCAACTAAGAGATTTAGCCAACCATATACATGATTGAACTAAACTAAAAAAACATGAAAAGGAACTTAGAATTGAAAGATTATCCAGGTGGAACGACTCTGTGGATGCTCTGCTACTCCTTGCTCTCTCCCAAATCCTAAATCGTACTTTAAAAAAAATTAGAACACCCCCTTTAAGTAGGGGAAATCTACACCGAATTGGAACCAACTTTGAATTTATGCATTTTTGTTATGCTCCGGTCGCACTGACAGTCACCTTCAATTGCACCGAAGTTATATCGAGTCCAACTGAATATTCCTTCGGCTGCAACCAAATTTCATCAAAATCTGTCTGAAGTCTCTCTCTTCTTCAGGTCACACTGAACATGGCTTCAGTCGCACCTAAGTGTTGAATTGAATTGCATATGAAAGTCACAATTTGTTCATAGACTGTTCTGTGCACTTTCGGTTAGGCCAGACCAACCTCAGGTGGGACTGAACAATTGTTATTTCTATTATTGCATTTTGTGATTTTTACAGTCTCTTCTCTCTCCTTTGCACTTAGTTTTCTTGGATCTTTGACACTTGAACTCTTCAATAATGTCCTCCAAATCTCTAATTATTATTGGTCATTCTTTGAGTATTAAATCTTCTCTTTAATTATCTTTTTCATCTTAGCTCTTCAAACCATATCGCATAGCAAAACATACGTAATTATATCGATTAAATACACATATGCGTATAAAATCAATGCAAAATAAGGGAAAAAATATGCAATTTTCACACTCAATAGTTTGGGAAAATGGATCGTCGGTGAGGTAGTCATTGTTGTGCTTTACAACCTTACGATGATCCGACTGATTACATAGATAGAAAATGATTTTGCCTTGCTACATGGTTACCCTAGGACTTCCCATAAGTCTAGTCATCAAAATGAGTATTTATCAAGCACTTTGCATCCTTATGAGGACCCCTTTTATTGTACTGTGATTGTTAGGCTTGACAGATGTCTCTAACAATGTAGACCTAGATTTCTTTCATTTGTCTAACCATATGTTTTTATACTTAGGTTCCATAGTCTATTCTATTGTTTGAAGGATGATTGCTCAGTTATGGTGCCTATCGTGACTCATATATCAAGGAGGTCGGATTGACACTAGAAGTTTGAAAGGACGAGCTATAGATGTCCTAGAGGGGGGGGAATAGGACAATACCAAAATTTCGATACAATGCGGAATAATAAAACAATTATACTCAATTGCTTAGATATTGAATTCTTGATATTAAATAGTTCATAGGACAACCTTCACAAAAAAATTTAGGCAGGACAACCTTATTTCATGACATCTTTAAAATAAAAAAAATCAAACTTAGCAAGAGCTAATTAATCATAAGATAGGCATATAAATATTAAAAACAATCACCACAATGTACAAAGAATTATAGTGGTTCGGTGCTTAAACCCACACATACTCCACTCTCAAAATTACTACCCTCATAATTCTAACTTTCACTATTTCAAGGTTTTCACAAGGTCACCTTAACAACCTTATACAGTTCTTTTGATTTTCACAGGCTATCATAACAAAACCCGCTTTGTGATTTTCATGGGATCACCACAAACCAACCCGCTGAGATTTCCGGGCTATCTCAGAAAAACCCAAAATGAAATGGATATAAATACAATACTTATCTTTAAATGGAGAGTTGAAGATGTGTCTGTAGCTTAATTGCAACGATCTTCTTTCTTGGGATATTTGACGAAGCCGTGTATGAGTTTAACCCAAAAAGAATATAGGGATCTAATGTGTTTTCAATATATATATATAAAAACCCTAATAGTTACAAATTCAATTCTCTGAATCCCAAGTAGAGTTTAGATCACTCTATTAAAAACAATTCAAGTAACTTGAGAAAGAGAATAAAATAAGCTTAAACAGAAATTAGAATTACCGCACAGTACCTTAAGAAGGGCCTGACTTTATCTCTTTCTTATAGGGGATTTCTCACTGAATTTTATTGTGTTAATGAATGAGAAAAGGCCTCTATTTATAGCTAAAGGAATTGGAAATTTGGTTGGCCAAATTCCAACGATTGCATTTTAACAGATCTTTGAATTTCGTGGGATAAGATCTTTAAAAAATTCAGCTGGCCTAAGCTCAAGTTCGGCTAGCCGAACCTCCAGTTCGGCTGGTTAAATCTCTTTGAGATTTGAAGAGATTTGTACATCGAAAACTTAACCGAACATAATTTAAGTTGGTTGATCGAGCATGTTCGATTAGCTGAACCCAAGATTGGATTGGTCGAACCTACCGCGGAAAATCTGTGCCAATCTATAAACTTGCCCGAATTATGTAGGGTTGACCGAAGGCAGTTAGGCTGGCCGAACCAGATGTCGGGCTGGCCTAACTTGAGTGTATTTTTACATAAAAGATGATCATTTTGACGCTATGTGAAATACACCTAAGGTAAGGTCAATCTAAGGTTATACCACCTGATGGTTGACTTATACGAAGTGTTCTGATCTTCGAACCATGTACTTTTAAGCTTTGAGATGTTGAGTCTTCCTTGAGATTCTTGATTGAGTTGATTCACAAATATTCATGAGTCATCGAAGAATATCTTTATGAGTGCTTGTTCTCCTCATAGGACTACGAAATATGACAATCGTAGTTGTGCTTAAGCGTAAGCACTAACAAAGTTCATGTCTACCACCTTGTAGTTGCATATGATTTTGGCAAGACCAAGATTTTGAAAAAACTAAAATGCAAAGCTTGTTATTGCATTGGTACTTACATGAAAGTATGGAAGAGTTGCTAGTGGCTGGGACACCATACCTAAATTTCTTTTTTGATTTATTGTAACTCCGATAAAATATCTAAATGGTGTTCATCCCCCATTACTATCATTCCTCTTAAGAGCCAATCAGAGTAGATTATGTGTGATGTATACTAAATCCTCGTGGTGTATTTGAAGATTTGAAAAGATTTCTTATCACAGGGCATATGACAACGGGAGAAACATAGGAAGTCAAGTAGTGCTGAATGGTTATGGAAACCGTCAGAATGTGGGAAGAATCTAAATGGCCAAGGTAAAGCTGTAAATAGTAAAGAATTTAGTAAGAAAGATCGTCTCATACCAACCCAATCAAACCCAACAATATCTTTTAATTATTAGTCAATTTACATTCCATAGTGTAATCTTTTACTGTCTAACCAAGCAAATTACATTTCTTAGTGTAATCTTTTATTTTCAGTCTATTGTTTACATTTCGTTGTGTAATCCTTAGCATTTAAATCAAGTAACTGGTAATTTTAGGTGTAATTTGAGTCTATGCTCACACGCTGGATTCAATTCTTCACTCGGAAAGGTGTTGTTATAGTTGCTCTTCACGATCGATTGTAAGAATCCTTTTCTCATTCCATTTTATTTGTATGGAATAGTCCTTTCTTACATAAGGCAAATGTGCAACCCATCAACAGAGGATGAACCCCACTCTCTAAATATCACCTGATCCTATTTTACACATTGAATGAGTGGTTGAATAGGTGACTGATCTCACCAGATCTCTATTATACACTACGTGTCTGCCTATCTTGGCGCTTGGGGTCATAGTTGTTTGGTTTAAATTGAAGCCACGATTTCAATTCTAGCATGCCCCCACACGTATAGTGTAAGGCCCGTATCCTAGTCCGAATTGTTCCATCGACTTCCGCGATCCTCCCCGACAAATTTTGGTAACCTGCAACATATAATCGATGTTTGCACGCGACTCTAAGTCATATCCTATAGATTTGAGTCGCCTTAATCCGAGACTTGTACTATTGCAACCGTACCATCGCCACGATTCCAATACCGCATCTTGCACACCGATTCGATACCCTGGCCAGGAGATGTGGGCTCGCGTTTCTTTCGAAGAAACGCCGCGCATTTACAAACCCAAGAGAATCTTTACAACTCATCCCATCAATCAATCAAAGTATACACCCATGTTTTCTTTCTCCCCAAGTAAGCGACCTACCAAGTCAACTCTCAAGTCAAGTACATCCATCACTCACATCCATCACCTCTCTCTTACAACCACCATTTCTCTCTCTTTCTCAATAAAAAATTCCAAGCAAAAAGAGTGGACGTCCAAGCAATTCTAAAGTGAGAAAGAGCATGTTGTGTGTCCCACTTTCCACCCCAAGATCCACCATCCTAGCCCTTTATGTCTCATCACCCTCCATCAAAGTGAGACACAAGGAGCTTGGCGTTCCATCGGACCAAGAAGATCGAACGGTGGGCGTTTCTATAGGCATAGATTTCATGTTTTTATGATGGGCCAAGTAAGGCCTACCGATTGATGGTATGGATCTCACTTTGGACCCTAGATGTGGCCGATTGCCCACTTTGATTCTCATGATCATTCCATGATGGGGCCATTCTCCATGGACCCCATCATGATGTTTATTTTTCTTGCATAAATGGGGTCATCTAGACCTTGCATTTCGGTGGAGAGAGGATCCCCACCGTTGATTTTGAACGGTGGGCCCACATGTAATGGGACCCACTTGATATATATTGTGATGTATGGAAAGGAGGGCCCATAGCGCCGGGGTCCCTCCATCACTCGCCTCTCTTTTTCTCTCTCTTTTTCCCTTGTTGGTGGCCCATGATGTATGCCATTTATCCATGCTGTCCACCTTCATGGGATCCACTTGATGAATGTGTTGGCTCTACACCGTCCAAGCCATGTGGGCCCTACCTTAACGGTGATGGGAAAACACAAATATCAAATTGATGCAAATCAAGTGGGCCACTTCCACATGGGACCCACCAGCCGTGGTCCCCACACGTGAGACCCACCTTGATGAAATGTTACCCACGTCGTCCGTCCAGCATCCCTGGACGCTGGACGTGGCCTGAAGCGTGAACAGACAGTGGATGTACTAATATATATATATATATATATATATATATATATATATATATATATATATATATATATAGGGAAAAGGTACATTGCGCTCGAGCTGACGATAAGCTCCCGTGAGGTCGAGCTGTGTGGGCCCCACTGTGATGCGTGTCGACCATCAACACCGTGCATTTGATGGGTCCCCTTTAAATTATGGGATATCTCAAAAATCAGCTGTATATGGAACTCGTGTGGGCCATACCATCTAAAATTATGTGAAGACACTGTTAAAACATATAAAAGCACTTGGTGGGGCCCACCTGAGTTTTGCATGCGCCTGAAACTTGGTCTGAACCCTCATTCAAGTGGGACACACATAATGGATGAAATTTGGATTTGCAAACCACATCTCGGTGGGCCCTCAAAAATGGTTATGAATGTTTTAATGGTGCACGACCCCTCTCCACTTCTGTATGTGGTGTGGCCCACACAAGGCACATATTGACTTAATTTTTGAGACCTAGGCCCACGATGGAATGGTGCATTTGACTGATGGGGTAGATAGTCGAAACGCATCACGGTGGGGCCCACACAGCTCGACCTCATGGGACGGACTCGTGAGGTCGAGTGCATAGTACCTTTTCCCATATATATATTAGCTTGATTTAAACTTTTAGGTGGGCCGCTCATGTAGGCCCCACCTTGATGCATTGATCTAATCCACGCCGTCCATTCCATTCCTCAACTCATTTTATGCATTGAGTCGAAAAATGAAGCCAATCCAATTTTCTGGCGGGCCATAGCATAGAAAACAGTGGTTTTCACCGTTAAAATTCCCTTAGATGTTTCTATACGTCAAAACACGTCGCATATAAATTATAGTAGCAACTACTACTGTTAACGTCCAAGGATGTGCAGCAGCGTCCTGTGTTGATGTGGTGTGGATGGCCTGGGACCGTGGGTCCCAGTGCTGGCCTCACCATGATGTATGTGTTTTATCCACACCATCCACACCACTGGACGGTGGGACCCACCCAATGATGCATGTATCCACATCGTCCACTATTTGGACAGTGGGCCCCACCATGATGCATGTGTTGTATCCATACGTCCAACCATTTCGAAAGCCCATCTTATGGCTTGAGGCCCAAAAGAGGCAGATCTACCTATCAAGTGGACCACACAACAAAAAACAGTGGGGATTGAGTGTCTGCCATTGAAACCCTTTTGGGTTATCACAGAAGTTATGGATCATTATGAAATTTTTTTTCCTCTTTACCAGGGTCTGTGTGACCTTATTAATAGATTGGATGGCAGATAAACGTTATGGTGAGCCCCACGTGGGATCCACTGATGTATGTATCCCACGCCTTCCATCAGCGTGGGATCCACCTTGAAGTATGTCTTTATCCATGCCGTCCATCTATATGGGACCCACCATGATGCATGTGTTGCATCTAAACCGTCCAACCATTTTGAAAGCTCATTTCAAGGCTTGAGACTAAAAATAAGATAGATCTAGGATCAGGTGGACCCACCATCAATGTGGACAGTGACATCCACTGTTCAAACTTCTACGGGCCACAATAGTTCTTAATAAAGCTGATATTTGTTTTGACTTCATCTATCACTATGTTAACTTATGAATTGGTTGAATCTCAAATACATTACGGCGGCCTACACCGTGATGTGATCATCCATTGATCAGGTGGACCTCACCACAAAAATAGTGGAGGATTGAACGTCTATCATTGAAGCCCATTTAGGTCACGGAAGTTTTAGGTCAATGGGGAATTGTTCTCCCTCTTAATCCAGGTCTTTATGACCTTATGATTAGATTGGTTGGAAAATAAACTTTATGGTGGGACTTATGATTTATTTAACAGTGCAAATTTATTATCGCCACTACTATTTGTGGTATGGTCCAAATGATCCTTCCATATGATTCTTTTTTGGAGATGTATGAGGCTCACCTTGATATATACATGAGGCCCATGTGATTAGACCCATCTGGATGTATTTGTGGCCGTCCGTTGAGGCCCACCTTGATATATATATATATATATATATATATGCGGCCCATGTTATGAGGCCCATTTGATGTATTGGAGGCCTATGGGTCGAGGCCCAATGGGATGTACATAAGGTCCATTGCAATGTGTGATTCTACCATGGTTTATGTAATGATATTTATGGCAGGCTGTGCCTTGGGAGCAATGACGGTTTGACGCCCACATTGTAAGTATAATGTTGGTTAAATGTCTGCATTGTAACTCTCCCTAGGGCCCATTGATAGGCCCATACTGGTTATGTGTAGGCCATTTAGGCCCATCTTCATTGTAAGGATAGTTTATCACTTTATAACATGCTTAGTATAATTCCATGACTCATGCCATATGCATCATATGTATGCTTGATATAAGTAATGACTGATCATAACATATGCCATTGGGTAAATTATTTATGAGACTCACTGATAGGAGTTACCCACATGAGTGCATGGTATGCGCAGGATTGTTGCATGACTAGACAGTGTGATTCATGCATCTCGCATTTGTGTGTCATGATCATTGTACGCCCTAACAACATCAGGGCCGTGGCTCCACAGGCACATCGTGAATGGCCGTATCGGTTACTGAAAATACTTGGTTCTAGCACTGTGGATACTTAAGATGTCCTTGGGTGAAAGTCCCAGAACCTTTTTGGTACCAGGAGATGCTCCAACGTCTAGACCGAGTGGATACACGAGCGCAGTAGTGCCGAATACTAGTAGGCCGCGTCTCCCATTGTGTCATGGTCGGTTAGAAGAGGGTGTGACCTTATCCACCCGAGTGAGGGGGTTATAAGCTAGGCTGAGTTTGACCAGCTCACAAATGAGTCTGTTATCGACGAGCCAGGTAGGTATTGGCAGACTACTAGTCAGGTGATAGTATGGTCTCTTCCACTTGCTGGGCTGTGCGGCTAGGGAGGCTTCAGTCAGTGTGAAGTGTATTAGACCCTAGTGATATTCTAGAGAGAAACTGTACTGATATGTGTACTTGATGAGGACTGGTATGCTTGCTTTGCATATTACATATGGCATTTGGCTACATAGGCCTTGCATCGCATGACCTTGGTATGGCTGATAGCATTCATGCCTTGCATCAATAGCTTTGGTATAGCTGATAGCATTCATGGACTTACCCGCCTATTTCCGCATTACTCTGATATTGTATACTTGACACTCACCTTGTGCACACACTTACACCACCCTCTAAGCTTTTATAAGCTTATGCATGATGGTTGCATGCAGGTGTCGTTGGATCGCAGCAGCGCTGAGGTAGGAGTGCGTATCAGATTATTTTGGAACTTTTTGATCACCCAGTATTTCCCTTTCCGCATCGTACTTAAAGTTTATGATATAGTGGATATGTGGTGATGTTGTTTTGTGACTTGGTTATGCTTGTGGTTATGTTCCATTACAAAAAAAATTCATACTGAAAATCCTCCATGTAGGATCTTAGGATCAGAATTTGGCATATGAGTGCCGGGATCCGAGAATGGGGCAGTATGGAGGCTGTCGGCGCCGGATTCGATGTTTGGGAATTTTGTGAGCCCATTTTCCGAGTTTGGGACGTGACATATAGCCAGAAACTGAATAAGCAAAGCATGAACAATTTTTGGCATGCCTAGTGGGACACTAACTACTAGGCGGTCAGAAATATTCACTGTGCACCGGCTATACCAAGTAACAACAATTTTTAGCATGCCCAATGGGACCATGTCTTTGATTAACCAGCACAATATTACCAATTATGAATAGAAGGAGTGCTGGCATTGATCCCTCTATGCTAACCATACTACCTCAAATCGAGGACATGTCGGTTCCATCAGCCCTCGAGGCATTGAATTTAAACAATAGTCCAACGCTTGGTCCTGGAATCAGGGAGTAGCGTCGACCTCTAGGACTTTTCTTCCTGATGAGGTGGCTGACATGCTTCGAGACGTACAACTGAGCATTCAACTTGTATAGGAATGTGGAAGGGCTCAGGGAGAGCAATTCCATATACAAGCTGAAAATACTAATCAATATATGGCCAGCCAAACTGAAGCTATGCATCAATTGATGACTATGATGGCTGAGCGAATGCCATCAACAATGCAATATAATGTCGAGATAAGAAATGTTCCACCTCCTATGGAAGGTAAGTGACCGGAACGAGAGGCAATGAACTTTATACCCAAGAATCAGAATCAGGGATTGCCAGAAGGATTCAATCCCCAACGATTTTCTAGATTGCAGGATAATGTGACCAGATTGTGTAAATCATCCAAGAAGTTGTTGGTCAAGTACTCGGTCGTAATAATATCCCGGTGTATGACAAACTAGACCCCGAGTGGATAGATCGACAACATCCATTGACAAGGAACTATCGACTAGATTTTGCCTTATTTTCAAACGAGCCTAGTTAATCAACCATTGAACATGTTGGCCGATTTACAATGTAATGCAGAGAATCGGCCAATAATGATTATCACAAATTACAATTATTTGGTCATTCGTTAACAACAGTGGCCTTCATGTGGTATTCAAACCTATTGCTAGATTCGGTACACACTTGGGAAGAAATGGAAGAGAAGTTCTATGCCCAATTCTTCTCGTAGAATAGAGAAATTACTATGGTCGATCTTGCCCATTTTTGGCAGTTGCTCGGAGAGACGTGTTAGAGCTATATCACATGATTTAAACGAGCGAAGAGCTGTTGTAAGGTTGTCGTGACCGAAGCTGAATCTTTGCAACTTGCGCAAGATGGGCTTGAGTATAAACTACTTAAGAAGTTCATAGACTTGTATGACCTAACCAAGAAGGTCTTTCGTTATGAGGAACTCCGGTAAGAAGGATCCAGGCAAAAGAACTCGTCATTAGGGATGTATTACAACAGCCCAAATTACAAGATTGTAATTGCGGAGGTGGTAGCTAAGAAGCCACTATTATGTTCTGCATTGGTCAAAGTGGTATCGACGGCATTGACCACACGAAAGGCTCAAAAGGTTTACACCTTTGACATCACTAGAGCTGAGGAAATATTCAACATTCTGTTAACCGAGAAATTTATTAAAATTCCTATAAACCATAAGATATCCTCGGGACGATTGCAAAAGACCAAATATACAAATGGCACATAACTCGGCCTTATTCAACTAACAAATGCATTGTGTTTAGGAACATTATCCAAGATCACATCGACTGCATATTGCTAATGTTTCCTAAGAAAGGTGAAGAAGCCATGTTGATCGACACAGACCCGTCTCCATCTAACCTCGAGGTCAGCATGATCACGACTAGTTTGAGGAATCATCATGATTGAAGGTCGATCTCGGCCTGAGTAATTAAGGAGAGGTATCATGATGACCAGTATAGGGCCACCAATGGGCCTCTAGTTCGAATGATAATCACCCGAACACCGTTCAATGGGCCAGTCGAGGCTCTCAGTTATGTGAATGGTGCACTTAAAGAACTGTTCCAGGATGGGGGGATCCTCCTAAGCCAAGATGGAGAGGCCATTATGTGGCCCTTCGGCCCATTAGAAGCAATGACTGTCAGCGATTGCAACAGATGGCTCCCACTTATCGCTAGCAAATGGAACCATCAAGCTAAAGGATGGTGAAACCCTCAATGACTTAAGAAGGAATATGGAAGCCGGTCATGCATTTGAAATTCCTAGTGGTGCCAGAAGTGCTAACCTCGACTCAAAAGCATCGATGGCAAAGGCATCGAGCTGTGATGAGGAAGTTAGAAGAGAATGCAAGACCTCCTCGGTCAAAAATAGCTCTGCCCAGGCCTTTCTAGAGAATTCAAGTGACTGAAGGATAGGTGAATGTAAACACGGTAGGGGTATTATTGTCTCCTGTGTTACAGAACCAGGATTCTGATGTTCTCAGCCGACCTGGTCAGTTGGCGAGTACTAAGGAGGAAGACAACAGTGTTAACTTATCAGACTACCTCATCAATTTGTGCTTCTCGGTAGACAAATGGTTGGCTAATGAACTAACGTCGACCATTGAAGCACTTAAAATTATATCACCAACGGATGCCTCGGCCAAGCTTGCGACTGATGGAAGTGTTAATCAGATAGAAGTTACCAGAACAGAAGCATACCTTAAAATACTAAGGGGACAATGTCCAAATCATGGAATTGTGTTTGGGACATTGCCACTAGTTGTGTTTCATTACAACATGGTTTTCACATTGCCTTCCAATTTCTAAGATAGACCAACTTAACCAATCAGAATGGTAGGTGATGTAGAAGAATATACACCCCAATAATAATACAGCATGCTCCATTTTCGTTCGAAGAAGATGCTAGAAATGAATTCAAGGTTGTTCACAACCCCAAGTATAGGGTCGCGATACAGTAATAATCTCGGTGAGACCGAGGTCGAATCCATAGGGACTGAACTTGTGTGTCTTTTGAAAGTAACTAGAACTAGAACTAGAAGAAGATGAAAACCTAAATCTGGAATATTTAAGAGAGTAATTGTGATTAAAGTAATTAAAACTAGTGAATTTAATGGTAGGAACTAGGGTGCCAAGGATCCACTTGTAGCAATCGGGAAGCTACCTTACATGATTTAAGGACACAACTAGAATCAAAGTCCTATCTTATTTGGTTGGTAAGAAGAGATTTGTCAGATCTCTGAAATTTTCATAGATCTAATCATTAATGGATGAGAGTGGTGAAGATTTAGAAGTGATTCCATCACCTAACCATGCTCAGGAGACAAGGAAAACAACAGGATTTACCAATCCTACAACTAATCATAAGAGAATTGTGAAAGTTAGGAAGGATTCCGTCACCCTACCTTGCCCAAGGGACGAAAGTGAACAACGGGACTTACTAATTTCACAATCTCAATTCAGGAAAAGAAAATATCTCAAGCTGTCACAGATTTATTGTAATTAATTTGTCATAACAAACCATTAAAAACTAAAAATATTCCTTCATAATCAAACTAGAATCCAAAAGAGTTCAACAAAACATGAATAAAAAATAAAGAAAACATCTCAATCACGCTACAAGCTTCACCTCTTAGCCCTACCTAAGAAGTTTAGCCAACCATAGACATGATTGAACTAAAGACCCTTAAACAAAACAAAAAGACCAACTAAAGAGGAAGAAGAGGTACTCCCAGATGGTGGCTCCACCCTTTTACTCCACTCCTCCAAACCTAGAAGATGCCTAGGGATGTCCTGGGCACTCCTATTTATAGTTGTGCATCACCTCCTTTTGCACCGAGTTGAAAATTTTTGGAAATTGCCTCAAATTTATGCAGTCCATGTAAAATTTGCGTAACCCTCGACTAGTCGTGGACCATCCTCGACTGGTCGAGGGTCACCCTCGACTGGTTAAAGATCACGAGAATTTAGAATCTGATGTTGCTGGAGTTCGAGTCGAAGTTTCCTCGACTAGTCGAGCAAGAGCCTCGACTAGTCCTGCGAAAGCCAGGACTAGTCGAGGATCACAGAAATTTACTTCAAAACTTCAATTCTCTTCATTCTTGACTTGGTTTTCTATTTTGGCATGTGAATTCTTCATTCTTGGTCGTCTAAGATTCAATCCTTGGCTTGGTGATTCTTGAGCGTTAAATCCATGCTTTTAGCATCATTTTCAATCCAAGCTCTTAAATTCACCTTGCAACACAAACATGATTAAAATAGAACATTAAGCATTATCATGTTCATAAAACCAAGTAATAAATGGGGTCTAATATGCAATATTTGACCATCAACAAAGGCCAATGAAGCCTCTCATGTTAACACCATTACACTAGAAGGGCGGCTGTGTCCAAAAGGGTGGTCATAGATAAACCTACCCATGACATGGTGTAACACTTTAAGTCATTGTACATATTGGCTCACCTCAAAGGGTACCCCATTACCAAAATCTTAGTCGACCTTGGGGCCGTCATTAATCTTTTTCTATTGAGGATGATGGCTAAATTAGGAAAAACTATGGCCGATCTAATTCCATCAGAGGTGACCATTAGTAATTTCATCGATCATGTCACGAATACTCACAGTGTCTTACCAATTGATCTGATTGTTAGAACTAAGACCATGTTAGCACTGTTTTTCATGGTTGATACCTCATTAAGATATAATGTTTTATTAGGAAGGGACTGGATTCATTCGTTTGCATGTATCCCATCCTCTCTACATCAGTTCATAGTTTTTTAGAACCAAGATAAGGTCGAATTAGTCCTGCCCGATAATAAACCTTTTTCTGTCCACTTTGAACGCCAGTTAGTCTTATTATTATAGAGAAGAGGAAAGATTGATTTGTTTCACTGGGAGAATTACGTTCGGTCGCCCAACCATAATATCGGTGAAGAAGAACCCAGAGAGTATTGTGCAAGCCATCACCGAAGTAATGCAATCAAGTGATACCCTACCGAGGGACATCCTTCCCCATCGGCCAGTTTCATGCTACACTATTGAAGAAATTCCATTATCAGCACGCTAAGAGATGAGTGTCACTAGGCTGATTTCATGGCCAGAATAAGAAGGCTCGAAGAAAGCCTGAAAGAGATGGACGATGGATGTCTTATAAATTTGGCTGATATGGAGGACTCAACCAAAAAAGACAACATCAAGCAAGCTCCTGATGAGATGAAAGATTCTCGACTCCAAGTTCAAGGTCCATTGGTTGAAGTCAACTTAGGGACCATGTAGGACCCAAAGCTGACATTCATCAGTGACATGTCGAAACCTCATGAGAAGGAACAATTGATGAGTCTACTCAATGAATTTGATGATTGTTTAGCATGGGATTATCATGATATGCCAAGGCTTGATCGGGTTTTAATTGAACAGTATATGCAATAATATAACTAACTAGTCTATAAGCGAGATAGATATCCTGTGCGTATATGTGTACAATCAATTATATGGCTAGCATATAATCCATTCAAACATTCATATTATTCAACTAATTAAACTCATAAGCATGAATAGAAATATGTAAAAATGACAATTATAAACACAAACATATATAGTGGTTAGGCTACCTGCATACTCCACTCTTTGCAAATGCACTCTCCTTGAGTGTACCAAATTTCACTATCTTAGAGTTTTTAAATCAAGTTCACCTCTAACCTTTACAAGCATATACTCCCACCAAAGGCCTGCACAAGGACTTGACGCACGTACACTTAGAGGAACATGTACACATCTGTATTAGTGATGATCCTACAAAAGAACCTACACGTACTCTCCCATGTTGGAGGAACACATTTACATCAGTGTTGGTGGCTCCCACAAAGACTAAGTTGGTTTTCTATCAGCTAACCAACAATCACTAGCGGTCTAATTCAAGGACCTACATTTACTCCTGTTGGAGGCTCCCATAGAGACTAACACGTATACACCTGTGTCTGGTGAATTCGGTCCTACGCAAGAACCTGTTCGAGTTTAGGTCACAAACTCTATACTCAATCCTACATAAGGAAAGAGTATATATGGACTCTACAATGACAACTTGTCGTATTGAGATCCATTGTAGTGTCTTGCTTGAGATTTTTAATCAATGCTTTCTCATACTTCAATTAACTTCTCAATTGCTCCTACATTCGTTGATGTAGATAGTTCACCTTCATGGTTAAACACTTTGCATGCGATGTACCTATGAGGTGACTAAGTTGATGGGAGGGGGTGAAATCTCTTACAATTAAAAGGATAGTTGTTTTCCAATGGGGATTCACCTAAATGGGTGTTCTAAAGGCTAATAAACTATGGATTTTCTTATGGGATTTTGTCTGTTCTCTAGAAGATGGTGGACATTAAGTGCATCCTCATAATGGAGGTTGAAATCTTGATTAGAGTGGTAAATTTCAAAGAGGATGACTTGAGTCTCTTAGGTTTAGAGCTTAGGAGTGGGATTATGAGTGTGAAATCACCTAAGCTCTAATGGCATAAAAAAATCATCAATTTGCCCAAAGCCTGAATGCCCTCATAAAGAAATCGATTTACAATGACTATAAAATGGGCAGAAAATGACTTATTTGATCGATCGACCGAGGGCCTTTGATCAATCGAACTTATTCGAAGTAGGCTAGAGAACTTGTTGGATAGTTTGGCCACCTTCGATCGATCAAGCTCGACCTTTGATCGATTGAACTATAATCGAGAGTGTAAGTTCTAATGTTTTAAGCACACAAGTATGTTTTCAATTTTCATAGACAAAATGTGTAGTGTATGGAACTTAGACTAGAGCAGGACTCAACATCTCAATATTGGAAGGCTCAGAAAGATTTCAAGAGAAGAATCATTTGTATGCCAACCTATAAGTAAAAATGACCAAGGAAAGACCCTAAGTTAGAGTACATCTTAGTAGTTTTTTAAGATCTAACTTACGGATTTTTAACATGAAAATTCAAGGGTGTTCCACTAGCCCAACCCTTCCTTCGGTCAGTAGAACCATCTCAGGTCAGTCCGAGATCAACCTATGTTAAGTTTCTCGTAACAAATAATTTTGATTCTTATGGAACTTCAGCCAGCCCGACCCTACCTTCGGCCAACTGAACTAGCTCGGGTCAACCCGAGGTTGACCCATGTCAAGTTTATAGTAATGAAAATTTTTGATTTCCCTGAAACATAGGCTAGCTGAACCCTGCCTCTAGGTAGCCGAAGCTTGGCTTAGGCCAGCCTAAGTTTGGATCAGATCAAATCCTGCGAAATCTGATAGCCGTTGGAATAGTATCGAGGAACTCCGGCCAGCCGAAGGGATTCATAGGCTGATCAAAGATTCATATCTTTGGCTATAAATAAAGATCATTTATTGATGTTTCAAAGCACGAAAAAAGAGATAAAGCTTCTAGAAACAAAAGAGAGAAATTCTATTCTTTTTCAAGCCATTTACATTATCATTTTTATATAACTTTTATAGCTTATTCAATTCTCTTCTCAAGTAGCGATTAATTTAATTAGAGAGTACATTATAGTCTACTTGATATTAAAGGATTGAATCTACAACTTTTAGAGTTTTATTCTTTGAAAAATCATATAACCATAGATCCTTCTTGATTGTGCATACATTAGTTCATCTTTATCTAAGCAAAAGGATAGTTGCATGTATTGAAGCTTCAACTTCAAAGGCTTCATCGATATCTTCGTTTTGACTCATGTATTCAAGAAGATAGGTTTTTAAATTTTTGTAAATTACTTTCAGTTTGGGTTTATCGAGATTGCCCAAAAATCTCATCGGGTTGAGGAGTTATAAGCCCATGAAAATCACTTGAGGTGTTATTGTGATAAGCCTGTGAAAATCACATAAACTGTAAGAGGTTATTGAGGTTAGCTTGTGAAAACTTTGAAAATAATGGAAAGCCAAAATTACATGAAAATAGTGGAAAGCCAAAATAGTGAAAATCACATTATTATTCTATGTAATTTTGGGAGTGGAGTAGGTGTGTGTTAAACACTGAACCACTATAACTTTGTGTGTATTATGGTGATTGATAATCTTATTATTGTTATTTTTTATTTTGAAATATTTTTATCAAGGATGTCGTGAAATAAGGTTGTCTTACTTAAGATTTTTAGGAGAATATTGTCCTACGACTCAATTGAAATCGAGATTTCAATATTAATTGTTATTGTGAATTTATTTACTGTAATTGATTATAAAAAATTGGTAAGTCCTATTCAACCCCCCCAAGATGTTTATAGCTCAACTTATAGAGAGTTAGATCATTTGGGTTGTTTGGTTAATAGAAGCTCTAAACCTCTTTAGATGGATTTATCATATTTCAAATGGGCTCTTAAGGCTTATGGATGATCAAACAAAGGATAATCTAAAGGTTAGGTTGTTTTGGGTCTAAGGTTAGGGTAACCAAGGCACCTCATGATTTACCTATTCTTCACTCATTGATGCTTCATGTCCTCTTGTGCTTACAGTCTTCAGCTCCCAATGGCTCAACCGAATCGCTGATAGATGGACTCACATGATTGACAAATAGGTGCACTAACAATATCAGCTTGATTCAAAACTTCTGTGGTCCCCAAGAAGTTTTCAATGATAGGCGTTCAATTGCCACTTGTTTCTATGGTGTGGTCCACTTTTGGTTTAGATCTGCCTCATTTTTTAGGATCATGCCCTAAAATGATCTCACAAAATGGATGGACAGTGTGGATATAACAAATACATCAGGTGTGGCCACAGAACTTTGCTATGTTAACACACCATACAAGTCAGTGACGTATGACACAACACGTAATCTAATTCTCTACAGGAATGCTAAGGGTAGATGGTGCCAAGGTGGAATTGTAGGATGAAAGTGCCTTTGTTTGTCAATTAGCATGATGGTTGAGTCAATAAGTCAAGGGAGCCCCATGTGAAGAAAATTTAAGATGCTGCCTCAACTGGATGTGTGATTCAGGAATGTCAAAGGTAAATTAAACCTCACATTCCATGTCTAAAACCCAGGTATATAATTCCCCTTAAAAAAATTGTAGAACAACAAAGGAATTAAATACTCGAAAACTTGGTGCAAATACATAAAATTTCTAAGTTTTATACATGTCACTTTGAGCCATCGAGCGTTGGTTGATGACATCGAAAAGCAACCCTCATATGTCTAACAACCACATATATATTTGGACTAAAAATTCGATTTATTGAACATACCTTCGATGACATCGAACATGTGTATTCAATGGCATCGATGGTGATTCGATGACTCGAAGAACTTAGAGTTTTCGTTCAGCAAGCTTCAAAGGAAAATCTTCTAAAAAATTTGAGGAATCGAACTAGATTCGATGTCATCGAGATTCAAACTTCGATGATATCGAAAAAGGTTCGATGACATCAAAAAATGCCAAGAAAATGTCAAGCATGCTTCAAAGGTAAATCTTCTAAAAAGATCGAGGAATCGAACTAGTTTCGATGACATCGAAATTCAAACCTCAATGACATTGAATCAGGTTTGATGACATCGAATTAGGACACGAAATTGTCTAGCAAGTTTTGAAGAAAAATCACGCATAAATTCGAGGAATCGAACTAGATTCGATGACATCGAAATTTAAATTTAGATGACATCGAACGTAGTCACATTTTGACAATTATATTACCATTAGACATTTTGCCTTTATAAACAGAAGCTCGGTTCTAGTGTTTGCATTGAGAAAAAGAGAGAGTTCCAAGGGGGTTAATCCTTCTTCTCATGGAATTTCATTCCCCAACCCTTTCTTATTCACTGAATACTCAATAGATTGGATTGGAGAATGCACTTCACCATTCAGGGATTTTTCAGCAACTACTTAATGGCAAATCATTGAACTGGAGAATCTCTTGAATGCGCAACTTGGAATTACTATCTCTTAAAAGATCCATATTTAATAGAGTAGATTTCACTAAAACACCTTGACCCAAACCCAACTACTATTGGAGCATTTATAAGTGTTGCGGTTCATGAGAGCTGAAGAATCTCTGTCATCAAGGGAGATCATCTTCATTGTGTGCTAAATAAGGCTCACCTACTTACAGGTAAGTGTTTAAGAGTCCATAGAATCTGGGGATCCTTTCTTGTGTAGGATTGATCTTCAGGTTGTGTTGTCACAAACCCACTAAGACCTTTTACAGGCCTCTGACAGGAGAATACGTATAGTTGAAAGTGCACCTACTTGTGCCCGGGTTTGTCAAGTTATATGAATGATGGGTCAGACTGTCTACAGAGCTCGATAGGAAGATTATCTCAAGCGTCTGCCTCAACCGGATGTGTGGAAGCTCGCAATAGGTAAATCATAGCCTCACATTCCATGTCCCAAAACACCAAGTGATTAAAACCCTCAAAACAAGATAGACATCTTAGGGTTTTTAAAGTGAGAAAACTTTTTGCAAAATAGGAAAATCTCTAAGTTTTTCTCGCCTTGTCGATTTTATCGAAACACCCTCGATATGATCTACCTACACTGTCGATGTCCTCGATACCTTAACGATATTATCGATAAGAGGACCAAAATGTCCAACAACTAAATATTCATCTGGATGGAATTATCGATGTATCGACACACCTATCGATATCATCGAAAAAAGCACTAAATATGTTCAGTAACTTCACAATATATCTGGATGAATTATCGATGTATCGATATACATATCGATATCATCGATATTCAAATCTCGAGACCATCGAGAGTGGCTCGATAAGATCGACAGGCAGATTTCGGGTGCCCCTATTTTTTTAAAGAAAATTACAAAATTCTTCGATAGCATCGATGCTCTTTCGATATGATCTGAATTCAAATATCGATAAGATCGGAGATCCATCGATGATATCGATAGTGGGTGCGCATTTCTTATAGCAGTTATTTCAGGTTATTTTTTAACTATGATCGGGGCCTTTCGATTTAATCGATATTCAAATATCGATGATATCAACACCAGATCAATTGCATCGAACAAAGTCAAAAACTGTCCAGCAAGTTCAAAGAGAAATCAGCTGGATTTATCGATGCCTTGACTCTGATCTCGATATCATCGACATTCTAATTCCGATGACCTCGACGGTTCCCCCGATCATTCATGAAAACCTAAAATATCTCAATGTCATGTCTCTCTCATTTTTCAAGTGTTGATGGATTGATCCTGTCGTCGATGGAATCGGAGTTCGAAATCTGATGACATCGACAATAGCTTCGATTTATCGACTAATTAGCAAGAAGTTTCAAAAGCATATGACATCGAGTCCGAGTCATCGAGCAGACCATCGATGCTATCGAGAGTATACGCTCGATGTTATCGAACCTGCTCGATGATATCGAACTCTGTCATAAATGTGACCGTTTTATATCCGTTGGAGCTTTTTGCCTATTTATAGAGGACTTGTCTTTTGTTGCTGTAAGAGAGAAAAGAGAGAGCTTTTGTATGTTTCAACTCATATCTTATATCTAAAGCCCTTTCTCTCGAGGGAGTTCATCCTCCAATCCACCCTCATCATTGATATTCAATAGAGTAGATTGGGGAATGAACTTCAGCATTCAAGGATCCTTCAACTACTATCTTAATGGAAAATCATTAAGCTGGGATGCCTTGAATGCATAAGATTGGAATCGCTCTACATTCCTGATAGGAAAATATTTTAAGAGTAGGATTCCATCTTCACCTTGACCCAACGCGAGGCCTAATATAGGTATATTATCTTGTGTTGCGGATCAAGGGAGCAGAAGACTCTTCGTCAATAAGGAGGAGGAGATCTTCGCCGTTATGCTTAACGGGACTCATCAACTTATTTGTAAGTATCTAGAGTCCAAGAGGACACTTGGGATCATTCCTTTCTAAGATTGGGTCTTAAGTGGTTGTCACCCTTTGAAGTCCTCAAGGAGGCCTTCGGCGGGAGTGTACGCTGTGGGTGCATTGTGTGGACCCTTGATTTGTGGAGAGCATAAACATCTGGTTAAGAGTGAACCAGTGAAACTCCAAAGTTAGAGGTGAACCGAGTAGAAACTTCTGGGTGCGTTGTGTGGACCCTTGCTCTACAGAGAGCATAAACATCTGGTTAGGAGTGAACCAGTGAAACTCTAGGGTTAGAGGTGAACCGAGTAGAAACCTTCATGTAAAGGTTGAAGGTGAACCTGATTTAAAACCTTAGGTTTAAGGTGAACCCTGAGAAACCTCCTTAGTGAAATCTGGTACACTCAAGGGTTAAGTGCGACAGTCGGGAGTGGAGTAAACAAGTAGTCGAACCACTATAAAAATGACTGTGTCAGTGATTGATTCTTGTGCTTGATCATTTGTGTGATTATGTTAACCACTTTAATGTTTGCTCACACTTCACACACAGTCACATCCATCATAGACTATAACTGCTTCATGCTTATCATTTGAATAGTTCTGTGATTGGATCCTCTACTGAGCTTGGAAGCCAGTAGAGTTACATCTGAGTAATCCTGAAAATTGCATACATGATAGGATTAGAGTGATATGATTTTTAATATAACTCATAAATCTTTAAAAAGTCCTATTCACCCCTCTCTAGGATATATTGACATATTCCGACTTCAACTCAAGTGGTATTCACCGCTATTTCAATTGGTATCAGAGCGGGTCTCTCTTCAAGGGCTTCACCGCCTAGAGAGTGATCTTGACTAAAGTTGGGAATATGGCCAAAGGAGAGGGCTCACCAGTCACCAAGCCTCCAGTATTTGATGGTTCAAATTATGCATACTGGAAGGCTCAGATGCACTACTTTCTGAGATCTTTGAATCATGATGTTTGAGATATAGTTGAGAATGGTTATGTGCCACCAACAGATCAAGTTGTACTAGACAATGGCACAACTATCATAAAACCCAAATCCAAAGAGATGTGTACTGTTCACTCCCCAAGTATAGGGTTGTGATGTAGTAATAAACTCGGTAAGATCGAGGTCGAATCCCACGAGGACTGGTCGTCACAAATCAAATCTGTGATTCCCCTTAACTAATCCAACGATTAATGTAGCGAATTGCTAACACAAATTTATGGAAAATAACTATTGAGAATAAGGAAGAAAATTCAATCAGAGAGAGCACTAGGACTTTCGAATCCACCCCTAATTATCCTAACCCTTGTTTTGTCTGTTAATTCACTTTAATTTAGATTGATCTAACTTATCTAGAAAAAGCACAATCTGTGTCCTGAATCGGGCATACAGATTGTCTAATTCCTTCAAGCAATGCCATGAATAACATATCTCATGTCCTTTGTTGGGCACATGGAATATACCGTTCATTAAAACACCCTGTCTCTTCCTCTATAGGAACCTGTTCATAATCAGACACAAGTACCTAGCATAAGCATCCAGACCACATCCATGCATAGACTCTGATCAAAGTTGATAGATGGAGAAGTATGGAATTTAAAACAATCAAGCACACTAGGGAAAGAAACAAATCAATCTAATTAAAGTAAAATCAACATAGAACAATGGATGTTCAAATTAAGGGTTTCATCTCAGCCCTAGCTGAGAGATTAGTTTCCCATAAAATCCATTAAACAGATGGATAAATAAAATTCATAAAAAAACATCAAACCAATTTCTCTCTTTCTTCTTTCTTCTCTTTCTTCTCTCCTTTGCTCTAGATCTGGAATTCTCCACCCTTTGAATCTCTGAATGCCCTTCCTCATGTTTTGCAACTCTTTTTATAGCTGATGGAGTGGCTGGAGTGGTGAAATTCGGATTTGGGAAGCTGTCGCACGCGCAGCAAAATTCCTTTTCGCAGCCAAGTTCAGGACCTCAAAACACCATACTTTCCTCGTTCAAATTCCAACAAACACCGTCCCTTAGGACTTTCTTGGGTCCTCTACATGATAGACGGTTCAGATCTGCCATATGATCAAAGATGGTGGCCCACAACCGCCTGAAAAACCGGATTTTCAAATTGAGCGAAACCTTTCGCACCCTTTCGCTGTCGTGATCGGTGGGCCCCATGGAAGTGTTTTCTGGGAAATCCACCCCGTCCATTGGATTCAGGATGAAATTTCAGTCAAGAATAGGTAGTTTTAAACATCCAAGGATGCGTCCCAGAGAAGAAAACACAAAAAGATCAGATTTGGACGTTGCAGGGCAGCCCTTTTGTGGCCTCTGTATCACACACGTGTGCACGCATGGGTATAAAGTATTACCATGGTTTTGAAGTCCTCGAGCCCATCTTCAAGATGGACGGTTCGGATCATCCGTACAGGTGATGAGTGGGGCCCACTAGCGATAGTAAAAACGGATTTTTCGTCCGTTCGGCGCGCAGAAACGGCAAGAATCGCCGTTGCGAATTTAGAAGTCGCGCGGCGGGTCAGCCGCTGACCGCCGACTTGATTCGGTGCGGCTCTAGAGTGTAGTGCACATGTGCACACTGGCTTCTTATGCAAGCCTGCTGTAATGTTTTCAAGAAATCCAAGCCGTCCATCCTGTTTCTCATATCATTTAAACCGTCTAGGTAAATTTTGAAGAAGGTCCAGATATCAGGTGGGCCCAGAATCAACGGTTTATGGACTGATCTGTCAGTTGGGGCACTTCCCTAGTGATCCGAGGGCTGAAATTTGAAATGTACGGTTAATTTATGTCCCTAATCCCATGTATAAAGTTTCAAGCCAATTGGATGGAGGGAACCATGTGATCTTTCATTCTGGACCAGTTTCGGGCCTCTTTAAACGTGAACGGCTTGATTTCCTCGGGTCCTAGGCATGTAAATTCTTCAATATTGGTCCTCTGGAGTCCATCCCGTGCTCTGGTAATTCCGGAGAGTCAAATCCATGCTTTTAACATCATTTTTCAATACACGCTCCTAATTTCATCCTGTAATAAAAACACAATTAAAATATGGCATTAAGCATTATTATGTACGTAAAATCAGGTAATAGTCAGGGTCTAATATGCAATATTCGACCCTCATCATGTACGGCGTTCGATAAAGAGAAACAGACTGTGGAAGCAAAAGCTATGAATGCCATCTACTGTGCCGTGTCCCAAGATATTTTCAATCAAATAAACATGTGTGGGACATCTAAAGAAGCATGAGATCTATTGGAAACAACCCATGAAGGCACAAGCACTGTGAAAAGGTACAAACTTCAACTATTGATCTCACAGTTCAAAATTCTCAGAATGGAAGAGCATGAGACATTTATGGAGTTCTTTACCAAGCTAAATATCATCTGTAACTCCATGGGTGGATTGGAAGAAAAGGTTCTGGTTCCTAAAATCTGTAGAAAAATCTTGAGATCATTACTGGAACGATTTAATCCCAAGGTAACAACAATTGAAGAATGTAGGAACATAGAAGAAATGAAAGTAGAAGAACTAGTAGGTTCCCTATAAACCTTTGAACTACACTTCACTCAAACCCCTAAATCCAAAACAACTGTCCTGAAAACTTTAAAGAAACAATTAAAAGAGGACAGTGGAAGTGAAAGAGAGGATGAAGATGAGGAAGTAGCCTTGCTGGCACAAAGATTCAGGAAGTTCTTTTAGAAGAACCGCGGCCGTCCATCCAAGGGAAGAAAGGTGAACTATAAACCTTTTACAGGCAAATTTGGTAAGAAAACTAATGAACCGTAATGCTATGCCTGTCATGAGTATGGACACCTGTCAACCGAATGCCCAAACAGAAAAACTAAGGGCAAGGTGATGGCTGCCACATGGGATGATACTGAAGAGTCAAATTCAGAATCTAGTGACTCGGACAGCGATGGAGATCAGAAATCATTGAAAATTCTCATGGTCTCCACCGCTCCAATCATTCCCACTGAATCTGAAAACGAGGAAGAACAACAAGTCACTGAATCATTTCCATCCGATAATGAGGAAACAAGGGAAGAAAAAAAAAAGAAAAAGAAAAAGATGAACTACAAGACGCTTATAATCAACTCTATATTCATAATGTTAATATTGTCAAAAGACTTGGTATAATTGAGACCTAAAAGGAGTTGGCGCAATTAGATTTAGATAAAGCTTCAAATATTAATACTCATCTAATTACTGATTTGCAACAATATCACTCAGATAATGATAGACTTGAAAGAACCAACATTTACTTGAAATCTGAGTCGAAAAAAATTAAAGAAACAAGTTAAAGGGTTAAATGAGGAAAACTTGATTCTTTAGAAGAAAAATTATACACTTCAAAATGGATTAGAAGAATCCTGGATAATAGCCCAACTAAACTGTAAATTTTCCCAAAGTGGTGAGAGGTTAGAAAAACTTTTGGGTATGGGAAAATCTGGAAACAATAAAAATGGTTTGGGCTATGATAAAGCTAGAACAAGAACTGGATATGGAACACATGGAAACTCTGATATTTCCAGTAGCAACAAAGGCTAAAATCCGACCTATCAAACAAGTGGTGATTCAAAGGATGTGTTGAACAAAGGATATATACAGCCATCACCACTCAAACTATCTGACAGGAAGAAAGACTCAGTGAATCAAGTGGTTGAATCAGATAAGAAAAATAGATCTGCCACAAGTTAGAATCCTGTCACAAAATGGATAATCAAAGAAAAGAAAAAAATGCCTTGTTATACACTCAGATCATTTAATAGGTAATAATACTAGATGGTACCACCGCTAAAGTGATTGGACAAGGAACCATAAGCGGAATTGAATCATTCAAAAATGAGAATGCTTACTGCATAAAAGGATTGAAGCATAATGTTTTAAGCATCTCTCAAATTTGTGATAATGGGCATGTGGTCAAGTTCAACAAAGAAGAATGCGATATCCTAGATCAATCAGGAAAATTAGTAATTAAGGGTCATCGCACAGACAACCACTGCTACATTATTAAAAGAATAGAGAGGAATGATATAGAGGAGCATTAAGAATGAAGGAACATGTCTAGATTATGCATCGAGATTTGGATATTTGCTGAAATGATGCATTTTTTTGCCAAACTCTAAATGATATATCTGAGGTTCCTCACCTCAATCTTTGGTATATAAACATTCAAATGTTTATAATTTTGATGTGTGCATTGATTGTACAAAATTTTGCTGTGTGTACTACTGATACATAAATATACTAATAGTAAACATGAAAAATTGTCTAAATGCGAAAATTTGAAAACATTCACCCTAGAGACATCTATCGAGTAAACATTTCGATTTCATCGACCGAAACTCGATACCATCGGCAACCTCTCGAGAAATTGAACCGTCGGGATGGTTAAACTTCTTCTGATCTTCATTGAAAATCTCTAAAAATCTGATTCTTCCACAACAACCTTTAATGAAGAGCATGAATGGAAAGAATAGAAAGACTAGCTCATCTTCACATATAATCTTGAACCTTGTGGCAGAACGGTCAGTTCTGAAGAAGAGCATTACACCTTTTGGGATCATCAATCTCTTAGAACTGATCGGATGGGGGAATATCATGAATCTTGGTGGAGAATTTCCATTCCCATGACTGGTGACGAAGCTATCTTGACACTTTGGGTTGTCTCCTACCAACGATTCTCCACACTCGCGTATCTAGTTTAATCAAGAAAACATCTGCCATATCATGGCCAGTACACCTCGTGAAGAAACTAATTCAAGCTCAGACAAAGGAATTCGATACGTAGCCCTGTCTCTTGCGTAAACACTCAGGCTGTCATCAATCGAAATGCTATACAAGATCTGCTTGATAGACAATCCCACATGATGAAACAGCTGGATAAGTGTGAAGTCCGTCTTCTGAAGATCAAAATCATGCTGGCAACTCTGCAAAATGATACACAGAAAATTCTGAATGAACTGCCAACATTCTAGAGGCTGTTGACTGTCTACAAAATGTCTAATGCATCACAGACTTGGATTCTCATTGAAAGCTCTCCGTTCACGCATAGGTGTGATGCATTACTACAGTTATATATATATATATATATATATATATATATATATATATATATATATATATATATATATATAAATCTCTGAGTAAAGAGGACTCAGTCTCTGGATAGTATTGTGGAGATGGATGTTTTTCTACTGCCAATCTTGGGCAGTATATTTTTTGGATATTTTGTTGAATATGGCTGGATATACTTCTCATATTTTCTGCCAATCTGGTATATGTGTTCCCCTGGTTTATCAAGTGGCTAATATGGAATGCATGAGATGTTTCTGATGATGATATTCTAACTGCCATATCACTGCTCCATTTTTCGATATGCATCCATAGGTTTTGAAATTGATGTCTACTTAAACTGAGTTGATTATTATGCATCAATGCTTTAAGAAGATCTGCTTCTGCCTGGATAGTTTCTCCCAATTACTTCAATCTTTAGTCAATATCACTGATTATGCCTTTTCCAATGACTAACAAAAAGGGGGAGAACAGTTCAAAACACCTTAAGCGGAAAATTGTATATCTATGTTGTTGCAGGTGTGAGGGGGAGTTTAGAAGTAAGGGGGAGTAAATACATCTAGAATGTGTACATGGGGTAGAAAAATTGTAAAATTGTATAAATACATGTACCCACAATTTAGGGTGTGTCTAGAAGTGTTATAGGGTGTTTTGGATATTTTGTCACGTAATTGACAAAGGGGGAGATTGAAAGTGCACCTACTTGTGCCCTGGTTTGTCAAGTTACGTGAATGATGGGTTAGACTGTCTACAGAGCTCGATAGGAAGATTATCTCAAGCATTTGCCTCAACCAAATGTGTAGAAGCTCGCAATAGGTAAATCATAGCCTCACATCCTATGTCCCAAAACACCAGGTGATTAAAACCCTTAAAACAAGATAGACATCTTAGGGTTTTTAAAGTGAGAAAACTTTTTGCAAAATAGAAAAATCTTTAAGTTTTTCTCACCTTGTCGATTTTATCGAAACACCCTCGATATGATCAACCTGCACTGTCGATATCCTCAATACCTTAACGATATTATCGATAAGAGGACCAAAATGTCCAGCAACTAAATATTCATTTGGACGGAATTATCGATGTATCGACACACCTATCGATAAAAGTACTAAATATGTTCAGTAACTTCACAATAAATCTGGACGGATTATCGATGTATCGATACACATATCGATATCATCGATATTCAAATCTCGAGACCATCAAGAGTGGTTCGATAAGATTGACAGGCAGATTTCCAGCGCCCCTGTTTTTTAAAGAAAATCGTAAAATTCTTCGATAGCATCGATGCTCTTCCGACATGATCTGAATTCAAATACCGATAAGATCGAAGATCCATTGATGATATCGATAGTGAGCGCACATTTTGTAAGACCCGTAACCTAAACCGTACCATTCGGTCGGCTTCCGCAATTCTACCGGTTGAATTCCGGCAACCCTCGACCCATTTTCGACGTTGCGCACGATCCTAAGCCGAGTCCCGCATGCCGAAGTCGGCTCGACTCGAAACCTGTATCTTGGTGACCGCGCCGTCACCGCGATTCTAACGCCGTGACTCACGCACCGACCCGATACCCAGGCTAGAAGATGTCAGCCTGCGTTCAATTCGAATATAACACCGGATGTTGCGAACTTCGAGAGAATCTCTACGAGATGTCCCATCAATCAAATCAATCACTCAAGTCAAGTCACACCTACCCAAGTACAACAACCCATGCCTCTCTCTTACAGAAGCAAGCCCAAGTCCACTCTCTCTCTCTCTCTCTTTTTCAACTCTACCCATGCCCATGACATCATCCCTCCATCCCTCCCTCTCCTTTTATTTTATTTCTTTTTCTCTCTCTCTCATTCTCCCATTTTCTCCCTCTCACACGTCCAAACTCTTCTCTCCCTTCCAAGAGCAACTAGTGTGGCCCACTTTCCCCACCCCTCTCATCTCTCATCCACACCATCAAAAGTCCATCATCCACCATTAAAAGTCAAGCAAAGGAGCATTGGAGTGCAAGGAGGCAAGGAGGAGTGCAAGAGGTGGGTGATCCACCGTCATTCTCATATTTTTTTTAGGCCACATGTGGTGGGACCCGTTTGATGTATGCATGATGAAATGGAGGGCCCATAGTGGCGGGGTCCCTCCTCTATCTCACCGTGTATCTCTCTCTATTTCTCTCTCTTTCTCTCTCTTTCCCTCTCTTTCTCTCTTCCTTAGGATGAAGTGGGCCCCACCAATATGTTAAATCTACTCCATCCATCAAATAGGGTGGCCCACCTCATTTTAGGAGAGATCCACCCCCTATTTAGAGTAAATGGTATATTATAATATTTTATTAATATTTATATATATGGTGGGCCATGATCATGTGGGACCTACCTTGATGAACGTGGGCCACTCACATGTGGGACCCACCATGAGGCAGTGTTTATCAAACCGTCCAGCGTCCGAGAGACGCTGGACGTAGGCGTACTGCATGCCTGATAAAAAAAATAAAAGGAAGAAAAAGTTACCTTTTTAGTGGGTTGCTCATGCAGGCCCCACATTGATGTATGTAGATGATCCACGCTGTCCATTCTATTCTCCAGCCCATTTTAGGCGTTGAGCCAAAAGATGAGGCTGATCCAATAATCGAGTGGGTCTTACCATAGGAAACAGTGGTTTTTGTCGTTAAAACTTTGGAAAATGATTGCTGGGGTCCACGTGGAGCTTGGACCCACATGAAATTTGGTTTGGACGCTTAATTTTGTGAGACACATATAATGGACCGGGTGGATCTAGTTAATGTGGGTCCCACCTAGGGTAACAAAATTTTTTACATTTGAGAAAAAGGTGGCAGGAACCTTGCTGCCATGACGTAACAAAAAGGGTGGTCCCCATTGACCCTAGTCGTGGACCCCACCATGATGTATATTTGATATCCACACCGTTCATCGGGTGGGCCACTCCCTGAGGTGGACCCACTCCAAAAATCAACCGTATACGGAACTCAAGTGGGCCATAGCATCTAAAATCATGTGAAGACGTACCTAAACATATAAAATCACTTGGTGGGGCCTACCTGAAATTTGGATGCGGCCGAAACTTGGTCTGAACGGTCGGTCGGTGGGACACACATACTGAGTGGGTTGGATTTGTGAACCACCTTATGGTGGGCCCAGGTCCACGTGACCCTCATCAACAGGTTGGTGGCAAATAAATATCACGGTGGACCTCTCTGGCCGTGTGGCCCTACGAACAGTTGGGTGACAAATAAACATTACCGTGGGCCCCCCCTGGCCCACGTGACCATACGAACGGTTTGGATGGAAAATAAATATTATGGTGGGCCCTTGCCCACTTGTTCTTAAGAACAGTTTGAATGACAAATAAACACTCCAGTGGGCCCTACCCAAGGTCCATGTGACCTTATGAATAGGTTGAATGGCAAGTAAACATCCTAGTGGGCCCCTGGTCCGTGACCTTTTGAATATAGATTGGATGAAAATAAACATTTCAGTGGGCCTTACCCTAGGCCCATGAGACCTTATGAGAAGGTTGGATTGAAAATAAACATTATGGTGGGCTTCACATGAGGCCCACTTGGATGCATATGGGCTGATGTGTTTAGGCCCATCTTGTCATATTTTTAGGCCCATTATTGAGCCCCATTTTGATATGTATAAGGCCTATGTGATTAGGCCCGTTTGATTCACATGAAGCCTATGTGATTGGGCCCATTTTAATACATTCTCAGGCCCATGGATGATGGTCCATTGCAATGTACCTAGGGCCCATTGGTGAGAGTCATTGAGGTGGCCCACTTGATGAATATAAGGCCTATGAGATACGGCCCATTTGATGTATTTAGGGCCCAGTGGGATGTACCTAAGGCACATTGCAATGTGTGATTCCACCAGGATTTATTTAATGGTATTTGAGGTGAGCCGAGCCTTGGGGACAATGTTGGTTTGACGTCCACATTTTACGAGTAATGTTGGTTCGATGTCCACATTATAACTCTCCCTGAGGCCACTGATAGGCTCGTATCTGTTTCATGTAGGCCATATAGGCCCATCTTCATTGAGAGGATAGTTTATTGCTTTATAACATGTTTAGCACGACCCATGATTCATGATCATACGCATCATATGTATGCTTGAGATGAGGAGTGTCTGATCATAGCATATGCCTTCGGGCAGACTGTTTACGGGCTCTCTGATAGGCGGTGTTGCCCTACATGAGCGCGTGCTTCATGCATGATGGTTGCATGATTGGTAGTGTGGTTCATGCATTTACATCTGTATGATTGAGATATGCCCTAGCGACATCAGGGCCATAGCCTCCACAGATATATCGTGGTTGGCTGGTTGGATACCGAAAAATCTTATTCCAAGCAATTGGGGCGCCATAGATGTCCCTGGGTGAGAGTCCCTGAACCCGATGGTACCAGAGGATGACTCGAACGTCGAGACCGAGTGGATATATGAGCGCACGAGGGCCGAATACCATGAGGCCGCATCTCCCACTGTGTCGTGGTCGGTTGGAAAGGAGTGGTGGCCTTACTCGCCCGAGAGCAGGGGGCATTACTAGGCTGAGTTTGACCAGCTCGGAAATGGGTTCGCTATCGACGTGCCGGATAGGTATTGGCTGACTATTGGCCAGGCAGATAGTGAGGTTTCTTACGCTCACTTGGACTGTGCTGCTTGGAGAGAGACAGTGCCATTTGGAGTGTACTGAATCCCGGTGATTATCCATACTGAGAACCGTACTGATTTGATGCTCTAGTGAGGAGTTACATTGGTATGAGGATTGACATGCTTGACTTACATATTGCATCGCATGGCCTTGGTATGGCCGATAGTATTCACATCTTGTACTGCATAGCCTTGGTACGGCTAGTTGCATTTCGTACTCATCAGCATGATTTCGCATTACTCCGGCATTGCATTCTGAGCACGTTCGCACACACTTACACCGCCCTCTAAGCTTTCTATAAGCTTATGCACGATTGATGCGTGCAGGTGACGCCAAGACGCAGTTGTAGTCTCGCCGCAGTTGGAGCGTGCCGCCGAGCTTTTGGAGTTTTTGTTATTTGCACTACCTTGTATTTCCCTTTCTACGCACTGTATTCAAAGTTTTTGTTCATAGTGGATTTTGTGATGGTGTTCTTGTGGTTATTGTTCGTGGGTTATGCTTGGTTATGCTCATTACGAATCAAATGGATTATCAGAAATCCTCCTTGTAGTATCCCAGGATCGGAACCTGGTATATGGGTGCCGGGAGCCGAGAATGGGGTACTACGGAGGCTGTCGGCGCCGGATTCGGTGATCGGGAATTTTGTGAGCCCGGTCTCCGAGTTCGGGGCGTGACACATTTCTTACAACAGTTATTTCAGGTTGTTTTTTAACTATGATCGGGGGCCCTTCGATTTAATCGATATTCAAATATCGATGATATCGACACCAGATCGATTACATCGAACAAAGCTAAAAACTGTCTAGCAAGTTCAAAGATAAATTAGCTGGATTTATCGATGCCTCGACTCTGATCTCGATATCATCGACATTTTAATTTTGATGACTTCGACAGTTCCCCCGATCATTCATGAAAACCTGAAATATCTCAATGTCAAGTCTCTCTCATTTTTCAAGTGTCGATGGATTGATCCTGTCATCGATGGAATCGGAGTTCGAAATCCGATGACATCGATAATAGCTTCGATTCATCGACCAATTGGCAAGAAGTTTCAAAAGCGTATGACATCGAGTCCGAGTCATCGAGCAGACCATCGATGCTATCGAGAGTATACGCTCGATGATATCGAACCTGCTCGATGATATCGAACTCTGTCATAAATGTGACCGTTTTATATCCGTTGGAGCTTTTTGCCCATTTATAGAGGACTTGTCTTTTGTTGCTGTAAGAGAGAAAAGAGAGAGCTTTTGTGTGTTTCAACTCATATCTTATATCTAAAGCCCTTTCTCTCGAGGGAGTTCATCCTTCAATCCACCCTCATCATTGATATTCAATAGAGTGGATTAGGGAATGAACTTCCGCATTCAAGGATCCTCCAGCTACTATCTTAATGGTAAATCATTAAGCTGGGATGCCTTGAATGCATAAGATTGGAATCGCTCTACATTCCTGATAGGAAAATATTTTGAGAGTAGGATTCCATCTTCACCTTGACCCAACCCAAAGCCTAGTATAGGTATATTATCTTGTGTTGCGGATCAAGGGAGTAGAAGACTCTTCGTCAACAAGGAGGAGGAGATCTTCGGCGTTGAGCTTAACGGGGCTCATCAACTTATCTGTAAGTATCTAGAGTCCAAAAGGACACTTGCGACCATTCCTTTCTGGGATTGGGTCTTAAGTGGTTCTCACCCTTTGAAGTCCTCAAGGAGGCCTCCGGCGGGAGTGAACGCTGTGGGTGCATTGTGTGAACCCTTACTCTGTGGAGAGCATAAACATCTGGTTATGAGTGAACCAGTGAAACTCCTGGGTTAGAGGTGAACTGAGTAGAAACCTCTAGGTGCGTTGTGTGGACCCTTGCTCTACGGAGAGCATAAACATCTGGTTAGGAGTGAACCAGTGAAACTCCAGGGTTAGAGGTGAACCGAGTAGAAACCTCCGTATAAAGGTTAAAGGTAAACCTGATTTAAAACCTTAGGTCTGAGGTGAACCCTAAGAAACCTCCTTCGTGAAATTCGGTACACTCAAGGGTTGAGTGCAACAGCCGGGAGTGGAGTAGACAAGTAGTCGAACCACTATAAAAATGACTGTGTCAGTGATTGATTCTTGTGCTTGATCATTTGTGTGATTATGTTAACCCCTTTAATGTCTATTCACACTTCACACACAGTCACATCCATCATAGACTATAACTGCTTCATGCTTATCATTTGAATAGTTCTGTGATTGGATCCTCTACTGGGCTTGGAAGCCAGTAGAGTTGCATCTGAGTAATCCTGAAAATTGCAAACATGATAGGATTTTTAATATAACTCATAAATCTTTAAAAAGTCCTATTCACCCCCCTATAGGACATATTGACATATTCCGACTTCAACTCAAGCAGTCTTCACCGCTATTTCAATAGTGTCCTTATGTAAGACCTATTATGCCTTGTTTAGGAATTGGTTGTATGCCTTGTGTAGGCATGTCTGATTGCCTTGTGTAGGCATGATTAGTTGTCTTATGTAGACACTTTTGGTTGTCTTGAGTAGACACATTTGAGTGCCTTGTGTAGCTCTTAGTGTCAACCTTGTGTAGGTTGTAACGGTTTGAGATGAACTTGATTTAAAACCTCCATTAGTGAAATTTGGTAGAATCAAGGATTGAGCTCGTCCGCCGGGAGTGGAGTAGGCACATAGCTGAACCACAATATATGACTGTGTTTGGGATTACTATTTGCGTATTCATTTGATCATACTTATCTTGAATGTTTAAAATGATGTATGTGAACCAGTTGGAATCATATCCCACACACTCATACATTTTACATATACTAAATGTTTAAGTTGTTCATCCTAAGTAGTCTATTGTTTGGATCCTCTACTTGGCTTGGAAGCCTGTAGAGTTAAGGTTGCTACATCTTGATTAATTGCATATTAGTTCAAGATAAGGAATTAGAATTTTAAATTGATATAAATATTACAAAGTCCTATTCACCCATCTCTAGGACAATTTGACCTATTCCATACTTCTATTATAGCGGTTTAAACCGCAATTTCAATTGGAATCAGAGCGTGTTCCTCTTGAAGGGTTTAATCACCTAGGGGAAGATCTTGACTGAAGTAGGAATTATGGGCAATGGAGATGGACAATCAGTTTCACGTCCTCCCATCTTTAATGGCTTAAATTATGCATATTGGAAAGCAAGAATGATCTACTTCTTATAAACTTTAGATCATGACGTTTGAGAGATAGTTGAGAATGGATATGTTGCTCCCACTGAACAGGTGGTACTTGAAATTGACATAACTATATCTAAACCCAAACCAAAAGAGAAGTGAACTAAATTTGATAAAGAAATGAGGATATGCGAAGCTAAAGCTATGAATACAATTTACCGTAGAGTTTCACTAGATGTGTTCAGTCAAATAAGTATGTGCATAAACTCAAAAGCAGCATGGGAGTTATTAGAAACTACCCCATGAAGGAATTAACACAGTAAAAATGTCTAGGCTGCAACTTCTGACATCTCAATTTGAGCACATAAAGATGGAAGAACATGAGACATTCATGGAGTTTTTCACTAGGTTAAATGGCATATGTAACTCCATGGGGGGTCTTGGGGAAAGAATTCCGGTATCTAAAATTTGTAGGAAAATTCTGAGATCCTTGCCAGAACAATTTAACCCCAAGGTCACCACTACAGAAGAATGTAGGAACATTGAGGAAATGAAAGTAAGAGAACTAGTAGGTTCCCTACAAACTTTTGAACTACACCTCAAACCACACACCAAGTCCAAAAATAATGCTCTCAAGACCTCAAAAAACATGACTGTAATAGAGGAAGAGGATAGTGAAAATGAAGGTGGTGATGAGGAGGTAGCTCTCTTGGCTCAACGATTTAAAAAATTCTTCAACAAGAATCGTGGAAAATCATACAATAACAGAGGGAAACAACTGGACAACAAGCACCAAATAGGCAAACCATTTAAAAAGTCCAGGGAACCTCAATGTTATAACTGTAAGGAATATGGTCATTTGTCTACCAATTGTCCTACCAAGAAATTGAAAGGAAAGGCTATGGCAGCCACATGGGATGACACAGATGAATCTAATTATGAAAACAGTGATTTTGAAAGTGATGGAGACCAAAAGTCTTCAAAAATACTTATGGCGTTTACCACTGTAGTTATTCCTAGCTCAAGGGTTAATGAGGAAAGAGATTAATCACAAACCAAAGAGACACACCCCTCTGATGATGAGGAAGAAGTAGAAGAAGAAGAAAAGGATGATATCCATGATGCTTATGATCAACTTTATATCCATAGCATCAGTGTCTTTAAGAAACTTGGTGTTGCTGAAAATAAAAACAAATAGTTACAAGATGATTTGAATAAAACTCTGGAAATTAATACCCATTTGATAAATGATCTTCAGCAATACCACATTGAAAATGACAAACTAGAAAGGAAAACTACTTCCCCCACATCTGAAATGCTAAAATTAAACAAACAGATTAAACTCTTAGAATCTGAAAATATGCACCTAAAGAATGAAAATTATAAACTAATTTTTTATTTAGAAAAATCAAAACTATCTGTTGAACTCGGTCATAGATTCTCTCAAAGCAGCGAAAAGCTAGAAAAACTTCTAGGAATGGGAAGAACACAGAAGGATAGGAGAGGCTTAGGCTATGAATCTTGTAAATCAAACTCCTTTCCTGCACCTCCTATGATTAAGAAAAATGTGGCATATGGAAGCAATACTAGGACACCCCTATATGTCATTTATGTGGAGACTTAGGACATTACAAGTTTGAATGTCTTACGTTTGGAAGGTATCACTCCACTTCGATTTGAACTTTTCTGGTAAATTCAAACCAACCGGAAGAACAATACAAAATGTCAAGAGTTCTTCAATATACATACCAAAAGAAGGAAACATCCTACTCCACTAAAAATGACAAAAAGAATGGAGGAGTTATTGAATCAAGTGGCTCAACTAAATCAGAAAACCAAAGCATTGATGAAACAAGGGAATCTGATTCAATTGCCCAAAAAATCCAAACAGGCCCATGGTAATGACAAAGTACCTTCACCAAGAAAAGTTGTCACCAAATGGGTAATGAAAAATAAGAACACATGCCTGATAACTCATTCTGATCTTAATACAAGCAGTGTTCAAATTATCGGCGATATTATCGAAATATCGCCGATAATATCGGTGTCGCTGCACTGGCGACACCGAAACCCCAATATTTTGTTTCTCTACAGAATATCGGTGAAATTTTCGGTGAGAACCCATTTTTCGGCGATATCATCGATAAAAACGGGTTCTCGCCGAGAATATCGGCGTCGTGTGGCTGAAATAAAAGAAAAAAAAAACTTCAGTTTCACGATTTTTGTACTTGATTGGAACTCGGAAGCAGTGTTCGAGTTGTCGGTATCGCTACAAGTTTCGACAGCCCTGGTAGGTAAGAAAAACCTACAAAATTTCCCCTTTTTTTCGATTGGAATTCGATGTCGCAATTTCGGTGAAAAATATGAAAATTTACCGGATTTCCCCTCGATTTGGGTCTGATTTAAGAGTTTCGAAACCCTCGGTTAAAAACCCCTCAGCGAGAAATCCTCTTGCTCTAATATTTTCATGTTTTTTTTTCAAAAAAAAAAAATTCGAGCCTGGGAAGTTGATGCGGTTGCGTACCGAGGAAGCGGATTGGCTGGTGTACCACACACCAGCTATATAGCTGTTGTAGGTACGTTTCGTGCGAAGACGAGCACTAACGCTCCTTGAGCTCCGAGTTGTACGAACGGTTCAAGGAGATCAAAGTTACATGGCCCCACAATGATGTATTTATTATATCTACACCATTCATTTATTTTTAGATATCATTTTAGAGGATTATGGAAAAGATGAATAATATCCAAAGATCATCTCTACCACACCATAAATAGCAGCGGAGACGATGATTTTCCCCGTTAAACAATTTTAAGGCCCACCATAACGTTTATTTTACATCCAATCTGTTCGTAAGGTCAAAAATACCTGAATGAAGAGGTTAAACAAATTTCATATTGATCCAAAACTTCTGTGACCCCAAAAAGGTTTTTAATGGTAGACATTCAATCCCCCACTAGTTTTTGCTGTGTGGTCCAATTGATAGTTAGATCTGTCTTATTTTTTGTACCAAGTGTTAAGGCAATCTCGCTAAATGGATGGACGGTTTGCATATAACACATATATCATGGTGGGCCCAAGGAACATTGACCAGTAGCGCCTCTCTACTGGCAGCGTCAATAAGCAAAACACATCCCTCGAATTGTCCAAGGGAAGCGGATTGGGTACAACCCCGGCAACACTTAGCTGTGGGGCCCACCGTGATTTATAATTTTTATCCACGCTGTCTATCTATTTTAAAAAATCATTTTATGTGATGAGCCCAAAAATGGGATAGATTGAATGCCCACGTAAACCACACCATAGGAAATAGTGGGGACTGACTGCCCAATGCTGAAAACCTCTCAGGGGCCACAAAAGTTTTGTATCAAGCTTATGTGTATGTTTTTTTTCTCAGTGTGGTCCACCTGAGATTTGGATCTACTTCATTGTTGGGCCGTGTGCTCAAATAAGTTGGCAAAAAGGATGGATCGTATAGATATACAGCCCATACATTGAGGTGTACGCATGGTCAGGATCCCACCCACATTACTATCCCCGGGAAACTTGCTAGGTCCACTGTATTATTTTGTTAACCCTTCGAACTGCCAATAAAGTGTCATAAACTTGGAGGAACAAAAAAAAAAAGAAAAAAAGAATCAGGTTGAACCAAAACTTATGTGGCCCACCATAAGTTTTCAATGGTCAATCACCACTGTTTCCTATGGTATGGTCCACATAAGATTGGGATCAACTTCATTTGTGGGATTATGCATTAAAATGATCCAGAAAAATGGATCGACAGATAGGGATATACAACACATTAAAATGGGCTCCATTAAATGAAAACTTATTATGTAATGCATTCATTTTGTAACTTTTTAATTCCTAAATATGCAAATATGTGTATTTAGGCATGTCCTGGAGTTTCACTGAAAAATTCCACTATTTTCTCCATGTTTCCCTCACGTTTTCCTGCATTTCTGGTTATCAACGATATTATCGACGATAACGATATAATATCTTTATCTCCGGCCAGTGAAACTTGTAGCGATACCGACAACTCGAACACTGAATACAGGTAATGATTCCAAGTGGTATCTAGATAACAATTGCTTTAGACATATTACTGGTGACCAATCCCACTTCTACAAATATTCAAAATTTGATGGTGGGGCGATCACATTTGGAGATGGGAGCTCTGCCAAGATACTTGGGTAAGGAACAATTGTTGGACCTGGGATGACCATGATTGAAGATGTTCTGTGCATAAAAGGACTGAAACACAGTCTTCTTATTACCTCACAAATCTGTGACAAAGAACATATGGTCATATTCTCCAAAGAAGAGTGCAAGGTCTCAGACTTATTAGGAAAATGTATTATAAAGGGTCTTTGCACAAGTAACAACTGCTACGTAATTGAAAGTAGTAGAAAGAATGATCCATCTATCTGATACCACGTGACCAAGAATAATAAGCCCAAGTCATGGCATTGAGACTTGGATATGTGTGAAATGATGCTTTTTGTGATCTTGATATATTAGAGGATCTCATGCCTCCAAATTATATTTGAACATAAACATAGGAAATGTTTATAATTTTGGCTCTCACATATTTTGTATAAATTTTTGTTTAGTGTACAAGCTGACAAGAAACAATACTATGTTGTACATCTCCTTGGAACTAATCGAAGTGCTCAGAACAATGTTGAACTTACTGCTTTGATGATACATTCGATGAATCGAATTACACTTTGATGACATTGAGATAATTTCGATGACATCGAAGAAATAACAGGAACCGAAACGTCGGACATTGCCTGTTGTCATCGAACACCTCTTTGATGACACCTTATTCAGGTGACTGAGTCATCGAAGATCCTCGACTTATAAAAGTTTGGGCGAGCACGAAAATTCATTTTTGGGCAGAAAGTCATCTTCTTTATTTACCTTCGTCCAGTAAAGATGTGGTGGTGGTCTTGACCTCCAATCGAAGCCTTTCTTGGTAAAACCCCACATCCCCTCACTGTATTTTGCACAAATAGGTTGAATCTAGGTTGCATTGTGTCTGAGTTGGATTTTCAGAGTTTTCTTTCAAAATCTTGTTCTTCTTCCTAGTTTGTTCTCTGTTTTGGAAATATTTTGTCTTATATATCACTCATGGCCAAAGATAAAGGCAAAACACCGGCTGAAGGGGAATCTTCTCGGCCAACGAGGAAGAAAACCCTAGCCCCTAAAGAAAGGGGCACGGCACCTGATCAAGGCTCTCCTGCATCAAAATGTGGCAACTCTGCTCGATAGTCATCACATAGAGGTGGCCCGTCTACTGCTCCCGTACCTCCTGCTGGACCATTGATTCCTCCACCAAATGCTAGCCTATTAAAAACGTACACTGGGAGATAACTCGTGCATGAGAGACAAATTGATTGGGAGTGTATTCGGGTTTTTGAAATTGAACCCCTTTTGTCGACAGTTGACCGGACCCCACTGTTGGATTTTAGAGGTCCATGTTGTGATGAAAGATTCTATCATTTTCATGCTTATTGTTATTCTCTAGTTTTGGACCCACCTTTTATAACGGTCGCATTTGGGGAGACTAATGTAGAAATCACTACCGAAACTATTACTAGTAAATTCGGTCTCACTCTATCCTCGATTGGTCTGTCTGAACTTGATATCGATGATCCCATGATTCGTTCCCTAATGACGAAGTTCATGTGTTATGGTAGAGACGTCCCTTGGCACCAAGGGAATACTCTCAAAACCAAATACAGGAGGATCGCATGGGGCATACAGAGGAGCGGCTCTCCGGACTGGAGCAGATGGTTGCGACATTACAATGCACTACCCGACACATTGTGGATCTGCTGACTTGCAGGCATGACGACACCGCTCCATCGGATACGACTCGGGTGCCATAGCATTTTTCTCATCACATACATTGGATTGTCTATTGATGCTTAGGCATGAATATCTTTTTTGAGTGCCCTAAGTATATGTGCGTGTATGTGATGACTCACTGACTTAGATAGGTTAACCTCTTTCTGTTCATGCCCATGGAGGGGTTAAATGTTTTAGATTTTTTTTTATTTTTTTTGGGTATACATGTATAGGCATGGTTGTTGAATGATAGTGCCCATGAATGGGCTGAATATTTTGGTTTGGGATTTTGTTTTGGATATTTCTTAGAATACTCTTGTAACGACTCGTAAATTTCCGTACAATGGCTCGAGTACCACCTCGACCAGAAATCACTTAGGATTAAATCCTTTAGAAATTTGACAAAGTTAACTAAGTGCTAAACTAGATTAGCCATGAAATCCGTTTAAATCGCTTTAAATACGATCTACAAGACCCAAAACTTGTAGAATCATTGACGCTAGATTACCCTAAAATCTAGGATCAAACTCATTACCCGATTGTTCTCATTACCCGATTGCTCTCGGGAACACATTGAAGCTCCGTATCAGGTCTGGACCACACATCGGGAGTCCGAATAATATGAGGTCAAGGACTTAGGACCGCCTCGCTGGGCTTGACAACCATCTCAGAAATCAGACCCAGACAGTGTCCCATGGCTGTTCGCTTGAGTCCGGAGCGGAGTGTGAAAACTCATGTTTCCTTTACAAAATAAATATCTGGAATAGTGATCTGAGACTTGATACTTGCGGTCAATTTGTAAGCAACCAGACCATCAGAATCTGACCCAAATACACCCTCGGATCAGGAAAAATTTTATAAACATTTACATGTACTTGGAATTTCGGATCGAGACCCGCTGACCGTTGAACTGAAACTGGTCCGCCACGCGTGATCTGGGAATCCGACTAAGATGAAAACTTAACTCCACGTAGATCCAAGGTTAGTGAGCTTAAGTCCGACCTTTGGGTCAAGGAAGCCCGCTAGAAGTCCTTCGTTGAGCTGAAACAAAGCCGCTTTGGCTATAACCTAAGTATACCTTGTCCTCAAGTCTAGTATGGAGAGTTTTTAGACTATAAAAGGGCCTTAGAACCCTCTCTCTCACAGCCATACGAATTTGAGAGAAACCCTAGAGAGAGAAGTGAGAAAAGAGAGAGAAAGAGTGAGAGAAGTGGGAGAATCTCCCTACTATCATTCCCTGCCACTACACAAGCTGCACCACCTGTTTCTCATCGCTTTCCTGGCGATACCGACTCCGTTTCTAGGTAAGAAACCCTAACCCTAATCTGTTTTGGAGTTGTGAAGGGTGTAGGTTATGAAATAGCTAACCTATTTCATTCTTTAGGCCACCAAACTGCCGAATACGGAAGCCTAGCAAACCTAGCTGCTCCGTTGCGATTCCACGGTGTAAGGTGAGCACTTTAGGTGTATAGGTTACGGTTTTCAATACTTTCAATGTCAGATAATGATAGATTCATGATCTGCATGCAATTACACATGTATAAAGTGCTTTCCGTTTTCTGTTTCGATTAAAGTTGTAGAATATGGAATTTTACATATTCTAGGTATTCGTAGAAAATACCGTATACGTATATTTTTTAAAAATGCGTTTGACATGATTATTTTTTGTATGAATGTATGATATATGGATAAAATACTTATTTGGCGAAAGGATTCGCCCTAATGCATGTTTTCCTAATATACACTATGTATGTAGAAATACTGTATTGTAGAAAGTACCATATACGTATATATTTTAGAGATGTGTTTGCCATAATTATTTGTTGTATAAATATATTATATATGCGTAAAATACTTGCTTGGCGAAAGGACTCGCCCTAATACATGTTTGCTAACATACACTAAATATGTTGAAATAGTGTATGTTAAGTGTTTGTGAAAATGCTTGTGTGAGTAAGTGTTTGGATGTTGATGCCTTAGGAGGGTGTTGAGATGGGATTCTCAACTACCTTAGAGACATATATGATTTCCTCCATGAGGTTGTTTACTTAAACCGCTTACTTGTGTAATATATGTGTTAGTATTCCTATTTATGTAGTACTTTATAACATGCTTTATGACATGCTTACTAACATGTTTGAAATACTTTGTTTACCATGCTTTACTCCACATGCTACGAATAAGGTTTGATTGAGTTTGAGATTATGTCTATAGTCCAGACAGTCGGTACTAGACTTGAGATCGTGGTTGAGTTTCATGTCGCCACGTAAGATGTGTTTGACGAACCCGAGTCGTACGTCAGTTGGTGACAGTGGTTAGGCCACGCGAAGTGCTTATGCACTTCATGTCGTCCAATTGATTATGCGCTCGAGCTAGTCAGGCTCGTCATGTAACCCAATATGTCTAATGTATGTTCATCATGTTTGGTCGCTACTGCTTGAACCTAGGGTAACAAACTTACTAGTGGAATCCCGTTAACCATGGTACCTCGATCCGCTAAGACTCATGAGCAGGGCATGGTGGTATGGGACACCGTGGTTGAGTTGTCGGCCTACGCTGGGGCCATGTGCCTCCCCGTAGTGACCAGTGAGCAACCAGACTTATGAACCGATTATGGTGGTATGAGACACTATATTCGTGCTATCGGCCTACATTGATAAGGTGATGGGGGAGTGATGTAACTTTTATGCGTAACAGCCCTGGTAGCCCTTTGTAGTGACCTCGAGCATACTCTGAAATCGCAGTGAGCCTTAGAGTTTTGCCGCGGTATATAGAGTATGAACTAGGCCTGTTTCTGTATAGTGATGAATCGTTAAAGAGGTGATGAGGGAGTGGTGTACCTTTATGCGTAACAGCCCTGTCAGCCTTTGTAGTGACCTAGAAAATATACCATCATCCGAGATTAACTAGGACTGACGACCCTAGAATGGATCATGTTTAGGAATGATACAAAGGAGGTACCTTAGTTTCCTAATCCTGCTGTTTGAAATGGACTAATAAAAACTCGGTAATCATGCTCATCATGCATTGCATGTGCCTGGAAGATGTGGAGCACTGAGGGATAAAAGTATGCCGCGAACGTAAGATGGTGTCGCACGAGGGAGGGTGTGGTGAGGGCATCCATCATGACCGCATACATACTTACATTAATAAGAGTAGTTAGGAGTGTTTGATTTTACTGCTTGACTGTATTGATAACATGTTAACCTATGCTTTATTGTTCCACTGAGTTAGCTACTCACTCCCACGTTACGGGACGGTGTTGCGCACACCAACCAGACTTTGTCTCAGGTTTAGATGAGCTGACGACTCAGGAGGCTGAGCCGGACTATGGCGAGGACCAGGACGAGTTCTCATACATGTAGTATTCTGGCGGCTTCGACTAGGCTGTCGGATCGACGGGATTTGCTGGGATTACATCCTTAGATGTATTTTTGACTTTTTGAATATTAAATGGATATATGTATATGATGACTCAGATGGGTTCATACTCTGGAGAACGAAATGATTTTGTTTCTTTTATCTACATATATATACAGTTCAGTCTTCCGCTTGCCTTTATACAATTGATCTGGAGTATGAATTACTGTTTTGGTATAATCTCACTCATGTTTATTGCTCTAACACAGACAACATTTAATCATCATTATTTATATTGCATATGTGATGCGTTGGAACTCGGGAGTTGAGTTATACTCGACCCCCGAATTTCAGGGCGTTACAACTCTGTTCTACCAAGCCTGGGCAGTAGTTTTTAGCTTACTTATATGTCAGAATCCCTACATATCTATCTTATCTGGGTTTGATGATAAATGATCAATGCATATCTATCTCATACACTATGAAATGCTAATTAAATGCATTCCTATTCCTCCTATTTATTGATTCTCCTCTTTGCAAGTGCAACTTAAGTCATACTATATGATATTGCAATACACTGACCCTTTGCCAATCACTGACAAAAAGGGGGAGAACAATCCCACCATGTAAACTCTATGGTTGTATGTTTAAGAACATGGTGATGCAGGATGATAGGGGGAGCAATTGCAAGTTGATAAGGGGAGCAACTGCAAGTTAATAGGGGGAGTAGCTACAAGAAAAGACATTATGGTTGTGTATGTTAGCTAGAATCTTTGTAAAGTTGATGTACACACAATTTAGGTTATTGTTCTAGGATTTTGTCACGTAATTGACAAAGGGGAAGATTGAAAGTGCCTTTGTTTGTCAATTAGCATGATGGTTGAGTCAGTAAGTCAAGTGAGCCCCATGTGAAGAAAATTCAAGATGCTGCCTTAACTGGATGTGTGATTCAGGAACGGCAAAGGTAAATTAAACCTCACATTCTATGTCCAAAACCCCCAGGCATATAATTCCCCTTAAAAAAAATCGTAGAACAACAAAGGAATTAAATACTTGAAAACTTGGTGCAAATAAGTAAATTTTCTAAGTTTTATACATATCACTTCGAGCCATCGAGCGTGGGTCGATGACATCGAACACTTGTGTTTGATGACATCGAACATGGCTCAATGACATTGAAAAGTGACCCTCATATGTCCAACAACCACATATATATTTGGACTGAAAATTCAATTCATCGAACATACCTTCGATGACATCGAACATGTGTATTCGATGACATCGATGGTGATTTGATGACTTGAAGAACTTAGAGTTTTTGTCCAGTAAGCTTTAAAGGAAAATATTCTAGAAAATTCGAGGAACCGAACTAGATTCAATGTCATCGAGATTCAAACTTCGATGACATTAAAAAAATGCCAAGAAAATGTCCAGCGTACTTCAAAGGTAAATCTTCTAAAAAGATCGAGGAATCGAACTAGATTCGATGACATTGAAATTCAAACCTCGATGACATTGAATTAGGTTCGATGACATCAAATTATGACACGAAATCGTCCAGCAAGCTTTGAAGAAAAATCATGCATAAATCCGATGAATCGAACTAGATTCGATGACATTAAAATTCAAATGCAGTCACATTCTAACAATTATATTACCGTTGGACATTTTGCCTTTATAAACAGAAGCTCAATTCTAGTGTTTGCATTGAGAAAAAGAGAGAGTTCCAAGGGGGTAACTTCTTACCTACCATCTTTAATCCTTCTTCTCATGGAAGTTCATTCCCCAACCCTTTCTTATTCATTGAATACTCAATAGATTGGATTGGAGAATGAACTTCACCATTCAAGGATCTTCCGGCAACTACTTAATGGCGAATCATTGAGCTGGAGAATCTCTTGAATGCACAACTTGGAATACTCTGTCTCTTAAAAGATCCATAGTTAATAGAGTAGATTCCACCAAAACACCTTGACCCAAACCCAACTACTATTGGAGCATATATTTGCGGTTCAAGGGAGCTGAGGAATCTCCGTCATTAAGGGAGATCGTCTTCATTGTGTGCTAAACAGGGTTCACCTACTTACAAGTAAGTATTTAAGAGTCCATAGAATCTGGGGATCCTTTCTTGTGTAGGATTGATCTTCAGGTTGTGTTGTCACAAACCCACTAAGACCTTTTATAGGCCTCTGATGGGAGAATACGTATAGTGTCCTTGTGTAAGACCTATTGTGACTTGTGTAGGCATTGGTTGTATGCCTTATGTTCACTATCCCCAAGTATAGGGTTGCGATGTAGTAATAATCTCGGTAAGACCTGTAAGACCCGTATCCTAGACCGCACCGTTCTGTAAGCTTCCGCGGTCTTTTCGGTCGAATTCTGGTAACTTTCAACCTTTATCCGACGTTTGCACATGATCCTAAGCCGAGTCCTACAAACCAAAGTCGGCTCGACCCGAGACTTTTACCTTGGTGAGCGCGCCGTCACCGCGATTCTGATGCTGCATCTTGCGCGCTGAGGCGATACTCAAGCCAAGAGATGTGGGCCCACGTTCATTTCGAGAAAAACACCGTGCATCGCAAAACCCAAAAGAATCTCTACGACTTGTCACCTCAATCAATCAATCAATCCTATGAAGGGTCACGTCCATGTCAAGTACACCATCACCTTACACCCATCCCTAAGCAACCCCATAAGTCAACAAAGTTCTTATACACCTCATACCTTTCTTACACCATCTACCCCTAAAGTCAAAAAGTTCTTACACACCCATCACTCACCACATCCATCGCTCCATCACCCATCTCTCTCTCTCTCTACAACCCTCTCTCTCATTCTCAAACCATTTTCCAAGTAACCCAAAAAAAAAATCACATGTCCAAACATTTTCTAGCATCTATGAGAGCTATGTGTGCGGCCCACTTCCTACCCTCTCATCTCCCATCTCAACCATCGAATCTCCATCTCTTCCGTTAGGATCGAAGCTAATGACCAAAGGAAACCAAGGGAGCAATAACAAGTGAACGGTGGGTGATCTTGGACCCACATTCTTACTTTTGTGATTTAAGGGTCCACTTGTTGTAGGACCCACTTGATGTATGTATGGTTCAAGGGAGGGCCCAATAGTGGCGGGGTCCCTCCCTTACATGTTCCGTTCTCTCTTTCTCTCTTCCTCTCTCTCTCTCTCTCTCTCTCTCTCTCTCTCTTTCCATGATCAATGGCCCACCTACGATGTGTGTATTTTATCCATGCCGTCCAACAAGTGGGCCGCTTTGATCCCAATTCGGGGCCCCCGCATGACTGGACGGTCACACAGGCCCAGATGAAAGGGAAAGATAAATATCAGTTTGATCCAAATCTAGTGGCCCACTACGTGGGACCACCATGATGAAGGTGCGTCATCCAAGCTGGACGGTGGTTAGACGCTGGGCATATGAATGATATAAATATATATACTTATGAGATATGTATATATTATATAATATTATAATCTTATGATATGATATAATCTTATTATATATATATATATACATATATACATATACACACACTGCATCTATCCATGCATGTAGATATGCATCTGTACGTGTGGGCCCATGTGCAACCCACCGTTTTGAAAGAAATGGATTGGCAGTGTGCGCGTGGTCAGCAGCCAGCTACTTAGCTGTTGTACGCGATAACTTCAGTGGGCCCCACACGATGTTTATGGGTCACGTCCACACCGTCCGTCCATTTGGACGGGTCCCACCATGATATGGATTTCATCCACGCCGTGCATCTGTTTTGCAGCTGCCATAACAACTGCTGCTGGCGTCAGCAGGTAGCTTGAACCCCACCGTAATGTATGTTTTGTAGCACACCGTCCCCTTCTGGATGGCGTTGGATGGGCCACACCTGGTGTAGGGGTCCTATCCACACTGTCCAGATGGCTGGATGGTGGGCCCTTCATGATGTATATATATTACATCCAAACCGTTTACCCATTTGGCGAGCTTATTCTACGGTGGGCCATGTACATGGACCCCACCTTGATATATATGGTTCATCCAACCGTCTGTCCATTTGGTGAGCCAATCTTAAGTCTTGGGAAGAAAAATGAGTCAGATTTGATATCAAGAGGACCACACTATAGGAAATAGTGGGATGATCGTCCACCGTTGAAACCCCTTGGGTTATAGAAGTTTTGGACTAATATGATATTTGTTTTCCTCTATATCCAGGCCTTTGTAACCTGATGAGCATACTGGATGGGAAATAATACTATGGTGGGGCCCACTGGAAATTAACAGTGGAAATCATCATCACCACTGTTAGGTGTAGTATGGTTCAGACGATCCTTCAGATATGACTCATTTTTGTGATGATGCTCAGAAATGATCTCTAGCAATAGATGAATGGTGTGTTGGTTTGGGCCCATTTGATTCAGCCTATTTGAATCGACCCATTTGAATCAACCCATTTATTCAGCCCATTCGATCTGCCCATTTGACTCGGCAATTGATTCGGCCCATTCGATCTGCCCATTTGACTCGGCCCATTCGATTTGGCCCATTTGATTTGGCCCATTTGATTGAGATTCCACCATGATGTATGTGATGATGTTCTTGGTGGTCATGCTTTGGGAACAATGATGGTTTAACGTCCACATTGATGGGCAATGATGATTAGATCTCCTTATTGTGACCTTCCCTTAGGCCTTATTAGGCCCATTTCGATTTTAGATTCCAATTTTTTATTCCAATTTTCGATTCCAATTTTTTATTCTGACTTTTGATTCCGGTTATGAATATGTGGCAACATAACATCATGATACATGACCATACGCATCATCTGCATGCTTGTGATGATATGAGTGATTGATCATAGCGCATGCCATAAGACAGATTGTTAGGGACTCCCTAGTAAGGGGAGTTGCCCACATGAGCGCGCGATACGCGCATGTTTGCCATATGACTAGATTGCGTGATTCATGCATCTTGCATTGTGTGACATGTATATTGTACGCCCTAGCGACATTAGGGCCGTAGCTGCCACAGGCATATCATGGTTGGCAGGATTGGATACCGAAAATCTTGTTCTACATGGGGTGCTATAGATATCCCTAGGTGAAAGTTCCTAAACCCTTATGGTACCAGGAGGTTGCTCCAACGTCTAGACTGAGTAGGTGCATGAGCACTGAGTGACGATTACCAGAAGGCCGCGCTTTTCACTGTATCGTGGTCGGTTGAAAGGGGGTGCAACCTTACCCACCCGAGAGGAGGGGGCAAAGCTAGGTTAAGTTTGACCAGCTAGAGGAATGAGTACGTTATCGACGAGCTGAGTCCGATATTGGGATGCGGATAATGAGGTCTTTTCCACTCACCTTGTTACGCGCGATGGGGCGGCAATCTGGTTGGAGTGTACTAGACCCTAGTGATATTCCAGAGTTGAGCTATATTGATATGTGGACTTAGATGGGAATGGTGTGCTTGAATTGTATCTCTCATCATATGGCCTTGGTATGGCCAACATCATTCATGTCATGCATAACATGGTCTTGGTACGGCCAAAGTATTCATGGATTCATCAGCATATTCCGCATTACTCTGATATTGCATAATTGTATTACCACATTGTGCACACACTTTCACAACCTTCTAAGCTTTCCATAAGCTTATGCACGACCGTTGTGTGCAGGTGACGTTGGACCACAGCAGCGCTGAGGCAGGAGCGCTCAGCAGATCATCTTGGAGCTTTTTGTCCATTATCATTGTATTTCCCTTTATGCTCATTGTACTTATAAGTTTTTAATCATAGTGGAAATGTGATGGAGTTTTTGGTTATTGTTTGTGGGTTATACCTTTAGTTATGCTTATTATGAATCAAACTGATGTTAAAAATCCTCCTCGTAGCATCCTAGGATCAGAACCTGACGAATGGGAGCTGAGCGATTGAGAATTTTAGGAGCCCGGTTTTCGAGTTTGGGGCGTGACAAGATAGAGGTCAAATCCACAGGGACTGTACCTTGTATGTAATCTGAAAGTAACTCGAACTAGAACTAGAAGATGTATCTAAACTAGGGAAGATTAAGGGGATAATTGTGAATTTAATTAACTAAAATTTGTAAAATTCAAAGGTGGGAAACTAGGGTGCCAAGGATCCACTTGTAGAGATCAGGGAGATCTATGCTTGATTTAAGAACACAACTGGAATCAGAGTCCCATCTTCATCCAGTTGGAAGATATATCATTAAAATCCAAATATGAACTTTCTTTAATCCAGTTTTCAAGAGATGAGAGTTATGAGAATTAGAATTGATTCTATCACAAAGCCATGCCCATGAGACAAAGTAAACAACAGAATTTAACCAATCCACATCCAATCTGAGAGAGTTATGAACGTAGGGAAGGATTCCATCATCCAACCATGTCCATGAGACGATGGTAAACAACAGGGTTCCTATGACCATAACCTCTATACATGCATAGAAAATATACAAAGCTATCACAAATCCATTGTAATTTAAGTCACAACAAATCATTAAAAACTATGAATATTCCATATAATCAAACTATAATCAAAGAGAGTTCAAAAAACATGAATCAAAGCCATAGAAAACATCCCATCACGCTAGAAGCTTTACCTCTTAGCCCTAGCTAAGAGGTTTAGCCTATCACAGACATGATAGACTAAAATCTCTTAAAAACATAAGGGAAGAGGAAAAAGAATTGAAGAGAAAGGATGGAAGAAGGATGGATGGCCAGCCGACTCCACGTTTCTCTCTTTGTTCTTGGCTTCCCACGTCTCCAGAATAATCTTCTCTCTCTCTTCTCTTCTCCTTTATATAGGCACCAAGGTGGAGTGTTGGTGGAATGGAGTGCGTCACAAAAGGCTTGAAGTCGGTGGCCTCTTTTACGCAGAAGAAGTTGCGTGCGTAAGAAAACGCAACTCAACTTGCGTTTGGGTGAAATTTTTCAGCTAAAAGATGTTCAAAAATCACATTTTGACTCCATGGTTAGGGTAAAGACCCCTTGCCCAATCTTTTGGATGGTTCAGATCGGAGATCTGATCACAAATGGTGGGCCACAACTCCTTACAACGTACGATTTTTCCAGACGTTGTGAAACTATGAAAAACCTGCGCTGACGTGTTCGGTGCCCCCGACAGTGATGTTTTCGGATAAATCCACCGCATTCATTGGATTCCTGGCAAAATTTAGGTTGAAAAAGAGTGGTTTTAGTCGAGTTTTGGTGCGGCCCACTATATCAAATCACCCCGTCGTTCATCCTACATTTTCTAGTGATCTATGTGTGTACGCGTGCATGGGACTAAAATCTCAACATGGCTGGGGTCGTGGCCACTCTCCGGGACGAATGGACGGTCCAGATCGTCCTTTTGAATCATGATGGTGGCCCACTACAACTACCCATAGAGACAGCATCCACTCGCTGCTCTCTCATGCGAGAAGGGTCGGTCAATAGAGTCTTTGACCGAACTCTCGGAGTCTGGTGCACGTCTGGTACTTGCGCACTATGCACGCACAAGTGCACATGTGGGGTCCACTGTGATGTGTATGAGAAATCTGCTCCATCCATCCGTTTTGTCATCCCATTTAAGGGGTTGAGACCAAAATTGAAGCATATCCAGATATCAGGTGGGCCCTAGATTGATGATTTATGGGCTGATATATCCGTTGGGCCACTTATACAAGGATTCAAGGGCTGAAATTCGATGTGTAAGGTTAAGTTAGGGTCCTCAGGCCAGATATAAAGTTTCGAGCCAAACGGATGGTGGGAACCTTGTGATCTTGCATTCAGGACGACTTTCAGGCCTCTTTATCGTCGATCTCTTGATTTTCTCAGATCTTTGGCTTGTAAATTCTTCGATCTCGATTCCCTAAGATTCGTCCCTTGCCTTGGTGATTTGTGAGCATTAAATCCATGCCTTTAATACCCATTTTCAGTCCAAGCTCCTAAATTAACCTTGCAAGATAAACACGATTAAAATAGGACGTTAAACGGTATCATGTTCGTAAAATCAAGTAATAACTGGGGTCTAATATGCAATATTTGACCCTCAACACAATCCCCAACCAACATTTTGCTAGTCCCGAGCAAAGTATGCGAAAAATAATATAAAAATTATGAGACAATTTCTATAAACCCGAGTGATTATTGAAAAACAATCCAGTCAATAGAATTTTAAGATTCATGAATATTGGGTATTACTTTTTCTTAGATTTAAGTGCATGGTAAACTTCATAATCAAGTTCAAAGTATTAATCCATCAATTAGAACAATTCTAAAATTGAGTTCCATGGGTGTATAGTATAACCTAAGCTTATCATCATTAAGTGTCCAATCGTCAATTTTCATGATAACATTGGTAACAAAAAAGAGCATTCCGGATAACCCAACCTAAACCAAAACTTTCCTTACAGTTCAGCCTTTTTATTCTTCCAGCTTTTGATTTTTTTTATTGATGGCTTCACGATGTGTCAACCTTTTTAAAGATCTTTAATAGGTAGTCGTTTTCGATGACAATTGGTTTTTTAGCTAGGTTTTTTTTTTTTTTTTTCAATGAACATGATGGACAAATTTCCCAGGTTGGTTCCTTCCATGCGTAGTGATTACCAGGTTAACAATTCAATATAGAACTAAAGCTAGATGTGGCATGCGAAATCATGACTCAATCAATGTTTAAAACTTCTAATCATAGATTACTAATTCAAACTTTTAATTATGAAATCTAACAGATAGCTGAATCCAAGAGTCATAAATTACCAACATTACATATCTTATACCTCGAAATCAAAGATGACCTTCAAAATCACTTCGAATTTACAAGAATTTCCAAAAAAAAATTTAAGAATTGTCACAATTTTTGCTCAAGACCAAGTAAATACTGATTAGGTAACCTAATCTCCTATCCCCAACCTAAAATCTACATTGTCCTCAATGTAAAAGATATACGCATGTAATGCACATGAGACAACAAAAGTAAAGGAGAAGTGATGGAAAGGTAGTACTTGAGGAAGGAATCAAGAGGCTTTTCCAAAAGATATCAACGTGAGTGAAATCAATAAAATCCAAACTATCCTAAGGGCATAAAGTCGACTATCTTAGAATGACAAAAAGCAAACTACCCTAGTCCTACAAAAGTAGTAAACCTACCTATACCTCCGTCAGACTAAGAGATCAAATGAAAACCTACTCAGTCATGTCGCAAGGTTCCTCCTCCGGCCAATATCTTGATAAATTTCTTAGAAGGTTTCTCAACAAGATCATCCAAAATCCATTTTTGCAAAAGGCTTGGATGCCCTGGAGCATGAATTTTCAGAGAAATTGATGGACCTTAGTAAAAAATTTTCGTTGAATCGCTGGAGGTATCCAAAGTATATATGATTCACCTGTGACAGAAAAAATTTCACAGTTAGTATCCCATGGTGAATCAGAGACTATAAGTAAATGACATTCAGGGTCTAAGGAAGGAGGGGCTTCAGAATAAGAGTTCTCTCAGTCCATGACAACTACCGAGATATTGGCTTGCGAGGCATTCACTATATCTTTTATCATGGGATCATTTGAATTTACAAAGTGTGCCCAGTAATTGTCCAAAGAGTTGAGAAATTCAGCTGAGAGTGACTCATTTTCCTCATTGAAACTTATGATGATCTGCTCAAGGACTCCATCGTCTCTGAAAGCGGATGGACGCATGCTCTCTTGCTCTTGCCCTGGAAGAGACACTTCCTTCATGCACATTTAAATCAAACTTGTCATATGGGTGGAGTAGAGCTTCCTGTGCCTCATGATCACCTTCCTGGACCATAATTGAAGTTGATTCTAGTGAATCTTGGGCTGTGCTTTGATGAATCTCATCCCAATACTTATCATCATCCAATTTAGTACAATACACATGTGGAATGGGATCGCTTTCCTCTCATTCTGTTTCTAGATTGGGTTGAGGTTCGATTAAACTAACCTCTTCCTCATCATTGGAACCAAAGGTGTCATGTGAGTGAAGTGTGTCAGTATCATTATATTTGAAAGACACCCACGTCACTTGATCAAGGTGAGAAGAAATCACCATCAGGTATGTCTCATCTTGACCTAAATAGACATATTTCAAATCAGAGGGCAAAGGTTTTAGGTCAAGATTTGGTGCCTTGAGGTTAGACGGTAGAGACATTACAACAGTTTGGGGCAATTCTTCATATTGTGGCCTCCACCGATTAACTTCAAGTACCGGTGCAGTATCAAGCATAACACCCATCTCCCTAATCATATCATCATCAAAGTTATGGGAGTGGGCCAGACATGTCTTTTGAGGGTCAGAGGATAAGGTCATTAAAGTTCTATCTTCCATGAAAGAGTCAATCATGTTAATGCTGTGGAAATCGTTATCACCCTCTAACCATCTGCCTGTATTGAAAAAGATGTTTAACTCCAATGTCATATTTCCAAAAGACATACTCATGACTCCATTCCTGTAATTAATGATTGCATTTAAAGTGGCAGGGAATGGGCGACCAAGGAAGACAAGAATTTGAGTACTCATGTTACTGATGAGTTCCGTATCTAGGATGATAAAATCTACTGGGTAGTAGAATCTGTCAACCTGGACCAACACATTCTCAATTATCTCTCTCAGTATAAGAACTGAGCGATCAACAAATCGTAATGTAGTTAGGGTGAGTTTTAATTCATCCAAACCTAATTATTTGTACACCAAGTAGGAAATCAGATTTACGCTCGCTCCTAAATCAAGAAGTGCATGCTCGGTAGTTTCTGATTACACAAGATATGGTTGGGCTACCGGGATCTTTGAATTTATGCGGCACATCTTACTTTAGGATGGCACTCACTTTCTCAGTCAAGAAGATTTTCTTTTGAATATTTTAACGTCTTTTAGTTGTATACAAGTCTTTCAGAAATTTGGCATACAAAGGTATTTGTTTTACGACATCAAGTAGATGAATATTAACCTTCACTTGTTTCAACACCTCTATAATGTCTTGAGAGTTAGAGAGAGGTTTTAGTGCAACCAACCATTGGGGAAATGGAGCAACTGGTTTGCCCTGAAGTTCCGGTTCCAACTCTTGTGGAGCAACGCTAGGTCTATCATCGTTGTCCTCTTCCGGGTCCTTAGGCTTTTCAGCCCTAACCGGAATGGTTTTGTCAATGGTCTTCCAACTCCTAAGAATGGTGATAGATTTAGCTTGCTCCATCTGATTTGAAGAGCTGGGGTCACTTATCTCATATTTTGGTTTAAGATTGGGGAGAGGTTGAGCAGGAAGCATCCCCTTTCCCACAATTGCTAATTGTGACTTCATCCTTTGCACAGAAGATGCAAACATTCCAATTGCTGATATGATTTCCTGTATTGCTTGTGCCGTATTCTGATTAAGTAGCACTTGGTCTTGAATATGTTTTAGAACCGGATCCTCTTGAGGTTTCACTTGATTTGGAATTTGATTGAAGAAACCTTGAGGAGTAGCAGTTTGTCCATTACTCCAACTGAAGTTTGGATGATTTCTCCAACTAGGATTATATGTATTGGAGGTAGGTCCATTGAAAGGTCTTTGGTAATTGTTTACGGCATTGGATTGCTCATTTAACACCCCTTGAAAGGCAGGTATCGTTGGACAATTTTCAGTTGTGTGATGTTGCTAGCACAAATACTGCAAACAGTTTCCTTAACCTTATCCTTCTTTAATTCCATGGCCTCGAATTTCTTTATGAGATTAGTCACTTTAGAATTAATATCATTATCCTCTTTCAGAAGGCATAATCCTTTCCTTTCCTTTGATTGAATGGGCCTAGAAGTGGTACTTGATTTTGGGTATGTGTCCCATGATTGTGTGTTTTCAGCAAGTCTATCCAAATAATCCCACACATCATCGACATTTTTATTCATAAATTCCCCATTGCACATTGTCTCAACCAATTGGCGCATGGAAGATGTCAGACCATCATAGAAAAAGTGTGTAATGCACCACGTTTCAAAACCGTGTTGTGGGCATGAGTTGACAAGATCCTTGAACCACTCCCAACATTGGAAGAATGTTTCATCCTCTTTTTGGGCGAAGTTCATGATTGACTTTCTAAGGGTGTTCATTTTATGATGTGGAAAAAATTTCTTTATGAACTCTCTTATCATGTCATTCCATGTGCCAATAGATCTAGGATGTGGTGAATGTAACCATGTCTTAGCTTTCTCTTTCAAGGAAAATGGAAGGAATTTCAGCCTGACTATGTCCTTAGACACATTTGGAAAGTATAAAGTGGCCATGACCTCATCAAACTTTTTCAGGTGTAAGTATGGATCTTCTGACTCAAGCCCATGAAATTTAAAAAGGAGTTGGATCACCCCTGGCTTGATATTCATGTGTCTCGTATTCTCTGGAAAAACCATGCATGAGGGTGTGCTCACCCCAGCCGGTTGTAAATAATCTTGTAAAGTACGAGGCGAGGGTGCTTGATACACCTCATTCTCATCCTAGATGTCCTCCACCCTAGGTTGGGGTAGAAGAGGTTAGTTTGTAGCCATCACTTCAATTAACTCTCGGGATCTCAAGCGGTGTCTAGTCCTGCGATGGATAGTTAACCCCTCGACCAATCCTCCTTCAGTCAAGAGACGTCAAGTGTTGTCACAGACTCACTTGGGCATGAAACACTCGTAGCTCTCAATTCAGATTTTAAACCTAACCTAAAAAAAAAGAAAGGAAATAAAAATATAGAAAGAAAGAATAAAAAATTTGGAAAGAAGTTACCAAATTCGAAGTTCCTAAATTAAAAACCTGCAAAATAAAACAAAACAAGTCAGTTTCTAAAAATAGAAAGTCTAAAATTAGAAAGTTCCTAAAAAAAGTAAACTAGTTTCTAAAAAGGAAAAATTCCTTAAAAAAAAGGAAATAGAAAGTTTATAAACTAATTAGGAAAGTTTTAAACTTAAAATTGAAAGTAAGTTAACTTCTAAAAACAAAAGAAATCCTTGAATAGAAAGTTTCTAAAAATAGAAAATAAATCATAATCCTAAAAATAGAAGATAGAAAAACTAGAAAATTAGAAAGATATTACTAATTTAGAAAGTCTATGTCAAGGTCTTACAAAACTGAAAAGTCAGGTTAGTTTTTTTTTTTTTTTTTTTTTTTTAAATCAAACAGAAAAACCTAAACCTAAAATTAGAAAACCTAATCTTAACATAATTCTAAAACTAGCTAATCCCAAAAAAAATGTAACCGTCAGTCCCTGGCAACAACGCTAAAAACTTGTTCACTTCCCTAAGTATAGGGTTGTGATGTAGTAATAATCTCAGTAAGACCGAGGTCGAATCCACAGGGACTATACCTTGTACGTAATCTGAAAGTAACTCGAACTAGAACTAGAAGAAGATGTGTATCTAAACTAGGGAAGATTAAGGGGATAATTGTGAATTTAATTAACTAAAATTTGTAAAATTCAAAGGTGGGACGCTAGGGTGCCAAAGATCCACTTGTAGAGATTAGGGAGATCTATGCTTGATTCAAGAACAAAACTGGAATCAAAGTCTCATCTTCATCCAGTTGGAAGATATATCATTAAAATCCAAATATGAACTTCCTTTAATCCAGTTTTCAAGAGATGAGAGGTATGAGAATTAGAATTGATTCCATCACAAAGCCATGCCCATGAGACAAAGTAAATAACAGAATTTAACCAATCTACATCCAATCTGAGAGAGTTATGAACGTAGGGAAGGATTCCATCATCCAACCATGTCCATGAGACGATGGTGAACAATAGGGTTCCTACAACCATAACCTTTATACATGCATAGAAAATATCCAAACCTATCGCAGATCCATTGTAATTTAAGTCACAACAAACCAGTAAAAACTATGAATGTTCCATATAATCAAACTATAATCAAAGAGAGTTCAAGAAACATGAATCAAAGCCATAGAAAATGTCCCATCACGCTATAAGCTTCACCTCTTAGCCCTAGCTAAGAGGTTTAGCCTATCACAGACATGATGGACTAAAATCTCTTAAAAACATAAGGGAAGAGGAAAAAGAACTGAAGAGGAAAGATGGGAAGAAGGATGGATGGCCGTCGACTCCATGTCTCTCTCTCTCTCTCTCTCTCTCTCTCTCTCTCTCTCTCTCTCTCTCTCTCTCTCTCTCTTTGTTCTTGGCTTCCCACGTCTCCAGAATCATCTTCTCTCTCTTCTCTTCTCCTTTATATAGGCACCAAGGTGGATGGTCGGTGGAATGGAGTGCGTCACAAAAGGCTTGGAATCGGTGGCCTCTTTTACACAGAAGAAGCTGCATGCGCAAGAAAACACAATTCAACTTGCATTTGGGTGAACTTTTTCGGCCAAAAGACGTCTAAAAATCACATTTTGAGTCCATGGTTAGGGTAAAGACCCCTGCCCAATCTTTTTGACAGTTCTGATCGGAGATCTGATTACAAACGGTGGGCCACAACTCCCTTCAACGTTCAATTTTCCCGAACGTTGCGTAACCGCGAAAAACCTGCGCTGACGTGTTCGGTGGGCCCCACAGTGATGTTTTCAGATAAATCCACCCCATTCATTAGATTTCTGGTGAAATTTCGGTTGGAAAGGAGTAGTTTTGGTCGAGTTTTGGTGCGGCCCACTGTATCAAATCACCCCGCCGTTCATCCTACGTTTTCTGGCGATCCATGTGTGTATGCGTGTATGGGACCAAAATATCAACATGGTTGGGGTTGTGGCCACCCTCGGGACGAATGGACCGTCCAGATCGTCTGTTTGCATCACAATAGTGGCTAACTATAACTACCCGTAGAGACAGCATCCGCCTGCTGCTCTCTCATGCGAGAAGGGTCGGTCAATGGAGTCTTTGACCGGACTCTCAGTCCGGTGCACGTCTGGTACGTTCGCACTGTGCAGCATAAGTGCACACGTGGGGTCCACTGTGATGTGTATGAGAAATCCGCTCCATCCATCCGTTTTTCATCTAATTTAAGGGATTGAGACCAAAATTGAAGCATATCTAGATATTAGGTGGGCCCCAGATTGATAATTTATGAGCTGATCTATCCGTTGAGCCACTTCAATAAGGATCCAAGGGCTGAAATTCGACGTGTACGGTTAATTTAGGGTCCTCAGGCCAGATATAAAGTTTCGAGCCAAACGGATGGTGGGAACCCTGTGATCTTGCACTCAAGACGACTTTCAGGCCTCTTTATTGTCAATCTCTTGATTTTCTCAGATCTTTGGCATGTAAATTCTTCAATCTATGTCTCTTAAGATCCGTCCCTTACCTTGGTGATTTGCGAGCATTAAATCCATGCCTTTAGTACACGTTTTCAGTCCAAGCTCCTAAATTCACCTTGCAACATAAACACGATTAAAATAGGACATTAAACAGTATCATGTTCGTAAAATTAGGTAATAACTGTAGTCTAATATGCAATATTTGACCCTCAACGCCTTGTGTAGGCATGTTTGATTGCCTTGTGTAGGCATATCTGATTGCCTTATGTAGGCATGATTAGTTATCTTGTGTAGACACTTTTGGTTGTCTTGTGTAGACACATGTGAGAGCCTTGTGTAGGCACTGATTGCCTTGTATAGGCATGTGTAGTTGTCTTGTGTAGGATTCCTTAGGAACCTTGTGTAAGTCCTAGTGTCAACCTTGTGTAGGTTGTAACGGTTTGAGGTGAACCTGATTTAAAACCTCCATTAGTGAAATCCGATACACTCAAGGGTTGAGTGCGTCCGCCGGAAGTGGAGTAGGCAAATAGTCGAACCGCTATATATGACTGTATTTGGGATTTCTATTTGCGTATTCATTTGATCATACTTATCATGAATGTTTAAAATGATGCATGTGAACTAGTTGGAATCACATCCCACACACTCATACATTTTATATGGACTAAATGTTTAAATTGTTCATCCTAAGTAGTCTATTGTTTAGATCCTCTACTTGGCTTGGAAGCCTGTAGAGTTAAGGTTACTACATTTTGATTAATTGCATATTAGTTCAAGATCAGGAATTAGGATTTTAAATTGATATAAATTTTACAAAGTCCTATTCACCCTCCTCTAGGACACTTTGACCTATTCCATACTTCTACTATAGCGGTCTAAACCGCAATTTCACAGGAGGTCACATTGATAGACTAGATGGAAGGAGTGATGAGTTTGTTGGCTAAGGTGTGTGGCATTGGTAGAGGCAATAGGCTTCCCAATTAGAGTTGGATGGGTGGATTGAGATATGTGTTGGTGTGTGGTGCCTCTTACAAGGAATATGGGGGCAGATGGTGCCGAAGCGGTAATGAAGGAGATCTAAATTATGGATTGGACTGAAGGTATGATGAACTTGGAGGGATTGAAATGGATCGATTCAACTTTATCACATTGATGATAGGGTTTCCTGATGAGTTCAGGCTTCCTTAATGTTATGAAAGGGGTTCTGTAAAAATGTTGTTGGCAGCTACAAGAGATGTGATCACAAATTTCTTTTCGTTAATCAAGTTAAGATTATGTGCTTTAGGCTGTAGCATCGATCAATTATGTTACTATGCAATTAATGGCATGCGTGGTTCTTGCTCTCCTCGTAGTTCTTTAGCAAAGGGTTCAGTGGATGCCTAGGCTAGAGCGGAGTGATGGCCAACCTTTCATTTAACATGGCTACTACTTCGCTATTGGGTTGTGTCAATTCATTTGTTTTCCTAATCTAGTTGTTCTAATGGGACGCTATGCATTCAACCCTTGCTATTGTTGACCTTATTGTGGAGCGAAGAAGCCTTGAGTGATGGTGCTAATGTGATTGACTTCTATCAGGCATTGGATGTGGGCATTTCTATTCCCATTCCCATTTTTGATAAGCTTTCCTTCAAACCAACTCTTCCTTTATGGGGTTGGCCTAGTGAGACCATGGAGCTATTGTGCCAACCCATATTCCTACGTCAACTTGGTCCCAACCCAAATGAATTAGGTGAAGTTGTCATACAGGTAGGAGATGAGATATCCCAAAATGTTGGGATTTGCCAAGTGGACAATCATGGAGATTTACTCTTCTTTATTGATGGGTGTTTTCATCTTGGCAGACATAGTCCATTAATGTCCAACATAAGCCTGGCATTCCTTTATCTCAAGGCAGCCAGATCTGCTCTATGAGGTACCATGCTAAGATTGTATGAAAATTAGTCAACAAAATTTTGGGATAGTTGTTCCCAAGTTTTGATTTCATTGTGGTCAATCTAATTCATTTTCCTCTATGGATTTTTGGAAGAGGCAGATTAAGGCCCCTTCGTTGCCTACCAACATGTCCATTTCCCCGTAAAATTTCTTGAAATTACCTCTCAAGCAACCATTATCGTTGTGTCTTTTGAATTTGGGTTTTTTGAAGCACTCAGGCACCTACAAGTCTGGGAAGGGAGAAGTCTTGAAATTTGGTCGATGGTAGGTCCACACCTTGTTACCTTTATAACTCGTTCTCCATTTTGTGGATTTATTCTTGAAATTGTTCCCAAAGTTATTCAATCTCATAGGAAGTGGATTGGAGTCGTTTTACTCCTTGGATTCTCATGTGGCCTTCTTCTTTATAGTGGTTTATTTCATCGTGATCCTTATGACTCCCATTCAGGGGAGGTTGAACATGAATAGAAGATTGAGAATTGGAGGAGTTTGAGCAGGTTGACTGACAAGTGCACTTCACGATCTGGTATGCATGATTAGAGCGGAAGGCATGGCTCCACTTTGGAGGAATAATTCCATCATATCCTCCAACCTCTTGATTCTTTAGGCCATTTCAACCATAATGTTGTCAAGGTGCCATTAACTATGTGCAAAGATGGTTCATGCATGGCCTAATGAGGGTGCAGACATGTTTTCTTGGCTCGATACGGCGGTGCACGATCGAGTGAAAATTGGACTACAAGCAATTGTGGTCACAGTTCTTTGTAGGTGTTGGGTGCATGGGCCACCTTTCAGCCCAATGGTGGTGATGAGTGCTTTTGTTTCTTTTTATTATTATACTATATTTCTATTTTCATTTTTTTTTACTTACGAAAGAAAAATACCAAGAACATGTGAATGTATGCAGTGTAAATAAATGTTCCTTAAGTGATATACCTCTTAACTCATATGGACCAATCTTTAGTAAATTATTAGGGTGGTGTCTTTTAGGAGGCCTTTTTTTATGAGAAGATTGGAGAGGTGCTCCCCACCAGGCCCGATAGGTTCCTATGTGGATGAGCGCTCATGTTATGTAGGAATGCCAATGGTGATTGTTTCTCAAGATTTACAAAGATAATCAATATACAAGAACTAAAAGGAATGCATAAAATTTCAATGGATTAGAACTTCATGAGAATCTTAAAAAAAAAAAAATCAAAATTCTATATTTCGAGTCGAGCCCAGTAAGTGGGTATCCCTAGTGGAGTCACCAATCCATGTAATATATATTGGGTGGGTTTTGTCGGATGGTGGTTCATGGAGAATGTGGAGATGAATTGGATGATGTGTTGTGTTTTTTTTGAAGTACACATTATCCAAGATCTCAGAATCTACGACATGCTACAAAATGTAGGACCAGGATGACCTAAGGGTCAAGATGAACGGTTTAAATTTAAATTACTCCACATGGTCTATGTCCATAAAATCTAAGGGCGTCATTTATGGAGAAGGAAAGTGTTAGGCACCCTTCCTCACCAGTATAATCAATGGTCTTTACCTTATCAGATTTGATTTTTATTTATTTATTTATTTATTTTAGATTCTAGCTCTAGATTATTGCTTGCATGTAGATAAAGAAATAAAATCAGAAATAGAGAAAACCTACAACAAGGGAGGTGCATGGGAAGGAGAATATAGTAGCACAATAAATGTAAAGTATTGTAAATGGAAAATAGGAAAGAAACTACTTGGCTTACATAAGGCCCTAGAGGACTGGAGAAGGAAGAACTTTGACAGTCCTCCAAAAGAGAAGATGCTCGAAGCTCATAGATTTTTGACTCTACGAGATTTTAGTTACAAAATAACGAGCCTATCTTGAGATGTCAGCCAAGAAAAAGAACACTAGCACTCCTCTTAAGGAGAAGATGCCTAGAGCTCTTTGATCTAAACCCTACTCTTAAGACCTCATTCATAAAATCTATTAGAGGATGTGTAAGACCCATATCATAGTTCGTACCATTCCGTAGATCCCCGCGATCCTCTCTGTCAAATTCCAGCAACCTTCGACCTTTATCCGATGTTTGCGTGCGATCCTAAGCCGAGTTCTGTTAACCTGAGTAGACTCAACCCGAGACTTGTACCCTAGCGACCACGCCGTCACCGCGGTTCCGATGTCGCGTCTTGCGCGCCGAGGCAATACCTAGGCCAGGAGATGTGGGCCCTCGTTCAGTTCGAGAAAATGTCGCGCGTTTGCAATCCCAAGAGAATCTCTACAACATGTCTCATCAATCAAGTGCACATCAATCACCTCATGTAAAGTGCAAGAGCAACCCCAAGGTCAACTCTCTCTCTCTCTCTCTCCCCCCATACTTAGTCAAGTACACCCATCACTCTATCACTCACTCACACCCATCTCCCTCTCTCTCTTACATCCCATCCTCTCTCTCTCTCTCTCTGTCATTTTCAAAACTCATTCTCCAAGCAACCATGGGAGGTGGATGTCCAAACTCTCCATGAGAAAGAGCTAGGTGTGGCCCACCTTCCTACCATCTAATCCCACCTTCTAAAATCAATCTCAACCATTGAAGTCCATCCATTGGAGCTCTAACATGCTTTGGCGGAAGAAGGAGAAGAAGATCATAAGTGGGTGATTTTATTATTTGATTTGTGATTTGAGGGCCCACATATGGGGGACCCATCTTGATGTATGTGTTGTATCAAAGAGGGACCATAGTGGCGGGGTCCCTCCACTACTTCGATCTCTCTCTCTCTCTCTCTCTCTCTCTCTCTCTCTCTCTCTCTCTCTCTCTCTCTCTTTCACTCTCTCTCCCTCGCTTTCATTTTTCCTTGGTGATGATGATGAGTGGCCCACCTATGACATATGTATTATACCCATACCGTCCGTTTTGGGAAGTATGGACCCCACCTTGATGAATGGATTAGATCCACACCGTCCATAAGTGGGCCACATGAACGTGGGACCATCTCAATGTAGGTGGCTAGTGAGTCACAGCTCATGTGACGCAGGGATGAACGTGATGAGGATAACTACTCCGAATCCACGGAGCTTCTCTGGACTCCTCACAGAGACTTCTCGAATCCACGAGGAAAGAAAGCAGAATTAGAAATTAGAAATTGATTAATTGATTCTTGATAATTTCCTAATGTGTCTCCTTACACCATTAATATATATAAAAAAAATAAACTAAAATTCGTAATTACCAAAAATAGCAAAATTCTAACTCTAATAAAAATCCTAATTCTAATAAAACTCTTTTAAGGCCTAATTTCTAAAAATAAATATTACAAATAAACTTTCTCTAGAAGAGTCTTAGTATAGCTAAAAGTTATTTTTATAAGGAAAGAAAATCTAAAACTCTAAAAAATATTTAAAAATCGGAATTACCAAAAATAGTAAAATTTTTTTAAAAATTCGTTTTTGAGCTGAAAGCGCGCGTTTTCTGACGAAATGGACAGATGAGACTCATCCTATGGGTCGGTTCACCTCGGATGGCCCGTTTCAGTAAAGATTGATAGGTTGTACGCCCCGTAACGATACCCGGATCAAAAGTTATGGTCAATTTACGGTCCACCTCCTTTTGGCTCAACCATACTGGGAATATCTCCGTGACATGTTCTACATCACCATGGGATCCATCATGATTTACATTTTTTTCATCCGTCCTGGCCTGGACGTTATACTCTATAACAATTTATGTATATATATTATATATATACATAAATTTATACTCTATAACAATTTATGTATGATGGCCTGGACGTTATACTCTATAACAATTTATGTATATATATTATATATATCATATATATTATTTAATAATATAATATAATATTACGTGGCACGTGGGACCCACCGTGATGTATGCCTCCATCCACACCATCCACTGTGTGGGACAGTGTGACCCTCTGTGATACGTGTCTCACTGGACGGTGGACACCACCATGATGTATGGGTCTATGCACCGTTCAGACTGTACGGTGGCAACCACCTTGATGTATCTATATCCACACCGCCCAGGTCCTGGACGGTGGTACCCACCTGATGTAGTGCTGCATCCAGCGTGTGGACCCCACCGACACGTATGTATTACATCTACATCGTCCATCTATCTTTCCTGATCATTTTATGGTCCGCGGCTGTGGGGCCCACATGCCACGTACATGATATCGACACCGTCCGTCCTGCCTAGACGCTGGATGGAAAACAAAACCAGCTTTATTTTGTAGGTGGCCACATGTGTGGACTCACCTAATGAATGGGTTTCGTCCAGCCGTCCAGCTAGGATGGTGGACCCACCGTGATATTTTCGTCCACATCGTCCAGATCATCTGGACGGTGCTGGAACCGTTTGGACGATGCAGGGCGCTTCACCATGATGTACGTACCTTATATCTGGGCCGTCCATCTGCTGGATGGCCAGCAGCTTCAGCTGCTGCAGATGACGCCAGCAAGCTCTGTTGGGTTTGATCATGAGGCGTGTGTTATATCCTTTACGTCCATCTGTTTCGTTCGTGGCCCGGATGGACCCACCTAGATGTATATAGGTTTTATCTGCACCGTCCGTGCATAGGACGGTGCTGGTGCTGTAGGACGCACCTAATGTATTTGTTTCAAGCCTACCGTCCTCCATTCTGGACGTGTGGGTGGGATCCCACACGTGCATCTGTTGCACGTGCAGCAGCCGCGTGGGCAATGGAGTATGTGTTGTATCCATAGCCGTTCATCCATCTAGAGAGAACCGTGGGGCCCTGATGTATGTTTCACATCAACACCATCCATCCAAAGGGGCCCCACGTCATGTATATATTTTGTATCCAGGCCACCCGTCCAGGGCTGGACGCTGGTCAGATATAATGATAGTATTATATATATATATATATACACACACACACATATATACATGTATATATTGTGGGTCCCACGTGGGGACCACAGTGATGTATTTGTTTCATCCACACCGTCCAGATGATCTGGATGGTGCTGGACATACTTGGACGTGCTGTGGTGCCCCACTATGTTGTATGTGTTTCATCCACACCGTCCAAAATGCTTGGACGGTGCCGGATAGTGTTTGGGCAGTGCTGTGGACCCCACCATGATGTATGTTTTGTATCCACATCATCCAGAGTGTTTGAATGGTGCTAGGCAATGTCTGGAAGGTACTAATTTACATGGGCAATATTTGGACAATGCTAATTACCATTAGTGAGCCATGTACCCCCATAGGGTAATTGTGTACAGTGATACACATGTTGCATCTGCAACTATTGAAATGATTTTAGATGTAATCCTAGCTCTCATCATGATCTGCAAACCCTCCACCTTCCTGGGAGACCCACATCATAGTGGGACCCACCGTGATATATATGTTGTTTATTCACACCGTCCATTCATGTGGCCCCCATGTGATGCACGTATTTAAGGCCCAGATGGCGAGGCCCGATGTGATGAAATGAGACCCATTGATGCGGCCCACTTGATGTATTGGCCCATTGGTGTGGCCCATTTGATTCGGCCCATTTGATGTATGTTGGCCCATTAGTGCGGCCCATTGATGTAGCCCACTTGATGTGTACGAGGCCCAATAGTACGGCCCATTGATGTAGCCCACTTGATGTGTATGAGGCCCATTAATGCAGCCCATTGATGTAGCCCACATGCTGTGTATTTAAGGACCATGTGTTGGGCCCACCTATTATGTATTTAGGGCCCACGAGTGAGGTCCATTGTGATATACTTTCGACCCATATGATGAGGCCCATTATGATGTATTTTCAGCCCATATGGTAAGACCCGCTATGATGTATTTCCGACCATGTGATGCAGCCTATAGTGATGTATATAGGGCCTATGTATTGCAGCCCATTATGTTGTACATAATGTTCATGGGTGAGGCCCAATGCGATGAATGTGTGGACTGATGTAAGGTGTGATTTCACTATAATGTATGAAATGATGTTTATGTGGGCCACTCCTTGGGAGCGATGTTGGTTTAATGGCCACATTGATAGGCAATGATGGTTTAATGTCTACATTGCAACCTTCCCTTAGGCCTCGTTCGGTCGATTCCGATTTGTCGAGGCAGATTGTATAGGCCAATTTCGATTGCCTATTCAGATTGACGTGACCGATTTGTCGATTCTGATTATCGATCGATTCCGATTGTCGTGACCGATTTGCCGATTCTGATTATCGATCGATTCCGATTTGTTGTGGCTGATTGCCGATTAGCGATGAGGCCGATTATCATGACTGATTATCAATTTCGATTGATTTGACCGATTTACCGATTCTGATTATCGATCAATTCCAATTTGTCGTGGCCAATTGCCAATTAGCGATCGAGGCCGATTATCATAACCGATTGCCGATTTCGATTAACATGACCGATTTGCCGATTCTGATTATCAATCGATTCCGATTGTCGAGGTCGAGTGTCGATCCTAATTGTTGAGGACGATTTCGATGGTCGAGGCTGATTTCGATGGTCGAGGCTAACTTCGATTGTCAAGACCTGTGTGATGTATATGCGGCCTGTATTTAAGGCCCATTGTGATGTATATTCGGCCCGTGTCTAAAGCCCAATGTGATGTATATGAGGCCTATGTGATGAGGCCCATTGTGATGCATTTGAGGGCCAGGCGATGGAGCCCATTGTGATATATGTTAGGCCCATGTGAAAGGCCCATCGTGACGTGTATTAAGCTCTTGAGTGAGGCCCACGGTGTTGTATATCAGGCCCTTTGTGAGGTCATGGGTCCACTATATGTTAGGCTCTATGTGGGCCACTCCTTGGGGGCAATGTTGGTTAAATGTCCACATTGTCGAGGCCGATTGTCGGTGTCGGTTATTGATACCGATTATGAGTATGTGACAGCATAACATCATGATACATGCCCATACGCATCATCTGCATGTTTGTTATGAGATGTGGTTGACCATTACATATGTCATTGGGCATGTTGTTATAAGACTTCCTAATAGGCAGAGGTTATCTCATATGAGCGCACGGTATGCACAAGATTGATGCATGACTGGATTGTATGACTCATGCATCTTGCGTTGTGTATTGTGAGTACTTTACGCCCTAGCTATATCAGGGTCATAGCCTCCACATGCATATCGTGAATGGTCAGATGAGATACCGAAAATGTTTGGTTCTAGCATACGGGCTCCATAAATGTCCCTAGGTGAAAATCTCTAAACTTCTGTGGCCAGGAGATGCCCCAACGTCGAGACCGAGTGGATATATATGAGCGCATAAGGGCCGTATACCAGTAGGCTGTATCTCTCACTGTGTCGTGGTCGGTTGGGAGGGGGTATGATCTTACCCGCCTGAGTGAGGGGGCATTATCTAGGTTGAGTTTGACCAGCTTGAGGAATGGGTCCGCTATCGACGAGTCTAGCCCGATATTGGCAAGTAAATAGTGAGGTCTCTTCCACTTACCCAGTTGTGCGCTTGAATAGGGGCGTCAAAATGGCTAGAGTGTACTAGACCCCGGTAATTTCCTAGGAGAAACCGTACTGATATGTGTACTTATTGAGTAGGAGTTACATACTCATGCATTCATTTCATTCACTATCTACTCGGGCTGATGGTGCGCAACTAATTTTTGTGTACCTTCGCATGATCAGGATTTTGGTTAGCCGCGCAACAACCTGAGACCAGAAGTTTACCACATTGAGTCTATCTATCCAAATTTAGGTATGAGATTGGTTTGGATAAAAGTCCCTTGTGATGGACCTCGTAGCCTGCGATATTACGTACTATCATCTTGATTTCACTCCAGCTTGGTCATTTTATTCGCACCGCATATTGCATTGCATCCTCAGCACATAATATTTGGCTTACTGTCTTCGCATTGCATAGCTGATCCACATTACTTTCTCGGTATATGACATTGGCTTGCTATGTCTTTTCATCGCATATCCTGGATGAGGTTGATGATATTTTTATGGACTTGCAGTATTTTCGCTTACTCTGATATTGTATGATTCATGCCAATAATTCTGATTAAGGCATTGTGTTGAATACTTGACACTTATCTTATACACACACTTACACCACCCTCTAAGCTTTCTATAAGCTTATGCACGATAGATGCGTGTGGGTGACGATAGGACACAGTCGAGCTGGGGCATGAGCGTGTGGCAGAGCTTCTGGAGATTTTATTATATGCACGAATTTCCTTTTCAGTATTGTACTCAAATGATTATATTAGTGGATATGTGGTGATGATGTTGTTTTTATGATTTGGGTATACTTGTGGTTATGCTTCTTATGAGACAAATTCATATTGAAAATCCTCCTTGTAGGATCCGAAGATTGGAACTTGGCATATGGGTGCTGGGAGTCGAGAATGGAGTACTACGAAGGTTGTCGGCACTGGATTCAGCGATCGAGATTCTTGTGAATCCAATTTCTGGGTTTGGGGCGTGATAGGATGTGTACGTTCTCCTACCAAACTTGTAGTGAGGGTAGTTTAAGAGTGAGGAGAGCATAGACCATTAATCTAAAAAAGGTGGGCTTTCTAAGCTCGATGTAGAAAAGTGGTGTTTGTGTGTTCACCGTCGAACATATGGTAAGGGTAGTGTAAGATAGACAAGAGAAAATTAATCCTTGATCTAAAATATGTCCTCAGCTAGGCTTTCCAGACTTGGTGTCCGAGAACGGCGATGTAGTGTGGATGTGAAGTTTTGTGTAAAGAGTGTGACTTGTGGGTGTGGTTGTGAAGTGTTGTGTATAGACTATTGCTTTTGGTCATGGTAGAAATGAGAGAGGTGAGGGGTTTATGTAGGTGATATTGATGAAATTTTGGTAATTTAGGTAAAGGCTATGGACGAAATACCACATGGCTTGTTGTGACGGCTTTTTGAAAGTCCTTGTGACGCATGTCATCTTTTCATTAGTTGGACGAAATACCACACGGCTTGATAATTTTGGTGGATGTTAAGATAATATGATTTTTCTTTAAAGAATTTTTCGTAAATAAGGTTGAAAACAACTTATATTAAGGATGGCTATGATCAATTTTTATTTTTATTTAAAGAAATAATATCATAATTAGGTTATTATCAAAAGTGAAAATCCATTTTCTGTTGGTAATTAGTCATCCAATTTTAAAATCTAATTAATTGCACATTGATTGCATGAACAACTAGCACTTTCCAATGAAAAATAGGTGTAGCATAAATTCGATTGGTTGGTTAATTTGTATGACCATCCAAGAGCTTTTTACCGATTTCTTCTATTCCAATAGATTTATTTTAATTTGTCTGATCATTTGGATCAGTTGTATCTAGATTGGATAGAAATTTCAAACATTTCATTTGATTTTCTACCTCTCTTTGATCTGAATGCAATGATTCATTTGATTTTCAACCTTTCTTTGATCTGAATACCATTGCATGACTAGTTTACTTTTGATTATATATACCCATGACATTTTCTAGAGAAAATAGAGCTGTGTAGCTTTTGGGTGACTTGGATTAGGCTCTTAGTGGTTCATGTTGAGCTGGGAGAGACTGAGTTGGGGTGATCTGGGATCTGGATGGGAGCGTGGATTTAGGTGAGGCAGGGGAAACAACTTAGTGCTTGATGTCCTGATCGTGGGGGCCCACCTTGATGTATTTGTTGCAAATAAACATTACAGTAAGTCCTGGGAAGTTCTTAATGGTGCGAGTTCAATCACCACTCTGTTCCTTTGGTGTGGTCTACCTGAGATTTGGATCTGCCTCATTTTTGGGACCATGGCCTAAAATAAGCTGGAAAATGGATGGGCGGTGTGGATATACAATCCCACATCAATGTGGGCCCCATGGTCAGGGACTCACCCACTAAGCTGTTACACCTGCTTCACTTAATAGCGTGTTCCTGGATAGGTGCTCGTGGTTCTGTACGAAATGCAAAAGGGCGATTGGTCATTTGTTGGCCGGGTGGTGTGTCTACAGTATCCATGGAGTATGGGCACAGAATAAATCATTATCTACATTGGTTTATATATAAGATTGTGATCAAATTCTTCGATGGTGCTATCTGGACACCGTTAATGTATATATATTTCTCCTGCGAACCACCCTGCAGGAAACCTCGGTGCGGTCCAATTCCCAGTGGTATTAGGAACTTGTCCCCACCCTGCAGAAACCTCGGTGGGGTCCAATTCACAGTGGTATTAGGAACTTAGACAAGGTGGATGTAATATAATAAGTTTGTGAAATCCACTCTAACTATTATGTTATTGATGGAAATTTATGTATAGGTCTAAAAAATCATCCGGATTAATGATTCAGGTGGGCCACACCAAGGGAAACAAACTAGAGAGGGGATGCCGACCGCAAGATACCTCTATGCACTCCACCTCCCTATCCTCCCAGGAACTTAGATAGGGTGGGCCCTATAGTGATGATTACATGAAATCTACTCTGTCCATTAGGTAACTGTTGGTAATTTAGCCGTAGAGCTAAGATAACAGTTAGATTTATGATCCAGGTGGGCCACTCTAATGGAAACAATGAGAGAAGGGATGCATATCATTGCATTTTTACATGGTCCATCGTACTTTTTATGTGAAATCCAATCCAACCATTAGCTTCATTGAGAAAATTCATATACAGTGTATAAAAATTATACCCATGTTTGATTTATGTGGGTCAAACCAAATGACACAGTTTGGATGGTGTGCATCCCCCTGCTTGTTCCTAGATGATTTTTTAGCCATATAGCTAAACATTTTTTTGCTAACCTTATGGACAAAGTGGATTTCACATACACATCATGGTGGGGCCACCCCCAGCCCACCCTATCAAGCATGCAATTTGGGATCGATAGCTATCAAGCATGCAATGTGGTTTGTTACGTGAAGGAGCTTTGCCCGAGCAAATCAAGATGGGAAGAGCTTGAATGGGCCCTATAGTGATGTGGGAAGAGCTTGAATGGGCCCCATAGTAATGTGTATTTTAAATCAACTCCAATCACAATGTGTGTGATGCGAATTTAGATATGGGGCTAAAACATTAGCTACATTCATAATTCAAGTGGGCCACGTAAGAAGAAATGGTGGAAAGAATATCCTTCATTCAAATTTTTTCACTTAGTGTAGTCCACATAAATCACTCATGGGCCTAATTTTTGGTCCTCATGTATGAATTTTCATGAGAAAGATAATAGTTAGGATTGGATTTCACATAAACATCCCTGTGAGCCATGTAAAAATCCAACGGTAGGCGTCCCCTCTCTAATTGTTTCCCTTGGTGTGGCCCGCCTGAATCATTAATCCGGATGATGTTTTTAGCCCTATAGATAAATTTCTATTAATAACGTAATAGTTAAAGTGGATTTCACTAACTTATTATTTTACATCCACCTTATCTAAGTTCCCAATACAACTGAGAATTGGACCGCACCAAGGGTTCCTATGGGATGGTTCGCACGAGACCATTACCCTCTCTCTCTCTCTCTCTCTCTCTCTCTCTCTCTCTCTCTCTCTCTCTCTCTCTATATATATATATATATATATATATATATATATATATATATATATATATATATGTGGGAAATGGTACTATGAGGTCAACCTCATCCGAACTTCCCATGAGGTCAAGTCGTGGGCCCACCATGATGTGTGTCGAACATTTATCCCATCAATCAGAAGCACCATTTGAGAGGGGTTAAAAATCAACTCAATCCATGACTTGGGTGGGCCACACCACATGTAACAGTTGAGAGGGGTTACTCTCCCATTAAAACATTCATAATCATCTATTGGGCTCACCAAGACGTGGTTCATAAATCTTGATCATCCATTGTGTGTGTCCCACTTGGATGAGGGGGGTAAGACTAAGTTTCAATCGTACATAAAACTCAAGTGGGCCCCACCAAGTACTTTTATAAGTTTTAGGCATGCCTTCACATGATTTTAGACGGTATGGCCCATCTGAGTTCCGTGTACAGCTGATTTTTGGCATATCCCAGAACCTTAAAGGTGACCCATCAAATGCACGGTGTTGATGTTCAACACACATAACAGTGGGGCCTGCACAGCTTGAACTCATGGAAAGTTCCCATGAGGTGTGTGTGTGTGTGTGTGTGTGTATATATATATATATATATATATATATATATATATATATATATATATATATATATATATCATGGTTCTACATTATATGTGTGTATAAGCATATACATATATATGGAGAGAGAAATTTAAAATTTTCACTGCCCAATCAGGCACAGGGACCATGTGCATGCCTCATAAGTAGGGCTGTTTACGAGTCAAGCTAGCTCGAAAAGCTCGCTCGACTCAGCTTGAGTCAGCTCAGATTGACTCGGCTTGAATGACCGATTCGAGCCGAGCCAAGCTAATTATTCGAAGCTCGAGTTGAGTTCAAGCCATGTTCGACCAGGGGGCATTTCAACTCGACTCGAGGCGAACTCCAACTCGACTCGACTCGAAGCTCGAACTCAAGCTTGACTCGGCTCGATTAATAAATATATTAAATATTAAATATTATATATATATATATATTTATATAAGTTTTAAGTTTAAACTTAAAAATAAAAAAATAAAAAAACAAACCCTAGAGTCTCTACTCGACCGCATGCACCCCCTTCCCTTTCCCTTTCTTCTCTTTCTCTGCCCACTGTCAGCTGCACGCCCACCCCGACCACCACCACCAGTTTTCATTTCAGCTCCACAATGGTATGATTTCAATCTCTCGAGATCTACTTCTTAGACGAGAAACCCAAGAAATTCGAGATGAGTTCTTCTCAGATTTGTTAGAGCTTCAAGGAAATCCAATGATCTGATTGGCTAGAGCTCTTTACTTGGATTTATGATCTGTGTTCTGCTCTGTTTCTTTTCTAGTACTCGGATTTCTGCTGGTGGAAGAAGATCAAGAACAGATCGGTTTTTACAGGTTTCCTCATCCGATTCGAAGCTTTATTTGGTTTTTTCATCTAGTTTTGCTTTGATTCTCTTAAGATTTTTGAATTTTTCATCAATGGAGGAGAATCAAGAACAGAATCCATTACTCTCTCACCCAACAAGCTCGAGCTCGACTCGAGGTAAACTCAGCTCGACTCGAACCACTAGCTCGACTCGAACTCGACCCGACAGCTTTGGCAAACAAGCCAAGCTTCAATGTTGAGCTCGAGGCCAAGCTCGAGCTCAAGCTCGAACTCAAACTCGAGTACATCATGGACGAGCCAAGCCAAGCTTGGTCCACCTCGACTCGACTCAGCTCGATGCCCACCTCTACTCATAAGCTCGAGACTTGAAGAAAGATTCCTGGAGATTTATCGTGTGCAACAGTAGGACACAGATTGCCGTGAAAAGTTTCTATGCTGGGAAGCTAATGTTTGTGAGAAATTCAATCCATCCATCCGTTTTTCCAACTTATTTTAGAAGATGTGACAAAGAATGGGGTGGATCCAAACTTGGGCATGCTACAAGAGAGGAAACAATGGGGATTAAATGACCACCATTGAAACATTTGTATGGCCGTGATGTCTTGTATCAGGCTAAGTTTCTTGTATTTTCGGTTCATCCCAGTGTAATGACCTTTGGATAGCTTGTAAACGTGAAGGTAGACTTAGGAAGGTTTCAACCTTGGGCATTCTTTCACCACTATTTCGTCTCATGTCCTAAAATGAGCTTCTAAAACGGATGGAGGGGTGTATTTCTTACAAACATCACGGTTGAAACCTTCCTAAGGTCAACCTTGACGTTTACATGCCATCCAAACATTGATGAACCGAAAATACCAAAAACTCAGCCTAATACAAGACATTATAGCCATACGAATGTTTCAATGGTGGTCGTATAATCTCTACTGTTTTCTCTCGTATGTCCCACCTAAGTTTTGGATCCACCTCATTCTTCACCTCATCTCCTAAAATATGTTGGAAAAATGGATGGACTGGTTGGATTTCTTACAAACATCACCGAGGGCCTCACCTAGCCTCCAGTGCTCGAACTTTCCACGCAATTAATCAGAGAGAAAGTTCCGAGTATTTGAATTCTGGGGGCAGAAAATATGCCCTCCTCCTTGTCCGGTGCGGAGTTCCGCCCTGCATGGGAGTGTTAAAGTCCCTTGATATACATTGGTATACCATCTCAAACAGCTCGAGCTTTTAGAGAAAGTGGTTGTTTATCAAGGTTCACTTGCAAAACCTCTAAAATAAACGAGTGAGCTCAACAAAAACAGAGGCAGAAGCATATGAGAAGCCAGTTACAACTAATTTCATAGGTATGAAATCCTTGAAGAGATTTTTCTTGTTTATTACTATCAGGTACAGCAGGAGTTGGAAGCATATGAGAAACCAGTGACAGCTAATTTCATGGGTTTGGAATCCTTGAAGAGATTTTTCTTGTTTATTACTGTAAGGTACAGCAGGAGTTGAAAATGGAATCAATATCCTAGAACTAAGCAAGCATAAGAAGCAAATAGAGGGAACTTGGATCGACCTCTACACATTACAAATCCCATTCTACCATCAAGTAAACAAACACCAATCAATGCTTTTCACTTATACTTCTATTGATAGACCACAACTTACTTAGCATCCTCTTGGGTCTGGTAGGAATTGAGCACAAGGCCTTCAGCTTCGACGTCCTACCAGAACCATCTTGTTGCATGACATCGTCGTCCATGTCCCCATCTGCTTCCGCCAGCTTCATCCTGAGCGTTGACAGCTTCGACTTGGGGGATTTCAGTCCAGAAATGCTCCACTCATCCTCTGCAGTGGCTCCAGCTGCACCATGTAATTGGGAAGGTCTTGAAGCGTCGTCTTCGTGGGCAGTTAGCAGAGCTTTAAGGTTGCTAGGCAGCTCAGTCACTTGGGCTCCAGACATGGCAGCACGAGCTTGCTCAAAGAAGAGAACTTGTACAACTACTCTCAGTGGAAGTAGTTCGTTCTGTGCGGCGTGTATGCAGGCCTCCATTGACAGCTTCTTGCAGTCTAAGATTCGACATAACCTTTTTCTTTCGCTCTTATCAAGGTCTGAGTGGGACTGTTCATTCAACTATAGCAATCAGAGGGGAAATTGTATTCAATTCTAATCAGAGTGGCACCTTTTAGGTTTTCAGATGATGAATAAGGGTGTGTTTGGATGTTCAATTCAACTAAATTGCAATAATCCAATTCAATACAAAATAGCCAAATCCTAATTACAGGGAGAATGTATTCAATTCAGTATAAAATAGCCAAATTCTAATCAAATTGAAATATAGCAATCACAAGATCTGTGTGTTCAGTTCTAATCAGGGTGGCACCCTTCAGTCAACTGTTCAGAAGATGAATAACAGCATGTTTGGACGATCAATTCAACTAAATCACAATAATTCAATTCATACAAAGGAAATATCCAACTTGGGGTGGCACCATCATATCTCAATAGGACAAACAAGCCCCCCAAATTCAGTTCCATGTGTTTGGAGTTGTATGTGAAACAAATGTAATGTAATTTGAGTTTGGGTGGGTAAAATCCTCCCTATGATTGGAGTGAGGTAGATCTGTATTGGTCATTTCCATTCTAATTGAACTGTTTTCTTAAAATTCAATTCACTTATAGGATCCAAACACTGTTTAAAAATAGTGGTGCTAAGATTACCTTGAGATAAATGTCAATGACTCTATAGAGATCATCGTGATCAGGCCTAGCAAAATCCGGTACCGCCTCAGCAAGTGCTATCACCTTCTGCAGAGGTAAATTCGCATCGCGGGCAATCTCCTGGAGATAATTGTCTATGAGCTTCGTGACCTTAAGTTTCGAGCTATGTGATGCTGAAGAAGACCTCCTGCTTTCCTGAAACTCGAAATCGACGTTCTCCGCAGACCGGGACCGCCTCCTCTCAAAGCCCGCCCTAGCTCTAGGCGGGCTCGTCGGCGGACTCTGCCCCTGTAACATGAACTGCTCCAATATAGTCATAACAATATCGACATCATACAATGTCTCATTAGCATGTGACAGAGACGGAATCAACAGATCCCTGACTGTCGCTTCCTCCAACTGAATCCCCACTCTCCTTGCCAATTCCATCTTCGAAGAAGAAGAAGCACCGAGTATGTTCGCCGCCTTTAGTAGCTTAAGCAAGAAACTGCAAGATACAGAACCTTTCTCCATTGGAAGCAAGCTTACTATTGATTCCAAAAGAAACCGATGTCTTGAAGTTATCTCTCCAACTGGATCTGAACAAGCATCGGTCACTTGTTTATTGCCGGCATCTTTCGAGATATTGGGTAGCCATCGGCACGAATAGACCTGCAATGCCTCGCCGATGAGATTAGAAGGTACTTTACCTGAGGATTTGATTGCTAGCATGACTCTCCAATAGAAGTTTATCCCCAATTCAGCAATGTCTTCAGCCCACCATCCTTTTGGGATAAGCTTGTGATTTTGGCTCTCTATGCTGTTATTCTGCCCACCATCTCTATTTCCTCTAGAGTAGCTGTAAGGCCAATTCACCTTCGACGGGTGTATTAGGACTCTCGAAACGATCGCATCAATGCATCTGCTCGTGATTCCAAGATCTTCAGACCAGAGAGCAAAGGACTTGGTGGTCTGTAGTGTAACAATGGTGTCCTTCCAACCACGAAGTACGCAAGAATTGAAGAAGATTTCAAGCTTGTATATAAGATTACCCTTCTCGACATCCTCCGTCATCTGAAGGTATTCGGCTGCACATCGGACAGACACTATGTTGAATGCACTGAGGGTGATGGTGATGCCATAACAGAACTTTGCACAGATCTCAAACGCTTCAATGCCGCCAGGGAAGTCAGGTAGTTCGATTACGGGTTCTACGTCTGTTGATTCAGAGCATAGTTGCTGCAAGCGCAAGCATTTGGAGAGCAGAGGAAACTGTGAAATAACAACAACAACAACAAAGAAACAACAGAGAAGATGATGATGACAACAGCAGAGATAGAGAAACTATATGTAAATAAAAATAATAAAAAAAAATGCTAGTTCATCAGATTGCAGACATGAAAATGAAAATTTGGGAAATGGGTCATAATCAGGAATTTACCTTGTGGAGAAGATATCTGCTGCTTTTAACTTGGACTATAAGATCACTTGAAACTTCTGTGGAGACAGATCTGCATATAGAAAGAAAATGGTTTGCATGTAGTATGGAAATAGAAAAGATAGTTTTTTTCTCATATCATCATCTCCTTGTAAAAATAACATAGAAAGCTTAAAGAAAGATGAGGAGATGGTCTTTTTCATCACCTCACAGCTTCTGCAGTATAGAAAGTATCAGGCCGTGTTCCAAGTTTCATATACTTCATCTCCAACCTTTTTTCTTCACACCTGGAAATGTTGCAGTCATGTGCCTGGAATTCCCTCTATCATGGCTGATAAAAAATACCCAGTTCTCGGCCTGTTTGGACAGCCAAAATTTAAAAGCAAGGAGATGAATGAAATGAAGTGTCTATCATGCCAGGAGTAGTAAGATATTTCACTGGACATGGGAAAAGATATGGGAATGCATTAAAGCAACCACAAGTTGGTAATGATACAAAAATAAGTCAATTGACTGCAAACAGAGAGAGGAAATGTCATGAAATGTGAGTCATTTCAATCAGCTACGAAAACCCATTTCGATTGGACAGCCCAACAGAAAAAATCAACCCAAAAAATTAAAAACTCCCTAAAAATCAGAATTTCCAAAGACGTTTAATAGAAAATAAAAACACAAGAGAATGACCGAATAAAACATGTAGAAACGTAGTAGCCCAATTTCCAAAACAAGAAGAAAAATCCAAAAGAACAAACATCACTCCTTGAAATTCGTTTCATTTCTACCCTTCCCAGGAAAAATTAAAATTAAAATAAATACAGGCAGAGATTAGAAAACATACTTTAATCTGCTTAAAACATTCGTAGTTAATAGCAAGCAAGTGTAGGGCTTGTGACGACAGCTGTCTAAGAAAAGATTAGTAGAAATATAATCCTTACACGTGCCAAGAGAGACTGTGCTCACCGTACCTGACCCGGCCCATGTGTGAAATCTCCCATCATTGCCGTTGTATTTTCTTCCTACTGCCATGAACCCTGTACCGTACGCAACATGGTAGTCTTCCCTGTAATAAATATTACATGTTGCATTATGGAGGGTTCGTACTCTGCCCCTGTGGGTTAGCCCATTGATGCAGAGAGGGTCGAAGACACTTTCACGGGAAAGATAGATCAGAGAAGGCCCTGTAGGAGGTGAAAATATTTCACGGCAAAGATGGATCAGAGAAGGCCCTATAGGAGGTGAAAATGATTGGGACACTCAGAGCTTTAAAACAGTGATATCTCACAAACTAGAATGAGTTTTTCAAATTATCATATATGATTTTGGTTTAGAGAAGTTACTTTAGCTAACCAACTCATTACTCTGGGCTGCTAAGGTTCTATCATATTGATGATCAAAAGTCTATTTTAATTTCACTTTTATTATAAATACTAAGTTTTAGTTGGCTTATAACTTATGATTTTTTGAATTGTAGAAGTTGTGCCCAACATGAAAAGAGCTTAGAAAAGTTTGGAGAACAACACAATTAGTCTAAATTGGACATTATTTTTGGCCAAAAACCACGAAGTCTAAGTAGAAATGGTGACTATATATAAATAGTATAAGTTTACTATTTATAGTAAGTCATGTTTTTGGGGAGTTTGAGTCTAAAACACCGTTTTAGGTTTGAGCTTATTATTTAAAGGATTGTAATTTCTTCTTCTTCTTTTTTAATTATCACGAATTAATTTATTTCAAAATGGTTAGAAATTATTTCTATTTTATTCCTCGTGAATTCGAGGAAGCTCCATGAGGAGTCCAGAGAGCTCCATGGATTTGGAATAGTTATTCCCTGAGAAAGACAGTGATCGACCTCGTCACGTCCGTCCCTACATCAATTGGTATTAGAGCGAGGACTCCTCTTGGGCCAATGGAAACTAACGATAAAATAAACCAAAATCTTGTGAACGGTAATTCAAAGATTCATTATCTATTGGAAAGAACGAAAGCTTTCCACTGGGAGAGTCAGTTGACCATGCAACGGCTACAAGCAACCCTTGACTATACTACGGATGCGCTAATTCCACCTGGAGCCCAAAGCGATGCTCGGTTGTCCATGATCATTGTATGGCACAACCCTGATTTTCGTAGAGTCCTTCTAGAGGTGAATCGTAAGGCAATCCCAAATGAGTTTAGCTATAGTGACGAGGACGTCGGTGGCGTCGTTGCTCGACGATCGGTCCACAGAAACGATGGACTAGATCATGCTGAAAGAGGCTATCGATATAAAGCCAAACTCCTCAGTTTTAATAGTTTATTATGTATAGAAGACTTCTTCGATTGGTTAGCCGAAGTAAAACGGTATTTTGATTACATGAATATGCCGGAACATAAGAATATGAAATTGGTAGTGTTTAAATTAAAATACGGTGTTTCTGCATAGTGAGAGCAATTACAATTCTCACATGCCCGATAGGAGAAGACGCCCATCCAATCATGACTGTGGATGAGACACCTTCTTCAATCACGATTCTTCCTTAGTGATTATGAGTAGGTATTGTTCCAACAATACCAAAATTACCGGTAAAGAAATAGAATTGTCACAGATTATACTGAAGAATTCCAGTAGTTGGCAACGTACAATGATTTATCGGAGACCAAATCGCAGAAGGTAACATTTATGACAAACAATTCAGGACCAAGTTCAGATGCACCCAGTTGGGACTTTGGATGAAGTGGCTCAGTTGGTAGGTAGAGCGGAAACGCAGCTTGCAAGAGTCTCTACTTGGCCTTATCCGTCGGCTCGGCCCCCTATAATGGGTCCCACGCAAGATTCAGAGCTAGTCAAAGGAAAGAAACCAGTAGGAGGGCATCATCAACCTCCTACAACCGTAAACCGTGACACGGGGAGCAGTCCATTTAGGCCTCAACATGTAGCACCCATAATAGCATGTCCGAGTAGGATTCCAAATCATTATGATCGACCAAGGCTGAATAATTATTACCGTTGTGGTCAACCATGACACTTATCAAACACATGCCCTCAACACCCTGCAACCCACTTGGCTATTAACGACGAGGGCACTGAAGGTGAGGCAAAGGAAGAAGGCGTTGGATTTGATAAAGATGAACAAGCTACTAAGGAAGGAGCTAGTGACAAAGAATGATTGGCCGAGGATCATTGCAAATCTTGGTCGTAAGGCTATTATTGTACACTCCAAGGAAAGAGGTACACCCTTAAGGACACAATTTATTCCATACGCGGCATACCGTGAATAGCAAGACTTGCGATGTAATCATAGACAGTGGCAGTAGCGAGAACATCGTCTCGAAAGTGATAGTTGATAAATTACGACTACTTACAATAAAGCATCATTCCCCTTACTCGATTGGCTGGATAAAAAAAAGGTGAACGATATTAAAGTAACTGAATAACGCACTATCAATTTTTAATTGATATGAATTATAAATATCAAGTACTTTGTGACGTGATCAACATGGAAGCATGTTATATGAAACTCGTTCGACCATGACAATCAGATTATGATGCGACCCACTAAGAATGAGACAATATTTACATCTTTGTCAAGGGAAGTCGAAAAATGATCATTGCCCCTATGGCACCAGAGAACCACCCCAAAGTTTCTAAAGCAGATAAAAGTTCCCTCCTGACCATTCAGGATTTTGTGAGGAATAAAACGAAACTGAATAGGTGTATATCATAGTGATAAAAGGGGAGGAATCGGAGCCTTTAGACATTCCTCTAAGTTCAAGGTCGTTGTTAAATGAATTCAAAGAAATTTAACTCAAAGAGTTATTCAATGGATTGCCCCCCACGTAGGACATCCAACATCACATAAACCTCGTCCCCGGGGCTACCTTGCCCAACCAACCTCATTATCGGATGAGTCCGAAAAAGTATGAAATATTTTAGGGGTAAGTGGAGAATTGATCCGTAAGGGTATTTTGAGAGAGAGAGCATGAACCCATGTGTTATGTCAGCTTTATTTATGCCAAAAAAAGATGGGAGCTGGCGCATGTGTGTCGATAGTTAGGCAAATAACAATATTAATATTAAATATTAGTTCTCGATACCATAATTAGACGACATGCTTTATATGCTAGAAAGTGCCAAAGTGTTCTTTAAACTCAATCTGAGGAGCAGGTAGCATCAGATTTGTATCTGACCCGGTGATGAGTGAAAAACGATATTCAAGACCATGGAAGGGTTGTATGGTGGTTGGTCATGTTGTTCGGTCTATCTAATTCACTGAGCACTTTTATTCATATAATGAATCAAGTGTTAAAGTCGCTCATTAGCCAGTTTGTGGTATTATATTTTGATGAAATCCTGATATATAGACAGGGTAAGACGGAGCACATAAAATATCTCAGGCAGGTGTTTAGGTCTTGGTAGTTAACAAGTTGTACCTCGACTTGAAGTAGTGAAGTTTTTTAACAGACAACCTTTTGTTCTTAGGATTTTTATGATGTCCACGAGCATCCATGTGGATGATGAAAATGTGCGAGCTATCAGGGATTGGTTGACTTTGATGAACATTCATTAGGTGAGGAGTTTCTACGGGTTAGCGACCTTTTATCATCAATTCGTACAGAATTTTAGCACTATAGTCGCACCCATTATACATTGCATGAAAAAATGGTCATTTCAGTAGACCGATGAGGCTAACAAGAGCTTTGTTGAAATTAAGCATCGATTGTCCACAACACAATCCTTGGTTCTTCCCAATTTCGAAAAATATTTGAGGTTAAGTGTAACACCTCATATGTCGGAATTGGAGAAGTCTTATCACAGGAAGGAAGATCAGTACCCTTCTACAACGAGAAGCTCAGTGAAGCCCGAAAGAATATGTTAACATATGAGCTTGAGCTGTACGTAGTGGTTCAAGAGCTGCGACATTGGTGGCATTATTTGATTCAGAGAGAGTTTGCTCTCTACACTGACTATCAAGCTTGAAAGTTTATTAATAGTCAGGCTAATGTAAATTGTGTGATGCTAGATGGGTCGCATTTTTACAAGAATTCACATTCGTTCTGAAGCATAAGTCAAAGAAGCAAAATAAGGTAGCTAATGCACCTAACCGTCGTTCATCACTATTTATTACAATGAGCAATGAGGTGGTCAGCTTCGACTGTCTCAAGGAGTTGTATGTTAAGGACGAGGACTTCGATGATGCATGGATAAAATGCCAAGAGGGTTATCCAAGTGACTTGAATATGAAAAATGGTTTCCTGTTCAGAGGGAATCAATTGTGCATCCCCCAAAGTCCTCTGAGGAAACAGATTATCCAAGAGCTACATGGGAGTAGACTTGGTGGACACCTTGGGCGAGATAAGACACGGGTTCTTGTTGAGGAATGATATTACTGGCCGTAATTGGTACGTGACGTGGGTAAAGCAGTGCAACGTTGTCATGTTTGTTAAACCCCTAAGGGGCAGTCTCAGAATAAGGGCCTCTACATTCCATTACATGTCCCTGACGATCATTGGGAAGACTTATTTATGGACTTTATGCTTGGTCTCCCACGAACATAGTACGGTAGAGATTTAGTATTCATGGTGGTAGATTATTTCTCAAAGATGACGCACTTTATCCCATATAAGAAGACTCTCGATGCAACACACGTGAAAAATCTATTCTTGAAATAAGTCGCGCGGCTATACAGAGTTCCCAAACCATTACTTTTGATGACATGAGGTTCATTATCCACTTCAGGTAAACTTCGTGGAATTGGTTTAGTACACAACTTCAGTTCAGTAGTGCCTACCACCCACAGACCGATGAGTAGACTGAAGTTGTGAATCGCACGTTGGGAAACCTCATCTGATGTATTTCAGGTGACAAACCGAAGCAATGAGATTTCGCCTCGTCTCGAGAAGAGTTTGCATTTAACAACATAGTGAACCACTCGATAGGAATCCCCGTTCCAAATTATTTATGGTCTAGTTCCCCGCCACACATTTGACTTGGTCCCTTTGCCCAAGCTCCCAGGTTTGAGCATTGTAACAAAACATATAGAGGACCGAATCGTGGGCATTCATACGGATGTGCAAGCTAAGTTGTAAGGTTTAAACGACAAGTATAACGAATAAGCCAACAAGCATCAGCGGTTAAAGGTATTCAAGGTGGCTGACCATGTTATGATACATCTATGTAAGGAGATATTTTAAACTAGGAACTACAACAAGTTGAAAATCAAGAAGATTGGACCGGCACCAATCCTCCGAAATATAAATGACAATGCTTACGTTGTTGATCTTTCGAATGACATGGAAATCTCATGTACTTTCAATATTGCGGACCTGACCAAGTGTCATGAGCCGAAGCTGGATGAGAACTTGAGGTCAATTTCTTTTGAAGTAGAGGGGACTGATGTAGAGCGGGTCATAGACATTTTCATGGCAAAGATGACCAGAGAGGTTCTGATCGGAGGTAGAAATGATCTGGACCGTCAGAACCTTAAAATAGTCATATCTCGCAAACCAGAATGAGTTTTTCTATGTATCATATATGATTTTGGGGTAAGAGAAGCTACTTTAGCCAACCAACCTGTTACGTCGGGCTGTCCACGCTGGATTTGCAAGATTCTATCAGATAGATGGTTTTTACTATAAATACTAAGTTTTAGTTCGTGTATATATAACATTTGATCGTTTGAGTTGTAGGAGTCATGCCAAACATGAAAAGGGCTTTAAAAAGTTAGGAGAACAACGTGGTTAGTCTAAATTGGACACTTATTATTTTTGACCGAAAACCATGATGTCTAAGCAAGAATGGTGACCGTCTATAAGTAGTAAGTTTACTATTTATAGTAAGTCACATTTTTAGGGAGTTTGAGTCTAAAACTCCATCCTAAGTTTGAGCTCATTATTTAAAGGATTGTAATTTCATTTTTTAAATCATGAATCAATTTATTTCAAATTTATTAGAAATTATTTCTATTTTATCTCTCGTGAATTTGAGGAAGCTCTGTGAGGAGTCCAGACAACTCCATAGATTTTCAGTAGTTATTCACCGAGGAATACGGTGATCGTCCTCATCACATCCTTCCCTGCAACACCCATTTATCATAGATTTTTTAGAAAAATATCTGCCATGTGGCCCATAAAAAGGACGGTGAAGAAAGAAATAACAGAAATATCTAAGAGTGCGATATAGAGCCTTAGCATAGTTGAACTCAAAGAAGCCTAAATGGAAGTGGATATAATCTATTAAATTTGGAACCAATCCTACCTAGGGCATGACGTAACTGGCTCTAAGCTTATCCGATTCCAAGAAATTCCTTCTAGACGAAATTGCCGTTCAAAGTGTGAAGCATAAATTCGGCCATGACTTTTGATCTGGGTATCATTATGGGACACATGACTTGTCAATGTTTACCATAATGGATCACCTGGAGTCACCAGCCTGGCATCTTTCCATTTCACAAGAAAAATTGTCTTAAAAAAAAAAAAAATTTAATCAATTTTTATTTTAATGTATTTCCTACATTTTAGAGTTTTAGTATAGGTACAGAATCGCTTGTAAGTATGCTCCGAAATATCTGGTATGATTAATATGTTTTTTTATTTTCAATAAAATTTACTATTTTTAGTAAATTTTAATTTAGTGGAATTACAACTCTAAATTAGGGTGTAAATATTATATTTAGGAAGTTTGAAGATGGTTGAATAATTAAATTTGAAAATTTCCTACTTATTTTGTGGATCAAATATTTTCTTACTTAAAAGAAGACCGTGATCTTTCTTATTATTATTTTACCCTCTGCATTGCTTAAAAATGAGTGGTGGGTGCATGCGTGTTAAGGGAGAAAGGCTACGGGCTAGGCTCACTCGAAAAAATCTAAATGAAAAGAAGCCCTGATTGTGTAAAATCTGAGCAATAGGTTCATCCACACCGTCTGTTCCACTACAAACGGTCCCACACATGCAAAGCGGACCATTCCCCGAGGAAGGCTGGTACATTCATCATGTGGGCCACGTGGGAGTGTTGAACCTCGACGATTGGCAGCGTTATATCAATATACAGTTATTCACCACACAGGCGTCCGCACCTGATTGAGTTGACCAGTCTTATCTTTCGGTGCGGTCATCATCAAGGTGGATGTGCGTGTGGCCTTATCATAACTCATCATGAGCGCAGCTAGCTAATCCTATCTCCCGTTTCATGGTAGGTTCCTTTTCTCCTTGTCATTGCCACACATGTGGCTTCAATGGACGTGATCCGTTCCCATCACTTAGTTGGTAGGGTTGTTAATGGTCTATAAACCAAAATCCATAATCTTTGAACGATCCTGACTGTTGAAATTGACCATGGACCAACGGATAGTAAGAGACAAAAATAATCAACGACTCCAATTAATCCAGAGAATACATGTACTACATGGTTGAGATTTTTTCAATGAAGGGAATTTTTGGTCAGCAGCTAATCAATGATAGAGTGAGTAGGATGAATGGTTCAGATAAGTTGCACTCATTTCATAGGGTACAAAAATATGTGGGCCCAACCTTTGTGCCTCCAGAAGCATTAGACCATGCACATACATATTAGAAAGAAGGGGAGTTTATTCCATACTCTGAAGGAGCATTACGCTCGATACACAAGCATCCACAACTTGTACACGTGGCAAACGTGATTCATTTTGAACCGGCTAAAATGTTGAACCCACCGCAGGTAAGTAACAGTCCTAAAATCAAATAGTTGAGGAGATCCTGACCTCTGATTTCTAGGCACATTCTTGCATAAACAGGACCACTGCTATTTCTCATTTTTAACCGTCCAATAAATATCCAAAAATCTGACAGTTAGACATTCAAACGAGCATAATTTTTTAATAAAAACAAATCCAAACACAGACCCACAATTTGGACGGCTTAATTTGAATTATATATTTTCCACATATGCAATTTGCAAGTAATTTCTAAAAAAATGCTTGTAAGTAGGAAAGTTGCTGGGTAGAATGAAGGAATCTTCTTTATTTAGTATACTTAGCCGTAGTGACAGAAAGGTAGGAGTGCTCGAGCGAAAGCTAAAAAGAAGAAAGAGGCGTGCATTGCCATCATTGGGGTTGAGCTCTCCAAGTGGAATTGTACGGACAGTATTTTATATAGAACGTTGTCGTAAAATGCCTCGTTTCGTTGGAATATATCGTATATACCCAAATGCATTGAGAAACGTACCTGGTGTAGTACGAAATGAAGTAAAAAAATAGTCCATTGTCCTTTTTACGTTGTCTCTCGATCGATGGCTCATTAATGTGACATTTGATGGTTTTAGACATTTAGGGTGTGTTAAGGTCACCAAGTGCCGAACCCTGGTATGATTTATTTGTAATATCTGCATGGTTCATCCATTTTTTAGAATCGTTTTAGGGCCTTAAAATGAGGCATATTGAAAGCTCACGTGAACCACATGTAAGAAAGGAGTGGGGATACAGTATTGTCTACTATTGAAAACTTATTAGGGTTACAAGAAGTTTTTGGGGGTCCTTACTCTTACCCGGGTGGTAGACTCCTTGGAGAACGGTCGAAGGATTGGATCCTTACTCTTGCTTGGGTGGTAGACTCTTAGGAGTTTCAACACCCGGTCAAGGGTTCGAGTATCCATAGGTGGTGAAATTCCACTAGCGTGAGTGTGTGGGGTGTGTGTGCTTGAAAAAAAAGAAAAAACAAAAACAAATGTAACAAAAAAAAAAAAAAAAAAAAAAAAAAAAAAAGACTCCTCGGAGTTTCAACACCGGGTCAAGGGTTCAAGTACCCATGGTGGTGAAATCCCACGGCATGCGTGTGTGGGGTGTGTGCGTGCGTGTGTAAAAAAAAAAAAGAAAACAAACAAGAAGTTCTGGATTAAGTTGATATTTGCATTTTCTTTTCATCCAGGTTTGTATGACCTTATGAGCTGTTGGATAAAAAATAAATATCTTGATAAACCTTAGGAAAGTTTCAACCGTGGGCTTTCATTGTCCCCATTACTTTATGTGGTACGGTACACTTAAAGTTAATTTTTTAGATCCACCTCAATTTTTTAATCCATGCCTTAAAATGATCTCACAGGATTGATGGACAGTGTGAATATAACACACATCATAATGGGCCTACAAAACCTGGTGAGTGGAGTGTGGCACACTATCAAGGTCGCACACCACACAATCTGCTACCATCCAATGAATGTGCACTAATCCAATAGTCAAATAATAAAATAAGTGTATTTTTTTGCTCATTCTATAATTTGAACAGTTTAGTTTAATGAATTTCTATGATAAATTTTTTCCTTAATCAACATTTTGCCAGATAATGCCTTAGTATCATGCAGATGTGCTTTTCAAAGAAGGAAATGATAAAAATGTCCTTATCAAGTTTTTTTGTAAAGATTAAGAAAAATAAAAAATTGTGAGTTTAGGTGCTATGTGTATGACATCCAAGCCATCCAACATATGCACACCAACATGATGATCGTGTGAACCAAAATTTAGGTCAATCAAATGATGAGATGAGCTACACTTGAATTTGGATGGTTTGAGTGATGTGTATTATTTTGTTTATGGATTGGCCCACCTTATGATTGGATCCTAATATTTTTAGTTTGCTTAGCAATCATGTTGGTGAGCACCCGTTGGATGGGTTGGATGTAAAACACATACCAAGTGGTCCAACAACCTTAGAATCTTAATTTTGTAAAGATTATTTTTTTTTTAAAAAGGAGGTCAACAATGTAATTTCTCTTTTGAAAAAGCATTTGGTATGAATATAAAGTTAAGCAGGCACTATTTGGTAAAATTCAAATCACAGAAGCATTTTGGGGTAAATTTTATGTTAATTTAACTTATACACCATTTGTGCAATTTCCTAGTAAATTTTAACTAATTGCGTACTGTCCATCATACTCTGTCATAGTGTCAAATCCTTTCTCTAGGGTTTTTTATTTTCTAAAGCTGGATTTTTACGGAGGCGTCTTGCCCTATTGCCTCCTGTGGTTGGAAGCTTTGTGGGGCCGGCAGAGATTTCTATGACAAATCTACTTTGCTCATCATTTTATAAACATCATGATAAGACAAGAATCCAAAAATCAGCCAGTTCATAAATTCAGGCAGGCCACACCACACGAAATAATGATAACAGAACTGTCCACCGTTGAAACATCCTTGAAGCCGACCATAATCTTTATATTCCATCCAAACCATTCCTAAGGTTATTACCATTCAGATAAGCTATAGGAACCAACATCATCCTGACAAAAAACTTTTATGGCCCCACAAACTTTCCAATGGTGGACGTTCAACCCCTGCTGTTTCTTGTGGTGTGGCCCACCTGAGTTTTGAATTCGACTTATTTTTAAACTCCAATCTTATTGTGATGTTTGTAAACTGATGGATAGAGTCGATTCATCAGGAGAATCTCTATGGCCCACATAGCTTACCACCACAGGCCATTGGGGTCATGGTTTTACATTAATAATGTTAAAAACCATGCTTCCCAACCAAATGATATCCTAATTGAAGAAGATGATTACGAGTGCATGAGCTCAGCTCCATTGGTCTCCGTGTATAGCCTTTTGGCAACCATCCTTTGTACCTATGATAGTGCGAGGATGACACATTGCCTTGTGATGATGATCCTGCAACCGTTGATCAAGCTACAAAATCCTCGTCACCTCAACAAGGAATCTTTGTTTCGTTTTCTTGTTTTTACTTTTTTGAGATAATCAAGCTTTATTACAAAGAAGAAAAAACAAGCCCCCAATTTAAGAGGAAAACAACAGGAGCTCAATAAAATCTGTGGACGTTGGATTTTCCAACCATTGAATGGATAAGATAAGGGTTCAACCAAGGAGAAGAAAATTGTGTCCTGTCCAGAGGCTCTGTGGGGCTCATTGTCATTTATGGGTCTTTATCCATGACGTTTATTAATTTTTTTAGATCATTTTGAGGAATAAGCGATCCAAGACTCAAGTGGACCACAAAGTGGGGATTGAATTCCCACCGTTAAAAACTTCTTGAAGGCCACAGAAGTTTTGGATCAATTTGGAATTTTTTTTCCCTTCACCTAGGTTTTTATGATGTTATGAACAGGCTAGATGGAAAATAAACATCATATGCACCCTAGGAAGGTTTTAACGGTGCGTGTCATTATCACCTCTTCTTTCTGTGGTGTGGCCCACTTGGACCTTGGATCTACCTCGTTTTTGGGTTCAAGTCCTAAAATGATATGGAAAAATGGATGAACAACATGGATAAAAACCCATACATCATAGTGGGTTCCATAGAGCTCCTGCTTGGACTTTGTCGAGGTGAGGTATTAGGCAATCCACTTCCCAACTGAGGCATATTTGAGCTGTGTCATCCAAGCTTCAGAACGGTGTCACGTACGGGCATAGGCCCACTGATTTGTTTTCCATCAGACCATCAATCAGGATAACCTGCGAAAAAAATGTTATGGGGTCAAAGAAAGCAGGCTTGTAGGGTAGTTTTGAAATTTTAGCAAGGGAGGAGGGGAATTGCAAGGAAAGGGATGGTATTGGACACAACAAGGGAAGTGGGCCAGGATGGCTGTAATGCTTTTGTAAGGGAGCGATCCACACGATGTTAGGGTCCCTTTCAGTGCTACCCAGTGAGGGGGCCAACCGACAAAGTCCCAAAGACGAGACTTTCTCTTAATCTCTCAAGGGTCCCTCCACACCAACCAACTAGTGCTCTCTCACTAATGAATTTCAAAAGCATGCATTCCCACTCACTCCAAAAGCAATTCCCACCCCTTCTTCTTTCTTATCTTTCTTTTTCTTACAAGGGGGCCTTTAATTTTCATTTCTACACCACTAGATTTCTAAATTTTATCCCTTGGTCCCTTCTTTCATCTTTCAATATTTCATGCATGTGTGTAGCTGCTAGGGGTGCAACTTAATCAACCTAAACCCGGTTAACCCAACATGAGTCTCAGTTAACTTGGGTCAGGTTGTGAAGGTCTTTAATTATAGTGAGGGTTCAAAAACTCAAACCTAATTTGAAATCAGTTAAATTTTTTTTTTTTTTTTTTTTCAAACACATTTACTTTATATGAGCACTCGATTCCATAATCTCAGTGTTGAGATATAATTTATCTATCGATAGTTTATAGAGCCAGACCTAAGTTAAATATGAGCACTCGATCCATGATCTCAATGTTGCGACAGTATATCTACAGGTGGCTTATTGATCTAGACCTAAGTTGCACCGTTTTTATTTTTTTGGCACACGATTTCACCACCTATGGTTTCGAATCCAAGACCTCGTGTTGAAACTCGGAGTAGCACACGGGCTACGAATCCATGCCCAAGTTGCACCCCTATTACTACTACTTGTTGTTCCTATTTCTACAGTAAATCACAGTGCATTGCAAATTTTAGGTTATGATTGTAGCCGTTGATCTTGGATCATGTTGCAATGATCCAAACCCTTACTATGATAGGCCGCACTCTAGATGGGTTCTACCTAAAGAATGTTGAAGATTAAAAGGATAGGTTCGTCACCTGATAAACATTAATTTAAACAGTTCATATTTAAAGGAAGACTTATGTGATTAAAGGGTGATATGTTATGGTCTAAGATTCTTTTTTAAAAATATCCCTCCGTCCACTATTGGGCCCATAGTATAAATGGTTTGGATCATTGAAAATGACCCACAGATCCAAATCCAGTCCCAACTTAAAAGATAACAGTACTTTGGGCATTGAAGCAAGCTTTTTTTATTTCTTTTGAACGAAAAAGAGAATTTCCTAATCTTTCTAGAACCATCTACTAATCCTTGCGAAAAGAGAAAAACTTTTAATACTGCGATAGAGTCTGGTGTTGATATGCGGCCAGTGAAAATTTGTAGATGTGTCATACAACAAACTGAAATTTATGAGCAAAATTGCCGGTACCCTGTTTATATGTATCATAAAGAAAACAGAAAATTGGACTCATTTGATATGTCATTATCGGACGGTGCACATTTATTGGACGGTTGAAAAAAGAAAGTCCAACGGTCCTATTTCAGTTAATAAATGGCCATTAATCAGAGGTTAGAATTATTCAACCATTCTGGTTTGAGGATGGCTAACTTGTTTACAGTGTTTTCCACAATATAGGTGATTTAAATTTGAGTTAATATATGTCACTTAAACAATTTCTGAGTGCATGTGTATCAAACATGATACTGCCAGAGTATCAAATAACTCCCCTTTTCAAAAATGCCAAAAGAAGAAAAGCGGATTAGGTGCGGCCCTGACAGTGGGGCCCACCTGATCTATGTATCGTATATTCACTCCGTCCATACGTTTTTATAGATTATTGTAATGCTTGAATCCAAACATGAATCAGATAAAAGTCTCAAGTGGACCACACAGTAGGAAACGGTGATGATTGAATACCCACCATTAAAAACTTCGTGGCCCACCTTAATGCCTACCGTAATGTTTATTTCCATCCAAGCTGTTGATAAGGTCACACAGACCTGGATTAAGGGAAATAATCATCTTGATCCAAAACTTATGTGGCCCAAAATAGGTTTTTAATGGTCAATCATCCCCCGTTTCATTTTTATTTTTTTATAATCTCACCCTCTTAAATGAACTGGAAAATGGATGGATGACATGCATGTACAATAAATACATTAAGGTGGGCCCCAGGGCTGAATGTGGCCAGGTCCGCACCTTATCCGCTCTCCCGAAAATGGATCTATCTCGTTTAAGCGTTCTTCTCTTACTTAGTCCACTGCATGGTCAGGTGGTCACACCCATGATAGTACAACAAGAAGAACTGATGGATGTGAAGGGTCTTCCATGGATTGCACATGGCGTATAAAAACCATCATCAGATGATCAAAACCATCCGATCTTTATTCAGGATGCTTTTGGTCATAAAATGTGACGATTTGAAGCAGATTGCATGGTGGCGTGGACCTAAAAATGAGGCAGATCCAGTAGTCAAGTGGACCACACCACGTAAAGCAGTGAGGATGGAATGCCTACCATTGAAAATTTCTTTGTGTTTTTTCTTCATCCATATCCGTGTGAACTTATGAACAGGTTGGATGGGAAATAAACATCATTGATGGGCCCTAGGAAAGTTTCAACGGTAGGCGTCAGTGTCCCCACTGCTTTCCATGGTGTGGTCTACTCAATGTTTGTATCTGCCTCATTTTAGGCATTAAGCCCGAAAATGGTCTCGCAAAATAGATGGATGGTATGGATATAGCATATAAATCATGGTGGGGCCCACAGAATGTTGTGACGTCAACACACGACAGACGTCCATGGTGTGTGGCACACCTCACAATCCCCTTTCTGTGGCGATTGTAGGAACACGTTAAACCCGTGGTGGATTCTCCTATCCAATCGTCCATCATGAACATAGGTTGGCCCACGTTGACAGGGAGGAATTTGTAAGCTTCTATGTTTCTGCCTCCGTGGGTCCGTTGTGTGTATCGGTGCACAAGCAGCGGTGGAAAAAAGAGATGGAATCGTGGATTGCGCACTGACACTGTAAGCAGCGAGGTCGCTATGGACTGCTCTGTGGGCCCTACAACAGTGTTTGTGTTTTATTCATGCTGTTCATCCATTTTGCCATATCATTTTAAGCAGGGGTGTCAATGGGCTGGGCCCGGGCCTGCTAAACAGAAATTTGAATAGGCATGTCTTGATGGCCCAGCCAGAAATAGTTCAAAATCTGGGCCAAGACAAACCCTATGTTTGGGCCATTGATAGTCATAATTTTAAAGTTATGGATGCCAGAAAGTGGATTTTCTGACAGGTCGGGAGATCGAATCTCATTTTTACACTAGTTGACTCGTTCGAGGGCTTTCTTTAAAGGGAGTAAAAGGATACTACATTTAATAAGAGTTGCCACTAACTAATTATTACGATTTTATAGTTGGTTCGACCCTATAAAAATATTTAATAATAAGGTTTTAAAGATCTTTAACCCTAAAATGACTCTTGAGTTTACGTTCTAGAAATTTTGAGTAAGGGATTGCGATTACAGAGATAGAATATATTAGGCACCCACTTTACCCGTATGGATGTACGGTTATTTCACAAGATCTAGCTAATTTCTGAAAAATAAAGTTAGTTCTCGCATTCAGAAAATATAATGCGATACAATGGTGATTAATCGATCTGAAATTCTGATGCAAAAGATTTGACTATATTGGCAAGCTGCATAACATACATTCGAAACGATCGAGTGTAGGGTACAAAATATGTATGTTTGGGATCCTTGATGTCGTATTGATGCTTACGATAAAATGATGACCAACTAGCTAAGGTTTCTAGTGGACTTGTTCCGATTGTATTAGCAGGCCTCAGATCATACGCCTGCCAGTCGGATACAAGATAACCATGGAATGCAATGTATATGTTAAACTAATTGGCTAAGGTTTCCAGTGGGTAGGATCCAATTATATCGGCAAGCCTCAGAGCATACACCTACCAGTTAGATGCAAGAAAATAGTGAAATGTGCTATGATGTTGATGTATACGAGGAGCAGGGGATTGAGAAGAGAATGAATGTTGCATGATGCTAATGCTTCAGTTTGATAAAACTGATAGAAGCTTGTATGGTTGAATGGACGGTAGTCTTGTAAGGCTAGATTGAATGGCTCAAATTTGAACTTGGGTGACAAAGGAGGCTTGGACTTTAGCAAGGTTAGGTTGGACCAGGGCTGAGCGCTCTCTCTCTCTCTCTCTCTCTCTCTCTCTCTCTCTGGACTTTGACAAGGTTAGGCTAGACTGGGGCTGGGCTCTCTCTCTCTCTCTCTCTCTCTCTCTCTCTCGGTAGAGGAATGCTTCCTGATGGGCGTGGTCTTTAAAATGAGAAGGGATGATTTTTGATGTCGATGGGTGTTTAAAATGAGAAGGGGAGGGGGCAAAAGATGGTTGAAAGGTAGAGATTGAAGATTGCCACATGACATATTCTCATGGGTTGGATGAAGTGGTAAAATGATAATTTTAGGTAAGGAGATGGGCATCAGAGTAAATATACTTTAACCACACACTTGGAGCTTGAAAAAGTAGAGTTCCACATGCTTGAGGGATGCTTCCCAAAGAGGGGGAGTGCCACATGGTTGGAGGCAACCTGACTATCGTTGGTCCCCACTTAGAGTCCCTGCTTTGGCAGGCACCATCCTCTAAGTGTGTGGAGGCTTTGCTGTGAAAATTGTTGCTTTTGAGGTTTTACATATTTCCCCGATTGAGCTTGCTTTTAAGCTTGGGTTCGAGCTTAGTTTTAGACTTAACTATGTGAGTTGACTATGTTGTGGGGTTGGGTAGGCTGACCGTGTGAGTTGACTCGCCTAGCCAACTCAAGGATCTAGGGTTTTAGGTTCTTAGGGTTTAGGGTTAGGCTGACTGGGTTGACTAGGTTGACTGGGTTGAATGGGCTAAGTTTAATGTTTAGGACATGGGTTCTTAGGGTTTAGGCTTTTAGGGTTAGGGTTTATGATTAGGGTTCGACTTGTTCACAACCCCAAGTGTAGGGTCGCAATGTTGTAATAATCTCGGTGAGACCGAGGTCGAATCTACTAGGACTAAACTCGTATGAATTCTGAAAGTAACTAGAATTGGAACTATAAGAAGATCTAAAACAAAAATTTGAAATAGAGTAATTGTGAATAAGGTTAAACAATCAATTTAAATGTGGTAACTAGGGTGCCAAGGATCCACTTGTAACAATTGGGAGGCTACCTTGCATGATTCAAGAGATCCAACTGGAATCAGAGTCTTATCTTATCTAGTTAAAGAAAGAAGAGAGATGGTTAAATCTCTGAACTTCTCATGAACCTAGTCTTAACAGATGAGAGTTGTGAGGATTGGAAGTGATTCTATCATCCAACCATGCCCAGGAGACAATAGCAAACAATAGGATATACCAATCTCACAACCAATCATAGGAGAATTGTGAAGATCAGAAAGGATTTCATCACCCTACCATGCCTAAGGGACGATGATGAACATCAGGACTTACTAATTTCACAATCTCAATTCAGGAAAAGAAGATATTCAAAGCAATTGCAGATCTATTGTAATTTGTCATAACAAACCATTAAAAACTAAAAATATTCCTTAATAAAGAACTAGAATCCAAGAGAGTTCAACAAAATATGAATCAAAACAAAGCAAACATCCCAATCATGCTACAAGCTTCACCTCTTAGCCCTAGCTAAGAGGTTTAGCAAACCATAGACATGATTGAACTAAAATCTCTTAAGCAAAATAAAAAGACCAATTAAGGAAGAAGAAAAACTTCCGAACGGTGGCTCCACCCTTTTGTTCCACTCCTCGAACCTTAGAAGATGCATAAGAACATCCTAGAGACTCCTATTTATAGTTGTGCAACTCCAACTTTCGCACCGAGTTGGACAAATCCGAAAACCGCCTCAAATTTATGCAGTTCGCACAACATCTGCGTAACCCTCGACTAGTCGAAGACAACATTTGACTGGTCGAGGGTCACCTTCGACTGGTCGAGGATCAAGCAAATTTAAAAGTTCATGTTGCTGGAGTTCGAGCTAAAGTTTCTTCGACTAATCGAGGCAGAGCTTAGATTGGTCGAAGGAGGGCTTAGACGAGTAGAAGCAGGTAGATTTTTTGGGTTCCTTTTCTTCACTTCAAGTCTTTGATTCTCTTCATTCCTCACTTGATTTTCTTAGATCTTTGGCACGTGAATTCTTCATTTTTGGTCTTTTAAGATCCAACCTTTGGCTTGGTGATTTTTGAGCATTAAATCAATGCTTTTAGCATTCTTTTCAATCCAAGCTCTTAAACTCACCTTGCAACACAAACATGTATAAAATATACCATTAAGCCTTATCATGTTCATACAAACAAGATATAAATGGGAGAAAATATGCAATATTTGAGTGTCAACACACTCCCCAACCAGCATTTTGCTAGTCCCAAGCAAAAATATGCGTAAAATAATCTTTCATCTTCAAAATTTAAAACCTTTTTCAAAAAACAAACTTTTGTGCAATCAAGTACGAATGAGTAGAGTTAAGATAAATAAGTGAGATTTTGAAAACCTAGAGCCGAATCACATAAGTAATCAATCAAATAGGTTCTTTATCGATTTTAAAATCATAAATTCATGTATTAAAATTTTCCAATGTACTTGGTGAATATCAACTTACTTCCCATAAAAATACTATCGTTTCATAATGTTAGCTATGTTCATCATATTAAGAGTAGTTTAAAAATTCAAGTACTGATTCCGAACTTATCCCATTTTCCTCTTTTTCCAATTTTTGATTTTATATCGACGGTTATTCCTATTCATTCTTTTTCAGACATTACATCCTTCTCAGAGACCTTTTTCATTCTCCTCAAAGATGTTGTCATTCATTAAATTGTGGCCTTTTTGTTGATCTCCTATATTTTAACTGGTTTTTCATCTTTTAAGGTGGATAAAATTCTTCAGACTCAATTCTCAACATCTATCAATGATTCACATGCTACCCCATCAGAAATTCTAACACAACTCACAGAAAGCAAATTGAACGTGTCTTCGTTATTTGGATTAACATGATATTCAAGCTTCCTCAATGTCCTCAATGTAAAAGATATAAACATGCAATGCATATATAAGCATGCAAGGAGCTCGGTGTGAAGATGGGTTAGCACAAAGACTAGACAAACCAAAAGAAAACTACCCTAATCCTATGAAAGCAATAAATTCTAATTCTAAACTAGGAAAGTAAGAAAAATCTACTTAATCATGCAGTAAGGTTCCTCCTCAATAAATCATTAAAAACTAAAAATATTCCTTAATAAAGAACTAGAATCCAAGAGAGTTCCACAAAACATGAATCAAAACAAAGCAAACATCCCAATCATGATACAAGCTTCACCTCTTAGCCCTACCTAAGAGGTTTAGCCAACCATAAACCTGATTGAACTAAAATCTCTTAAGCAAAACAAAAAAACCAACTAAGGAAGATGAAAAACTCCCGAGCGGCAGCTCCACCATTTTGTTCCACTCCTCAAACCCTAAAAGATTCCTATGAACATTCTAGGGACTCCTATTTATAGTTGTGCAATTCCAACTTTCGTACCAAGTTGGAAAAATCTGGAAACTGACTCAAATTTATGCAGTCTGCGCAACATTTGCATAACCCTCTACTAATTGAGGACAACCTTCAACTGGTCAAGGATCACGCGAAGTTAAAAGTTCATGTTGCTGGAGTTTGAGCTGAAGTTTCTTTGACTAGTCGAGGAAGAGCTTAGACTGGTCAAAGGAGGGCTTAGACTAGTCGAAACAGGCAGATTTTTAGGGTTCCTTTTCTTCACTTCAAGTCTTCGATTCTCTTCATTCCTCACTTGGTTTTCTTAGATCTTTGACATGTGAATTCTTCTTTTTTGGTCTTCTAAGATTCAACCTTTAGCTTGGTGATTTTTGAGTATTAAATCCATTCTTTTAGCATTCTTTTCAATCTAAGTTCTTAAACTCACCTTGCAACATAAACATGTATAAAATATAGCATTAAGCCTTATCATGTTCATAAAACTAAGATATAAATGGGGGAAAATATGCAATATTTAAGTCTTAACAGTTGTCCATCATCAGTTCAATCTCAATCAGATCATCATCTTGGGGTGGGGTGTCTACAGATGCCCTTCTTTGGCAGAGGTTGTGTGCAACCGAATTCGAAAGCGAGTGGACACCCTGCCTTTGCTAATTAGTCATGAATTACAATCTAGATTCATTGCCTACCTTTGTATCTTTGTTAACGGGTTAACTGAAAATAGATTTCTTGTACATATCGCGAGGGTTCGTGGAAAACATTTCGATTGTCCCTATGCGGGCTGCCAATCACAACCATTTCACTCATTATTGGTACTAACATTGCAAAGATACAGTAAAGCCCCTGCGCTTTCTGCGGCCTTATGAAGATACTGACCCGATATTGGATTGTCCGTTGCTTCTTAGATCACCCCATGAGTACTTGTTTTGTTTGATTGATAAAGTGGTTAGCTACCCCGCGCTTTCTGCGACCTTACGGGGAACTCACTATGCCGACTTGGACTCAATCAAATTCTATAAGCATCCATGCATAAGTATGTGCGGGTGACCCTTTTCTATACAATTTTCTAGTTTTGACACTTTGGTTACAATTTATCTTTTTTGCCGTTTGGATGGTTTCTCCTAACTAGTCTTTGCCTATCGTCTTTTCAAAGAATTAACATTTGATACAATGGAGCTAACACTGAAGTTCAGTCCGATCATATTTTGATGTGCATTCGGATCCGATAATCTCTAAGGGAACTACGATATATCGGATCTCATTTGATTTTACGCTGACTCCCGCCCAGAGATATGGAAGATCTCTTAGTACCTTGGAAGTTTGACGCTTTTTGTTTTTTTTTTTTTGTGATTTTGAAAGTTGCCCCACTTTGGGGAGATACTCCGTGGGGGGTTTTTACTGCAAGATGATTTTGAAATGTGTCCAACTACTAGTCGTCTCCATTGAGGATGCCTATGAGACTTCAAGTATGCTAGTCTTTATTGAAAATATGTGAGGAGTTAGTGCGCATGCCGGTTGTGATGATATTGTGGATTTTTGAGATTTTGTACTTTATTACTTGTATTTTGGTTGTCGCAATCAAGACTGAGATCTATTGGGGATGGTTTTTTAGTGTTAATCTGATTAATGATTGTGATCAAGAGTCCAATTAGAGATGGTTTATTGATTCCATCGCCCTTATAGGGTATTCAGACTTGATTGTTTTTATGTTGATCCGGAAGGTAAGTTATGATGAACTTTGACTTTTATTAATGATGTAGATCTGTCCATGGATGACAGTCAGGATTTTGATTTGCAACCAATCGAGTCCGTCATCTCGCTGGTTTTGTGATCAAGATTCTGATCCATTATCAAATGGATCCATCGTCCTATTGGTTTGTAGTCAATATTTCGATTAATGATAGATCAAATCTGTTGTTCCACTGGTTTGTGGTCAAGATTTTGATCCATGATCGATTGGATCGATTGTCCCACTATTTTATGGTCAAGATTCCGATCTATGATCGAACGGATCCGTTGTCCCATTGGTTTGTGGTTAAGATTCCAATCCATGATCTATCGGATCCATTGTCTAACAGGTTTGTGGTCAAGATTCCAATCTATGATTGATTGGATCCATCATCCCATGGGTTTTTAGTCAAGATTCTAATCCATGATCGATCAGATCCATTATCCCACTGGTTTATGGCAAGATCCATGATTGATCGGAGCCATTGTCCCACTGGTTTTGTGATTCTTTGGGAAAATGTTTTTGTGTTTTTGAAAGTGTCCCAGTCCATCGGATTGTGAATTGATAGTCATGATCGATTCTGGTATTTTTTAGATTTTTGAAAAGGATCTAGTCCATTGGATCACGAATTGACAGTCGTGATCGATGCTAGTTTTTATTGGAAAGGATCCAGTTCATTGGATCGCGAGTTGACGGTTGTGGTCGATGCTGGCTTTTATTAGAAAGATCCAGTCCATTAGATCACGAGTTGACGGTTACGATCGATGCAGGTGTTTTTGAGATTTTGAAAAGGATCCAGTCAATCGGATTGTGAATCGACGGTCTCGATCGATCCTAGCTTTTATTGAAAGGATCTAGTCCATCAGATTGTGAGTTAGTCCATCAAATTGCGAGTTGACGGTTGCGATTGTGCTGATGTTTTTGAGATTTTGAAAAGGATCGAGTCCATTGGATTGTGAGTCAATAGTCATAATCAATGCTGGCTTTTATTGAAAGGATCAAGTCCATCGGATAGTGAGTTGACGGTCGTGATCGAAGTTGGTTCTTTTGAGATTGAGATTTTGAAAATGATCTAGTCCATCAGGTCGCGAATCGACAGTCACGATCTATAGTAGTTTTTATTGGGAATGCAAGCTTACCTAATCATGTTTGGCTTATGGTGTTCTCGTTATTGACACGGTACTTTGATGGGTCATGGTAGGCTAACTGCTCATTTTCACACATTGGCTTAAGTCAGGAAGTGAGATTGCTTTGTGGTCGCTTAGCTTCAGTATCAGTGAGGAGAGAGAGCACTTTTAGTAAGAGGATTGAAGCATTGGATTAGTGGGAGAGATACTTACCTTCAGGGGATTTCGACAAGGACTAAGAGTTTATTGCTTGGTTTTTTAATTTATTAAGTTGTCCGTTCACACTTTTTGTTTGATATGAAAATGGTGGATAACATTGTATTTTATTTTTTGTAAGCAAAGGAAAGATATATACATGTAAAGAAAACATATGATAAAATGAAAAGAAAGCTTTTAAAAATTTTGTGCCTTGTGTGGTCTACGTATGTGTGATTTGTACTTGTTATACCCATAAATGTAGGAATCAGAACATTGACTCAGCTGGATGTTATAATCAATTTTCTAATTATTCACCAAGGGTCCCGATCCATTTAAGGTAGTGCGTAATGGTATCTTGCCCCTACGATTTAGGAAGAGCTTAAAAGAATTTCTTACTCATGACTGCCCTCTTTGCATCTGTTGAATCTTTGTGTTGCCTTGGATCTTCTGTGTTCTTGCTTTTTATTTATTTATTTATTTATTTTGCTAATATTTCCCACAACGCACTTACAAATTTTCACTACATCCGCTTAGCCCATCATTTTTACCTGTGCACACTTTTTCACTACGTCCCATGTATTTGATCTTACATGCCCTTTGTTAGCTTTGATGTTTTTCCCTTAGGTGCCCTTTTGGATTTTCACAAAGTCCATTGCGTGCCTACTATTTTTACTCGAAGTATCCTTTTGAGTTTTCACTAAGTCCGTTGCATGCTTGCTGTTTTTACTCGAAGTGCCCTATCAGGTTTTCACTTCGCCCATATTTCTTAGGCATACTTTTTTTTTTCTTTCTTTTTCTTTGATTTTTACAATGATGGAGGGATTAAACTTCCATCCTTGCTAGCCGACTAGTAACTCTTCCTTCCTTGCCTTGAGTCACGATGGTAAAGCCGTTGACTCAAGCTGATATCATCCCGAGGGGATGTGAGTGGGGATGGGCTTCTTGGGTCATTTTTTTTCTTTTTCATTTTTCCTTCTCTTTTTTTTCTTCTTCTTCTCTTTTTTTTTTTCTTCTTTCTTTCTTTCTTAGATTGTGCGCTCTTATTTTGTCTTCATTTCTTTTTCTTCTCTCTCTCTCTCTCTCTCTCTCTCTCTCTCTCTCTCTTTTTTTTTTTTTGGCTATCTTGGACTATATGTTCTTATTTTGTCCTTGTTTCTACATTTTTTTTTCTTTGACCCATCCTATTGAAGCACTTATTTGGGAACTAGAGGGAGTGATTCTCAGGATGACCAGCTTTGGTTAGTTGACTTCAACCTTGCTATTTTAAATCTTAACATGGTTAGATAAGCTTACCTGTTATCGGCGTTGATGGACTTTAGAAGATCCTCGTTCCAATTTGGTGAGTTGTAGGGTGCCTTCTGAAAGAATTCTTCTGATCGTTGGGCCATCTCATGTGATCTATAAACTTGCCCCTTATGACTGACAGATGCGGCGATACTTGTTATAAAATCAATTTGACTTTTCTTTCCTCGGCCTCACTCTTCATGAGATTTCAACTTGCAATTGTGGGATTACTTCCATTTCATAAGTTAGCTTGTAAAGAGTTCCACTCATAGTTGTATGTACATATATCTAATTGGCCCAAAGTGCATACAAAAGCGAGCCCATGTCTTTTAATTTTTTTGAAGAGTTGATCCATCTTTGGATTCACAAGGGCGTCCTATTATCGATGATCATGACATGCGTGTTCTTGTAACGGCTAATGATGCTGTTCTTCATAAGCTTCATCGTGTGAGATGTAGGATGCTGCCTCTATTCACTTTTTTTTTTGGTGAAGTAATTGATCGTCATGAGTACAAACTCATGACCGTTAAATGTTGCTGGGCTAACTTTTTATCTGATGTCGATACCCCGCGTAGATAATGTCTAGGACCTTATCAAGTGATAGAGTTTTGAGCATACACATGGATCTAATGTGCACTTTCTTGACACTTGAAGTACTTTCTGACATGGAATGCGAGCATGGCCTTCGTAGCTTTTGCTTGACATGCTTTATTTCTTTGACAAGTTTTTTATGAATCCAGATAAGTCTTTATAGGATGCAAGATTGGGTAGTCATGACTTCAAGAATTTGATCATTATCTACTCATTTTCTGGGGACAAGGATTCGTAATGCACACTTCCTTAAGAGTTTTAGGAGATCCTATGTTTGTAATTTCAAAAATTTTGGAATGACATTAGCTTTTGATTTTGAACTTTTTTAGGAGACTCTCTAGTTCAGGAGTCGATTCATCATCTTCTATATCATCGGCTTTGTACTAATCCTTGAGTTCAAAGTCCAACTCTAAATCGAAATCATATAAGTTGACTTCATACTCAAGTTCTTTAACAGATAGACTTGGCATTTTATTGCATGTGATGTTTGAAAAGCATTCTCGATTATTATTATTTTTTTTGGGTTTTGAAAAAAATTTAATTTTTGGAATTTTGTAAAAATAAGATTTTTTTTATTAGTTTGGAAATATTTGGTGTTCTGGATTTTTCAAAATTCTTATTTTTAAAGGTATTTTTTGTTTTGATGTAAGGGACCTCGAGCGAGACGATGATGCGAACCAGGGGTTGCTTGAATTGGCTTGGGAAGCCAAGCGTTATTCACATTAGCTTTTATTGTAATATGGGGGCTACAAACCTGTTACTTCCGTGCACTCCTTTCCCTTAGGAGGCAAGGCCGAAGAGATCAGTAGATGGGCCCTCATCAATGTGCCCAAATGTCAAGATGAGTCTGGGGTTGAGCTCCGAGTCGGTGTTGGATATGATTTCTCCTGTCTCATTCTTGATGGATTGTAGTTTGTTGGGTTCTTCCAGCACGGGTGGGGTTAGGATTGTGGCCTAGTCAGTTGGAAGCAATTCATATCTCTTGCCTGAGTCCTCTGTACTAATGGATTGGATTACTATGTTGGTGAAGGGATTGCCCTCCTTTTTGACGACCTTATTTTTTTCTTGTGCTTCTATGCTTTGGTTGCTTTCCTGGAGGAGGTTGATGTCCTAGTCTTCTCCTGTTCACATTCTTTTGATCCTCAATGACTGGGGTCGAGCCTTGATATTCGAGGCGGTAGTAGAAGATTTGGTTCTTTTCGAACATGTAAGAGGAATGCAATTTGCAGTATCGAACTCGAGACTATGGTATAGGATGTCCTCATCGGAGCATTATACATCTATGGTTAAGAGGACAAGCTTCTTCTATCTCTCATTGTTGTGGCTAAATGGTGGGGACTTCTACCACTGGTTGTCAACTAATGATACTGATGCAGATGACGATGTAAGAGTCATGGGCAAGGCATACCCTTGGTTGATTGAAGCTGAGGTGGGCATGGTGTACCCTTGGTTAATTAAAGCTAAGATAGGCAGGGTGTGCCCCTGGTTGGTTGAAGCTGAGACAAGCAGGGTGTGCCCCTAGTTGGTTGAAGATGAGACAGTAGGGTATGCCCCTAGTTGATTGAAGTTGAGAAAGGCAAGGTGTGCCCCTAGTTGATTGTTGAAGTAGGAAGTTTGTCCCCTTACTTTATTGATGTCGAGACAGGCAAAGTTTGCCCTTGGTTGTTTATTGGAGTGGGGAGGTTGTCCCCTTGATTGATTAAGGGTGCAAAGACTGGCCTGTTGTGCCCCTGGTTGATTACTGGAGTGAGGAGATTGTCCCCTTAATTGTTTGAGGGTGGGAAGACCGGATTGATCGGAAATGCCCCTTTAGTATTTAGGGTTATAGAGATTAGAGTGGTTGGGGGGGGCCTCCTTGCATGATGAGGGGTTACTCTGAATGAGAGTCATTGTTATGGATAAATTGGACTGGATGGAGAGGAGATTCTTCCCTGGTGATATCGATGGTATGGGTGCCCAATGTACTAGGACCCACTTGATGATGTGGCAGGGAATTCTGGAGTATGTTATTCACCATCGCGTCAAATGCCTTGATTAAAATCCTTCCTTGATCGATCAAGTTTAGGACCGCGTGTTTTAAGGTAAAACAATGATCCATTATATAACCCCTGACTTGATGGTACATACAATACTCATTCTCATTGAAGGTTGGTGGGGGCCTAGGTGATAGTGGGGTAAGAAGTTGGCCTTGGACTAGTGCAGTTAGCATTTCACTGTAAGTTTTGTCTATCTGTGTGAACTGCCTAGGTTCCCGGACCATGCCCATTTGTCATTCATTATTGGGATACAACAGATTCCATCTTGATTGTTGTTGTTGTTGTTGTTGTTGTTAATATTGTCCCCATTGAGGGACAAATGGTGCATCTTCGGTGGAGGCGACAAGATCGTCTTCTTCCATTGGATGGGGGATGGGAACACTTCCGTTACCGTTCTCGCATTCGGTAGGCCTTCCTTACACTATTGAATTACTGGGGAGGCTTGATGAGGCCACTAAGGGGAGATCATCCCAACTGTAAGACCCGCATCCTAGCCCATACCGTTCCATAAGCTTCCGCGGTCATTCTGGTCGAATTTCGGCGACTCGTGATCTGTAACCGGTGTCTGTGCGCGATCTTGAGATAGATCCTGTCAGTCTAAGTCGGCTTGATTCGAGACTTATACTAATGCGATCGCGCCATCGCCGCGGTTCCGATGCCGCGTCTCGCGCGCCGAGCCGATACCCAGGCCAGGAGATGTGGGCCGCGTTCAGTTCAAGGAAAACGCCGCGCTTTGCAATCCCAAGAGAATGTCCCATCAATCATGTCATAAGTCAAGTACTCCATCCCATCAAGTCAAGTACAAGCACCCATCCCCCTCTTACATCACCCTTACTTAAAGTCAACTTTCCCATCACCTCACCATCTCTCTCCCATCACTCCTCTCCCATCATCTCTCTCTCTCTCTCTCTCTCTCTCTCTCTCTCTTTCATTCTCTCTCATTTCTTCCAAGCAATCCCTCCATGGAGCAACCCACATCCATGTCTCCCATGAAAAACCATGTGTGGCCCACTTCCCACCTCCTATCTCCACCATCCTAAGAACATCTCGACCGTTGAAATCATCCCCATGGAGCTCTAGATCATGTTGGCGGTGGAAGGAAGAGAAGATTAAAGGTGGGTGCTTCTCTCTCTCTCTCTCTCTCTCTCTCTCTCTCTCTTTTTCACTTTTGTGTGATGTGTGGCCCACTTAGATGAACCCCACCTTGATGTATGTTATATCAAAACCGTCCAAGTCTTGTGGACCCTACCTTATGATGGTGGAAACACACAAGTATCAGATTGATTTTGATCAGGTGGGCCACATTCATGTGGGACCCACCTGGATGAAATGCAGGCCACGTCCGTGTGGGACCCACTGTTTAATTCATGTCGTCTAACATCCAACGTTGGTGGCTAACGTGAAGTGCGTGTACTGATATGGGTGTGTAGTAACGACTAATAAAAAAAAGGGGGTTTTAGCCTTTTTGGGGTGGGCCACTCATGCAGGCTCTACCTCGATGTATGTATATAATCCACGCCGTCCATTCCGTTAAACAACTCATTTTAGATGTTGGGCTGAAAAATGAGGGCAATCTAATCATCGGGCGGACCATAGTTTAGAAAATAGTGTCTCCACCATTGAAATACTCCCTGATTTTTTGGTGCGCCAAAACCCATCTAATATTGGGCTCTATCTGTTTGTATTGAGCCATAAGATCCAATGGCTAGGTTGGATTTGCTTAAGGTGGGCCCCACCTGCCAAAAACCACCGGTTTTTCCATTAAAAAAAATAAAAATAAAGAAAGAAGGCAGCAGCAACTACTGCTGCCGCTATCAATGGGCAGACGGACGGACGGCTGGGCCTCACGGCCCCAGCTGTGGGTCCCCATCGTGATGCGTTTCGAGCATCAACACCGTGCGTTTGGTGGGCCACCCTCCTGGCTATGGCCCACCCAAAACTCAGCCGTATACGGAACTCAGGTGGGCCATATCATGTAAAATCATGTGAAGATATACCTAGAACATATAAAAACACTTGGTGGGGCCTACCCAAAATTTGGGTGCGGCTGAAACTTGGTTTGAACCCTCAGTCAAGTGGGACACGCATAATGGGTGGGCTGGATTTGTGAACCACATCTCGATGGGTTCCCTGGTCCACGTGACCTTATAAACAGGTTGGGTGGCTAATAAATATTACGGTGGGCCCCAGTCCCACCTCTGGTACGTGTGACCCCACCAATAGGTTGGATGTCAAACAAATATTTGGTGGGCCCTCGGCTCACCCCAGGTCTGACTGACCTTATGAACAACTTGGATGGAAATAAATATTAGGGTGGGCCCCCATGACCTAATCAAGGGGCTGGATGAAAAATAAACATTATGGTGGGCCCCATGACTGTGTGACCTTATCAACAGTTTAGGTGGCAAATAAACTTTTTGGTGGGCCCAGGTCTGTGTGACCTCATCCACCGATTGGTTGGAAAATAAACATTGTGGTGGGCCCTGCATGGGACCCACTGATGTATGCATTGTAATCCACACCCTCCATTAGTGTGGGCCCCACCATGAGGTATGTACTTCATCTATGCCGTCCATCCCTTCCATCCCTAAGGGACCCACCATGATGCACGTATTACATCCAATCTGTCCAACCAATTTTGAAGATATTTTTAAGGCTTGAGACTAAAAATAAGTCAGATCTAAGATCAGGTGGACCACATTATAAGAACCAGTGGGTTTGAATGTCTACTATTAAAATTCTTAGGGCCACCAGATTTGGACCAAAATGATATGTGTTTTTCCTTTAGATCCAGGTTTGTGTGACCTTATGAGCAGATTGGATGGGGAATATATGTTATGGGGGGTCTTGGGAATTTTGATGGTGGGAATCATTATCATCACTTATAATTGGGTGTGGCCCATTTCATATACTTAGGGGCCCATTGGTGTAGCCCACTTGATGTACTTATGAGGCCCATGTGACTAGGCACGTCTTGATGTATTTGTAGCCGTTGTTGAGGCCCACCTGGATATATATGAAACCCATGTTATAAGGCCCATTCTTGTAGTGAGTAGGTCCACCTGTTGCGTATTTATGGCCCACAGGTGCGGTCCATTGACGCGGCCCACTTGATATGTACAAGGCCCATGGGCGAGGCCCAATGTGATGTATTCGAGGCCCATAGGTAAGGCCCATTATGATATTCTCGGCTCATTTGACTCGGCCCATTGATTCGGCCCATTGGATTCAACCCCTTTGATGTTAGCCCATTTGATGCATGCTTGGCCAATTGGGGCGGCCTACATGATGCGACCCATTTGACGTATATGAGGCCCAATGAGATGTATGCGAGGCCTTTGTGTGGGTCGACTGTGATGTGTATGAAGCCCATTAGTGCTGTCCATTGATGCAACCTACTTGATGTGTACGAGGCCCATTAGTGCGGCCCATTGATGAAACCCACTTGATGTGTACTTGGCCCATTAGATGTATATGAGACCCATGTATAGGGCCCGTATACTGTATATTTGAGGTTCATGTGCAGGGCCCACCTATCATGTATATGAGACCCATCAATGCGGTCCATTTGAGGTATATTGAGGTCCATGGGTCGTAGCCCATTATGATGTATCTTAGGACCATGGGTCATGGCCCATGGTGATGTATATTAGGCCTATGTATTCGGCTCATTGTGATGAATATTAAACCCTTGTATGAGGCCGTGGGCCCACTGTATGTTCGACCCTATGTGGGCCACTCCTTAGGAGTAATGATGGTTAAATGTCCCCATTGATGTGTGAGGATGGTTAAAAGTCCACATTGTGACCTTCCCTTAGGCCCTTTGTTAGGCCAATTCTGATTAACGTGATTGATTTTCTAACCCTGATTATCGATCGATCCTGATTCTCCTGACCGATTACCGACTCCGATTGAGGTGACCGATTTGCTGATTTTGATTGTCGATCGATCCCGATTTTCGTGACCGATTTACTGATTCTAATTCATCGTGGCCGATTGTCGATTATCGATCGAGGCCGATTACCGATCCTGATTTGTCATGGCCGATTGTTGATTATCGATCAAGGCCGATTATTGATTTTGATTCATCATGGCCAATTGTCGATAATCGATCGAGGCCGATTACCGATCCTGATTTGTCGTGGCCGATTGTTGATTATCGATCAAGGTCGATTACTAATTTTGATTCATCGTGGCCGATTGTCGATTATCGATCGAGGCCGATTACCGATCCTGATTTGTCGTGGCCGATTGTTGATTATCGATTAAGGCCGATTACCAATTTTGATTCGTCGTGGCCGATTGTCGATTATCGATCGAGGCCGATTATCGATTCTGATTTGTCATGGCCGATTGCCGATTATCGATCAAGGCTGATTACCGATTCTGATTTGTCGTGGTCGATTGCCGATTCCGATTGTCGGGGCCCAATGTGATGTATATGTAAGTGCTATGATTTGATTCCTTTTTGATTGTCAAATTTTGTGACAAAACACTTCTCATACTTCAATAAGATAAGCATCACTTATACAATAACGAATCATGCACTAGTTGTTAACGGAGACAACTCATACTCCCCCTGTCAACACAAACTCAACTCCCCCTGAGTTAATACACCTCAACTCCCTCTGAGAAGGTATACATCATATCAATCATACCTCATAAAAAGAATGCACACATTCTCCCCCTTTTTGTCAAAATATGACAAAGGAAGAAACAAAGATAGGTCATGAAAGACAGAAGTAGATATATCAACTCAGAATAATAAAAAGTGCAGAGTGAATAACAATACAAGAGAAGTTTGCTAGGTGAGTCAGAGTACATATTAAAAGAAGTAGCAAGTGAAGTTTTAAGACAGTAATCCACACTACCAAGGAATGAAACTTAGTAAAATAGTTACAGACCAAAGATTAAACATTCTCAATCGGAACCAGATGATGGAGCAGGAATGTTAGGATCACTTTGGTGAAGGCTCTTTTGTAAGCGCCTAAAATATTTGCGCATATTTTTAAATTGTTGATTGTGGCCAACATTCATCTGTTCTACTTTTTCCTCTAATGCACTAAGACGTGCATTGAAATCAGATGGTTCAAAGTCTGGATCATTTCCAGAATCAGAATCAATTTCATTAAAAATATCATCCATGTCAATATCATCGGCCGACAACTCATCACCTTCGACACCCATCTCAGCTTTAGCAGCAACATCACCCGCATCAACATCAACTTGACTAGGAAAAAGCTCCAACTTCATCTTATTCAGGTTAGAATTGTTAAATATGAGGTGTCGGACAGGAGCCTCATCGACGGGTATAACGACTAACATGTGAGTGGCTAATACGTTTAACAGATATCCAAAAGGAATATCACCATGACCAGGATTACTACGAATTTGTATGATAGAGGAACAAATCAAGGAGGGCAGACAGATATTAGCACCAGTAATGATCGAATACAAAATACGAACCATAAGCAAAGTCAACTCAGTTTTATTTCCAAAGCGGGGATACAGATTGGAAGTGAAGATACGATGCAAAACTCTCTATTTGGATAACAAGTATCTGGTTTTAAGGGCATTTCCATTCGCAGTTCATGGAGCATTCATGTTGTACAATGCTCGAGTAAAAATACATTTTTCAGATTCTGACACTCTCTTAGCAAGTGCACTAGGATGAACACCATCATCATTTACTTGAATATCCATAAGGCCGGAAATTAAGTGTCGATCAACATGAAATGACCCTTTTCTAGTGTCAATAGTAAAATCTAGTTGCTCAGCAAAGAAGTCAGATATGCATGCAACCATTGCCTGTGCTATAGACTGATATGCCGGTCTACTCCAGCGTAAAATGTTTTCCTAGCCTACAGATTGAAGGAGAGGAAAGAGACCATATGGAGCAATATGATTTAAATCAACTGCTTTTTCAACAATAATATTGCGCATACGCAAGTCACGTACATGCGGAGGATCATCTTCAGGATCCCTAAGATGACATCTAGTGATTGCATTTGAATGAGAAGACGATGCACCTCTATGAATTTTTTTTTACCTCTAGATTCCATATTCTTGAAGAAATGAAGGAAATTTCAAGAAAAAAAGAGATGAGTTTCTCTAGATTTAACAAAAAGGAAGAAGAACCCAACAAGTTGAAGATTTATACGAAATAGACAACAATAATCAAGAAAATTAAGAGTTAAGATTAAGATTCTTCAAGAAAAATCACTCTAACCTGGAGGAATCGAACACAAGGGTTCGACTAGTCGAAGCTCGGCTTGTCGGTGAGGAGGGTTAGAATGAAGAAGAAATAGATTTTTCCCAAATTAAAAAGGGCATCGCGCGCACGACCGGTCTTGGGATATCCTCGACCGGTCGTAACAAGACTGGTCGAGCATGTTCTCAACCGATCTTAGACCAAAAAAATATGCAATTTTCACACAATTTTGAAATTTAAACATATTAACATTATATACAATATGATACAAATATGCATGACCAATCATTTAAAATTGCACATACCAAGATCAAATTTCAATTTGTTAAACCTGCTTTTGTCGAGCGGTTTAGTGAAAATGTTAGCAAGCAGAGTCTAGGTAGGAATATATTCTAAAGATATTATTTTTTCTTCTACTAATTCACAAATGTAATGAAATTGAATGTCAATGTGCTTAGTACGTGAATGCTGGATTGGATTTTTTGAAATGTTTATCGCATTGGAATTATCACAGTATAAAACCATAGAGTCTCGTGCGATTCCATAATCACTCAGCGTACGTTTCATCCAAACCAACTGAGTGCAAGCATTTCCTGCTGCAATATATTCGGCCTCAGCAGTTGAGAGTGATATGGAACTTTGTTTCTTGCTAAACCAAGAAACCAGACAGTTTCCAATGTAGAAACAACCACCGCTGGTTGATTTTCTATCATCTATATTTCCTGCCCAATCAGCATCCGAATACCCAGCCAATTGAACACTAGAACCATAGGGATATCTAAGACCCAGATTAACTGAACTTGCTACATATCGAATAGCAGTTAAGTGAGATTCTTTAGGATTAGACTGATATCTAGCACAAATTTCAACACTTAAAAGTAATATCAAGTCTACTTGCAGTTAGGTAAAGTAGGCTACCTATCATATTACGATACAATTTAAGATCTACACCTTTACCTGTAGAGTCTTTTGAGAGTCTTAGAGTTGTACTCATAGGAGTATCAAAGTTCTTACCATTTTCAAATCCGAATATTTTAATCAAGTTTAATGCATACTTAGTTTGTGAAATAAAATTCCATCGATTCTTGTTTTACTTGCAACCCTAGGAAATAATTTAATTCACCAACCATGCTCATTTCGAATTCATATTTCATCAGATCTGCAAACTCAATAGTCATGTTAGTACAAGTTGATCCATAAATTATATCATCAACATAGATTTGAACCATTAAGATATCATCGTTATGTTTCTTAACAAAGAGAGTTTTATCGACACTACCCATCTGAAACTTGTGACTTAGTAGGAACTTAGTTAATTTTTCATACCATGCTCTAGAAGCTTGTTTCAGACCATAGAGAGCCTTTTTAAGGCAGTATACATGATTGGTAAGCTTAGGGTCTTCAAACCCAGTCGGTTGTTCAACATATACCTCTTCATGTAGATCGCCATTCAGAAAGGTGCTTTTTACATCCATTTGAAAAATTCTAAACTTTCTAAAACATGCAATAGATACGAAAAGTCTGATCAATTCAAGGCGAGCAACTGGGGCAAAAGTTTCATCATAATCAATCCCTTCAATTTGGGTGTATCCTTGCACAACCAGTCTTGCCTTGTTTCGAATGATATTTCCTAATTCATCAGACTTGTTTTTGAAAATCCATTTTGTTCTAATAATATGTTTATCTTTAAGTCTAGGAATAAGGTGCCGACATCATTTTTGACAAACTGATTAAGTTCTTCCTGCATAACAATTATCCAGTTTTCATCAGAAAGTGCTTCTTTCACGTTAACCAGTTCTATCTGGGATGTAAAGCATACGTAGTTACATATGTCCTCTAATTGTCTATGAGTGCGTACACCAGTGAGAGGGTTTCCAAGTATTTGATCAGTTGGATGATCTTTAACAGTTCTTAATTCAGAATTAGTTTTACTTGATGAAGTATCTGGATTTTCATATATAAGAACTTTATCATTATCTGAACTAGGGGCAGGTGTGTTCAAGTGATCGTCAATTACTACATTTATTGACTCTTGAATCACACCGGTCCTGTTATTCAGAACACGATATGCACGACTGTTTAAAGAGTATCCTAAAAAGATTCCTTCATCACTTTTAGTGTCGAACTTTCCTAGATTTTCATGATCACGTAAAATATAGCATTTTCTGCCAAAAATTTGAAAGTATTTGATAGTAGGCTTTTTCTCAAACCACATTTCATAAGCCGTTTTATTATTAAATTTGCAGATATAAACACGGTTAATAATGTAGCAAGCGGTATTCACTGCTTCAGCCCATAAATTTCTAGGGAGCTTCATGTTATTTAACATAACACTTCCCATTTCTTGAAGTACTCTATTTTTTCTTTCCACAATACCATTTTGTTGTGGTGTTTTGGGCGCAGAGAATTCATATGATATTCCTTGATCACTACAAAGTTTCTCAAAACCGCTATTTTCAAACTCGGATCCATGATCACTACGGATCTTACTAACTTGAGAACATTTTCAGTTTGGATCCTTCTTATAATCTTTTTTACTTCATCAAGGGTTTCTGATTTGTCCCTCAAGAATGAAACCCAAGTTTATCTTATATAATCATCTACAATAACCAAGATGTATTTTTTACTACATCGACTTTCCATTCTGGTTGGTCCTATAAGATCCATATGGAGAAACTTGAGTGGTCTAGATGTGGTATTGGAGTTTACCTTTTTGTGAGAGCTCCTCGTTTGTTTACCATACTGGCATTCACCACATATTTTGTCTACTGTTTGTACTTTAGGTAGACATCTAATTAGTTCTCCTTTGCTCAATTTGTACAAATTTCGGTAGTGTACATGTCCAAGGCGTTTATGCCATAATTCCGTCTCATCAGTATGGACCATGTAACACGTTTGATTAAATGAGCTTCCATTGCAAACTATATAGCAGTTTTCAGAAGTTCTGCGATCAGTTAATATTACAGAACCCTTTTTATCTATAATCTCATAACCTTGATTAGAAAATTTAACATTATGGTTGTTGTCACATATTTGAGATATGCTTAACAGGTTGTGTTTTAATCCCTCAACAAATAAAACATTCTTAAATAAGGGAAGATTATAAAGTTGAACCGTACATTGGCCAATAATCTTGCAGTTGCTACCATCACCAAATGTGACTGATCCATCAGTCATATCTTTTAGATCGGTGAATAAAGCCTTGTCACCTGTCATGTGTCTGGAACATCCACTGTCTAGGTACCATTTTGAATGACTTGTTGCTTTGAACGCAGTGTGGGCAACCAAGCAGGTAACTTTTGGAACCCATTTCAAAACTGTTTTGGGTTTAGGAACATGGTTGGTCTTCTTTTGTCTGATGTTGGAAGAATGACCTACTGAGTTAGATTTTAAGAGCTCCTTAAGTAAATCAATTATTTTTTCAGCAAGAGGATTTCTGTTCTGATTTTTAAAATTTATATAGCTGCTTTTAGGTTTATGAAAAGTTTTTGTATTTTTTTTTAAAAACTTGATTAATACCTTTTCCTTTTGAGTTAGAAGTTTCTCCTTTCACAAAGTTGGGAGATATATACTTCTGTTTAGGAGATGTATTTTTCTTATAGCCCAACCCGGATCTATCGCCACATTTTCTTGATCTGGATAATAATTTTTCTAACTTTGGATCACCCTGGGCATATCTCCATGTATCCTTCAAACTCAGAAGAGAAGATACTTCATTTTTAAGTTTCTCATTTTCAGATTTCAAATCATCAATCAAAGAGGTTTTAAATTCCAAATAACATTTTGATTTTTCCAAACAATCTGAAATATGCGATTTTTCTAAAACAAGAGTTTCAAAACATTCTTTGAGTTTAGAAAACTTTTCTTTTTGAAGCTTAAGTTTGACAATAATTTTACAACTTTTCTTATATAAGGCATTATAAGCATCTTGAAGATCTTCTTCATTTTCATAATCACTATTCAAATTTTCTTCACTTGTTGAATCATCGTGATCTAAAAAAGTAAACTTGGCTAGAGTCATTAGGGCTTTAACTTCACACTGAAGATGCTTCAGAATCAGACGATTCATCCCAAGTAGCCAACATACCCTTCCTTCTGGGTCTGTCCTTTTTAGGACATTTGTTTACTAAATGCCCATACTCTTGGCAGTTGTAACACTGACTGTCTTTTAACAACTTCCAAGTTTTGGACTTAGGTTTAGATCGTTTCATTTCATTTCCCTTTTGAAAGTCGACCCTTTTCTTGCTTTTGAAAATTTTGTAAAACTTTTTCGCTAAAAGAGCCATATCATCTTCAGAATTTTTTAAATCTGAGTTTTTTTGAGAAATATCTTTAAAAGATTTCAAAGCTATAGATTTACCTTTAGGAGCTTTAAAATTTAATTCATAGGTTTGTAAAGAACCAACTAGTTCTTCTACCCTCATATTATCCGTATCACGAAGTTCCTGGATCGCGGTTACTTTAGAATTGAACCGTTCAGGAAGTGAGCGTAGTATCTTTGCACACACTTTACTTTCTGGAATTTTATCGCCAAGACCCTACATAGAGTTTACAATGTCATTTAGTCTAGTGTAAAAGTCCATAAACGTTTCATTTTCCTCCATATGAATTTCTTCAAATTTGGTTGTGAGGAGTTGGACTTTAGACTTTTTGACAATAGAAGTACGCTCATGTGTCATTTCTAGTATATCTCAGGCTTACTTTGTAGTATCACAGGATATAATTGTTTTGAACTCATCCAGTGATAGTGCGCAAGTGATTGCATTTAGTGCTTTAGCATTGGCATTATACTCACTTTTCTAAAGGGTGGTCCATAAATAATAAGCAGGTACAGATATAGTTTTTGAACCATCAGATTCAGTTACTTTAATGGTAGGAGAGTTTCATTCGGTCACTGTGGCTCGCCACACACTTTCATCCATTGATTTGAGGAAGATCCTCATTCTGGCTTTCCAATAAGCATAGTTGGAGCCATCAAAGGGTGGAGGCCTAGTGACTGATAGGCTATCAAAATTTGACATCTTATTAATATAGCTTAGATCGTTAGCTCAGGAAATAAATCCAAAACACAAACAATAAGAACGAGCTATTAGGCTTTAATACCACTTGAAAAGGCCAAGCTATATGTCCTAGAGGGGGGAGGGTGAATAGGACTATGCCAAATTAAAATAAAATCAGCGGAATAAAATCAATTAATAGCCTTATAATTATAAATCAATTATTAATGCTGAAATCAAATCACCTTAATAAATAAATATTGAGAGATTAATACAAATTCAGTTCTAAGGACAACCTTACACCATAATAAACAAGGGCTTATGGTAGGACAACCTTATTTCTAGAACTTCCTTTGGATCAAGAACTCAATTTTAATAAAGATAAATGAATAGCAGAGAATTGAAATTAAATGCAGAAATGTAAATCTAATTTATTACAACAATCTCCACACTTGCTTGAAGTGTAAATTGTTACAACATTCACATCCACGTGTACATTCCACACAACTGAATGATAAAAGATATGAAAATTAAGCAAGTACTCAATCCATAAGACAAAGAGTTATAGTGGTTCGCCTGTGTGTACACCAACTGTTCTTGAACAGCCACACAGAATGCTACTCCACTCCTAATATTCTCACACAGGGGATATTAGCGTTCACTATCAAATAGGTTTTCACAGGTTCACCCAAAACCTTTACAGTTGTGTCTTTGTAACTTGGGCTTACACAATTCAAAAACCCACACTTCTGAGTTTTTTGGCTCTCCCCAGATAATCACACAATTTGAGATTTTTCTGGCGAATCCCAAACAAAAACCAAAAGGGAATGGAATTTACAGAATTGTAAAATACCTGAATTTCTCCTCTTGTAGCTGCCCGAAAGAACCAATTGGAGTAGACGTTCGAATATAGAAGTTTAATTCCACAACTCACTTTAATATGGTTCTACGTTCTAATTGATTTTAGATTTAAACCAGTTGGGCATATCTATATTTGATTTTGATTCCAAGAAGAAGGAATTAGTCAATTCCTCTTTTCAAATCAGATTGGAATACATAAACAAAATCAAATTAAATAAGTTATTAAAAAGAAAAAGAAATTATGCACAAAATAGCTTGAAAATAAACTCAAACTTATCTCAGAGTGGAGCCTTGAATTCACTAAAATATTCAATGAAAAACTCTGAAATTCATGTGTTATTTATAGCAAAAAAAATTCATCTTCGACTGGTCCTAGGGTCACCACGACTGGTCTTGAAATAAATTAATTTTTGAATTTTTTAGCGTGATCGCATCAGACCGTTTTATGACTGGTCGCAAGAAGTCCACGACTAGTCGAAGGTAGTCCACGACCGGTCGAGACCCCTCTACGACTGGTCGTGCGACCATTGATTTAGTCACTGGAGTTTGAGTCGTAGCATTACGATTGGTCGAAGGTTGAGTCGAGACCATCTCACGACCGGTCGAGCAGACTCCAGGACTAGTCGTAGGCACAACAAAAAATTTGATAAATTGTAACCATTTTAGGATTGGGCTTGAAATTTCTTAGACTGGTCGAGACAGTACTAGGACTGGTCGAATAGGGTCTAGGACTGGTCTTAGAGTAGACCAAAATCTTGTAATAACATTCATTTGGATTATGTATCCAAAGTGACCTACCCTAAGGTCAATCTAATGGTCTATCAAACCTGGAACATGAAGTATGGACATTGAACACTTCAATTGCTTAGACCTTGATCTTTACGAAGCTTGATTTCTTCTCGATGTAGCTTGACTACTTCAGAAGTTTCAATGTAACTTTAAGTTGTACTTGAGTCTCGCATTTGAATCTTGAGCTTGCACTTGAACTTGAGTCTTGACCCGGAGTTCTCTCTTAATATTGTAGCTTGAACTATCATGAAGCTTGAAGAATTCTTTGAGCTAGACTTCAAGTGTTGACGAGATGTCTCGAACAAATTTATCAAGATATAAACACACATCATACGGAGACGTTTTGACACACAAAATTTGACAATCAAAGAGGAATCAAATCATAGCACTTACAATCTCCCCTTTGTCAAATTTGTGACAAAACACTTCTCATACTTCAATAAGATAAGCATCACTTATACAATAACGAATCATGCACCAGTTGTTAATGGAGACAACTCATACTCCCCCTGTCAACACAAACTCAACTCCCCCTGAGTTAATACACCTCAACTCCCTCTAAGAAGGTATACATCATATCAATCATACCTCATAAAAAGAATGCACACATTCTCCCCCTTTTTGTCAAAATATGACAAAGGAAGAAACAAAGATAGGTCATGAAATACAAAAGTAGATATATCAACTCAGAATAATAAAAAGTGCAGAGTGAATAACAATACAAGAGAAGTTTGCTAGGTGAGTCAGAGTACATATTAAAAGAAGTAGCAAGTGAAGTTTTAAGACAGTAATCCACACTACCAAGGAACGAAACTTAGTAAAATAGTTATAGACCAAAGATTAACCATTCTCAATTGGAACCAGATGATGGAGCAGGAATGTTAGGATCACTTTGGTGAAGGCTCTTCTGTAAGTGCCTAAAATATTTGCGCATATTTTTAAATTGTTGATTATGGCCAACATTCATCTGTTCTACTTTTTCCTCTAATGCACTAAGATGTGCATTGAAATCAGATGGTTCAAAGTCTGGATCATTTCTAGAATCAGAATCGATTTCATTAAAATATCATCCATGTCAATATCATCGGCCAACAACTCATCACCTTCGACACCCATCTCAGCTTCAGCAGCAGCATCACCCGCATCAACATCAACTTGACTAGGAAAAAGCTCCAACTTCATCTTATTCAGGATGGAATTGTTAAATATGAGGTGTCGGATAGGAGCCTCACCGACGGGCATAGCGACTAACATGTGAGTGGCTAATACATTTAACAGATATCCAAAAGGAATATCATCATAACCAGGATTACTACGAATTTGTATGATAGAGGAACAAATCATAGCACTTACAATCTCCCCCTTTGTCAAATTTGTGACAAAACACTTCTCATACTTCAATAAGATAAGCATCACTTATACACTCCTATGAGTACAACTCTAAGACTCTCAAAAGACTCTACAGGTAAAGATGTAGATCCTAAATTGTATCGTAGTATGATAGGTAACGTACTTTACCTAACTGCAAGTAGACCTGATATTGCTTTAAGTGTTGGAATTTGTGCTAGATATCAGTCTAATCCTAAAGAATCTCACTTAACTGCTGTTAAACGAATTATTCGATATGTCGCAAGTTCATTTAATCTGGGTCTTTGATATCCCTATGATTCTAGTGTTCAATTGGCTGGGTATTCGGATGCTGATTGGGCAGGAAATATAGATGATAGAAAATCAACTAGCGGTGGTTGTTTCTACATTGGAAACTGTCTGGTTTCTTGGTTTAGCAAGAAACAAAGTTCCATATCACTCTCAACTGCTGAGGCCGAATATATTGCAGTAGGAAATGCTTGCACTCAGTTGGTTTGGATGAAACGTATATTGAGTGATTATGGAATCGTACAAGACTCTATGGTTTTATACTGTGATAATTCCAGTGCGATAAACATTTCAAAAAATCCAATCTAGCATTCACGTACTAAGCACATTGACTTTCAATTTCATTACATTCGTGAGAGAATATATTCCTACCGAGACTCGGCTTGCTGACATTTTCACTAAACCGCTCGACAAAAGCAGGTTTAACAAATTGAAATTTGATCTTGGTATGTGCAATTTTAAATGATTGATCATGCATATTTGTATTATATTGTATATAATGTTAATATGTTTAAATTTTAAAATTATGTAAAAATTGCATATTTTTTTGGTCTAAGACCGGTCGAGAACGTGCTCAACCAGTCTTGTTACGACCGGTCGAGTATATCCCAAGACCAGTCGTGCATGCGATGCCCTTTTTAATTTGGGGAAAATCTGTTTCTTCTTCATTCTAACCCTCCTCACCGACGAGCCGAGCTTCGACTAGTCGAACCCTTGTGTTCGATTCCTCCAGGTTAGAGTGATTTTTCTTGAAGAATCTTAATCTTAACTCTTAATTTTCTTGATTATTGTTGTCTATTTCGTATAAATCTTTAACTTGTTGGGTTCTTCTTCCTTTTTGTTAAATCTAGAGAAATTCATCTCTTTTTTTCTTGAAATTTCCTTCATTTCTTCAAGAATATGGAATCTAGAGATAAAAAGAAAATTCATAGAGGTGCATCGTCTTCTCGTTCAAATGCAATCACTAGACGTCATCTTAGGGATCCTGAAGATGATCCTCCACATGTACGTGACTTGTGTATGTGCAATATTATTTTTGAAAAAGCAGTTGATTTAAATCATATTGCTCCATATGGTCTCTTTTCTCTCCTTCAATATGTAGACTGGAAAAACATTTTATGCTGGAGTGGACCGACATATTAGTCCATAGCACAGGCAATGGTTGCATGTATATCTGACTTCTTTGCTGAGCAACTAACTTTTACTATTGACACTAGAGAAGGGCCGTTTCATGTTGATCGACACTTAATTTCCGGCCTTATGGATATTCAAGTAAATGATGATGGTGTTCATCCTAGTGCACTTGCTGAGAGAGTGTTAGAATCTGAATAACGTATTTTTACTCGAGCATTGTGCAACATGAATGCTCCATGGACTGCGAATGGAAATGCCCTTAAAACCTGATACTTGTTATCCAAATACAGAGTTTTACATCGTATCTTCACTTCCAATCTGTATCCCCGCTCTGGAAACAAAACTGAGTTGACTTTGCTTATGGTTCGTATTCTGTATTCGATCATTACTGGTGCTAACATTTGTCTGCCCTCCTTGATTTGTTCCTCTATCATACAAATTCGTAGTAATCCTGGTCATGGTGATATTCCTTTTGGATATCTGTTAAATGTATTAGCCACTCACATGTTAGTCGCTATGCCCATCGGTGAGGCTCCTATCCGACACCTCATATTTAACAATTCCAACCTGAATAAGATGAAGTTGGAGCTTTTTCCTGGTCAAGTTGATGTTGATGCGGGTGATGCTGCTGCTGAAGCTGAGATGGGTGTCGAAGGTGATGAGTTGTCGGCCGATGATATTGACATGGATGATATTTTTAATGAAATTGATTCTGATTCTGGAAATGATCCAGACTTTGAATCATTTGATTTCAATGCATGTCTTAGTGCATTAGAGGAAAAAGTAGAACAGATGAATGTTGGCTACAATCAACAATTTAAAAATATGCGCAAATATTTTAGGCGCTTACAGAAGAGCCTTCACCAAAGTGATCCTAACATTCCTGCTCTATCATCTGGTTCCAATTGAGAATGGTTAATCTTTGGTCTGTAACTATTTTACTGAGTTTCGTTCCTTGGTAGTGTGGATTACTGTCTTAAAACTTCACTTGCTACTTCTTTTAATATGTACTCTGACTCATTTAGCAAACTTCTCTTGTATTGTTGTTCACTCTGTACTTTTTATTATTCTAAGTTGATATATCTACTTCTGTCTTTCATGACCTATCTTTGTTTCTTCCTTTGTCATATTTTGACAAAAAAGGGGAGAATGTGTGCATTCTTTTTATGAGGTATGATTGATATGATGTATACCTTCTCAGAGGGAGCTGACGTGTATTAACTCAGGGGGAGTTGAGTTTGTGTTGACAGGGGGAGTATGAGTTGTCTCCGTTAACAACTGGTGCATGATTCGTTATTGTATAAGTGATGCTTATTTTATTGAAGTATGAGAATGTTTTGTCACAAATTTGACAAAGGGGGAGATTGTAAGTGCTATGATTTGATTCCTCTTTGATTGTCAAATTTTGTGTGTTAAAATATCTCCGTATGATGTGTGTTTATATCTTGATAAATTTGTTCGAGATACCTCCTCAACACTTGAATTTTAGATCAAAGAATTCTTCAAGCTTCATGATAGTTCAAGCTACAATATTAAGAGAGAACTCCGGGTCAAGACTCAAGTTCAAGTGCAAGCTCAAGATTCAAATGTGGGACTCAAGTACAACTTAAAGTTACATTAAAGCTTCTGAAGTAGTCAAGCTACATCGAGAAGAAATCAAGCTTCGTAAAGATCAAGGTCTAAGCAATTGAAGTGTTCAATGTCCATACTTCATGTTCCAGGTTTGATAGACCATTAGATTGACCTTAGGGTAGGTCACTTTGGATACATAATTCAAATGAATGTTATTACAAGATTTTAGTCTACTCTAAGACCAGTCCTAGACCCTGTTCGACCAGTCCTAGTACTGTCTCGACCAGTCTAAGAAATTCCAAGACTAGTCCTAAAATGGTTGCAATTTATCAGATTTTTTATTGCGCCTACGACCAGTCCTAGAGTCTGCTCGACCGGTCGTGAGATGGTTTCGACTCAACCTTCGACCAGTCGTAATACTACGACTCAAACTCTAGCGACTAAATCAAGGGTCGCACGACCAGTCGTAGAGGGGTCTCGACCGGTTGTGGACTGCCTTCGACTAGTCGTAGATTTCCTACGACCAGTCGTAAAACAGTCTGATGCAATCGCGCTTAAAAATTCAAAAATCTGTTTATTTCAAGACCAGTCGTGGTGACCCTAGGACCAGTCGAAGACGAATTTTTTCTGCTATAAATAACACACGAATTTCAGAGTTTTTCATTGAATATTTTAGTGAATTCAAGGCTCCACTCTGAGATAAGTTTGTGTTTATTTTCAAGCTATTTTATGTATAATTTCTTTCTCTTTTTAATAGCTAATTTAATTTGATTTTGTTTCTGTATTCCAATCTGATTTGAAAAGAGGAATTGACTTATTCCTTCTTCTTGAAATCAAAATCAAATATAGCTATGCCCAACTGGTTTAAATATAAAATCAATTAGAATGTAGAACCATATTAAAGTGAGTTGTGGACATTAAACTTCCATATTCAAACGTCTACTCCAATTGGTTCTTCCGGGCAGCTACAAGAGGAGAAATCCGGGTATTTTACAATTCTGTAAATTCCATTCCTTTTTGGTTTTTGTTTGGGATTCGCCAAAAAAATGTCAAATTGTGTGGTTATCTGAGGAGAGCCAGAAAACTCAGAAGTGTGGGTTTTTGAATTGTGTAAGTCCAAGTTAAAAAGACACAATTATAAAGGTTTTGGGTGAACCTGTGAAAATCTATTTGATAGTGAACGCTAATATCCCCTATGTGAGGATATTAGGAGTGGAGTAGCATTCTGTGTGACTGTTCAAGAATAGTTGGTGTACACACAGGCAAACCACTATAACTCTTTGTCTTGTGGATTGAGTGCTTGCTTAATTTTCATATCTTTTATCATTCAGTTGTGTGGAATGTACATGTGGATGTGAATGTTGTAACAATTTACATTTCAAGCAAGTATGGTGATTGTTGTAATAAATTAGATTTACATTTCTGCATTTAATTTCAATTCTCTGCTATTCATTTATCTTTATTAAAATTGAATTCTTGATTCAAAAGAAATTCTAGAAATAAGGTTGTCCTACCATAAGCCCTTGTTTATTATGGTGTAAGGTTGTCCTTAGAACTGAATTTGTATTAATCTCTCAATATTTATTTATTAAGGTGATTTGATTTCAGCATTGATAATTGATTTATAATTGTAAGGCTATTAATTGATTTTATTCCGCTGATTTTATTTTAATTTGGTATAGTCGTATTCACCCCCCCCCCTCTAGGACATATAGCTTGGCCTTTTCAGTATATGCGGCCGTATTTGAGGCCCAATGTGCTGTATATTGGGGCCTAGGTGATGAGGCCTATTGTGATGTGTTTGAGGGTCAGGCGATCGAGCCCATTGTGATATATGTTAGGCCTATGAGAAAGGCCCATTGTGATGTGTATTAAGCTCTTGAGTGAGACCCATAGTGTTGTATATTTGGCCCTTGTGTGAGGCCATGAGCCCACTATATGTTAGGCTCTTTGTGGGTCGTTCCTTGGGAACAATGTTGGTCAAATGTTCACATTGTCGAGGTCAATTGTCGATGCCAGATTATTGATACCGATAATGAGTGTGTGACTGCATAGTATCATGATTCATGCCCATACGCATCATTTGCATGTTTGTTATGAGATGTGGTTGACCATTGCATATGTCATTGGACAGACTGTTATGAGACTCCCTGATAGGCGGAGATTGTCTCACATGAGCGCACGGTATGCACGGGATTGATGTATGACTGGATTGTATGACTCATGCATCTTACAATATGATTATTGTACGCCCTAGCGACATCGGGGCTGTAGCCTCCACAGGCATATCGTGGATGGTCAGATGAGATACCGAAAATGTTTGGTTCTAGTATACGGGCGCCATAGATGTCCCTAAGTGAAAATCCCTAAATCTCTGGGCCAGGAGACGCCCCAATGTCGAGACCGAGTGGATACATGAGCGCCCGAGTGTCGAATACTAGGAGACCGCGTCTCCCACTATGTCGTGGTCGGTTGGGAGGGGGTGTAGCCTTACCTGCCCGAGGGTAGGGGCAATATTAGGCTGAGTATGACCAGCTCATGAATGGGTTCGCTATCGATGTGTCGGATAGGTATTAGCAGACTATTGGTTAGGCGGATAATGAGATTTCTTACGCTCACTTGGACTGTGCTGCTGGGAGAGGGGCAGTGCCATTTGGAGTGTACTGAACCCCGGTGATGATCTAGAGATGAACCGTACTGATATGTGGACTTATTGAGTAGGATTTGCATACTTATTCATTCATTCATTCACTATCCACTCGGGCCGGTGGTGTGCAACTATTTGTTATGTGAACTTTCGCAAGGGCAAGGATTTCGGTTGAGGTGCGCGACTAACCTGAGAGCAGGAGTTTACCACATTGAGTTTGACTATCCAAATTTAGGTATGGGACTGGTTTGGATAGAAGTCCCTTGTGATGGACCCCATAGCCTGCGATACTATGTACCATTATCCCGACTTCACACTCCAGCATGGTCATTCCATTTGCACCGCATATTGTATTACATTCACGGCATATGGCATTTTGGGTTACCTGCGTTTCTACATTTATATGGTTTAGATACGACATCTGATATTTGGCTCTTTATGACTCCTCATTTGAATAGTTGATCTGTATTACGTATTCTGATATTGTTCCTCCTTTGTATAACTGAACTGTATTACATATTTTGATATTGATTGACTCATGGACTTGTCAGTATTTTCTCTTACTCTGATAATATATGATTCATGACCTTGCGCCTATTTCGATATTGTATGATTATGATATTGCGTTGAATACTTGACACTTACCTTATGCACACACTTACACCACCCTCTAAGCTTTCTATAAGCTTATGCACGATAGATGCGTGCAGGTGATGTTAGGTTGCAGCAGTGTTGAGTTTGGAGCGTACAGCGGTCTTCTGGAGCTTGATTTTCGACTTATGTATTTCTTTTTCAGCATTGTACTCAAATGATTATATTAGTGGATATGTGATGATGATGTTGCCTTTGTGAATTGGGTAATCTTGTGGTTATGCTTATTACAAGTTAAATATATATAAAAAAATTCTCCTTGTAGGATCCCAAGATCGGAATCTGGCGTATGAACGCTAGGAGTCGAGAATGGGGTACTACGGAGACTGTCGGAACTAGACTCGGCGATCGAAATTCCTGTGCATCTGATTTTCGAGTTTGGGGCGTGACACCAACCCTTATTCTGGCTTCGACTTGTTCCCCGGTGTGGATGAGTTGGGTAAAGTTGACATATGGATGCGATACAAGGTATCTAAAGATACTCGGGGTTTTCCTAGTGGACGATCATGGAGATTCGATCCTCATCGTTGATACCTGTATTTGTTTTGACGGCCATGGCCTAGTATTGTACAATGTAAGCTGATAATGACTCATCATCCCTCTGACTTAAGGCAACAAGGTTCACTCTTTTGGGCGCTACATTAAGATTAGACACGAAATGATCCATGAATGCATGAGAAAGTTGTTCCCAAGTTTTGATTCGATGATAGTTCAATGATGCGTACCAGTCTAACACATTGCCTTTTAGGGACTTCTAAAACAGATGGACCAACGCTCCATTATTGTCTTCTATGACATTAAGCTCTCCACAAAATGCCCTTAGGTGGTTTATAGGACATCCTATACCATCATATTTTTAAAATTTTGATACCTCAAGGTCTAAAGGTACATTTACATCAGGGAAGGGACAGAGGTCTCTAAACTTGGTGGATGGGAGATCTACCCTACACTGGTTCTGTAGTTTTCTATCCATCTCTCATAGTTGCTCTCGAAGTTGCTCAATTTCAGAGGGACTAGAAGGGATAAGTTTTTCTCCTTGTCAAGCCTGTTGTGTATCCTTCTCATAATAGTTGATCTTGTTGACACCTTTATGATTCCTACTTGGAGGAGGCTGGATCTGGTGGTTGCTCCCGTTATAGGGATTTTTTTGAACTGGGACTAGAAAATAATGATGCAAAGAAATCCTATTTGCAGGATATTGTTGAAATTGATTGGAATTCCCGTAAGGGAGAGAATTTTGGAATTGACTGCGAGTCTAGGGTGTAGAATGATGGAACTAACTCTCGTTCATGGGAGGATATTGAAAGCAATACCTGAGGTAGATGGTTATGGTGATTGGATGTCTCCATTGGGAGGGTATCGGAAGTCCTGCACGAACCTTAACTGTTGTGTGGTTGTGCTCAACCAACTTGGGTGCTGGATATTGGAACTTGTGCTGATGTGAATTGGTGAAGTATTTCTTGTATGATCTTTGTATTTTAGACTACCTCCTGAATGCAAGAAACTAGCACTGATCCTGTTGGATGCAATTATGGGGGAATATCTTCATACATATCAAGAGTGGAGAAACGGAGAGCTACTTCTCCGTGGTTGGCCATGGCTATTCAGGATCTTTTTTTCAGGACACCTGTCTCGTAGAAGGGCAAATTTTTTTATTCTTTTTAGTTTTTTTTTTTTAAATTTTTTTATAAATAAATGTCGATGCGGATGCAGTTGCAAATGCAAAATGTGCAAGAATTGGTATTCTTCAGGAATTCGTAAGATCTTGCTTTTCAAGTCGGGTTGCAACTAGTTTGACTAGTTTCTCCCTAGCAAAGTCACCATTTTGTGGATGCTAGAGGGTAGATTTTTCGAGGGGACGGGAGATCGACTCTTGCTTTTCCACCGGTTGCCTCACTAGAGGGCTTTCATTAAAGGGGGTAAAAGGGTATTATATTTGACCAGAGTCGTCACTAACCAATTATTATGATTTTACAGCTAGTGAAAGCCCATAGAAACGCTTAAGATTAAAGACTCGAAGATCCTTAACCCTAAGATGACTCATGAGTTTACTTTTCAGAAATTTTGAGTAAGGGACTTCAATTACAGAGAGGGAAAGTGTTAGGCACCCACTCTACCCAGACGAACATGCGATCTTTACTTCACAAGATCTAACTAATTTCTGTTGAATAAGGTTAGTTATCACGTGCAGAAAATGTAATGCACTGCAATGGTGATTAATTGATCCGAATTTCTGATGGGCAAGATCCGACTATATTGGTAAGCTACAAAGTATATGTTTGAAACGATCGAGTGCTTGGTACAAAATATGTATGTTCAGGATCCTTGATGCCGTATTGATGCTTATGATAAAATGACGGCCAACCGACTAAGGTTTCTAGTGAACCTGCTATAATTATATCAGCAGGCCTCAAAGCATACGCCTGCCAGTTGGATACAAGAAAATGATGGAATGTAATGTATATGTTAAAAGGATGATTAATTGGCTAAGGTTTACGGTGGGCAGGATCCGATTATATCGGCAAGCCTCAAACCATACGCCTGTCAGTTAGATGTGAGAAAATGATGAAATGCACTATGATGCTGATGTATATGAGAAATGGGGTTGAGAAGGAAATGAATGTTGCATGATGTTAATCCTTGGGTTTGATGAAATTGAGAGAAGCTTGAATGGTTGGATGAATGATAATGTTTCAAGGCTAGATTGAGTGGATCAGATTTAAACTTGGGTGGCCAAGGAGGCTTGGACTCTGGTTAAGCTAGGGTGGACTAGGGCTGGGCTCTCTCTCTCTCTCTCTCTCTCTCTCTCTCTCTCTCTCTCTCTCTCACACACACACATTCTCTCCTTGGCAGAGGAATGCTTCCTTATGGGTGTGGTCTCTAAAATGAGAAGGGATGGTTTATGGTGCCGATGGGTGCTTAAAATTAGAAGGGAAGGGGGGCTATTTATAGCCTTCAACCCTACTTTTCTTGTAATTTCTAATAATCCTAGGGGAAAAAGGTGGTTAAAGGGCTGAGATTGGAGATTGCCACATGACATCATCTCATGAGTTGGATGAGGTAGCAAAAGGAAAATTTTGGATAAAGAGATGGACATCAGAGTAAATATGCTTCAACTACATACTTGGGGGTTGAAAAAAGAGAGTTGCACATGCTTGAGGGACGCTGCCCCAAAGAGGGGGAGTGTCATGTGGCAGGCAGCAACTTGGTTGCCGTTAGTTCCCACTTTAGACTCCCTGTTGTGAAAGTTGATGCTTTGAGGTTTTGCATATTTATCTGATTGGGCTTGGTTTTAGGCTTAACTAGGTGAGTTGACTGGGTCGTGGGTTAGGTAAGTTGACCAGGTGAGTTGACTCGCCGAGTCGACTTAAGGCTCTAGGGTTTTAGGTTTCCATGGTTTAAGGTTAGGCTGGCTGGGTTAATTGGGTTGAATGGGCTGAGTTTAGGGTTTATGAGTGAGGTTCATAGGGTTTAGGCTTCTATGGTTAGGGTTCATGGTTGGGGTTCTGTTGTCCATCTATCATTTCAAACTCAATCAATTTATCATCCCAGGGTGGGGTGTCTACAAAAGCATGAACCGAAAAATGAGGCAAATCCAAATCTCAGGTGATCGAATGTTAACGCAGCACAACGTTTTGGATCAAGCTGATTTTTGTGTTTGTCCTTGTGTGGCCTGTTCAACAAATTTGATGGCAAATAAACATTATACAAGATATTTTTGTTTTCCCTCCATCTAGATGTGTGTGACCTGATCAATAGGTTTAATGGTAAATAAATATTACAATGGCCCTAGGAAGTTTTTTATGGTGGGCATTTAATCACTACTGATTACCTGTAGTGCGGTCCACCTAAGATTTGGATTTGCCTCGTTTTTGGCTCACGCCCTAAAATAAGTTGAAAAATGGATGTACAACATTGATAAAACACGTACACATGGTAGGGTCATAGAGAACCATCCACTTATGACTGGCAGTGTAAATATTTAGTTATTTAATAATATGAGAGGTACATGTGGTGTGTGTGTGTGTGTGTGTGTGTGTGTATATTAATTCAAATTAAATTAACTAATTTGTGGGACGTGGGTTTCCTTTAGCAGAAGTTCCTGCACTTGGGATGCTAGGTGGGGCCCACCGTGATGTTTGTAAGAAATCCATTGCATCCATCCATTTTGCGAGATCATTTTAGGATGAGGTGAATCCAAAAATCAAGTATGCCACATAGGAGGAAACAATGGGGATTCAATGACCACGATTAAAACATTCATACAACCACAAAAGCTTCATACCAATCTACGTTTTTTTGTGATTTCGCTTCATCACAGTGGTAATGGCATTATAAACGGTTTGAATGGCATATAAACATCAAGCTGGAGCCCAAGAAGATTTCAATTGTAGGAAACTCTTTCCCCAAATTTTCCTCTTGTCTGGCCCACTTGAGTTTTGGATCTGCCTCATTTTTAGTCGCATGTCCTAAAACAATATCTTAAAATGGATGGACAAGGTGGATTTTTTTTCCAAACATCACAATGGTCCCACCTAGCATCTCTATGCATGAACTTCCTACAAAAGCCTTTTATAGGAAACCCTTGTCCTAATTTGTGTAACCCATTGTTGCTAATTTACTGTCTAAAAACTAGATCGGCTCAACAATCCTAACTTTAATTTTGGTACACTTGTTTCTTAAAATGAAACCATTGGATATTTTTCATTTTTTGTATTTCCAAACATATTAAGTGTTGTGGGGAAAACCGAACTAGTCCCTCACACGGGAAGAATGAGTGTCTAACTCCAAGTGATATGCCTCCAAGTTGAGGTAGACCCTCGGCTGGGGTGATCGAGATCCAAGCATAAAGGACATCAACAAGCCGTCTAGCTGAGCTATCAGAGGATAGGGCTCAGAGGTGGGACGAGCAATTCCTTCAGCTCAGAGACAAGTCGCCGAGCTGAGCCGTCAGAGGACGAACCTCAGTAGGAGAGGACTTGCCCACCAGGAATATGTCTATAGTGCGAGGAAGAAACCCGAGGGGAAGGAGCTTGAGCCTTGAGCTCCCCAACATCCCAAGCTGACCAGGACGACCACCGCTAGAGAGAAAGTACAAGGAATCTGGAAGGAATCTCGCAGAAAGGAATCCGGCCTGATATCGGCCAAAAATCACTCTAACAGATCTAGGACAAGAATCCCGTCAGAATGGGACTCTCGAGCCTATCACATTAAGATACATTGGCACTAAACCGCCCTAAAACTCTATACATACTATTACCTTAAATGAGAAGGATATAAGATCAAAATCCTAGTCTACACCTTTAATCACAATCTATGAGCCTAACTTAGACATTGGAGGGTCTACAGCTGGCCGCCAGCACCTCCCCAATCTTCTTTGTCTTCTGCAGGTCCATTTACTGCACGCTGCTGCATCGATCTTATGTTCACCAGATTCTAGTGACAACATCAATCATATGTAAGAGTTTGGTAACAAGAAAAGAGTAATATTTTGCTCACGGTGCATCCAAAAGGTTACTCATAAATTTTTTATGTGCAATAGACTAATAATTTCTAGGGACACAGATTGAGTACTGCTCCCACTTGTTCCGAGCTGGGCATGGGCAGGTGCTTTGAGTAGTCACCTTGTTGTATGGGTTTTATCCACAACGTCCATCCATTTTATTTTATTTTTTAATATCATTTTAAGGTGTGAGAAAAAAAGAAAAAAGCAAATCCAAGACTTAAGTGGACCACCGTGGTGATTAAATACCCACCGTTGCTGATATTTATATTTTCCTTTCATGACCTTAAGAACAAGTTAGATGGTAAATAAACATCGTAGTGCCTTCAGAAAGTTTCAACAGTTTTGTCATTATCTCCTCTGCTTCCTGTGGTGTGGTCCTCTTGAGCGTTGGATCTTCCTTATTTTTGGGCCTATATTCTGAAAATATATATATATATATATACACGAAAACGCTCAACTTTTTTGATGACCCATCATATATGATGAATCTCGCAAATCTGAATAGTTCACATGAAGCAGCACCTCATGAAACCTCATAGTATGAATTTTTACTTTGATCCGAAACTTTGGTGGACCGTGAAAAATGTAAATAGCTTCTTTCCTTGATTTTAATTTCTCTTTGCCATGGACGGTATGGATAAAAGTTTTAGATAAAAGTAAAACTTAGTCCTGGGAGGTTTCACTAGGTCTTGCTTCACATGACGGTTGATTTTGGTGTTCTCAAAAAGTTCATCTCATCTTGTTATTTGGAGCGCTTCTCTCTCTCTTCTCTATATATATATATATATGAAAAAACGCTGGCTCTATATTCTAATGTATATATATATATATATATATATATATATATATATATATATATATATATATATATATATATATATATATATATATAGACGTTGTGGATAAAAACCATACATAACGGTGGCCACTTAGATCCCCTGCAAGTGCGGAGCTCAGGACGGGTGGGTTAGTACCTAATCTGCATCCATAGCTAGTGCTTGTCATCCATCGCAGTCAGCTAAGAGTATAAAAAGCATTCCTCATTCATGTATACAAGCAGCCTGATGCCTTTGTACGAGTGGGTTTAGATGGATAGAATTGGGTGAGACATTCCATCATGTGTTAGAGAGAGAGAGGAAAAAGAAGTAAAACCTGTAAAAAAAGTAGCCTTTGAATTCAGATGGTGCCCTGTCCATTTTTAAGACGTACGATGTGGCCCTCCATTCATAATAGAAGGAAACCATGTTCGTCTTTCTCTCTTTCTCTCTCTATATAGCCGCTTTGTCTCAACTACTCTTGGATTCCAAGGCACCTATGTCAAGGCATTAGTTGGTGTAGATTGGGTTTTGACTATATGACACCCTAACCATTGGGATAACGACATGCACGTTAGATATCAATGCCAATTCACTCATCATGAAAAGCCAAGATAATGTTACCCTGCCATATGTCCCACCAACATGAATGCTGCTCATGTTAGGACGTGATCAGTGCCATGAAAACTGTGGGCCCCACCTTCAAGATCACCAGGAACAAAAATCACGCTGGTTCTCTAATCAGGTAGCCCACACAATTAAAGCGCGTTTGGGTACATCGATGTGAATTTGGATACATGGAATCTGTGGATCTGGTCACTTTTAAAAGATAGAATTTAAAAAACAAGGTGTCCATTTGGGGAGCGGATTAGGTGAGTCCGTTAGTGGGTGAGTTCCTTACATGGGGCCCACCTTGTTGTATGTGTTGTGTATACGCTCTGTTCATCAGTTTTACTGGCTCATTTTAGGGCATGGTCCCGAAAATGAAGCAAATCCAAAACTTACGTGGACCACATTATAGAAAACAATGGTCATGGAATGCGCACCATTAAAATATTCATAAGGGCTAGTGTATTGTTTATTTACTATCCAAACCGCTGGTAAGGTCATATAGATGGGGATGAAGGGAAGACGTGATCCAAATCTTTTATGGCCTTTGAGAAGTAAGGTATTTAATTTCTTTTGTTTCTTGTGTTGTGGTTTACTTGAAATTTGTATCAGCTTTATTTTAAGACCATATGCCTCAAAATAAGCCAGAAAAATTAATGGTAAAAGTAGATATACAACACATACATCAAGGCATTTCCTACTGTTAGGGATTCACCCTTGAGCTGTTATTCTGAATTCACCGATCTATGTTTATGTTTGGATGACACGTGGAAATCTCAAATTCATTATCCAATGGCTATATTATTTTTTGTGCTAAAATTTTTTAACTATAAATAAAAATAATAATTACTTAATAAAATCTACATTTCAAGTGGCTCAACTATCATTTTATAGAAAAATAATTTCTGTTTTGTCAGGATTCCATGTATCTAGACACGCCCTTTGAATTAATAGAGATCTGACCATCTAACTTGATAAACAGTGGTGGCCCACCTAGTGAGCAGATGAGCCCAACTTTCTAGAAGGCCTATTTTCATGGTACTGTTATCCCGTCAAAAGAGGTATGTGAGCAGAAAAGATAGCATGGTACAAAGACTGTGGTACGATTGATCAGTTACTTTACAGCAATTGGCAACCAATGGTTTAGTGACATCCTATCAAACACCCCAATGGAGACAGCTGCCAGGTCGACTAACATGGCGGTTCATCTAGTGGGCCCTGATGAGGTCATAGATTGAAAGTCACAAGGATAGAACGAGATGAATCTACCGTGGAGCCCACCTTTGATGTATGTGTTGTATATACCTTCCATTCATGATCTTTCTTCTTTTTTTTTTTTCAGTTCATTTTAGGGCATGCCCCAAAAATGAAGTAGATCCAAATCTCAAGTGGACCACATCACAAGAAACAGTGGTCATTAAATGCTCACCTTAAAAAATTGGTAAGGACCGTCATAATGTTTATTTGCTTTGCAACTTGTTGATAAGGTCATAAGGACCTCGTTGGAGGGAAAATATAAATATCAGCTTGATTCAAATCTTCTGTCACCCCTAAAATTTTTTTTAACAAGTTCTCTCTGCTTCTGTGGTGTGGTTCACTTGAGATTTAGATCTGCTTCAATTTTAAGTCTATGTCTTAAAATGAGTTGGAAAAACTGATGAACTAAGACACATACATCAAGGTAGGCCCCATCGCTAAAGACTCGCCCACTAAGCCATTACCCTTAAATCACCTAATCCACACTTTGAATGGCAAGTGGAATTTTCAAATTTATCCTGTAATAGTTTTCTTATTACTTGTGTTAGAAAATTTTAACTATGAATAAGAGTCATATTTATTACGTAGAAATTACATTTCAAACCGCTCAACTGTCTTATCATTGAAAAGCAATTTCCATTTCCTTGGGATTCCATGTATCCAAACATAGCCTTTAAATCAATAGAGATCTACTTGTCTAACTCAAGATACAATCGTGGCCCACCTGGTGTTTTCTTGGTACTGTTGTCCCATCAAAAGTGGCATGTGAGCGGCAAAGATGATATGGTACACAGACTGTGGTACTATTCATCAGTTATATTCTTCTCAGCAATTGGCAACTAATGGTTCGGTGACAGCCTATCAACCACCCAAAGGGAGACAGCTGTCAGGTCGGTACGCACCTATAAACGTAGCATGCTTGGACACCAACATGGTGGTTCATCTGGTGGGCCATGGTGAGGTCATATATTGAAGTCACAGGGATCGAACCAGCAGCAAGTCCTTGCTTCAGAAGGTTACAAGTTGATCAATTCAGGTCAATTTAGAAAGTACTGCTCAGTTAGGGCGCGTTTGGTTACACTAAACATTATAAAATTTAATGATATTTTGTACTAAATTAGAATGATTAATCATAAAATTTCATGATATTTGGTACAACCAAACGGAGCCTTAACAATCTCCTTAGTATCAAGAGAGCCCATTTAAGCCTGGTTGGATCTAAGTAACCTGGTTTATGGAATTGCTTGATCTGTTGTTTGGGTCCCATGATTTGCATAGAATTTAATAATAAATAAGCGTACATTAGATATTTTGGAATACGACAACAGCTGTGGGGACGCTCATATGAAACATTGGGCTAGATTTTTTTATTTTTTATTTCATGACATTAGGGATCGATGACAATGACATTTTTTTGAAATAATGCACTAAAATCATGTTATTGTCGCGATATCTTGACTCAGTATTTGAGGTGTGCTACGATACACATCATTGTGTTGTAATACAAAATGTGGGGAATTTAGCTATAAGCTGGTAGATCAAGATCTTTTATGGCCGTTTATATGTGACCAAGTGTGGATGAAAAAGAGTCAACTGATAAAAAGATTGAAATATTCAAATCTAAGAATTTTTAATTCTATACTATCCCCATCAAATGTGAGGCCTAGGCCACATGCCTAGCCCTTGACCTTGGGGTTGAAAAGGCCAAAGCCCCATGCCTAGTCCGGCCTAGAGTGGGCCCTTTGCCGGGAAGATTTAAATGATTGAAGGTTAGAAACAATATCCACTTTAAGATTTTCATTTTTGTGCCTACCATCCATCCACAACAGGTCCCATCATATCAATAGATTGGATTATTGAAGTTAGACCTCAACACCATAGGTGTCTTTAAGCTACATGAGTGGTAAATAAGAATCACTCACAAGAGTCTTCAAACCATCCTATGCTTAAAAAAAAAAAAAAAAAAAAAAAAAAAAAAAAAAAAAAAAAAAAAATCTCTTTCTTTTATATATATATATATATATATATATATATATATATATATATAAAGAATCACTCACAAGAGTCTTCAAACCATCCTATGCTTAAAAAAAAAAAAAAAAATCTCTTTCTTTATATATATATATATATATATATATATATATATATATATATATATATATATATATATATATATATAAGAATCACTCACAAGAGTCTTCAAACCATCCTATGCCTTTCTTTATATATATATATATATATATATATATATATATATATATATATATATATAGCCCAGCCCGCAATCCTGGGTTGGTCCATTTCCACCCTACTCAACAAGCAATAAAATGGACCACAGTCAACCAAATGTGTGGTTTTATACGATGGATCTGAACATATATGATTAGGATTTTGTAGTATAGTTTTCTTGGTCATTGATAAAATGCTTAAGATTGTCTGTTGGTGTGATTCTTGGGAGTTGAGGAGAATCCAAAAGTGGGACAAATGATGGATGGTCAAAATATGTTTTTGGATGCATTCGGTTACGATCGACAAGAATTGCTCATTCGGTCGGCCACTGATCAGAAAGACTAGATCATCCGATAAAGTGATTATCGGGAGACATGGGCAGCTAAAGGCGGGCCTTACAGTTCGAACAATCTTACATCGATGCACAAATACTTGTTTACAATAGACAAGGATCATTCATTTTATTAACCATGGTTCAAATGATTATCCAATCGACACATAGGCAATCCAAAAGCTAGTGCCCACATAATGCAGGGTTCGAATTATTTTTACTTTTTATATTTTTATTGGAAAAAAGTAGGAGCATACCATCTATAACTTTGTTGAATGATAAAAACTGTACCTGAAATTCAGACAGGCGACACGAAAAAGACATGCCTTAACTATCGTTTAGTACATCCTCAAAACACTATACTTGATAAATACAGCACATAGCTGGAAAACAAGGAACACAAACACCTGCAGATGATGACGAAGCTGACTAACGAAAACGATTCTATAATGAATTTGGTTCTTGCATTTTATTGGTCAGTAGTCAAATGTCTAGGATCACTCTATCAAATTATTTGCTTGAAAAAAGGTCAATTAATGTCCCCTTAATGTGATGGATGTTCCAGGTTGATCATTTGATCTTTTAAACCAAAAACAATTTGAAGAATAAATCTTGTATCACATGGATCATATGGCTAGAATTGTCTAACAAAGTAAATTGCAAGAGATAACGCACAATCCAAGTTGGGGTTCATGTCATGTCTGCTCGCAATTGATCATTGGATCATTTTTAAAAAAAAGGCAATAAGTAAGATTTTATTACCAACAAGGAGTCTACAAATGACTAGACCACAAGCTACAACAAATAAATACAAGAAAGCCAAGAAAGAACACAGGGAGACTAGGTATAGCAATCTAAAAAATCCCTATCAGAGAATAGTCTTGTGAAGTTATTCAATGCCAATTAAAGATTTCATTCTCTCTATGTATCTCCCATAGTTAGAAAACTCGATGTGGCTTGATGTTCAGCTGGGTTAGGTTTGAGTTAAAGACTCAACCTGATTCAACTCAATATTTAATAACTATAAGTTAAAAATTCTAGCATTAGTAGTTGATATTTAAATTATATATGAGATTTAAAAAAAAAAAAAAAAAAAAATCTAATAACAGCACACTGCATAGTGCAAAACTCACCGAGTCACGTTAATTGGCTAAGTTCGGAGTCGAGTGAGAAAGTTTTAGAACTATGGTATATTTTCCATACGAACAGGCCAAGGAGCAGGAAAGGGGTTCGCCAAAATTGGACATTTAGTAACTAATACATAATGAATTCATTTTAACAGTGATTATGTATTAGAGATCAAGATCTCTAATACATAATTACTATTAATTAAAATGAGTTCAGTTTATTTTTAGGTATCTACCAAACAGGGCCTTAATATTATCGAAATCTACTAAATATGCCTAGATATCACTGGAAAAGTCATGTTGGCCGGGCAAGCACTCCAATAACCAATCCCACAGCGCTGTTGTTAAAATAGACCATTAGACCATTTTAATTATAATTAAACCAGTCTCTCCATTTTATTCTCTATCAGTTGGATATTATACGTAATCTGATCAACAATATCTTAAGATATCGACAACATGAGGTGTGTAGAAGTGACAATTTGTCAAGATTGATCAATGGATCATTTTCTTATAACTGGTTTAACGGTCTATTTTACTGTAAATTGATAAGATGGTAAGGATTGTCTGTTCCATATAGTTTTTCACAAATATTCACAAATATGGGCAAGCAAATTGTGGGGCCCAAATGATGGATGAACCATTCTTAGCTAATTATATGGATTTTATTATTAATTAAAATCACTGTAGGATGGATTGAACGATTTACTACAGTTTTTGAAAGATACGCCAAATACAATGTCAGAAGCATGTGATGGATTGCACAGATTGATTTTCGGACCGTTTTCATTGTAATTGGCCTGGGCCATCCATTTTTAGTATTAATCAATCGGATAATAGGATTAAGCGATGAGGGTAATTCATGAGAGGCAAATTCGATGAGCAGATCGGATCGATAAATGGGATTTTCTTATATCAATTCAGCGATCCATTTTGCTAACAAACAGTTCAAGTGATTCTTGGCAGACAGAAAATTCACATTGGGCCCTCATAATGGATGAACCATTCTTCTATTTGATAAAAATTAGTCGTCCGTTTGTGATGTAGGGATAGATGTGATGAGGTCAATCACCATCACCGTCTTTCTTAAGGGGATAATTACTCTATATCGACGTAGAGATAGATGTTATTCGCCTAATTTTTCTAAGCCATTTTCATGTTGGGCACGACTCCTAAAACTCAATGGATCAAAAGTTATGATCGAACTAAAACTTACTATAAATAGTAAAAATAGAAATAAAATGGATTTTCGATCGTCGATCTGATGGAATCTCGCAAATTTGGCAAGGGAATCCCGGCATAGCGGGGTTGGGTGGCTGAAGTAGCTTCTCCTACCCCAAAATCATATACGTTACACTGAATTACTCATTCCGGTTTGCGAGATATGCCTGCTTTAAGGTTCTGATGGTACGGATCACTTCCGCCTCCGATTGTGCCTTCTCTGGTCCATGTTGGCCATGAAATTGTCTGCAACCAGCTCTACATCAGTTTTCCGGTCATCATTCAGATGGTTAGAATTGCCCAATCAATCCGATTCTTGAAAGATATATGCAGGACTAAAATAAAGGATGGTCGAAATTGATTATCCGAGTTCTTTCTTCTTCTTCTTCTTATTATTATTTATCTAAAAATTTTTATGGACATTGATTTGATGGTTGTAGTCATTTAATTAGAATTATAATCACAAGGTATTAACAATCAAAATTGGGTTCAACACGAGGAAGAATTTATATACAAGATTGGAACTTTTTATATTATAAGTGATTCAAATAGTCAATAGATCTGTCCACTAATTTGGATCGTCTAAACAAAGTTATTCTTCAAAGACATGAAAAATTGAGGCATTTCTTTATTAAAATTAAATCCGAAAAGGCTGACCAAACACTCCCACCTATTCGTTTTCTTGAAGATAAGTTTTGGGAAACAGTTTCCCTCTTTTCTTATAAAAAGGTGTTTCCCTCCATCCCTTTCATGGGCTTCTTTTCTCCCTCATGACCAACTTTTCCAGCCTTGCTTGGGAAATTCCTTCTAGAAGCTAGGGAAATTTTGGCATATATGCCATGTGAAGTTCATTTTCATTCAAAGGTTATGATTATCGAATCAAAGTATTTTTGGAGAGGGATGTCCAATTAGACATGGTCCCCACATAATGAAGGTCCAAGATCAATGACCCTCTAAAAATGATATAGAGTGTCTGTTTTCTAAGCGATCGCTTGGATGGTTAGGATCATCTGATCAATGCAATCAAAGGTGTAGCCCAAGGAGAATAATGATAGATTTGAGTTGGGATGTATATGCCCTTGCCCACTAATCCTTTTTGTGATTATGAACCTCTATGACTTTATTATTCATATGTATTTTACTTGTTTTGATTAATTACGCATAGAAGTTATGGGCTATATGAGGGTCTAATGCATAGTCCCTAGGGAAAGTAGGATACAATCCCAATGGCGAAAAGCTAGTGAGAGAACTAGGATCAAAGTTCATTAGTGTCTGAAATTATTCATAATCACTGAAATGTATTCAGCAGTTATTTTGTATGAATAACATGGATTAATCTCCGCCATGAGATATCGATTGATATCCTCCCTACGTAAGAATGCGGATTCAAATGTATTGGACGGATCACATTAGATATCTTATCAAAGGCCCATCATACTTGATTTGAGCAGTCATGAGTTAGCTTGGCCTTATCTTTGACCTGATGATGTAGAGGGACTTTGCTGATCTGAATGTTATGGTTTTGATGCGCCTTTCGATTCCATTTTAATGGTTGACATAGAGGGATTGTTGGGTTAATAACAGTAGGACTAAGAGGCCTATATGTAACCAAATATGGCATCCATAGGTTATCATGGACTTACTTTTGGGGCAGGTTTCTATGGTTATCATATCAAGCATCAAAATTATGATATGTAGTCAAAATAGTGTTTTAAAATGTCTTTTCAAATAAATAAACCATTGGATCTTTCTCTTTACATGGTTTTTTGCTAGCCTTGAAGTTTGATGAAAAACCAATGGTTGGATATTGTGATCTCCATTCCCTGGGTTAATATGGGATATTGAATGTAGGATGGATGACACAGATAATAGAAGATTTGGGCCCACTAGGAATCATCAAAAAGGACTAAAGTGGGCTTGTGATGATATGAGGCATACCCAAGTTGGCCTTGGCATTATGGGTATATATTCTCACTTGAAAGCCCAATAGGCCTCCTTAAGTAGATCCCAATGAAACTAAGCCCACCTCTCTCCTATTATGAATACATCTCTTTTTACCCCTTTGGACGACCAAACATATAGAGAAAAGAGAAAAAGAGAAAAAGAGAATCAGAGAAAAAAGGAGAGTGTTTTCCCTTCCTTTTACAACAATCTTAGGCCATCCAAATGTAATATTCTTCCTTTGTTTCTCATCCTTACTCTCATAGTGAGGATCAAGAAAGATTGGATTTGATCCTTAATTGGGAGTGATTTAAGGAGAGATCTCTTTGATTACATCAAAAGATGAACTACATTGTAATCATCTTCTACAAGCTCTAAAAGGCATTTGATTTGATTCTAAGCCTTTTATTTCTAATTTATGAAATATAAGATTCTCTCATCTTTGGAGCAATGATTTAACAGCTACTATAGTTTTAAAAGATTTAAGACTGATTTTCAAAACTCTAGAAACACCAATATCAGAGTGTGTTTAAAACATTAGTTTCTTTTTTAATCTTGGATTTTGTTTAGATTAATAGAGCTGGCAGTTTTAATTTGGATTGTTTCTAATCCATTGATTAAAAAAATAATAACAAGGGAATGAATAATTTAAAATTTGAATTTAATGCAGATCCAATACACTGATTTATTGATCTAGTATTTTCAATTTTAACTATGGGAATTTAAAAAAGAAAAAAAAAAAAAGAAAAGAAAAGAAAAAAAAAAGAGTTAATATTGGCCAATTGTGAGAAAATTCGTGGCTGATTTCTATTGTTATGCTTTTATTATGAATGCATATTTTCAATTGTTTAAATCTAAATGTTATAATTTGGATTTGTGTAACCTCGAAACCCAAAATTTCTCATATTTGATGTAAAAATGGGCATTTTGTAAATATCATTCCATACAGGATCTAGGGAGTAATCATGAATTATTACTTTTCATTAGAACTTGATGTAAATGGCATCTTAGATGACCTGAATTACCCAAATCTATTGTCGGATGCTAGCCAACAAGATTCAATATCAAAGAAGTGCATGATGAAAATGGATGTACGGACAGTTTTTGGAATGATGGTAGATAAATGATGAATAGATTGGACCCCACAATTAGTCTACGGACTTAGAGAATATGGAAAAGTTTTTTAGATGAATTTTTGTTTCCTATGGTTAGATTGAAAATGAATTAATTATAATGAAGTTTACTGCCAAACACTCTTTTCCATGGGTTTCATTAATCGTGGGAACAAAATATATTTCAAGTTGTGACATAATAGAAGCCCTTAATTACATCACTAGGGTAACAACCTTGATTTAAAAGGGAAAAACCATATCAAGCATATATGCAATGCATGAGTACAATCCATGTTAATTTGTACAGTGTTGATGAACAACATGTAGTGTCACGTATGTGCACGTGTGATTCTTATATAGTCATTTCTGTCAATCTAGGATCTGTAACTATTAAACTTGGTAATAAAAGTGTCTCTTCATATCCGTTTGCATTTGGTAGTTGTTGGAAATCAGGATAATATCATGGGCAGGGAGTTACATATCTTCATACCCTTGAAGCCTTGTATGGCCATGGAATTGTGTGGATTATCTATCATAGCACGTGCGGAAGTTCGGTTGAGTTTAGAATTATGGATAAGTCCTAGAATGAGTGAATAAGAAGAGTTTAAAATTCTTTTTCTAATTATCTAATTTATCAATTTAAAACTAATAAAGCAAATTACCACTTAGGTTTTCAAGTCAAAGTGGTCCAATCACATAGGCTATAAATAATATACCAATTAAGTAATTAGTCTGTAAGAGATAGTGAACTTGTGTATGCTTTGCAAGTTAAGTTCCTAGCATGCAATTCAACTCAAGCATTAATATGATTTAACTAATCAAACATAAGTAAGAATAAAATTGTGCACAAATGACAATCACAAATACAAGCATGTATAGTGGTTCGGTTTCCTTACTCCACTTCCAATGGACGCACTTTCATCAAGTATATCGATATTCACTATCTTAGGAGTTTTTAATAGGTTCACCCTTAACCTTTATAGCACTACAGAAGGACCTAATGCACATACTCTCCCATGTCGGAGGAACACATTTCCACCTGTGTCTCATGCAAGAAACTTTAGCTTATTTTCTACTGGCTAACCAGTAATCACTAGTGGTCCTAATCCAAGACCCTACGTTTTTCTCCCACCCGAGGCTCCCATGGATACTAATACGTACACATCCATGTTTGGTGATTGCGGTCCTAATCCAAGGCCCTACATACACTCTTACAGGAGGCTTCCCATGGAGATTAACACATATACACACGTGTCCGGTGAATTCGGTCCTAAAAAAGAGCCTATGTCCTATATAAGAACATATTCGAGTTTGGGTCACAAACTCTAAAATCAATCCTAAACAAGAAAAGAGTGTAAATGAACTATACAATTAATACTTACATATTGGATCGAACCACTTTTGTAGTGCCTTCTTGAGATACTTCTTCAATGCTCTTCCATGCTTGAATTAGCTTCTCAATGTTCTCTCTAACGTTCATGCCGATGCTTTAACTTTTACGATGAATCGCCTTACATATAATGTCTCGGTGAGGTGACCAAGGTAGCAGGAGGATGGTAGAATCTCCTACGACTAATAGATAGTTGATTTTCTAAGGGATTCACCTAGATGGGTGTCCATAAGGATTTAGACAAGAATTTGACTATAGGTTCATGTATAATCTCTAGAACAAGGTGAAGATTGAGTTCATTTTTAACATAGAGGTTTAAATCTTCATTAGAGTAGTAAAGCTCAACAAGATAAATCAAATCTCATAGGTTTAGAGGCTTAGGATGAGGGATATGAGTGAAAAATCACCTAGGCTTCTATTGCACCAAAAATCCATCAAAATGTCCAAATACCGAAGTCCAATATAAAGGAATCGAGTTTCAATGGTAAAAGAGGGCAAATAAACGACACCGTTGATCGATCGACCAAGGCCGTCAATTGATCGATCTTTGCTAAATAGGCCAAAGAACATGCTGGACAATCTTAGACAAGCTCAATTGATCGAACTTGATCGCTTGACATTGATCGTGGATTCGCTCGATCGATCAATCAAACTCACTCGGAGACTGCTAGTTTTAGATAGTTTGGTTTTTAACAACTCTGAACCTCTAAAGTATATCTAAGCATGCTTAAATGGAGTTGTTAAGGCTAAATGATGATAAAAAAGAAGGTTTACATATAAAGGTTGAGGTTATGTTATTTTGGGCTTAAGGTTAGTGTCACCAAGGCACCTTAATTTACTTGTTCTTCACTTCCTTGATGCTCCAAGTCTTCATGTGTCTTTGGTCTTTAGCTTCTAAGGGCTCAACTGACTCAATGACACATAGATGCACGTGATTGATAAAAAGGTGTACTAACAGGCTATTCTCTCCGACGAAGTGTAGATATCCCTTGTCCAAAAGGTGTGTAAGTCTTGTATTGTTAGGTGCTGGATTTTCCTCTTATCCTTAGTTGTAGGTGAATTTGCTCATATGTCTGATTTGCTTATATGTTGTAGTGGCTTGTGTTGTCTGATGTCTTTAATCTGTACATGAAATAGGGGTCTCGATCGACCGACTAGCCCAGTCGATTGATTAAGTGAGCCTCGAATTATATAGATTGATCTCCAGATAGTGTTGGACAAGTTTGGTTGATCGACCTGGAGGCTTGAGTGATTAACAATATTCAAAAAATACTTGTAAACTCTCTGGACACTTTTGAGCAAGTTTTTCACGCTCCAAACTCGAAAACTGGGCCACAGAATTTTCGATCGCCGAATTCAGTGTCGACAGTGTTCACTCCCCAAGTATAGGGTTGTGATGTAGTAATAAACTCGGTAAGACCGAGGTCGAATCCCAAGGGATTGATACTTGTACGCTCTCTGAAACTAACTAGAACTAGAACTAGAACTAAAATGAGATGAAATCTAAATTGAGTTGTAATTTTAGGAATAATTGTGAAATATTAATCTAAAACTTAATGAATTCAAAAATAGGAAACTAGGGATTCAGAGGATTCACTTGTAGAGATCAGGGAGATCTTATGCCTGCATCAAGAAATCAACTGGACTTAGAGTCCCATCTTCATCCAGTTGAAGAATGTAACCATGGAAATCAAACTGAACTTACTTGATATAGTTTTCAAAGAGATGAAAGGTATATGAATTAGAATGGATTCCATCACCAAACCATGACTAGGAGACAAAGTAAGCAATAGAATTAAACTAATTACCAACCAATCAACAATGCATGAAGGTTAGGAAGGGTACCGTCATCCGACCATGCCTAGGAGACGATGGTGAACAACAGGGCTTCCTGACGTCATACACATAAAAGGAAAGGAACATGCTCAAAGCTATCGCAGACCTATTGTAATTTTAGTCACAACAGACCATTAAAAACTAAAAACATTACCTTAATTAAACTAATAATCAATATCAATTCAGTCTTTAAACAAGAGGCACAAGCAAAGAATCTCCCATCATGCTACAAGCTTCACCTCTTAGCCCTAGCTAAGAGGTTTAACCACACATAATTAGGCTAAACATCCTAAAAATAATAATGAAAAGAAATAGAAGAAATAAAAATAATAATAATTACTACTCTCTGTCTCTGCCTCTTATTGATGACTCCACAGCTGCCTCCAAATTGAATTCCCCTCTCACGTTCTCGCTCTCTCTTATAAGCAGGAAGTTGGTGTGAAAGCTGTGTGTAGACCTTGCTGGATTCGGAGAACAATTCATTTTTAGAAACTTTCTGCGGAGACTTTACGCAGCCTGCTACGAAGCCAAGAACGTAAGTCGTTCTTGCTCTGAACTTGGTCTTCGCACATAAAAGCATTTTTGTGAAGGGCAGGCGTCCTTACGGAGTCGTGCGCAATGGATTGATCTGCACGCGGAACTTGGTCTTCGCAAGAACATAAAAGCATTTTGTGAACTTGGTCTTCGCACATAAAAGCATTTTTGTGAAGGGCAGGCGTCCTTACGGACGGTTTTCGACGGCTTGCGCAATGGATGGTCTGGATCTTTGAAATGATTGGAGATAGTGGTCCACCTAGATTGACCGTAGAATCTACTGCGGAACAGAGCTCGCGCAGACGATTGCTGTGACGTTGGTGGGGCCCACTTTACTGCTATTTTACGAAATCCACATCGTCCACTGCTTTCCTCCCGAAAAACCGTTCAGATATGGATGGTTTTGGATTCAAAACGTGGTATCTCTCGGACGTTTTTTTAGTGCCATCCAACCTACGTCGTAGCCTTCATATTCATGCAACATCCAAGAAAATCAGGAAACAGCTCAGGGTACGGTTGGTTTGACCCCTTAAAGTCAATGAACGGTGTGGATCATCCAAATGCATGATAATGGTGGCCCACCTGCACCCGACTGCGAGTCCCTGCTAGCTGTTACGCGGGCGGGGATTTCGAATTTTGAAAATAGTCGGGTCAGCGCATGCTGACCGACTTAGTAAGCTTGGTGCACCGTGAGTGCACGTGTTCTGTGCACACGTGCATCACTCAAGGTGAGATCCACAGTAATGTTTAGATAAATCCACAACGTTCATTCGCTTCCTCATCTGGTTTAAAGGGTTAAGACCAATTTTGAAGCATATCCAGATATCAGGTGGGCCCTAATTCACTGATTTATAGGCTAATCTGTTCGTTGAGTCACTTCCAGAGGGATCTAATGGCTAAAAAATTTACTTGTATGGTTAATTTCTTGTCCTCAGGCCACGTATGAAGTTTCGAGCCGAACGGATGGTGAGAACCCCGTGATCTTGCATTCTGGATGATTTTTGGGCCACTTGAGCTTCAGTTTCCCGATTTCCTCAGATCTCTGACATGTAATTTTGTTAATCTTGGTCCCCTGGAGTCCATCCCTTGCCTTTGGTGACTTCTGTGCATTAAATCCACACTTTTAACACCTTATTTCGAACCAAGCCTGTAAATACACTATGCATCACAAACACGATTAAATCAGACTATTAAACAGTATCAGGCTCGTAAATTCATGTGATAACTGGGGTCTAATATGCAATATTTGACCCTTAACACAACCCCCAACCAACATTTTGCTAATCCCGAGCGAAGTATGCGAAAATAAATTAAGAGTTATAGGACAACTTCTAAAAGCTCGAGTGATTTATGAAAAACACTGCAGATACTAGAATTCTAAGATTTATGAATGTCGGGCACTACTTTCTCCTGGACTCAAGCACACGATAGACTTCATAATCAAGTTCAAAGTATTAGTCTATCAATTAGAACAATTCTAAACATTGAGTTCCATGGGTGTATGGTGTAATCTCGGCTTATCATCATTAAAATTCACTTCTATATTTCAGGATATCATTGGTAATCCAAGAACATTCAGGACAACCTAAGCCAGAACTTGCCTTACAGATCATCTTTTTATTCTTCCAACTTTTGATTTTTCCATTAAAAGTAATGCCCAGAAGGGGAATTAAGTCTTCACCTATAGGGAGCAAACCTATGGTGAAGACCATACACCCAAACCTTTTTTCACATATCATCCACAGGGAATCAAATCTTCACCTATAGGGAGCAAACCAATGGTGAATATTATTTGCCCAACTCTTTCCAAAGGTATCTTTTTTTTTTTTTTTTAGCTAGGTATTTTCTTTTTCTTCAATTGATCATGACGGACACATTTTCTAGGCTGGTTCATTTCATGCTTAATGATTACCAAATTAACCCTTCAATATCAAACTGAAATCTTAATGTGGAAGTGAGAAGTAACTTGTGAAATCGTGACTCAATCAATGTTTACAACTTCTAATTCGGGATTAATAATTCAAACTTAACTGTGGAGCCTATCAGATGGCTGAATCTAAGAGACAAATTACCAACATCACGTATCTTGAAATGCTTAGTGCTCTACATGGCCATCAAAATCACTTCGAATTCACAAGAAATTCCTAGAAAAATTTTAAAAATTTTAAAAAAATTTCACAACTTAATTTTTGCTCAAGACCCAGAAAACACTGATTGACCTAATCTCCCACCCCCAACCTAAAATCTACATTATCCTCAATATAAAAGATATGAGCATGCAATGCACATGGGACAACGAAAGTAAATGTGAAGTGATGAGAAGATAGTACTTAGATGATGAATCGAGAGAGACTTTCCAAGAGATCGCAGTATGGAAGCCGGTCAGCATCAGAGAGAAAGCAAAACAAAAATAATAAAAGATAAAATCCTACCTATACCACTTTTGCAGGTGCTCTCGATTGCATTTAGCATATGCAACAAGCCTTTAAACCCCTAGGTTGCCCCTAGTGGATGAGTTGTAGTCTCGTGAGGGTTTGTAGCAATATTACCCACAAACATTGAACTAACTAATTATGAAAAAGAAATGAAATGAAAAGCTAGGTTGCCTCCCAGGAACGTTAAGTTTAACGTCTTTAGCCAGACAATAAAGCCAACTACCCTAGTCTTAAGAAAGCGATAAACCTACTTATACCTCCATCCGACTAGGAGATCAATCCCGGTAAACAGGAGCAGTCAGAGGCATGAACATGTCCTCTGAATCAAATTTCTCGACAAATGGTTTTAAGCGATGTCCATTTACTTTAAACTCCTTGCCATTGTCAGGATCTCTTATCTCAACGGCCCCATGAGGATAAGCAGTAACAACAATGTAAGGGCCGGTCCAACGAGATCGAAGCTTACCCGGAAATAGATGTAGTCGAGAGTCATACAAAAGGACTTTCTAACCTAGCGTGAATGATTTTCGTAGAATATGTTGATCATGAAACACCTTCATCCTTGTAAATTCTTGAGTTCTCGTATGCGTCATTCCGGATTTCCTCAAGTTCATTCAACTGAAGTTTGCGTAGCGAGCCAGTGTTGTCCAGATGAAAATTCAGATTTTTAATCACCCAATATGCTTTATGTTCCAACTCCACAGGCAAGTGACAAGCCTTCCCATAGACAAGTCTAAAGGGAGACGTTCCAATAGGGGTTTTAAAAGCAGTACGGTATGCCCATAAAGCATCGGTCAATCGAGTTGACCAATCCTTATGATCAGGGTTAACTGTTTTCTCTAGGATATGTTTGATCTCCCTATTGGAATTCTCAGCTTGTCCACTTGTCTGTGGATGGAATGGGGTGCTCACCTTATGAGAGATACCATGTTTCTTCATTAAGCTCTCGAATGGTCTATTACAAAAATGTGAGCCCCCGCCACTAATAATGGCTCGAGGCGTTCCAAACTGCGAAAGGATGTTCTCTTTTAAAAATTTAATGACTGTGCAATGGTCATTGTTTCGGCATGACATAATCTACGGCGAGCAAAATATACAAATTTCCAAAGGATTGGGGGAATAGTCCCATGAAATCAATGCCCCAACAATCAAATGCTTCTATGATAAGGATGAGATTTAAGGGCATCATATTTCGACGGGACAATGCTTCCAATTTTTGACAACGCTCACAAGCCTTGCAAAACTCATGAGTGTCCCTGAACATAGTGGGCCAATAAAAGCCACACTGTAGAATCTTGGTCGTGGTCTTTTTAGCAAAAAAGTAACCACTACAGGCCTGTGAGTGACAGAAGGAGATGACACTCTGATGCTCATCGTTTGGCACACATCTCCTTATGATTTAGTCTGGGCAATATTTAAATAAATATGGATCGTCCCAGAAAAAGTTGCGCACCTTGGTAAAGAATTTTTTCTTATCTTGTGCAGTCCAATGCGTCGGTATGGAACCTGTGGCAAGATAATTGGCAATATTAGCGAACCAAGGTGAATGGGAGACTGAATAGTTGTTCATCACGGAACATGTCATTGATATGGGTCGCCTCAAGGGAATCAGAGGTATTGAGGCGAGAAAAGTGATCAGCCACTACGTTCTCTACTCCTTTTTTATCTTTAATTTTCAAATCAAATTCTTGGAGTAGAAGGATCCATCGTATCAGGCAGGGCTTAGAGTCATTCTTAGAAAGAAGATACTTAAGTGACGCATGATCTATATAGATAATGATCTTGGATCCGATCAGATAGGACCTAAATTTATCCAAGGCAAACATTACGGCTAAGAGTTCTTTTTCCGCAGTCGAGTAGTTCACTTAGGCAGAATTTAAAGTCCTACTCGCGTAATGAATGACGTATGGCCTCTTATCTTTTCTTTGGCCTAGAACCACTCCAAGAGCATAATCAGAAGCATCGCATATAAGCTCAAAAAGAAGGCTCCAGTCGGGTGGCTGCATGATAGGTGCAGTGGTTAACACGCCCTTAAGCTTGGTGAAAGCTTCCTTGCATTGCTCAGTCCACAGATATGGTGCATCCTTTTGCAGAAGATTACATAAAGGACGAGAGAGGAGACTAAAGTCCTTTATGAATCGCCTGTAAAATCCTGCGTGTCCTAAGAAGGATCGCACGTCTCTGATGTTCTTGGGTAGAGGTAGGTTAGAGATAAGATCAATTTTTGCCTTATCTACCTCAATTCCCTTGGTCGAGATGATATGCCCAAGGAAAATTCCCTTCTGAACCATGAAATGACACTTCTCCCAGTTAAGTACTAAGTTCTTTTCTTCACATCTTTTCAGCACACATTTAAGACTTTCCAAGCACTTGCTAAAAGATGGATTGTAGACAGAGAAATCGTCCATGAAGACCTCTAGATATTGCCCCACCATATCAAAAAAAATACTAAGCATACATCGCTGAAAGGTGGCAGGGGCATTACATAGTCCAAATGGCATCCTTTGGTAAGCAAAGGTGCCGTAGGGACATGTAAATGTAGTTTTTTCCTGATCTTCAGGGGCTATCTCTATCTGGTTGTAGCCCGAATACCCGTCAAGGAAATAATAATAGGAATGACCAGCTAACCTTTCCAAGATCTGATTAATGAATGGTAAAGGAAAGTGGTCTTTCCTCGTGACGGTATTTAACTTCCTCTAGTCAATGCACATTCTCCAACTAGTAGTGACTCTAGTTGGCACGAGTTCATTATTAGTATTGGCTACGATGGTGATTCCGGACTTCTTAGGGACCACCTGAGTTGGACTCACCCATTGACTATCAGATATAGGGTATATAATACCCACATCTAATAGTTTAAGAACCTCAGCCTTAACCACTTCCTTCATGTTTGGATTTAGTCTATGTTGTGGTTGTCGAGCGGTCTTCGCATTATCCTCAAGATATATGCGGTGAGTACAAATCGAGGGGTTGATTCCCTTGAGGTCCGCTATCGTCCATCCCAGGGCTCCTTTATGCTCAATGAGAGTATATATGAGCATACTCTCCTACTCTTTCTCCAGGTGGGCCGAGATCACCACCAGGTATGTCTCGTCTTGACCTAAATAGGCGTATTTCAAATCAGAGGGCAAAGGTTTTAGGTCAAGTTTTGGTGGCTTGAGGTTAGACGGTAGAGGCACTACATCGATTTGTGGCAATTCTTCAAATTGTGGCCTCCACCGGTTAACTTCAAGTACCGGTGTAGTATCAAGCAAGGCACATGTCGCACTAATCATGTCATCATAAAAATCATGGGAGTGGGCCAGGCACGTCTCTAGAGGGTCAGAGGATAAGGTCAGAGGTGTCGTATCTTCCACGAAAGAGTCAATCATGTTAATGTCGTGGAAATCGTCATCATCCTCTGAGTTGCTGCCGTTATTGAAAAAGATGTTTGACTTCAATGTCAAATTTTCAAAAGACATGGTCATGACACCATTCCTGCAATTGATAATCGCATTTGACGTGGCAAGGAATGGGCGACCAAGAATGACGGGAATCTGAGTGCTTGTGTTATTGATGGGTTCGGTGTCCAGGATGATAAAATCTACAGGGTAGTAAAATCTATCGACCTAGACTAACACATCCTCAATTATCCCTCTTAGTACACGAACAGAGCGATCAGCAAGTTGTAGTGTAGTTAGGGTGGGTTTTAATTCACCAAAATCTAACTGTTTGTATACCGAGTAGGGAATCAGATTGACGCTCGCTCCTAAGTCAAGAAGTGCGTGATCAATTCGATAGTTCCTAATTACACATGATATGGTTGGGCTACCGGGATCCTTGAATTTCTGCGGCACGTCTTGCTTCAAGATGACACTCACTTTCTCAGTCAAGAAGATCTTCTTTTGAATACTCTGCCGTCTTTTGGTCGTGCATAGGTCTTTTAAAATTTTGGCACATGAAGAAATCTATTTTACAACATCAAGTAGAGAAATGTTGACTTTCACTTGTTTCAATACCTCCAGAATATCCTGAGAGTTAGAAAGAGGTTTTAGTGCGACCAACTATTGGGAAAATGGAGTAACTGGCTTTTCTAGAAGTTCCAGTTCTAATTTTTGTGGGGCATCACCAGATCCATCATTGTTGTCCTCTTCTGGTTCTTGAGGCTTTTCGGGCCTAACCGGAAGGGTTTTATCAATGATCTTCCCACTCCTAAGAGTGGTGATGGATTTAGCGTGCCCCATTTGATTTGAAGAGCTGGGATCACTTATCTCGTACTGCGGTTTAGGATTGGGGAGAGGTTGTGCAGGAAGCATCCCCTTTTCTATAACCGTCATACGTGAATCCATTTTTTGCATAAAATCTGTAAATCCTCGCATTGCCTGAGCCAGCTCTTGTATGGAATTTTGAACCGGTTCTTCTTAAGGTTTCCCCTGATTTGGATTTTGATTGAAGAAACCTTGAGGGGTCGCAGTTTGTCCATTTCTCCAACTAAGATTTGGATGATTTTTCCAACTAGGATTGTACGTATTAGAGGTAGGTCCATTAAAAGGCCTTTGATAGTTGTTTACGGCATTAGCTTGCTCATTCAACACTCCTCGAAAAGCAGGTATCGTAGGACAATTTTCAGTTGTGTGAATGTTGCAATCACAGATGCTGCAAATAATTTCATTAACCTTATCCTTCTTTCCTTCCATGGCCTCAAATTTTCTTATGAGATTATTCACTTTATAATTGAGATCATCCTCTTCTTTCAAGAGATACACTCCACCTCTCTCTTTAGACTGAGTCGGCCTAGACGTGGTGTTCGAATTTGGGTAATGGTCTCATGATTGTGTTTTTTCAGCAAGTCCATCGAGGTAATCCCATACCTTATCGACATTTTTATTTATGAATTCTCCATTACACATTGTCTCGACCATTTGGCATATGGCAGATGTTAGTCCATCATAGAAAAAATTTGTAATGTGCCACGTTTTAAAGCCATATTGTGGGCATGAACTAACAAGATCTTTGAACCTTTCCTAACATTGGAAGAATGTTTCACCTTCCTTTTAGGCGAAGTTCATGATTACTTTTCTGAGGGTAATCGTTTCATGATGTGGGAAAAATTTCTTTATGGATTCCCTATGCATATCATTCCATGTGCCAATAGATCTAGGACGCAGTGAATGTAACCACGTCTTAGTTTTCTCCTTCAAAGAGAAGGGAAAGAGTTTCAGCCTGACTGTGTCCTCAGACACATTTTGAAAGTACAAAGTGGCTATGATCTCATCAAACTCTTTCAGATGTAGATACGGTTCTTCAGATTCAAGCCCATGAAATTTAGGAAGGAGTTGGATTACCCCTGGCTTGATATCCATATGTCTTGTATTCTCAGGAAAAACTATACATGAGGGCGTGCTCACCCCCGCCGGTTGTAAATAATCCCATAAAGTACGAGGCGGGGGTGCCTGATGCACCTCATTCTCATCATGTACTTCCTTAACCCTAGCTTGTGGTAGTGCTTGAGGTTGATTTGCAGCCATAACCCCAATTAACTTAGGGGAATTCGAGCGGTGGCTGGTCCTGCAATGGACAGTTAACCCCTTAACTAATCCTCCTTCGGTCAAGAGACGTCGAGTGTTGTCACGGACCCACTTGGCCATGAAACACTTGTAGCCCTCAATCAAATACTAAACCTAATCCTAAGAAAGGAAATAAAAATCTAAAAGGAAAGAGAGGATATGGAGAGAAGTTACCAAATTGGAGTCCTTGAGCTAAAAACCTGCAAAACAAAACAAAATAAATTAGTTTCTAATAAAAAAGAAGAAATTCCTAAAAAGAAGGAAGTAGAAAATTTCTAAAATAAATTAGGAAAGTCCTAGACTAGAAAGTAACTTAATAAAAGAGATCTGACAAATAGAAAGTAGAGGTTAGAAAGAGCTTACTGAATTAGAAGTTTCTATCGTAAAGGCCTATAAAACAGGAAGGTTAGTTTCTAAACAGAAAGTCTACAAATAGAAAATTTCTAGAAATAAATTAGGAAATAAAGTTAGATTCTAAATGAGTCAGAATTAGGAGCTCGCTAAAAAGGAAAATCCTACTTTAAAAATAGAAAGAAAGAAATTACCTACTTAGAAGCCTATCTCAGAATCCTATAAAACTCAGGAAAGACAGGTTAGTTTCTAAAAATCAGGAAAATCTTAACCTAAAATTAAAACCTAATCTAATTCAAAAACTAATTAATTTCAGAAAATCGTAGCCGTCAGTCCCCGGCAACGGCGCCAAAAACTTGTTCACTCCTCAAGTATAGGGTTGTGATGTAGTAATAAACTTGGTAAGATTGAGGTCGAATCCCAAGGGACTGATACTTGTACGCTCTCTAAAACTAACTAGAACTAGAACTAGAATAAGATGAAATCTAAATTGAGTTGTAATTTTAGGAATAATTGTGAAATATTAATATAAAACTTAAGGAATTCAGAAATAGGAAACTAGGGATTCAGAGGATCCACTTGTAGAGATCAGGGAGATCTTATGCCTGCATCAAGAAATCAACTGGACTTAGAGTCCCATCTTCATCCAGTTGAAGAATGTAACCATGGAATCAAACTGAACTTACTTGATATAGTTTTCAAAGAGATGAAAGGTATATGAATTAGAATGGATTCCATCACCAAACCATGACCAGAAGATAAAGTAAACAATAGAATTAAACTAATTACCAACCAATCAACAATGCATAAAGGTTAGGAAGGGTACCATCATCCAACCATGCCCAGGAGATGATGGTGAACAACAGGGCTTCTTGACGTCATACACATAAAAAGAAAGGAACATGCTCAAACCTATCGCAGACCTATTGTAATTTTAGTCACAATAGACCATTAAAAACTAAAAACATTACCTTAATTAAACTAATAATCAATATCAATTCAGTCTTTAAACAAAAGGCACAAGCAAAGAATCTCCCATCATGCTACAAGTTTCATCTCTTAGCCCTAGCTAAGAGGTTTAACCACACATAATTAGGCTAAACATCCTAAAATTAATAATGAAAAGAAATGGAAGAAATAAAACTAATAATAATTACTACTCTCTGTCTCTACCTCTTATTGATGACTCCACAGCTGCCTCCAAATTGAATTCCCCTTTCACGTTCTCGCTCTCTCTCTTATAAGCAGGAAGTTGGTGTGGAAGCTGTGTGTAGACCTTGCTGGAGTCAGAGAACAATTCATTTTTGGAAACTTTCTGCGGAGACTTTACATAGCCCGTTACGCAGGCAAGAACGCAAGTCGTTCTTGCGCTGAACTTGGTCTTCGCACATAAAAGCATTTTTGTGAAGGGCAGGTGTCCTTACGGACGGTTTTCGACGGCCTGCACAATGGACTATCTGGATCTTTGAAATGATTAGAGACAGTGGCCCACCTAGATTGATCGTAGAATCTGCTGCAGAATAGAGCTCGCGTAGACGGTTGCTGTGACGTTGGTGGGGCTCACTTTACTGCTGTTTTACGAAATCCACGTCGTCCACTACTTTCCTCTCGAAAAAACTGTTCAGATATGGACGGTTTTGGATCTAAAATGTGGTATCTCTCGGACATTTGTTTAGTGTCATCCAACCTGCGTCGAAGCCTTCATATTCATGCAACATCCAAGAAAATCAGGAAACAACTCAGGGTACGGTCGGTTTGACCCCTTAAAGTCAATGAACGGTGTGGATCATCCAAATGCATGATGATGGTGGCCCACCTGCACTCGACGGCGAGTCCCTGCTCGCTGTTACACGGGCGGGGATTTCAGATTTTGAAAATAGTCGGGTCAACACATGCTGACCGACTTAGTGAGCTTGGTGCACCGCAAGTGCACGTGTTCTGTGCACACGTGCATCACTCAAGGTGAGATCCACAGTAATGTTTGGATAAATCCACAACGTTCATCTGCTTCCTCATCTGGTTTAAAGAGTTGAGACCAATTTTGAAGCATATCCAGATATTAGGTGGGCCCTAATTCACTGATTTATAGGCTAATCTGTTCGTTAAGTCACTTCCAGAGGGATACAATGGCTAAAAATTGACTTGTACGGTTAATTTCTTGTCCTCAGGCCACGTATGAAGTTTTGAGCCGAATGGATGGTGAGAACCCTGTGATCTTGTATTCTGGACGATTTTCGAGCCACTTGAGCTTCAGTTTCCCGATTTCCTCAGATTTCTGGCATGTAATTTCGTCGATCTTGGTCCCCTGGAGTTCATCCCTTGCCTTTGGTGACTTCTGTGCATTAGATCCATGCTTTTAACACCTTATTTCGAACTAAGCCCGTAAATACACTCTGCATCACAAACATGATTAAATCAGACCATTAAACAGTATCATGCTCGTAAATCCATGCGATAATTGGGGTCTAATATGCAATATTTGACCCTTAACAGACAGCCTCATTTGTGGGCCATCATCATGGTTCGGAAGTCCAATTCAAACCGTCAGTTAGAATCCCAGGTCCATATTTCTAGGGCATAGGTGTCGAAACTTTACAAAGATAGCAAGAACGGTGTCCCAACCATTCCAACGGCAGAATCGTTGCTACAAGATTAATCAAGTGGGTCACATTATCAACGCTCCAAAACCATCCATCTTAGAATGGTTTTTGGAGAAGAGACTAATGAACGGTGTGGATATCTTAAAATGTTAGCCAAAGTGGGCCCACCAAGCTTCAGCGCATCTAGGCATGTGTAATCACAAGCGTCCAGACGCTGCCCGGTTTCTCCGGCATAACGTGATCAAGATCACATTCTGATGCATGATCCAGACCATTCAAACGTTAGAAAAGGGGGTCCTGACCCCAACCATGGAAACAAATTAGAGTTTAGGACAATCTTTCGTCCCAAAACTCAGTCCAAACGCATTTTCGCTGCGTAGCCTCTGTTTTCACCAACTGCTGAACTGACTCTTGTGCGAAAGAGTTCCACCGATATCGAGCCTTCCACCGCCCTTTGCTTCCTATAAGAAAGAAAGAGAGAGAACGTGAAGCATCATTCAATTTGCAGCCGTGACAGTGGGCAGCTCTGGAGGGGACGTGAAGCAGAGAGAGTAATATTTATTTTGTTTATTTTTACTGTTTCTTTCTTTTAAGATGTTTAGCCTAATCATGTCTTTTCTAGGCTAAACCTCTTAGCTAGGTTTAAGAGGCGAAGCTTGTAGCGTGATGGGAGAGTTTTTGCTTGTGCCTTTTGTTTAGATTGAATTGATGTTGATTTCGGTTTAATTAAGGGAATGTTTTTAGTTTTTAATGGTCTGTTGTGACTAAAATTACAATGGGTCTGCGATAGCTTTGAGCATGTTTCTTTCCTTTTTATGTTTATGACGTTAGGAAGCCCTGTTGTTCACCATCGTCTCCTGGGCATGGTCGGATGATGGTACCCTTCTTAACCTTCATACATTGTTGATTGGTTGATAATTAGTTTAATTTTGTTGTTTACTTTGTCTCCTGGGCATGGTTTGGTGATGGAATCCATTCTAATTCATATACCTTTCATCTCTTGAAAACTATATCAAAGAAAGTTCAGTTCGATTTCCATGGTTACACCCTTCAACTGGATTAAGATGGGACCCTAAGTCCAGTTGAGTTCTTGAAACAGGAATAAGATCTCCCTGATCTCTACAAGTGGATCCTCTGAATCCCTAGTTTCCTTTCCCTGAATTCTTTAAGTTTGAGATAATTAATTCACCATTATTCCTCAAATCACAATCGATTTAGATTTCATCTTAGTCTAGTTCTAGTTCTATTTAGTTTCAGATTACGTACAAGTTTCAGTCCCTATGGATTCGACCTCAGTCTTACCGGGCTTATTACTACATCACAACCCTATACTTGGGGAGTGAACAATTCTAACCATTGAAATTGTAAGTAATATATAATAGTAATAGAATTTATGTTTATATTAGTATTGGTTGGTAATATAAGATGGAAACTACGCAAATGGCTCATTAGGGCTCTTTTAACCGTTGACGTCCAACTTCGGAATCATCCGACCACTAGAGTAACAAGAAACCACCAAACGACTGCAAATCAAGTTGTGGGCCCCACCTGGACATTCATCGCCCTGATCATTGATCCAGGCCCTGCTTGGGGACTTCCAAATGGAATTGACGGAGTGAATTTTCCATAAACATCATGGTGGACCCCACACATGCATTGCACGTGCACCACAGGGGATGCACTCGCTGTGCACGGGTCCTGGGAGACCGGTCAGTACGGGTTGACCTGTGCTCTTTCCAAAAACAGAGAGTTTTGCTCTTTGTCTCCTTGTTTTTCCAGCGGCCAACCGATAACGTCTGTTTGGGACATTCTATGGCCCACCATGATCATCGCCATGGATGATTTGAACCATCCATCGTGTGCGTCCTTTAGTCCTGACCAAAACCCAACTGTTAAAACTAATTTTCATACACGTACGGACACACGATCCTAACTACAATCTAGTCCTGCAAACACACCATTTCCAAAAGAGGAAATTGGTCTCCCAGCCAGCTCAGCAATCCGCATGAGCTGCTCCTACGCTATCTTAACCCTCCATCCTAGAGAGATCTTAGCTGTCCAAACTCGTTTTCACATTAGCAAAAGCAAAGTCACAGCCATTTTGTAAAAAAAAAAAAAAAAAAAGGCCGAGAGTTCCAAGCTCGAACCCATCAAGAAATCGGCGTCCAAGCTTCACTCCAACCATTCACCTAGCTCTATTACAAGCCTAGAGACCCTCCCATGTTGACGGAATGAAGAAAGGAACAATGGGGGAGAATCTGCCATTAATGGCATTCATCCTCTCCACCGTTCCAAACCGAGCCAGGCTTGGTTTGGGATGCTATTTTCGGGCTCCCACCATCTGGTGATGGTGTTGGGGACAGAAAGAGAAGAAAAGAGAAAAGAAACAGAAAGGAAAAAGGTGGAGAGAGATAAGAAGAAGAGGAAAGAAAGAAGCAGAAGAAGGGACGTGCGGCTGCCTCGCTGCTCTGCACTGAAACTCGAACTGGGTCATGCCGCCAAGTTACCGAGTCTATTAACTCGAATTGCACCTAAGGTAAGTCCAATACCCTCCGGACCCTTAAGAAACAAAAAGAAAGAGAGAAGAAGGGAGGGAGAGAGAGTCGGGCAGGGTGCAACCGAGCCGCACGCGCAGGGGACCACACCATAGATTTCAGCGGGCCACACCAAGCAATGTTGTGGGCCACATTTGGACCGCAGTTGGGACAGCAACTACTGGGCTGGAGCAGTCCAACCCAGCCCATTTTTGGCTATCAATGCACCTTGTTGCCGGGTCCCATCCATCGAGCTGTGCTAATAGATGGGCCAAGTGTAGCCCACAACCTGGGCTATGGTCTGGACTAAGGTCAGCCACGTTCTGGGCCGAGCAATGGGCTACACCTAAGCATATAGCTCAGTGGGCTACACTTTCTCTATGGGCCACCTTTGGGACCACAGGCCTGGGCCGAGCCCAGCCCAGCCCAGATTTTGGGGCAGTAAAGGGTGGCTGCGGCTAGGCCTGAAGTAGTCCAGCCCAGCCCAGACTTTAGGCCATCTGTGGGCAGCAAGGTGTCGAGCAAGACCTGGCGAAAGTTGGGCCCAGTTCGGGCCATGGTGTTGGAAATTTCGGACTGAATGTAGGCCACTTGTTGGGATAGAATTTGATGGGCATGTTCACTCTGATGCGGGCCCAAATAACCTTATTCTTGGAATTTTAATGTATCATTGCCATGTTATTATTAGGGTTATTAATATTAATAATGATTAGCCATTAGTAAGTTAATGCTAGAACTAGTTAGTATAAACAAAGTTACAATTATCGTATAGTAATGTTCTATTTATCGCTCTTAAATATTATCACTAATGGTAGATTAAAATATTTACTGTCATCATGACGATTATTATTATCATGTACCTAATATTGATTACATTGCTAATATTAATAGTGGTTTTACAATTATTAATATTACTAACGTCGCGGTTAACCTTACATCAATTAGCATTTAACCCTATAATCCAAGTCTAGGACTGAACTCTAAGATGAAAACCTAGATGTACATCAATGCACTATTTGCGCTAACGTTAGTCATTATAAATAAATTACCGTTAATGATATTAGTATAGTATCCATCACCTGAAGATATTGTCATAAAAACAAAGTAGACTACACTACTACATTGCAATGCTTAGTGTTACCATGGTCACAAATATTGGTTATATCATTAACATTAAATTGTAACTAACCATATCATGACATTGTGTTTGAGCTTCACATTAGCCCAAGTCTAACTCCTAGAGTGAAACCCTAGAACTTAGGTGATGTTTTATTTAAACCAATCTGATTTAAATGATTTTAAACTCGCAAGTATACGAATCAGATGTAGACACGGTACGTATTACGAGATCGTTCCCACGAGGACTGGTTGTCACAATTCGAAATTTACAATTCTTCTTAACTAATCCAACAAATAGTTTAGCGAACTACTAACACAAATCTATGAAAAATAACCAAGAGCAATAAGGAAAATTCAATCAAGGAGAATACTAGGACTTTTGAATCCACCCCTAATTATCCTGACCCTTGTTGTACCTGTTGATTCACCTTGACTCGGATTGATATAAATTTAATAAATAAAGCACACTCTATGTCCTTGGTCGGGCATATAGAATGTATAATCCCTTAAAGCATAAGGATCACATCTTTCCATCCATGGTCAGGTATGAAGAGATGTAATTCCTATTTCTTTCTCTATAGGAAACCTGTTCATGGTCAGACACAAGCACCTAGAATAAGATTCCAAATAACATCCACATCTAGACTTTAGTTAAGCTCATAGAATGGAGAAGCACGAAGTTTTCATGTAAGCACACTAGAGAAATAAACAAATCAATCAAATCCAGATGAAATCAATAATAAACGAGAGTCATTAAAATTAGGGGCTTCATCTCAGCCCTAGCTGAAATATTAGAAACTCATGAGCAGTAACATAGATTTAATCAGAAAGAAGAAAAACATTATTGATAATAGGCACATCCCTTTAATTTAATCAGTTCTGGAGCAATCCTTTCCTTTCTTCCTCTTTCTCTCCTTTCAAACTTTCCTCTCTTTCTCGTTGACTCTGGATCTGTTCCCCAAGCTCTTCACGTCTTCCTCCTTTTATAGCTACTGGAGGGGCGATGGAAAGGCTGGAGTCGGTGGAAAGGCTTTCGCAGCATCAGCCGCGTAACTCCTTACGCAGCTAAATTCAGAGGCAAAAGATCACTACTTTCCTCGATCAGCTTCCAAAGAAACACCATCACTTAGGACGTTTTTGAATGCTCTACATGATGGACGGTTTAGATCTTCCATCTGATCAAATATGGTGGACCACAATCGCCTGAAAAACTGCTTTTCACGGATGTGTAAGCCTACGCACGTGACTGCGCTGACGTGATCAATGGGCCCCACAGTAGTGTTTTCGGGGAAATCCACCACATCCATTGGATTCCTCTCGAAAAACCATTCGGGAAGGGGTAGTTTTGGGTGTCCATTAATGCGGCCCATAGAGTTTTAAACCTACCGTCCATTCTGCATTTTGAATGGTTGAAAAACCAATAACATGATGTCTTCAAATTCTGTCAGCTAGGCATGGGTTTTGGCTGCCCCAGGGAACGAATGAACGGTATGGATCAATCGTACGGACGATGAGTGGGGCCCACAACTGCAACCGATCATGGCATGTGCGGACGCTGTTTCAAAAAATGAAAATTTCCATTTTTTTTGCGGAAGACGTCGGTCAAACCGACTTTGGCTGACTTGGCTAGTCCGGTGCACGCGCGGGTGTACATGTGCACTGTGTACACGCTGCACTAGGTGGGATCCACTGCAATGTTTTGGAGAAATCTACACCGTCCATCTATTTTTTCTCCCCGATTAAGGGGTTGAGACCAAAGTTGAAGCATATCCTGTTATAAGGTGGGCCTCACTTAATGAATTAAGGGGATGATCTGGCCGTTGGCCCACTTTCCACGATATTCAATGGATGAAATTTAATATGTACGGTTAATTTATAGCCCCCAGGCCATGTATGAAGTTTCGGGCTGAATGGATGGCGAGAACCCTGTGGTCTTGCATTCTGGACCATTCTCGGGCCTTTTTTATGTGATCGGCTTGATTTCCTCGGATCCATGGCGTGTAAATCCATCGATGTTGGTCCTCTGGAATCCTTTCCTTACTTTGTTGACTTCGGAGCGTCAAATCCACGCTTTTAGTACTCCTTTTCAGTCAATGCTCCTGATTACTCCCTGCAACAAAAACACAATTAAAATATGATATTAAGCATTATCATGTATGCAGAATCAACAATTAACTGGGGTCTGATATGCAATATTTGACCCTCATCACAACCCCCAACCAACATTTTGCTCGTCCCGAGTAAAACATGCGAAAAATAATTTCAGAAATAAAAGACAATTCCTGTAAACCCCGGTGACATGTGAACAAATAGTCAAGATGTAAGAATTCTAAGATTCATGAATGGTGAGCAGAATTTTTCCCTGGAATCAAGCTTACAGTAAACTTCATAATCAAGTTCAAAATATTAATCCATTAATTAGAACAATTCTAAATATTGAGTTCCATGAGTATATAGTGTAATCTCGGCGTACAATCATTAAGAGATCTAATTGTCAATTTCATGTTATCATTGCTAATTAACAAAAGAATTCATGACAACCAAACCTGAAACCAACACTTGCCTTACAGATTAACTTTTTATTCTACCAACCTTTGATTTTCTTTATGAATAGTAATGCCAAGGAGGGGAATCAAATCCTTACCTATAGGGAGCAAACCTATGGTGAAAATTTGTCACCTAACTTTTTCTAAATGTCAACCATGGGGGATCGAATCTACACCTATAGGGTGCAAACCTATGGTGAAGATTATGCGACTTACCCTTTCAATTCTTCTTACTGAACATGATAATTTTTATTTTTTTCAGGTTGGTTCCTTTCATGCTTAGTGATTACCAAGTTAATCGTTCAATGTGTAAGCAAGATGTGTCCTGTGAAACAATGACTCAATCAATGTTTAAAGCTTCTAATCATGGGTTAACCACTCAAACTTAACTGTGAAATCTAACATATACTAAATTCCAGAGTCATAAATTACCAACATTCTATATCTTATAATGTTAAAATCACAACTATCCTTCAACATCACTTTGACTTCACAAGAAATTTCAAAAAAAATATTTAAAAATTTTAAAAATTTTCACACTTGTTTGCTTAAGACCAAGAAAATACTGATTAGGTAACCTAATCTCCCACCCCCAACCTAAATTTTACATTGTCCTCAATGTAAAAGAATAAGTATGCAATGCACATGAGACAACGAAAATAAAAAAGGAGTGATGGAAAGATAGTACCTGGATGAAGAATCAAGAGCCTTTCCAAAGATATCAGCGTAAGATCGGGTCAGCACAAGGGAGAAACTAACACAAGTAAAATAAAAATAACAAAAATAAAATCCTACCTACGACACTTTCACAGGTGCTCTCGATTGCATTTAGTGTATGCAACAAGCCTTTAAACCCCTAGGTTCCCCCTAGTGGACGAGTTGTAGTCTCGTGAGGGTTTGCAGCAATGTTACCCACAAACATTGAACTAACTAACTAGGGAAAAAATGGAATGAAAAGCTGGGTTGCCTCCCAAGAGCGCTAAGTTTAACGTCTTCAGCCAAACAATCAATACAAACAACCATGGATCATGAATCAATCAATCTAAGTCAGCCATGGTTAAGTTCAGGTGGTTTCTCAATAGACAGGACCAGTTTAGACTCAGATGGTGGAAGAAGTTCCACTTTAGCTTTCCATTTTAGAGTATCCATTATAGGATTAGAGTCAAGTAATGTATTGACTTCTTGGATGGAACTTTTAATGTCAAAATCTATGCCAAACCGTGCTAAACAACTCTCAAGTGCGTCTTCAAAAGATTTAAGGAAAGATTCATGCACTAGACTCTCAATCATGTCCACTTCAAATATATCATCCGAGTTTGTCGGTTGTTGTCCAGCATTGAAAACATTGATTTTAATCTTCATATTACCAAAAGACAACTTCATAACTCCATTCCTGCAATTTATGATAGCATTGGATGTGGCTAAGAATGGACGTCCCAAGATAACCGGGATTTGACTAGTAGGATTCTGGACAGGCTGAGTATCTAAAACGATGAAATCCACTGGAAAATAAAACTTATCAACCTGGATTAACACATCCTTAATAACATCACCGGGCACCTTGACAGATCTATTAGCTAGTTGTAGTATTATTTTGGTTGATTTCAGCTCACCAAGTCCTAGCTGCTCATATACAGAACATGGCAACAAATTAACGCTCGCCCCTAAATCAAGCAATGCCTTCTCAATCTTATGATCTCTTATGACACAAGAAATGGTGGTAGCTCCTGGATCCCTAAATTTAGGAGGGGTGTTGTGTTGCATCATGGAGCTGAGTTGCTCTGCAAGGAAGACCTTCTTGTGAACATTCAGCTTACACTTCTGAGTGCATAGTTCTTTAAGAAACTTAGCATAATCATGGACCTGCTTGATAGCATCAAGCAACGGAATGTTGATTTGCACTTTCTTAAACATGTCCAATATTTCATTAAAGTTGTTTCCTTTCTAACTGGTACCAAACGTTGAGGAAAAGGTGCTTTAGGCACATAAGATGGCACATGAGTGGTTCTTGGAGAGTCAAAGTGCTTTTGGACTTTGAATGCACTAGTTTTCTCTCCGATTCATTTTGGTTTTTCGATTTGGAATTCGATTCTTCCTTAGGCATCTCTACTTTGTTCTCAATATATTTGCTTGACCTAAGGGTAATGATTGATTTGACTTGCTCATGATATTGTTATTGGTTTGAGTTAGAGCCAATCTCATACTGTCCTTTTGGATTCGCCATAGGTTGGCTAGGGAACTTGCCCCTCTCTCTCTCTCACTCAATATGGTAGCAAGTTGACCCAACTATACTTCTAGCTTGGCAATAGATTGTGCAGTTGCATGTAAGCTTGGCTGGTTAGCTAGTAAAGTTTGTTGGGTGTCTTTTTGAAATTGAAGAGAACTCTGTATAAAAAGATTGAGTGTATCTTTAAGAGATGGTTTCTTTTATTGCAGAGGAACTTGTTGATATTGCGAAAACTATTGAATTTGTTAACTGCCAACTTGTGGGTAAGGTTGCATAGGAAGATTTCTAGATGGTCCTCCTTGTTGTGGTCCTTTTGCCCAAGAAAAATTTGAATGTCTAGCCCTCCCTGGGTTATAGGTTTCTGAGTAAGGATCATTCCCAGTTTTCCGATAGAGCATGTACTTGTTTAGGGAGAAATTCTGGAAATGCTGCACCAGATGGATAAGACTGTGTAAGATGGGCGGGACTGGAACATCTGACACATGACTCGATTTGAGTTATTTGTGGAGGTCTATTATGTAGCATCAAAGCATCAACCTTCTGAGTCAGGCTATCAATCTTGGCATAAAGATCTGACGTGACTCCTATCTCATATATACCACCTTTCTTCTGTGGTTGGGGACTTCTTTCACCTCTATTTGAATAGTCCCATTGCTAAGAGTTTTCACACAAGGTTTCAAAGAAATTCTAAGCTTCGACATCACTTTTGGTCATGAATGACCCTCCACTGGTGGCATCAACCATGCGACGGTTTTGGGGTGTCAAACCGTCATAGAAGTATTGAACCTATTGCCACTTCTCAAAACCATGGCACGGACATTTAAGAAGCAAGTCCATCCATCTTTCTCAACATTCATGAAAGTGCTCACCCTCTTTTTGTGTGAAATTAGTAATTTCTCTACGGAGAGCATTAGTTTTGTGAACCGGGAAGAACTTGTTTAAGAACTTCTTAGACAGTTGGTCCCATGTAGTAATAGACCCAACTCCTAGAGAATTCAACCATGCTTTTGCCTTATCCTTCAAAGAAAAGGGAAAAAAGGCACAAATGGATCGAATCATCTGAAAATTTTTGGAACCTAAAGGTGGAGCAAATGTCTAGGAATTCTTTCACATGATGATATGGATCTTCCTTATCTAAACCATAAAAGGAGGGCAACAATTATATGACCCCAGGTTTAAGTTCAAAGTGTGTTAATGTGGTGGCTGGCAACACTATGCATGAAGGCGCATTCAATTGGACAGGAGTTGAATAATCTCTAAGATCTTTAATTCCATTCTCGTCCGCCATTTCAAATAGGATATTTCTAAATCTTCTACGAAATGTTCTTTCTATTTGAGGATCAAAAGGTGCTAGTTCTATGTTCAAAGATCTACGTCCTAACATAAACTGAATTACTGCAATGTAGGAAAGAAAGCTAAACTAAGATGCAATCTAAGAGAAATAAAACTAGAACAAAAAATTATGAATTCCTAAAAAAACAAAATGAAACTATGCAAACAAGAGTTAGAAGAAAGAACCCAAAAAAGGAGATGATTGATTTCCGAAGATTTGGGAGCTCCTCCTTCACTTCCTGCAGAAAATAAAGATAAAAGTAAATTAAGTTTCCTAAAATTTGTGAAATGATGCAAAAAAAATCCAAGGGCTATGAATTATGATAAGAGAGAATCCTAAATCCAATTGGACCAAAACAGTCCCTGGCAACGGTGCCAAAAACTTGATGTTTTATTTAAACCAATTTGATTTAAATGATTTTAAACTCGCAAGTATATGAATCAGATGTAAACACAGTACGTATTACGAGATCATTCTCATGAGGACTGGTTGTTACAATTCGAAATTTACAATTCTTCTTAACTAATCCAACAAATATTTTAGTGAATTACTAACACAAATCTATGAAAAATAACCGAGAGCAATAAGGAAAATTCAATCAAGGAGAATACTAGGACTTTTGAATCCACCCCTAATTATCCTGACCTTTGTTGTACCTGTTGATTCACCCTGACTCAGATTGATATAAATTTAATAAATAAAGCACACTCTATGTCCTTGGTCGGGCACATAGAATGTATAATCCCTTAAAGCATAAGGATTACATCTTTCCATCCATGGTCAGGTATGAAGAGATGTAATTCCTGTTTCTTTCTCTATAGGAAACTTGTTCATGGTCAGACACAAGCACCTAGAATAAGATTCCAAATAACATTCATATCTAGACTTTGGTTAAGCTCATAGAATGGAGAAGCACGAAGTTTTCATGTAAGCACACTAGAGAAAGAAACAAATCAATCAAATCCAGATGAAATCAACAATAAACGAGAGTCATTCAAATTAGGGGCTTCATCTCAGCCCTAGCTAAAAGATTAGAAACTCATGGGCAGTAACATAGATTTAATCAGAAAGAAGAAAAACATTATTGGGAATAGGCACATCCCTTTAATTTAATCGGTTTTGGAGTAATCCTTTCCTTTCTTCCTCTTTCTCTCCTTTTAAACTTTCCTCTCTTTCTCCTTGACTCTGGATCTGTTCCCCAAGCTCTTCACGTCTTCCTCTTTTTATAGCTGCTGGAGGGGCGGCGGAAAGGCTGGAGTCGGTGGAAAGGCTTTCGCAGCAACAGCCACGTAACTCCTTTACGCAGCTAAATTCAAACGCAAAACAACACTACTTTTCTCGATCAGTTTCCAAAGAAACACTGTCCCTTGGGACATTTTTGAATGCTCTACACGATGGACTGATCAGATCTTCCATCTGATCAAATGTGGTGGGCCACAACCGCCTGAAAAATCGCTTTTCACGGACGTGCGTAAGCCTATGCACGTGACTGAACTGACATGATCGGTGGGCCCCACAGTAGTGTTTTCGAGGAAATTCACCCCTTCTATTGGATTCCTCTCAAAAAACCATTTGGGAAGGGGTAGTTTTGGGTGTCCATTGATGCAGCCCACAGAGTTTTAAACATACCGTCCATTCTGCGTTTTGAACGGTTAAAAAACCAATAACGTGATGTCTTCAAATTCTGTCAGCTAGGCGTGGGTTGTGGCTGCCCCAAGGAACGAATGAACGGTATGGATCAACAGTACAGACGATGGGTGGGGCCCACAACTGCAACCGATCATGGCATGTGCGGACGCTATTTCAAAAAATAGAATTTCCATTTTTTTTTGCGGAAGACGTCGGTCAAACCGACTTTGGCTGACTTGGCCGGTCCGGTGCATGCACGGGTGTACATGTACACAATGTACACACTGCACTAGGTGGGATCCACTGTAATGTTCTGGAGAAATATGCACCGTCCATCTGTTTTGTCTCCTCGATTAAGGGGTTGAGACCAAAGTTGAAGCATATCCTACTATCAGGTGGGCCTCACTTAATGAATTAAGGGGCTGATCTGGCCATTGGCCCACTTTTCACGATATCCAATGGTTGAAATTTAATATGTACAGTTAATTTATGGCCCCCAGGCCATGTATGAAGTTTCAGGCAGAATGGATGGTGGGAACCCTGTGGTCTTGCATTCTGGATCATTCTTGGGCCTTTTTGACGTGAACGGCTTGATTTCCTTTGATCCCTAGAGTGTAAATCCATCGATGTTGGTCCTCTAGAATCCGTTCCTTACTTTGGTGACTTCGGAGCATCAAATCCATGCTTTTAGTACTCCTTTTCAGTCAACGCTCCTGATTACTCCCTGCGACAAAAACACGATTAAAATATGGTATTAAGCATTATCATGTACGCGAAATCAGCTATTAACTGGGGTCTGATATACAATATTCGACCCTCATCATTAGGTAAGCCATGCCATAGGATAAAACCCTAACCCCAAATAGTAGGTAAGCTTGGATCTAACAGTATAACTTTACAATTCATAATAGGGTTTGATTCTAAGAAAACACGCACTCTTACCAACACCAGTTGGCAATTCAAAATATGAGGTGATGATTTCTTCCCCTTGAGCTTTACATTTTTCCATTAGCTTGAGTTATAGTTTTTATTTTAATTTATAATTGATATCTCCCTTTTTAAAAATTACATGTGTTAGCTGGTGGAAATTAAATTGCTATATTTCATGCTTAATGTTTACCTCTTGCATACTTATTTCATACTTGTGGATTAATTGTGGATTGCTTATGGAACTTAAATTGGTACATCAGTGGGAAACCCCCACCTATAATGTACACCCATACTTAGGATGTAACCTGACTGGTTGTGATTGAAATGGACCTTCGGCTTAGTGTTTATTGAGTGGTGGTCTAAATGGATCATTGATGTGGGCCTACCATCCAGGGTTGTCGTGTCTGAGTGCTTTTCAAGGATTGTATTTTATCGCATGGTTTTGATACTCGCCCTATGTGACTTATTTTGATATTGGCCCTACGTGGCTTTATTTGGTATTTTTCCTATATGGGTTCATTGTATTATTTGTGCAACCATGTGATGGTAAGCCCCATATACTAGATTGTGATTGGCCACTAGTCGATAGACTTCCATTAAACATCTTAAGATGGTAGTCTCATAGGCCGGGGGTGGTAGTCATGGGATATTATGCCTGAGCTGTCGGCCTACGCTGGGCTCTGAGCTCCCCATAGTGACCTTTGAGCTTATTAAACCTACTAGTTGTAAACGAATTAATAACGGTTGGGTTAATCATGCATACATTGCATTTGGGCGATGATGGGTGGTTAATTCTGGATGCTGTAGCACGTGCCTAATAGGATTTAGTTGGGGTATCGTTTCACTAGCTCTCAGACCATCGACTATCGACCTACTTTTGGTGAGTTTGGCACTACGCATATACTATGTACTTTTGCTGGTGACTGGCCACATTGCATGGGTTTTGCCCAAAACTAAAAGAGCATCCCCAGTTGATGTGCACTCATACATCCATGCATTTAATAAGATCGCATCATGTACTGTTTTGTATGTCTTGTATGTTTCATAACTATGCTTACCTAATGCAGCGGTGTGTAATCTTAAGGAAAATTCACGATGAGTTGGTCACTCATCCATCAAATAAATATAACCGTACAGGTAGCACAGGTGGCTTAACTGATTTTCAGGTTTGGGCTGATGAGGAGCCAGGTTCAAGTGCCAAGGTTGCATGACTATATCTACCTTGAGAAGTTGAGGGGTTTTGCGGCTCAAATTTACTTGCATTCTACTATTTCTCATGTATTGGATCAAGAAATTCTTGTATTTGTAAATTTTGAAGACATTGGTTTGTATAAGTCATTATGGGCAGCTTCTTGTATATTTGAATGATAATGAAATTTTTCTTTATGTTGATTTGTCCATACTATGCTTATCGACTTACTCTAGTAATTAAAAAATATATATATGTACACTCAAATTTGGCCATCATTTAAGGTTAACACTCTAGTTTTTGGGACACAGGTCATATCTCAGGTCCTGAAAAGTCGGGGTGTTACAGTTGGTATCAGAGCATAGTTTGGACAAACTTGTCCTTAAGAAATGACCTTATACAAACTTTAAATGTCTCAAGCTAGAATGTTTGAAACTAGAAATTTGAACCTAGGTGAATTTCCATTAGACTTAGAAGGATGATTGAGAATGTAGAAACTCAAACTTAGGTCCTCTTGAGAATTATTAGATCAATCAGTTGAACGTATGAGGAATCCCCTTAGAGGTAGGAGAGATTGAGAATATAGAGACCCAAAATTTTAGGTCCCTTAGAAAACTATTTGGATAGTCGTAAGACTTAGAAATGAACTTAGGATCCTTTTAAAATTTTTAGGTTCGCCATTTGAACTTAGTGAAATTCCCTTGGAATAAGAAATTTAAGACTTTAGATCCCCTTGGAAGTTTTATGTTAAGCCCTTATACCTTAAACTTATGTAGAAATTCCTTAGAAATGACTAGGATATTCGTTTGAAATTAAGTGTATTTCCTTAAAATTTAGGAAAGTTGGAAATATAGGTATCCAACATTCCAAGTCCCTTGAAAAGTTTTTGGTTTGGTCATTGAAAATTTGAACAAAAACTTTAGTCCCCATGAAAACCACCAAAACTATTGTCTAAACTTGGAAGCTAAGCTTAGGTATTGTGGGAAACAAGTGCCCACTATGACGCAAATGGGAATTATTATGAACACTCCTCGAACTTGACTCTCAATAAACAATCCTTAGAAAACTTAGAATTTGAACTTTTTCAAAATTTTCTTAAAGTTAGAAATAATATCGTGATAAGATTTGACAAACGAAATTAACTTGGAATTATAAGAATTTTCCTTAACCATCATATTGTACGTTTGATTGGACACAAGTGCTCCCTAAACTTAAGAATCGTACTAGGAATTGTAGCTTGGATTCCCTAATACGTTTCCTAAGAGAAAACATTTCCCTCAATTCCACCATGTGAAATTTATTAGAATCAGAATTATAGAATTTTAGCTGAATTTCCAACTTTAGACTAAGCATATTGGAATTTGATTTGAAACCCCAGGTAGATTCAGCAAAATTTTAAACTTAGGCTTCATGTAGGGATCGTGGTTCTGAAAGTTCTTGCATTGTGCTTAATCAAAGTGCGCAGCAAAAATGTAATGGCCACGTAGACTTACTATTCATGAGAATATAAAATTTCATGATATTTCCCATAGGTCTAGAATAATCAGGATCATGGACTGATGAAATCATGCTCAAGTAATGTGTACGTTGTTTGGTCCAAACTCCATATCCTAGTAAAATCTAATGGCCTCAATGCCCTGATCAGGCAAAAGATCCAGGTTTACCAGGATTTGAAAATGATACATAAAGTCCTTTGTTCTGCAGGCAAAGGATCGACGTATCGGGCTCAAACTCACTGTATCCATCTATCTATGTTAGCTTGAACACTGAAAGTGGAAAATTGTATCGTATCAAGGGAAAATTATCCCCAGAGAGTAAAAAGAAATAGAAAGGAGAGGCATAATAGTGTTATTAGTCACCACTTAAATGAACTTGTAATTGTAATAAAGGCAATAAGAAATTTTTTGATGCAGAAAAGCATTAGGACAATTCCTTAATTTTGGATCAAACTAGAATGGTTTCTAACACTTAGTAGAAATTAATATGCTAGACTAAACACTCAATGGTTTTGGCGAATTTAGATATATCTTGACAAGAATATATATTGCGATTCCACAATTAGGCATGTATGAGGTAGGGTACACCTTTAGGCAATCAAACTACTCGCGATTTGATAATCAGAACGTACATTACCAAATCTCGTTAGTAAAGCCTTCTTTAAGGGGGGTAGAGGGTAGTGACCCTTATCCTAGTAGCAAGTTATGAGCGCTTGCTTATACAAATAAACTTAGGACTGAAAACTAGCAGATGCATACGGACACTATAAGATAGATTGTCGTCCACATTCATAGGGGAAGTACTGAATTTTGGGGCGATATTCTCTTTAAGGGGGGTAGATTGTAATGCCCCATGTTTTTCAGTACATGGGTGTCACCAGGGGAGTCTAAATATGTTCCCACGTGTGTAGAAACACACGTAGTCATCCATGCACACCGACACCCAGAAATCCTCAATCCATTCATCTCAACTATCTTATATAACATTCATTCATACATTAAGCCATCCATTCGATTGATTTTCAAAATAGTCCAGACACATCTATTTTAGGATCCCAATCACTTCAATAAGAAAATCAAATCATCCAGTAATATTTCATAAGTATATATATATATATATATATATATGTATGTATATTTTTATTTGTTATATTATAAGTTTTACACAAACATAGATCAAAAGAGTATGGGTGTATTTTGATAATTCATTTATCAAATAAATAACGTATGAAAATGCACTTTAATAGAGTGATATGTATGTATTTAATGTATATAAGATATTATGAAAATAATATTATATTAAATGAACATAATGAATAATGATTTCACAACATAAAACCAAATTATAAATATCAATGTAGCATTAAATATCTTTCATGAGTATGTATACAAAAATCATTAGATACTTTAATAGAATTGTATATTATTTAACAACATTATTAAATACAAATATAATTTTATTAAACATGATATCGTACAATCTTCAATTCATTCATATGTATAAAATGATATTACATATTATGATTAATAAATATCTGATCAATAACATGTATATGGTGGGATGCTAATATTAAAATCTATATTCATATATGTGTATGAGATTCCAACCATTAAAATTATAAGTAATATATAATAGTAACAAAATTTACGTTAATATTAGTATTGGTTAGTAATATAAGATGAAAACCGCGCAAATGGCCCATTAGGGCCCTTTTAACCGTTGACGTCCAACTTCGGAATCATCCGACCACTAGAGTGACGAGAAACCACCATACAACTACAAATCACGTTGTGGGCCCCACCTGGACATTCATCGGCCTGATCTTTGATCCCGAGCCCTGCTTAGGGACTTCTAAATGGAATGGACGGAGTGAATTTTCCACAAACATCATGGTGGACCCCACACCTGCATCGCACTTGCACCACAGGGGATACACTCGCTGTGCACGGGTCCTGGGAGACCAGTCACCATGGGCTGACCCATGCTCTTTCCAAAAACAGAGAGTTTGCTCTCTCTCCCTGTTTTTCCAGCGGTCGTCGGACAATGTCTATTTGGGACATTCTATGGCCCATCATGATCATCGCCATGGATGATCTGAACTGTCCATCATGTGCATCCTTTAGCCCTGACCAAAACCCAACTGTTAAAACTAATTTTCATACACGTACGAACACAAGATCCTAGCTGCAATCCAATCCTGTAAACACACCATTTCCAAAAGAGGAAACTGCTCTCCCAGCTAGCTCAGCAATCTGCGTGAGCTGCTCTTACGCCATCTCAACCCTCCATCCTAGAGAGATCTCAGCCGTCCAAACCCGTTTCCACATTAGCAAAAGCAAAGTCATAGCCATTTAAAAAAAAAATGGCCGAGAGTTTCAAGCTCGAACCCATCAAGAAATCGGCATCCAAGCTTCACTCCAACCATTCACTTATCTTTATTACAAGCCTATAACCCTCCCATGCTGACGGAATGAAGAAAGGAACAATGGGGGAGAATCTGCCATTAATGGCATTCATCCTCTCCACCGTTCCAAACCGAGCCAAGCTCGGTTTGGGATGCTGTTTTCGGGTTCCACCATCTGGTGATGGTGTTGGGGACAGAAAGAGAAGAAAAGAGAAAAGAGATAGAAAGGAAAAAGGTGGGGAGAGTTAGGAAGAAGAGGAAAGAAAGAAGCAGAAGAAGGGGTGTACGACTGCCTCGTTGCACTGCATTGAAACTCGAACCGGGTCGTGCCGCTGAGCTGCCTAGTCTGTTAAGTCGAACTGCACCTAAGGTAAGTCCAATACCCTCCGGACCCTTAAGAAATAAAAAGAAAGAGAGAAGAAGGGAGGGAGAAAAAGAGTCGGGCAGAGTGCAACCGAGCTGCATGCGCAGGGGACCACACAATAGATTTTAGTGAGCCACACCAAGTAATGTTGTGGGCCACATTTAGACCGTAGTTGGGATAGCAACTGCTGGGCTGGATCAGTCTAACCCAGCCCTTTTTTGGCTATCAACGGACGTTGTTGCTGGGTCCCAGCCACCGAGCTGTGCTGATAGATGGGCCGAGTGTAGCCCATAACCTGGGTTGTGGTCTGGACCAAGCCCAGCCATGTTGTGGGTCGAGCAGTCGGCTGCACCTGAGCATATAGCTCAATGGGCCACCTTTGGGACCACAGGCCTGGGCTGAGCCCAACCCAAATTTTGGGGCAACAAAGGGTGGCTGCGACTAGGCTTGAAACAGTCCAGCCCAGCCCAGACTTTGGGCCATCTGTGCGAAACAAGGTGTCGGGCAAGACCTGGCAAAAGTTGGGCCCAATTTGGGCCATGGTGTTGGAAATTTCGGGCCCAATGTAGGCCACTTGTTGGGACAGAATTTGATGGGCCTGTTCACTCTGATGCGGGCCTAAATAACCTTATTCTTGGGATCCTTCAAATCCACACTAGGCCCATTTTAATGTATCATTGCTATTGTTATTATTAGGGTTATTAATATTAACAATGATTAGCCATTAGTAAGTTATTCATGCTAAAACTAGTTAGTATAAACAAAGTTGCAATTATCGTATAGTAGTATTCTATTTATCGCTCTTAAATATTATCACTAATGGTAGATTAAAATATTTACTGTCATCATGACGATTATTATTATCATGTACCTAATATTGATTACATTGCTAATATTAATAGTGGTTTTACAATTATTGATATTACTAACGTCGCGGTTAACCTTACATCAATTAGCGTTCAACCCTATGATCCAAGTCTAGGACTAAACTCTATGATGAAAACCTAGATGTACATCAATGCACTGTTTGCGCTAACATTAGTCATTATAAATAAATTACCTTTAATGATATTAGTGTAGTATCCATCACCTGAAGATATTATCATAAAAACAAAGTAGACTACACTACTACATTGTAATGCTTAGTGTTACCATGGTCACAAATATTAGTTATATCATTAACATTAAATTGTAACTAACCATATCATGACATTTTGTTTGAGCTTCACATAAGCCCTAACTCCTAGAGTGAAACCCTGGAACTTAGATAACCCAAGCCTTAGGATAAAACCCTAACCCTAGATTGTAAGTAAGCTTGGATCTAACGGTACAACTTTACAATTCATGATAGGGTTTGATTCTAAGGAAACACGCACTCTTTAGCAACACCGGTTGGTAATTCAAAATATGAGGTGATGATTTCTTCCCCTTGAGCTTTCCATTTTCCCATTAGCTTAAGTTATAGTTTTTATTTTAATTTATAATTGATATCTCCCTTTTTATAAATTACATGTGTTAGCTGGTGGAAATTAAATTGCTATATTTCATGCTTAATGTTTACCTTGCATACTATTTCATACTTATAGATTAATTGTGGATTGCTTATGGAACTTAAATTGGTACATCAGTGGGAAACCCCCACCTATAAATGTACACCTATACTTGGGATATAACCTGACTGGTTGTAATTGAAATAGACATTCAGCTTAGTGGTTATTGAGTGATAGTCTAAATGGATCATTGATGTGGGCCTACCATCCAGGGTTGCTGTGTCTGAGTGGTTTTCAAGGATGGTATTTTATCGCATGATTTTGATACTCACCCTATGTGGCTTATTTTGATATTGGCCCTACGTGGCTTTGTTTAGTATTTTTCCTATATGGGTTCGTTGTATTATTTGTGCAACCATGCGATAGTAAGCCCCTTATACTAGATTATGATTGGCCACTAGTCGATAGACTTCCATTAAACATCTTAAGACGGTAGTCTCATGGGCCAAGGATGGTAGTCATGGGATATTATGCCCGAGCTGTCGGCCTACATTGGGCTATAAGCTCCTCGTAGTGACCTTTGAGCTTATTAAACCTACTGATTATAAATGGATTAATAACGGTTGGGCTAATGATGCATATATTGTATTCAGGCGATGACGGGGTGGCTAATTCTGGATGTAGCACATGCTTAATAGGATTTAGTTGGGATATCGTTTCGCTAGCTCTCAGACCATAGACTATCAACCCACTTTTGGTGAGTTTGGCACTACACATGTACTATATATTTTCGCTAGTGACCGGCCACATTGCATGGGTTTTGTTTAAAAGCCAACTGGATGAGCATCCCCAGTTGATGTGCACTCATACATCCATGCATTTAATAAGATTGCATCATGTACTGTTTTGTATGTCTTGTATGTTTCATAACTATGCTTACCTAATGCGGCGGTGTGTAATCTTGAGGGGAATTCACACTGAGTTGGCCACTCATCCATAAAATATATATAGTAGTACAGGTAGCACAGGTGGCTTAAGTGATTTTCAGGCTCGAGCTGATGAGGAGCCGGGTTCAAGTGCCAAGGTTACACGATTGTATCTACCTTGAGAATCTGAGGGGTCTTGCGGCTCAAATTTACTTGCATTCTACTATTTCTCATGTATTGGATCAAGAAATTCTTGTATTTATAAATTTTGGAGACATTAGTTTGTATAAGTCATTATGGACAGCTTCTTGTATATTTGAATGATAATAAAATTTTCCTTTATATCAATTTGTCCATACTATGCTTATCTGCTTACTCTGATAATTTTATATATATATATATATATATATATATATATGTACACTTGAATTTGACCATCCTTTAAAGTTAACACTGGGGTTTTTGGGACACGGTTCATATACTCGGATCCTGAAAAGTTAGGGCATTACATCTAATCAGGGATAAATGTTTGTAGGGTTTAGAGATGAGAAAATTGTTAGTGCACCTTGTTTGTCAATAATGTGTCACGCCCCAAACCCAAAAATCGGATTCACAGGAATCCCGATCGCCGAATCTGGTGCCAACAGCCTTTATAGTACCCCATTCTCAACTCCCAGTGCCGATATGCCAGGTTCCAATCCTGGGATCCTACAAGGAGGATTTTCAAATGTACATTTGTCTCATAAGAAGCATAACCACAAGCATACCCAGTTCATAAAGGCAACATCATCATCACATATCCACTAATATAATCAATTGAATATAATGTTAAAAGGGAAATACATATATCGAAATGAAAACTCCAGAAGACAGTTGCACGCTATGAGCTTAACGCTGTTGCAACCTAACACCACCTGCATGCATCTATCGTGTATATGCTTATAGAAAGCTTAGAGGGTGGTGCAAGTGTGTGTAAGGTAAGTGCCAAGTATATAATGAAGCACATGAATCATACATCATCAGGATAAATGGAAATACTAACAAGATCATGGATCATACAATATCAAAGTAAGTGGAAATATACTGGTAAGTCCATGAGTGTTATCAGTCATACCAAGGCTATGCGATACAAAACATAATAAGACAATAACAGATGCTAAAGATACAATGCAATATGCAAATCCTGACAGGCCACAAATACCATCAACCTTATCTAGGCCATATAAGTGCAAAAACATAATAACCCAAAATGTTAAGTACTGCGGATGCAATGTAATATGCGGTGCGAATGAAATGACTATGCTGGAATGTGAAGTCGGGATGATAGTACGTAGTATCGCAGGCTACGAGGTCCACCACAAGGAACTTCTATCCAAACCAGTCCCATACCTAAATTTGGATAGTTCGACTCAATGTGGTAAACTCCTGATCTCAGGTTAGTCACGCGCCCAACCGAAATCCTGGCCATGCGAAGGTATACGTAACAAATAGTTACACACCACTAGCCCGAGTGGATAGTGAATGAATGAATGGATATGCAATTCCTGCTCAATAAGTCTACATATCAGTACGGTTGCTCTCTGGGAAAATCACCGGGGTCTATTACACTCACACCGACTGCCTCCTTCCTAGCTAAACAACCCAGCGAGCGGAATAGACCTCACTATCCGCCTGACCAGTAGTCTGTCAATACCTACCCGGCTCGTCGATAGCGGACCCATTTATGAGCTGGTCATACTCAGCCTAGCTTACAGCCCCCTCACTCGGGCAGATAAGGCTACACCCCCTCCCAACCGACCACAACAGAGTGAGGGACGCGGCCTACTGGTATTCGACACTCGGGCCCTCATGTTCCACTTGGTCTAGACGTTGGGGCACCTCCTAGCCTCGGAGATTCTAGGATTTTCACCCAAGGACATCTTAAGTGCCCACAGTGCTAGAACTAAGTATTTTTGGTGTCCCATTTAGCCATCCACGATGTGCCTGTAGAGGCTACGACCCTGATGTCGCTAGAGCGTACAATGATCAAGTCACACATATGCGAGATGCATGAGTCATACCGTACAATCATGCAGCAATCTTGCGCATACCATGCACTCATGTGGGGCGCTCCGTCTTATAAGGAGTCCTGTAAATGTTTCAGCCCAATGGCTTAAGCTATGATCAAACATTCCTCATATCAAGCATACATATGATGCGTATGACATGATGCATGGAATTATACTAAGTATGTTATAAAGTGAAGAACTATCCTCGTAACGAAGATGGGCCTAGACGGCCTACACGTACAAGTATGGGCCTATCAATGGGCCCTAAGGAGAGCGACAATGCGGACATTTAACCAACATCATCCTTACAATGTGAACGTCAAACCAACATTGTTCCCTAGGCACGGCCCACCACAAACATCATTCATAAACCATGGTGGAATGACATTACAATGGGCCTTATGTATATCCCATTGGGCCTCGACCCATGGGCCTCCAATACATCAAATGAGCCTCATAAATATCAAGGTGGGCCTCCTCAAATGAGCCTTAACCCATGGGCTCCAAATACATCACAATGAGCTTCAACCCATGGGCCCTAATACATCACAATGGGCCTTCACCCATGGGCCCCAAAATACATGATAGGTGGGCCCTACACCTGGGCCTCAAAACACACAACAGGTGGGCCCCGCTCATGGGTTAAAGATACATCCTAATGAGTCACATGTATATCAAAGCGGGCTCCTCGATTGGGCCACAAAAATACATCAAAGTGGGCCTGACGGATGGGTCATAAAGTATATTAAGGTGGGCCTCATAGATGGCCACAAAACGCATCAAAGTGGGCCTCAATGGATGATCATATCACGGAGTGGCCCGCCATGATGTGTTTGAGATCGAACCAATTCATAAGTTAACATAGAGCTAGATGAAGTGGAAGCAAAATATAAGCTTAACTGGAAGCTAATGTGGCTCCTAAGAAGTTTGAACGGTGGATGTCACTGTCCCCACTATTTTCAATGGTGGGATCCACTTGAACTTAAGACCTGACTTATTTTTATTCTCAAGCCTTAAGACAGGCTTTCAAAATGGTTTAACGGCTTGGATGTAACACATGCATCATGGTGGGTCCCATAGGTGGATGGATATGACTCATTCTTAGCTTATGCCCAAAAATGAGCTTGCAAATGGATTGACGGTTTGGATGCAACACATGCATCATGGTGGGTCCCACCGTCCAGGTGTAGACGGTGTGGACAGAACACATACATCATGGGGTCCACTAACCGTCCAGCAGCCCAGCAAAACGGCTGGACGACATGGTAAAACACATACATTTAGGTGGGTTCCACCGTCCACTTAGACGGTGTGAATAAGACACATACATCACTGTGGGTCCCACGTGGGGCCCACCATAATGCTTATTTGTAATCCAACCCATTGGTAAGGTCATGGACCTGGATGAAAAGGAAAAACAAATTTCATCTTCATCCAAAACTTCTGTGGCCCATAAAAGGGTTTCAAGGGCAGACGTTTAATCCCATTGTTTCCTCTGATGTGGGCCACCTGAGCCGTGTATACCGCTGATTTTTGGGGTGGGGCCCACTGCCCTAAGGGCCAACAAGATGGATGGTGTGGATATTCCATATACATCATAGTGGACCCGTGGCCTCTGCTTCGTCTACCCCGTAGCCGTGTCATTTGGTGTTACTGCGTCTCGACAAGAGATGCCACTTGATGCATGGTTTTATTTTATTTATTTTTTTCTAAAAACCTGTTTTCTCAAGGTTTTTTGCACATGGGGCCCGCATCCTCAAAATCCACCCCAGTCATTGGATTTTATGGCCCAAGACAGACTAAACGAGCCCAATATTTGGGGTATTTTATTGTATAGAAACATCAGGAGGGTATTTCAATGATAAGCATGCAGTTTGCTATGCTATGGCCTGCCCGAAAGTTAGATTGGTCCCATTTTTCAGTTCAACGCCTAAAATGGTATGGGGAAAAGGATGGATGACGTGGATTGAATGCATACATCAATGTAGGGCCTATACAAGTGGCCCTCTCCAAAGCCCAAAAAAATATCAAACAAATATATTTGTTTTTCCCAGTTCACGTCTAAACGCTGGACGGTTCTGGGCTTAACAAATACATTTAAGGTGGGCCCTGCTTAGGTGGGCCACCACATGGATGGGTGGTGTGGAACAACATATATACAAAGTGGGCCCCACCTACAAATGACTTGGATCAAATACATGCCTTATGGTGGGGTCCATCCTGGTGGGCCACACGGCCATATCATCACACGAAAACATGAAAAAGAGGAGGAGAGAGAGAGATAGAGGGACACACATGCATGGAGGGCTCTGCCACTATGAGCCCTCCCATACATCCAATCATACATCAATCGGGTCCCATTGCATGTGGGCCCACCAAATCAAAAATCAATGGTGGAGATCCCTTCTCCACTAAAATGAAAGGTCTAGATGACCTCATTCAACTAAGAAAGTAAACATCACGATGGGGTCCATGGAGAATGGCCCCATCATGGAATGACTATGAGGATCAAGGTGGGTCATCGGCCACATCTTAGGGTTCAAAGTGAGATCCACACCATTGATTAGTAGGCCTCACTTGGCGCATCATAAAAATATAAAAACTAGCCTATAGGAGCACCCACCATTCAATCTTCTTAGTCCGTTGGAAAGCCGATCTCTTTGTGTTTCTCTTTGATAGAGGGTGATGAGGTTTGAATGGCTAGGATGATAGATCTAGGGAGAGGAAGTGGGCCACACAAACTCACTTTCTCACATGGAAAACCATGGATGTCCACACTCTTTTCTCTCTTTGGTGTTGCTTAGAAAGTGTGAAGAGAAAGGGAGAGAGAGAGAGAGAGAGAGAGAGAGAGAGAGAGTTGTAAGGGAGAGAGTGATGGGTGAGGTGATGGTGTACTTGACATGTATGGGTGTGTAAGAGAGAGGGTGAGAAAGAGTTGACTTAGTGGTTGCTTGACTTGGGGAGAAAGAAAGCATTGATTAATTTATTTGAGTGATTGATTGATGGGACATATTATAGAGATTCTCTTGGGATTGCAAACGCACGGCGTTTTCTTTGAAATAAACATCGGCCTACATCTCCAGGCTAGGGTATCGAATCAGTGCGTAAGACGCAGCGTTGGAACAGCGGCGACGGTTCGGTCGCGATAGTACAAGTCTCAGATGAAGCTGACTCAAATTTATAGGATACGACTTAGGGTCACGCGCAAACATCGATTATGGGTCACAGGTTATTGGACTTCAACGGAAAGGATTGCGGGAGTCGATGGAACAATACAGACTAGGATACAGGTCTTACATAATGTGAGTCATTCTGTCAGAGAGTCGGTTAAGCCCTTAAAGCTGAAGACCGAAGACACAAGAGGACATGAGCATCAGGAAGTAAAAAATAGGTAAATGAGGTGCCTTGGTGACCCTAACCCTTGACCCAAAATAACTTCTTGAACCTCTAGATTATCCTAACCCTATAGGTAAATCTTGTTGATCATCCCTTAGCCTTATAAGCTTAACTCGAACATAATAAGTAAGGCTATAAAAGCTATAAAGCTACTGTGAAATTGTATGCCCAAACCATCAACTTTTGAGTGGTCCTTGATTTCATTGACAGGCTGTCGATGGGATTAGATCCAATCGAAGTTCCACTTAATCAAATCAATCAATGAGTCCAACAACCATCAGAAAAAATTTTAAACTTTCTCTATGGAATCAACACATTGTTTGATCTCATTGACAAAGCCGTTTTATAGCTATTGCAAATTGGTTTCTTATAAAATGGCATTCAGTTCATGGTCTGTGGATGAGTTTTTGGCGTAATAGAAGCCTAGGTAATTCTGTGTTCATATCTCTCATCCTAAGTCTCTAAACCAATGAGTTTTAAGTCATCTTCTTTGATATTAACAATCTAATGCAGATTCCAACCTCTACCTTGGAGAGGAAATTGAACTCTATTTTTTAAAGATTAGACCCAACCATATTGGTATACCCTTTATCTAAATCATCTAGAAGACATATCTAAATGAATCCCCTAGGAATTACAACATTCCATTAGTTGTAGGAGATTCACCTAACCTCTCATCACATTGCTCACTGCAAAGGAACATCACATGCAAGGTGTTTGATGTTAGAGTTGAAGCATTGGCAACACATTGGCATCAATAATCGGGAGAACAGAAGGAGAATTGATTGAAGCATAGAAGAGTATCGATCATGCAACCCGAGAAGGTGCTATAAAATGAGCTCAATCCGACAAGTAAGGTTGTCATTTGTAGAGTCCATATACACTCATAAATTGTGTATGATTGCGTGTAAGAGTTTGATTAACAAACTCGATTAGATTCTTGTATAGGACCTAAATCAAGTCCTTATGTAGGCCATAAACACGGGTTTGTGCATGTAGGTTCTTATTTAGGACCCATGTTTATGGTGAGCCTATAAAAAGCCACATAAATCTTTAAGGGAGTCGATCCTTGTGTAGGATTATAAATATTAGAGGTGAACCTGATTTAAAACGTCCGATGGTAAAATCAGGTACACTCATGAGTTGAGTGAGTCAGCTGGGAGAGGAGTAGGGAAATTGAACCACTATACATGCTCGTGTTTGTGATTATCTTTAAGCACTTGTTTAATTATTCTTATATGATTTATTGATGAATTAGATGTATACATGATTAGATAAATGTTACGATTTGATAGTTAACACATCCCACACATTCATGTACACTATCTTGTTTACAGACTAGTTGCTTGAATGACATATCTATTGTAGTCTATGTGATTGGACCCACTATCGGATTGAAGCCTTAATGTTAAATTGTTTTACTTAGTTTAACTGGCATATTAGTTTAAGTAAGCAATTAAATTTTAATTGGCTAAAATTTTATTTGGTCCTAATCACCCCCCAGGACATAGCCTTCCTTCTATTGCTCCACTTAGATTCCGCGCATAACCGTGGTATCATATCCTGTAACCCCCCGAATTTTCTTGCCTAAGTCTATGCTCATCCCGAGAATTTTAGGCGTTAATTTTTTGTATGTAATGCTTAGACCGTGTGATTCAATGTCAAATTACACACCTCATTCGTAAATGTAGATATTCATTAGAGTAAAATCAATTGTATTTATTATTCCATTAGAGTAAAAAGAGTTTAACTAATTTTTCAATGCCCTCTCAATGGGAGCTTATTACATTGTCTTAAAGTAAGCAACAGAAAAATAAATAAAAGCAAATTGTGTGCTATTCTTTTTCTCTATTTGAAACATATCTTCCATAGAACGGTCATCGTCTGTATCATCAAGCTGTAATTCACCTGCAACATATGTATTATTGGAGAGGGTCAATGCCCTACTCATAGTGATGGTTATCTTTTAAAGTTTAAAATGATTCAAGTGATTTATAAGAATAAAACAAGGGTCCCGATACATCTCATACTCCATAAATACAAGTGGTATCGATATGCACAACTATTTTACATGAAATACATGCCTAGCAAAGTATGTGCATTCCATCACATGCAGCGATCATCACAATGGTTATGCACATTACTTTTTAATACAGAAATTTCTCTTTTTTTCTCTGATTAGTTAATTCCTTTCACAAGGATTTATGGTGAGGATTTAAGGGATGAATAATGATTGAGAGTCCCACCTAATGGCTGCCTTTAATCTTGTTTTTAGGGCCCTCTTGTGTTGTCCTGGTTTTGGTTCAAAATGAAGAAGAAGATGCATGCTATCATGGCAGATTCTACTTAGGGTTGTACATGAACCGAGTTATCTCAGTTAGCTTGCTTGACTCAACTCAAAAAAGCTCAATTCGACTTGGTTTGAAACTAAGCTTGAGCTGATTTTTGGAGCTTAAAAAAATTTCGAACCGAGTTTGAGCTTGCCCGAGCTCAGCTCAACTCAGATCAAACCCCAACTCAGATCGAACCAGTTTGGTGGCTCGGTTACTTTGATATTGATGTTGCTCACGAAGTGTTTGATGAAATGACACAATGATGTGTCGGCTAGTGGTAAGGGAGGTATGTATATGAAACAAATACCATTTTTTCTTGATTTTGATGTTGCCTACAAGGTGTTTGATGAAATACTTATAATGTTGTTTTACATACAACAAGAAATGGGAAGTGCACTCCATGTGTTTGTTAAAATGCCAGTCAGGCTCGAGGTCCGAGCCAAGCCGAGTTCGAGCTGGGGTCAACTAGCGGTCGAGCCAAGTCGAGCTATGCCAAGCTCGACTTGTGTACACCTCTAATTCTACTCCATTGTGTTTTCCTTCAAATGGGACTTACTGAATAGTCTAGATTGAGCAATGGAAGCTCGAGGATCCTAGAAATCAGATGTCTATAGCAATTTAACCGGTCGGTTCCACAAAACCTTGTGGCGAACTCTTTTCGTGCGATTTCACAACCAAGCCTGATAATCTTGCATTTCCAACGTGACGAGATTCTTCGAACTTCCTCATGTCTTTATTGCTGGAATCAAAACTCCCTTATTTGACGATTGGACGGTCTGGATCAGCAAAAGATCGGAAGTAGAGGTTTATAGTGGAAGAACTCATGCGCACGCCTTCTTTAGGTGTTGTTACAGCGGACGGGCATCTCTAACGCCTGGTTAGAGTTGATTCCTCCTTTAATGAGGTTTGGACGGTCAATATTGGATAGAGGAGTCGAACAAGAGAGTTCTGATGGGATAACTCTTCGCGGATGCAAGCTCTTCAAGCACTTTTACGGCGTGTAGGAGTTTCACACTTCCAGTTTTGTTGTATGCAATAGGTAGGGTCCATTGTGATGATTTCTTCGGGAATATGGAGTTAATCTGAGGCTTATCTTGAAAGTTCTCTTAGTGAGTGTCGAAACAGACTTAATCTCAATTAACGGTCCACGCTTATTGATCAGTGCCCAAGTTTGGAAGAAATTTATAGTCAAGATAAGTAAACAATTGGACAAAGTTTGGTGTTCGGTCGAGGGTGGAAACGGCCTAAATATGAAATTTCACCTATTGTACCAAAAGAAAGGAACTGACTTCAACATTCAACGGTGTAAAATTATAGATTGGGTTCTAAATTTTATATGATCTAGTACTCATATGAGGACAAAGTGTGGTCCAAGTTTAAGTTGTGATGGACGGCGGGAAGTGCATAATTTAGAAGGTCCAAATTTAGAAAGAGTTGATAAGCCCTGAAAGGATAACTTCATGCCTAAGGAAAAGCCTATCAAAGCGGGATCTTCATATTTCACACTTGGTCTATATGATGGGCAATCCAAGTCGTTCATATGAAGGGAAATATCCTAATACGACTATCCACGAGCTTTCCTCACTCGATGGACACCAAAATCGACTATTAAGGGGCTGATTTGTCAATTGGGCCGTTTTACAATGATCTAAGGGCTAAAATTCATTGTGTATTGTTAAATTCTGATACATAAGCATGATATAAAATTTCACATCAAACGGGTCATGAAAACCATGTGATTTAGAATTCGACGGTTTAGGTCAATAGCATTAAGTATTTACGATTTTGCCTTCTTTTATTTCTCCAACTTCCACCATCCATAACGCCGAACTACACCATTCGAAAACATTTAAAGTTGGTAGGCATTCTTTACTTTTCATGCTCTTTCCATCACCCCAATTTAGGGCTTGATCTCTTATAGATGACCAAGATGCCTTTTTAATGGGCTATACTACCCCATGGTCTAAATCAATGCTTTCATACCTCTAATAGAGAAGTTAGCCAGTAGTTGTGGATATAACTTATGATCTTCGAACTGAGAAGTTTATTCCAATATTTGGGTGGCCTGTTTGGAGGATCCAAATATGATGGACGGTCAGATGGCTGGCACTCTAACCCTACATGTAGGTGGATGTATGTTAAGTTTCATAATTGAATGACACAAAGTGGGTTTCTGAAGTGATTAAAAGGTAGAAGATGTATATCATTAGCTTCAAGTGACTTGTTCACATGTGTAAGTTCCTCATATTGCAGTTCTGATGGTGGTTTAAGCATATTCATAGGTGGTGAACTAGATGAATGGATTGAAATCTCAATTTGATATGTGTACGAGTAGATGTAGAGATTAAGCAGTTACTTTACTATGATCGGGTGGTCCAATATCAGAGTGGACGGTCAGATATCTTTACCTAACAGTGAATAGTTGATTGAGCGGTTAGTTATGATGAACGGGTAAGAATACTTGGATATATGATGGTTTGTCTTACCAATTGATGGTCAGATGACTTAATATATGAATGAAGATGATTCCCGACATAATGTTAGGATTGGCTAAATTGGTATCATACACATGTACATACTAAGTTAAATTTCATGGTAACACTTGAGAACTTTCAATATTCAGATATTTGATGGCACGCCCCAAGAATCCCTATCTTCAAATCCGGTGCCGACAGCCTCCGTAGTACCCCATTCTCGGCTCCTAGCATCCATACGCCAGATTCCGATCCTGGGATCCTATAAGGAGGATTCTTTTTTGTACATTTGACTCATAATAAGCATAACCACAAGATTACCCAATTCACAAAGGCAACATCATCATCACATATCCACTAATATAATCATTTGGGTACAATGCTGAAAGGGAAATACATAAATTAAAAATCAAGCTCCAAGAGACCGCTGCACGCTCTGAGCTCAACACTGCTGTAACCTAACATCACCTGCACGCATCTATCGTACATAAGCTTATAGAAAGCTTAGAGAGTGGTGTAAGTGTGTGCACAAGGTAAGTGTCAAGTATTCAACGCAATGTCATAATCATACAATGTCAAAATAGGTGCAAGGTCGTGAATCATATGTTATCATAATAAGCAAAAATACTGACAAGTCCATGAGTCAAACAATATCAGAATAAGCAATACAGATTAACTATACAAATGAGGGACAATATTAGAATACGCGATATAGAACAACTATACAAATGAGGAACAATATCAGAATACGCGATATAGATCAACTATACAAATGAGGAGTCATAAAGAGTCAACTATTAGATGTCGTATCTAAACCATATAAATGTAAAAAACAGGTAACCCAAAATGTCATATGCCGCGAATGTAATACAATATGCGGTGCGAATGAAATGACCATGCTAGGGTGTGAAGTCGGGATGATAGTACATAGTATCGCAGGCTATGGGGTCCATCATAAGAGACTTCTATCCAAACCAGTCCCATACCTAAATTTGGATAGTCAGACTCAATGTGGTAAACTCCTGATCTCATGTTAGTTACGCACCCTAACCGAAATCCTGGCCATTGCGAAGGTACACGTAATAAATAGTTGCACACCACCATCATGAGTGGATAGTGAATGAATGAATGAATGAGTATACAACTCCTGCTCAATAAGTTCACATTCAGTATTGTTCATCTCTAGGATCATCACCCAGGTTTAGTACACTCCAAATGGTACTGCCCCTCTCCCAGCAGCACAGTCCAAGTGAGCGTAAAAAACCTCACTATCCGCCTGGCCAATAGTCTGCCAATACCTATCCGGCATGTCGATAGCGGATCCATTCACGAGCTGGTCAAACTCAGCCTAGTAATGCCCCCTACGCTTGGTCAGGTAAGGACACACCCCCTCCCAACAGACCACGACACAGTGGGAGACGCGGCCTCCTAGTATTCGGCTCTCAGGCGCTCATGTGTCCAGTCGATCTCGACATTGGGGCGTCTTCTGGTACCAAGAAGGTTTAGGGATTTTCACCCAGGGTCATCTATGACAGCTCATGCTAGAATAAATTTTTGGTGTCCTATCTGGCCATCCACGATATGCCTGTGGAGGCTATGACCCTGATGTCACTAGGGCGTACGATAATCATAATGCAAGATGCATGAGTCATACAATATAGTCATGCATCAATCTTGCATATACCATGCGCTCATGTGAGGTAGCCTCCACCTATCAGGGAGTCTCATAATAACATACTCAATGACATATGCGATGATCAACCACATCTCATAATAAACATGCAGATTATGCATATGGGCATGTATCATGATGCTATGCTATCATGTACTCATAACCGGTATTAATAACCGGCATCAACAATTTGCCTTGATAATGTGGACATTTAACCAACATTGCCCCCAAGGAATGGTCCACATGAAGCCTAACATATAGTAGACCCATAACCCCACATAAGGGCTAAATATACAACACCCTGGGCCTCACTCAAGAGCCTAATACACATCACGATGGGCCTTTCACATGGGCCTAACATACATCACAACGGGCTCCATCGCCTGACCCTCAAATGCATCACAATGGGCTTCAACACATATACCTCATATTCTCACATTAGGCCTTAAACACGGGCTGGATATACATCACAATGGGCCTCAAAATAGGTTTAATACACATCACAATGGGCCTTATTACATAGACCTCCTATTCACATTAAGCCTTAAACATGGGTTGAATACACATCACAATAGGCCTCAATTATGGGTAGCGTATATATCATATAGGTCTCGACAATCGGCCTCGGCATTCGAAATTGGCCTTAACAATTGGAATCGACACTCTGAATCGGCCTCGATACTCGGCCTCTTATACATCAAATGGGCCACGACAATCGAAAATCGGTAAATTGGCCATGTCAATCAAAATCGGCAACCGGTCACATAGTTGGCCTTGATCGCTAATCGGCAATCGACCATGACAATCGAAAATTGATCAATAATTGACCTTGATCGATTATTGGCAATCAGTAATCAGAAGTCGGTAAATTGGCCACGTCAATCGCAATCGGCCTCAAGACGGGGATTCATAGATGGATGACCGCTGATGGTTCAAGCAAAATCAATGGGGCCCATTCATTTGAGGTAACCCACTAGAGGATGATGAAAATGAGCCTATCCAGGCCTAAAGGAAGGTCACAATATGGACATATAACCATCACTACCCATCAATGTGGACATTTACCAACATTGCTCCCATTGAGTGGCCCACATATAGCCAAACGTATAGTAGGCCCGCAACCTCACACAAAGGCCTAATATACATCGATTAGGCCTCATATAAGGGCCACATACCTGGGCTTATATACATCACAGTGGGCCACATCTTATGGGCCGGAAATACACCTCATTGGGCCTAACCAAAAGAGTCTCAGATACCATACCAGGCCTTGTCATATGGGTCATAATTACATCATAATAGGCCTCATATCTGGGCCTCAAATATACATCACAACGGGCTACGACCCATGGGCCTCAATATACATCAGTTGGGCTGCATCAATGGCCGTACCAATGCACAATAGGTGGGCTCTACACATGTAGTAAATGGGCCCCCACCAGATGGTTGACGTGGATATAGGATGCAAACATCAGGTGGGTCACACATCCCATAGACTGTGTTGGATCAGGCATACATCATGGTGGTCCCCCGTCCCTAGACGGCGTGGATGAAATCATATATTAAGGTGGACCACACGTCCATCGAGTGGACAGACAATGAGAATACAACGCATCATGGGCCTAATGCATATCACAATGGGCCTTATACATATCAAGATGGGCCTCAACGGATGGGCCATAACTATATCAAGATGGGCCTACTCAAATGGACCTGATATATATTAAGGTGGGCCTCAACAATGGGCCACAAATACATAAGATGGGCCTCCTCACCTGGGCATTATATGTATTCCAAGGTGGGCCTCAATGGATGGCCACAAATAAATCAAGATGGGCCTGATCATACATCCCAAAAGAAAATCATATTTGAGGATCATTGGACCATACCACAAATAGTAACGGAGATAATAATTTTTATGGTTAAATAAACCACAGAGCCCATAAGGTCATAAAGACCTGGATTTAAGAGGGGAAAACAAACAAATTTCCTACTGATCCAAATCTTCTGCACTCCCAAAGGATTTCAATGGTAGACATTCAATCCTCACTGTGCAGTGTGGTCCACTTGATAAATCGATCTATCTTATTTTTGAACTCAAGCCCTTAAATGAGCTTTTAAAATGGTTAGACGACTTGGATGCAACACATGCATCAAGGTGGGTCCCATAAGGATGGACTGTGTGGAGGGAACACATACCTCAAGGAGGGTCTCACACGTGTCGCCAAGGTGGGCTCCACATGACCTGCCATGTCACAACAGCCATATGGCTAGTGTGTGTGGCACACCTGCCAATCCAAACTCAACACAGGTGGGTCCCACGTGGGGCCCACCATAACGTTTATTTTCCATCCATCCATTTGTTGATAAGGTCACATGGACCCTTTAAAATAAATTTTATATTTATCCAAAACTCTTGGAAATCTAGAGGGGTTTCAATGGCAGACACTCAATCATCACTGATTTTTACTGCATGGTCCACTTGATAGGCAAATCTGCCTCATTTGCCTCAAGCCCTAAGGCTAGCTCGCCACTAGATGGACGGTTTGGATGTAACCCTGCATCAAGTGTGGGGTCCACTGGCCGTCCAACAATCTAGCAAAATGGTTGGACGGCATAGATACAACGCATACATGGTGGGTTCCACCCTCCACAGCCGTGGACGATGGGAATAAAACACATACATCACTGTGGGTCCCACATGGGGCCCACCATAATGTTTATCCACAATCCAACCCGTTGGTAAGGTCACACGTACCCACATGAATAGGAAAAACAAATTTCATAATGTTCCAAAACTTCTATGACCTAGAAAAAGGGTTTCAATGGCAGGCATTAAATCCCATTGTTTTCGACTGTGTGGGCCACTTGATTTCTAGATAGGGCTGATTCTTGGGGATGGCCCATAGCCCTAAGGGGTCCACAAAATGGATGGCGTGGATATACAAAACGCATCACGGTGGGGCCCACGGCTGGGACCGTGGGTCCCTGTCATCCGCCCGTTACATGCCGCAGGCGCTGCTTGCGCCTCTGGCAGTAGCAGCGTCTGCTGCATATTTGTTTTTTTTAAAACCATGTTTTTTTATAGTTTTTTGTGTGTGGGGTCCGCATCAGTGGAATCCACCTTGACCATTAGATTTTACGGCTCGAGACCAACCAAACGAGTCCAATATTCAATGTGTTTTGGTGTGTGGAAACTTCAGGTGGATTTCAACAGTAGAAAATCGTTTGCTATGCTACGACCCACAAGAAATTCAGATCAGCATCATTTTTCGGCACAACACCTAAAATGATCCGCTGAGTGGGATGGACGGCATGGATTAAATACATATATCAAGGTGAGGCCTGCATGAGCGACCCACCAAAAAATCTAAAAGTCTCCTTTTTTGTTGGTTGCTGTGAGTACGAGACTCACTATTTGTTCACATTTCATGAACGTGCCCAGACGGTTTGAATACAACACAAATGCAAGGTGGGTCCCAAGTGTGCATGGTCCACTTGATTTAGATCAATCCAATTTTTGTGTTTTCTCATCACTACCAAGTAGGGCCCATATGGCTTGGACAGTGTAGATCCAACACGTCCATCAAGTGGGTCCCATGAAGGTGGACGACTTGGATCAAATACACACATCATGGGTCCATGAACAAGGGGAAAAGAGAGAGAGAGAGAGAGAGAGAGAGAGAGAGAGAGAGAGAAGAAGAAGAATAGAGGCACCCACCTCTAGATCAACTCCTTCTTCCGCTTATGCAATCTAGAGCTCCAAGGGGACAATTTCAATGGTCGAGATGTTCTTTAGATGGTGGAGATAGGAGGTAGGAAGGTGGGCCACACCTAGCTTCCCCATGAAAGCCATAGACGTTGGGTGCCTTGGAGAGTGAGTGGAAAATGAGAGAGAGAGAGAGAGAGAGAGAGAGAGAGAGAGAGAGAGAAGATGTAAGGAGAGAGGGATGGGAGGAATGGGTTGTTGTAAGGGTTGACTTTGGGGATGGGAGAGAGAGGGGTGTCATGCTTTGTTGGTGGGAAAGTGATGGGATAGGTACTTGCTTGTACTTTGATTGATTGATGTGAGGGATTGTTGAAAAGGCCAAGCTATATGTCCTAGAGGGGGGGGGGGTGGTGAATAGGATTGTGTCAAATTAAAATTTAACAGCAGAATTGAAATACGATAGCCTTATAAAAATAAAGAACAATACTTTAAATAAATCAAATAACTGAAATGTGAAGCAATCTTAAAAAGACCTTAATACTAACGTTGTTCTAAGGACAAACTTTGCACCATAAAAATCAAGGGTTTATGGCAGGACAACCTTACTAGAACAAATTGAATATCAAAACTCAAACAGAAAGGAAATAAAGGAAATAGTAAGAAATAAATTCTAAACTATTACAACATTTCCCACTTTACTTGAAATGTAAATATTACAACATTCACATCCACATATACATTCCACAAATCTAAATGATTAAAGATATGAAAATTAAAAGAACATTCAAATCACAAAACACACCGATATATAATGGTTTACCTGTGTGTTCACCAACTGTTAAACAATAGCCACACAGCTTGCTACTCCACTCCTAATATCCTCACACAGGGGATATTAGCATTTACTATCAAACAGGTTTTTACAGGTTCACCTAAAACCTTTACAATTGTGTCTTTTTAACTTGGGCTTACACAACCCAAAAACTCACACTTTCTGAGTTTTCTGGCTCTGACGAATCTCAAATAAAACCAAAGTAATGAATTTACAATAAATGTAAAATACCTGGATTTCTCCTTTTGTAGCAGCCCGGTAGAACCAATCAGAGTAGAAGTTCGAATCAACGTTCAATGTCCAATACTCACTTAAGAAATGGTTCTAGGTTCTAATTGATTTTAAATTAAACTAAATTGGGCATAGCTCTATTTGATTTTGATTCCAATGAAGAAGGAATACAACAATTCCTCTTTTTTAAATAAGATTGGAATATAGGAATAAAATCAAATAAGAAAAGCTAACTATATCATCCTAAAAATCGAGGGTCGAGTAGCAACTCAACTCCCGAGTTCCAAAACATCACTTATGCAACATATATGGTTATGATTAAATGTTATCTGTGTTAGTGCATTAATCATGAGTGGGATTATACCAAAACAGTAATTCATACTCCAGATCAAGTTGTAAAATGCAAGCGGAAGATTGAAAGACATAAATAAACGTATATAAGTCAAAAGATCACGATCGGTCTCTAGAGTATGAATACATCACTGAGTTACCATATACATGTAATAGTCTCAAAATCAAAATGTCAAACAGTACAACTACAATGATATTCCCTGTAGCCCCATCGATCCGGATAGCCTAAGCGAAGCCATCGGAGAACTGCATATAAGAGAACTCGTCCTGATCGTCATAATAATCAGGCTCCGCCTCCTAAGTCACATCATCATCTGCATCTAAGACAGATTCTAGTAGGTGTTCAAAACACTATCCCAGAACATGGGAGTGAGTGATTAACTCAATGGAATCATAAAGCAAAGGTTAACATGTTATCAATTCAGCCAAGCAGTAATGATAAAGCAGTATAATCAAACAATTCTAGATACTCTTATTAATGCAAGGATAAAATGTAGTCATGATGCATGCCCTTGCCTACACTCCCTCGTACGACACCATCTTATAGTCGCGGCACGCTTTCTTCCCTCTGTGCTCTTCAACCCGGGGCACATGTAGTACGATGTTATGAACGTGATTACCGAGTTCTTATTTAGTTCATTTCATACAGCAGGATTGGGAAACTAAAATACCTCCCTTATTTCATTTCCCAAACAATGATCCATTCTAGGGTCATCAGTCCTAGTAAATCTCATACGATGTTACGGTTCTAGGTTGTTGCAAAGGGCTCATCACCAAATCAGTGCAGGCCTAGTTTATACTCTTGTTACTACGGAAGGGTTGTCACCTCCACATAAACTCAGAGTATGCTCGAGGTCACTATAAAGGGCTCATCACCAAATCAGTGTAGGCCGACAGCTCGAATACAGTGTCCCATACCACCGTATTCAGCTCACGAGTCTGGGTTGCTCACTGGTCACTACGGGGAGGCTCATCACCCCAGCGTAGGCCGACAGCTCGACCACGGTGTCCGATACCACCATGTCTGACTCATGAGTCTTAGCGGATCGAGGTACCAAGGTTAAACGGGATTTCACTGGTGAGTTTGGTACCTTAGGTTCAAGCAGTAGCGTCCATACATGGTGAACATACATCGGGTAAATCAGGTTACTTGGCGAGCTCGACTAATACAAGCACACATCGTATCAGTCGGCATGAAGTGCGTAGGCACTTCGTGTGACCTAACCACTGCCGATGACCAACGCATGACTCGGGTTCGTCAAACATGTCCTACGTGGCGAATGAATCTTAGCCACGAACTCAGGGCCGATTACTGATTACCTGGACTATACTGTAGTCCCAATCACATTCAATCCTTAACCAGTAACCAAGTAGTTCAAACATGTTACAAGCATGTTATAAAACACAACTTAAACGGGAAATCCAAACATATACATTTCATAAATAAGCAATTAAACTAAACAATTTGCATGGAGGAAATCATACACATCTCTAAGGTAGTTGAGAATCCTATCTTAACACCCACCTAAAGCACTATCTCCTAAGTACTTACTCATACAAGCATTTTCACAAACACTTAGACTACGCTTATTAAGATACATAACGTATGTTGGCCAAAATATGTATTAGGGCGAATCCTTTCACCGAGGAGTCGTTACACATACAACTAACATATACACACAGTAGTTAATCATGGAAAACACACTTTCATATTTCGTATGTATACGGTATTTTCTACATAGACACAGAATACACTAAACTCCACAAATTTCATATATAATCGAATCACAAAACGAACATCGCATTTTGCATGTGAAATAACACCCACATCATGAATCTATCATTATCCGGCATTGAAAGCTTTGAAAACTATAACCTATACGTCTATAGTCCGCACCTTATGCTGTAGAAGTGTAACAAATTTGCTAGAAACTCTAAGGCTTCGTCAACGATGGTACATTAACCTATAGCATGAGTTAAGTCAGCTATCTCGCCACTTGTAACAATTGAAACCCTAAACAGATTAGGGTTAGGTTTTCTTACCTAAGAACGAAGTCAGAATCGCCGGAATAGCAATTAGGTAAGGATGGTTATGCACGTAGAATGGCAGGATAGAGTACCAGGAATCTTCTCCCACTTCTCTCACACTCTCCCTCTCTTCACTCTTTTCTCTCTCCTAGGTTTTCTCAAATTCATATGGAATGAATGAGAGAGGGTTTAAGGTCCTTATATAAGCCTAAAACTGATGGAAATGGCCCCAGGGCCAAGGTATACTTAGGTTATAGCCAAAGGGCGTCTGTTTTAGTTCAATGGAGCACTTAGCCCCCCCTTGAGCCTAAGGTCGAACTTAAGCTCCCTGACCATGGATCTAGGTTGAGTTAAGTTTTCAGTCCGATCGGATTACTAGATTCCATGTGGTAGACCAGTTTCAGTTCAATGGTCACCGAAACTCAATCAGGGCCACAAGTATCCTGACTTGTGTATGAAATTTCTCCTGATCTGAGAGTGTATTTGGGTCAGATTCTGACGGTCTGAATCCTTATATTCGGCCCGCAAGTGACAAGTCTCAGATTACTTAAATTTAGATTTTTATTTCCACAATATCCACGTTTCTCACACACTTCACTCCGGGCTCAGGCGAATAGCTTCGGGACATTATCTGAACTTGATTTCTGAGGTGGTGGTCAAGTCCAGCAAGGCGGTCTTAATTATATAATTTCGTAGTAATCGAACTTTCGATGTGCGGTCCAGATCCAATACAGAGTTTCATTGTGCTCTCGAGAACAGCTAGGTAATGAGATTGATCCTATATTTTAGGGTAACCTAGCGTCAATGATTCTACAAGTTTTAGGCCTTGCAGATCGTATTTAAAGTGATTAGTGCTGATTTCGCATGTAATCTAGTTTAACACTAGTTAATCCTCGTCTAATTCCTAAAGGATTTGATCCTGAGTGATTTCTACCTGAGGTGGTACTCGGATCTTTGTACGGAATTTTTCGAGACGTTACACTAACAAAAAGGAATATTAAATATGCACAGCGTAGCTTAAATAAACACAACTTATCTTAGAGTGGAGGCTTAAATTTTTTCAAATTAATGGATTAAAAAGCTCTGAAATTCGTGTTCAATTTATAGATGCAAAGATCGCATCTACGACTAGTCTTAGGAACCCTTCGACTGGTCGTAGCACCAACGACATTTTGAAATTTTAAACGCATTCTGAAAAATCAGTTCTACGACTAGTCTTAAGATTCTACGACTGGTCGTAGATAACCAGAATTGGTTGCTGGAGTTTGAGTCGTAGTTCTAGGACTAGTCGAAGGACGAGTCGAGACACCCCTACGACCGGTCGAACAGTCTCTAGGACTGGTTGAAGAATAACCAAAAAATTTTAAAAATTTGAAACAACTTAGGACTGGTCGTGGAATTTCTTAGACTAGTCGAACCAGATCTAGGACTGGTTGAAAAAGGTCTAAGACTAGGCTTAGAACAGACCAAATTCATGTAAAAAGATTCATCTTGAATTATGTATACAAAATGACCTACCCTAAGGTCAAACTAAGGTCTATCATACCTGGGACATGAAGTATGAACATTGAACTTCATTCTTTCAGATAATAGTTTAACCTTTGAAGCTTGAGATCTTTACTTGATGTAGCTTGATCTTAAGATCTTCTACAGCTTGATTTTAAACTTCAACTTGAGTAGTACTTGAGTCTTGAAATGCACTTGAGTCTTTGATCAAACACTCTTCTTATCGATGTAGCTCTGAACATTAATGCATACAGAAGAGGACAAAGTACATAACCTTGCATTCCTTGAAGCAGAGCATCGTACATGTCTTGAACTATTGTGATGTCATCTTGAATCATATATATATCAACATACAAGCACAAGACACATAGATAGAGGTTTTGGCACCACAAGATGTTTTGGAACCACAAAATTTGACAATCAAAAGAGCATGAGACCATAGCACTTACAATCTCCCCCTTTGTCAAATTTGTGACAAAACATACTCCAATAAGTGAAGCACAATATGCACATTAACGAATCATGCACCAGTTATATAAACCAGTAGCACAACTCATTATTTATATACTATACTCTTATCAATAAGTATCAATAAGTAGCACAACTCATTATTTATATACTATACTCCCCCTGAGTAGTAGCACACATCTAAAATATAACTACTCATATTCATAAGCGATAAGCAATCAAACCTTCTCCCCCTTTTTGTCACAATATGACAAAGGAAGCAACAAAGTTAAGGATAATTAATGGTGGAATAGATGAAGTAACCCAACAATATATAAGAAAGTAAATGTTCACAATCCAGTTACCTGATTAACAAAAAAAAAATAATCAAACCAAATAAAGTGCACAATCCAATAAAAGTAAGAAAGTTATTACATATCAAGAATGAAAACACTTAATCGGATCCTGAAGGAGCAGGAATAGTAGGAGTAAGATTATGCATTCCCTTATTGAAGCGCCTAAGATACTTGCGCATATATTTAAACTGAAGATCATGAGCAATATTCATATTTTCTACCTTCTCTTCTAAAGCACGAAGACGAGCATCAAACTCAGATGACTCAAAGTTCCAATCATTTCCAGAATCTGATTCAAGTTCATCGAAAATATCATCCATATTGATATGTGGGCAATGCGTCTTTTTATTATAAAAAAATAAAATAAATGAAGACAAATATCCATATGTGCTTAAGGAAAAGACATGAAGAAGAGCATGAAATCTAAAGAGAGATATACAGTTATTATAGACCTAAGAGAGATGAAATATCTAAGCAATATCAAGTAAACATGCTAAAATACAAATTATTACAATTTATACAGATAAAGCATGCATCATAAGATCAATGGATTTTAGGCTCTTGCTTAGTCAAAGTCCAACTTTCATAAGCTAGTGCATCAATTACGTTGACCGGCTCAATTTGGGAATTGAACCAAAAGTAATTGCAGACATTTTCCAATTGTCTTCTGGTTTGAACACCAGAAAGAGGGTTACCAAGTATTTGATTAGAAGGATGGTCTTTTACTAACCTTGAATCAGTAAAATATGATGTAGATGATAGTTCACTTTGAAGTTCAGTGTCAATTTGACTGGATGAAGAGTTTGGTTTATCAAATATAAAGACTTGATCATCTACTAAACTAGAGATAGGTGTATTCAGGTGATCATTTATAATCACATTAATTTATTCTTGTATCACACCAGTCCTCTTATTAAGAACACGATATGCTCGACTGTTCAAAGCATATCCTAAAAAGATCCCTTCATCACTTTTTGTGTCATACTTTCCCAGATTTTCACGGTCACGCAAAATATAGCACTTACTACCAAAAACTCGAAAGTATTTGACAGTAGGCTTTTTATCGAACCACATTTCATAAGCGGTTTTATTATTAGATTTACATATATAAGCTCGATTAATAACATAGTAGGCAGTATTCACTGCTTCAGCCCAAAGATTTTTAGGGAGCTTCATACTATTTAACATTATAGTTCCCATTTCTTGAAGCACTCTATTTTTCCTTTCCACAATTCCATTGTATTGAGGAGTTTTGAGTGCAGAGAATTCATGCAATATTCCCTAATCATTACAGAATTTCTCAAAACTGCTATTCTCGAACTCAGATCCATGATCACTACGGATCTTACAAACTTGAAAACCTTTTTCAGTTTGGATCCGTTTGAGAATTCTTTGAACTTCATTAAGGGTTTCTGATTTATCCCTTAAGAAGGCTACCCAAGTGAATCTAGAAAAATCATCCACGATTACCAAGATGTAATTTTTGCCACCTCAATTCTCTATCCTGGTAGGTCCTATGAGATCCATATGGAGAAGCACGAGTGGTCTTGATGTGGTATTGGAGTTCACCTTTTTGTGAGAGCTCCTTGTTTGCTTGCCATACTAGCATTCACCACATATCTTGTCTACATTTTGTAATTTAGGTAGACCTCTTATTAGTTCTCCCTTGCTCAATCTGTATAAATTATGGTAGTGTACATGTCCAAGGCATTTATGCCATAATTATGTTTCATCGGTATGGACTATGTAGCACGTTTGATTAGATGAGCTACCATCGCTTACAATATAGCAGTTTTCAGAAGTCTTGCGACCAGTTAATATTACAGAACCCATTTTGTTCAAGATTTCACAACCTTTATTAGAAAATTTCACGCTGTGATTGTTATCGCATATTTGAGATATGCTTAACAAGTTGTGTTTTAGCCCCTCAACATATAAAACATTCTTAAATAAGGAAAGGTTATAGAGTTGAACCATACCTTGGCCAATAATTTTGCAGTTGCTACCATCACCAAATGTGACAAACCCATCAGTCATATCTTTAAGATCGGTGAATAAAGCTTTGTCGCCTATCATATGCCTTGAGCATCCACTGTTTAAGTACAACTTCGAATGGCTTGTAGCTTTGAAAGCAGTGTGGGCAACTAAGCAAGTAACTTTAGGAACCCATTTCATTACTGTTTTGAGTTTAGGAGTATAGTTGGTCTTCTTGTATTTGTAATTTTTGTACGAGTGACCCACTGAGTTAGATTTTAAGAGCTCCTTAAGTATATCAACTATTTTTTCAGCTAAAGGGTTTTGGTTTTTAGTTTTATAGTTGACATAATTGCTATTAGGTTTTTGAAAAGTTTTAGCATTTTTAGAAAAACTTTGATTAATACTTTTCCCTTTTGAGTTAAAGGCTTCTCCTCGCACAAACTTAAGAGTATTCATCTGTTTAGAAGGTACATTTTTTTATAGTTCAATCCAGATTTGTCGCCACATTTTCTAGATCCAGATAAAAGTTTCTCAAACTTTGGATCTCCTTAGGCATACCTCCATGTATCCTTTGAACTCAAAAGTGAAGAGTTTTCCAGCTTAAGTTTGTCATTTTCAGATTTAAGATTTTCAATCAGGGAGGTTTTGAATTCTAAATCACTTTTAGTCTTTTCAAAATAATCTGACATATGGGATTTTTCTAAAACAAGAGACTCAAATTTTTCTTTAAGTTTTAAAAACTTTTCTTTTTGAAGTTTTAGTTTTATGGCAATTTACAACTTTCCTTGTATAGGGCATTGTAAGCATCTTGAAGATCTTCTTCATTTTCATAATCACTATTCAGATTTTCTTCACTAGTTGAATCATCATGATCTAAAAAAATGAACTTGGCTAGAGTCATAAGGGCCTTAACTTCATTGCCCAACTCGAGTTCAGAATCTTCTAATTCAGAAGAGGCTTCAGTGCCAGAAGATTCGTCCCAAGTAGCTAACATTACTTTCTTTTTAGGTTTGTCCTTTTTAGGACATTTGTTTGTTAAATGCCCATATTCTTGGTAGTTATAACATTGACTATCTTTCAAAGATTTCCAAGTTTTAGATTTTGGTTTAGAACATTTCTTATCATTTGATTTTTGAAAATCAACCCTTTTTTTTACTTTTGAAGATCTTGTAAAACTTTTTAGCAAGAAGGGCCACATCATCTTCAGAATTTTCTAAATTAGAATCTTGAGAAATACATTTTGAAGATTTAAGTGCAATAGATTTACCTTTAGGAGCTTTAAAACCTAATTCATAGGTTTGTAAAGAACCAACTAGTTCTTCTACCCTCATATTGTCTGTATCACGAAGTTCCTGGATCACGGTTACCTTAGAATTGAACCGTTCAGGTAGTGAGCGTAGTATCTTTACACACACTTTACTTTTTGGGATTTTATCGCCAAGACCCCACATAGAGTTTACAATGTCATTTAATCTAGTGTAGAAGTCCATAAATATTTCATTTTCCTCCATATGAATTTCTTCAAATTTAGTTGTGAGGAGTTGGACTTTAGATTTTTTTACAATTGAAGTACCCTCATGTGTCATTTCTAATATATCTCAAGCTTGCTTTATAGTATCATAGGATATAATTCTTTTGAACTCATCTGGTGATAATGCGCAAGCGATTGCATTTAGTGCTTTTGCATTGGCACTACTCTCACTTTTCTGAAGAGTGATCCATGAAAAAAATGGTGTTACTCTCATTGATTTTGAACCATCAATACCAGTCACTTCAGTAGTAGGTGGATTCCATTTAGTCACTGTGGCAAGTCATACGTTCTTATCCATTGATTTGAGGAAAATCCTCATCCTGGCTTTCCAATAGGCATAGTTGGAGCCATCAAAGGGTGGAGGCCTAGTGACTGAAAGGCTATCAAAATTTGACATCTTATATATAGCTTAGATCATTACCTCAGAAAATGAATCCAAGAATAAAGAATTAAAAAATGAGCTATTAGGCTTTAATACCACTTGAAAAGGCCAAGCTATATGTCCTAGAGGGGGGGTGAATAGGACTGTGCCAAATTAAAATTTAACAGTACAATTGAAATACGAAAACCTTATAAAAATAAAGAACAGTACTTTAAATAAATCAAAGAACTGAAATGTAAAGCAATCTTAAAAAGAGCTTGATACTAACGTTGTTCTAAGGATAACCTTTGCACCATAAAAACCAAGGGTTTATGGCAGGACAACCTTACTAGAACAAATTGAATATCAAAACTCAAACAGAAAGGAAATAGCAAGAAATAAATTTTAAACTATAACAACATTCCCCACTTTGCTTGAAATGTAAATATTACAACATTCACATCCACATATACATTCCACAAATCTGAATGATTAAATATATGGAAATTAAAAGAACATTCAAATCATAAAACGCACCGAATATAGTGGTTCACCTGTGTGTTCACCAACTATTAAACAACAACCACACAACTTGCTACTCCACTCCTAATATCCTCACACAGGGGATATTAGCATTCACTATCAAACAGGGTTTTACAGGTTCACCTAAAACCTTCATAATTATGTCTTTTTAACTTCGGCTTACACAATCCAAAAACCCACACTTTCTGAGTTTTCTGGCTCTGGCGAATCTCAAACAAAACCAAAATAATGAATTTACAATAAATGTAAAATACCTGGATTTCTCCTTTTGTAGCAGCCCGGTAGAACCAATCAGAGTAGAAGTTCGAATCAACGTTCAACGTCCAATAGTCACTTAAAAAATGGTTCTAGGTTTTAATTGATTTTAAATTAAACCAAATTAGGCATAGCTCTATTTGATTTTAATTCCAATGAAGAAGGAATACAGCAATTCCTCTTTTTCAAATAAGATTGGAATATAGGAATAAAATCAAATAAGAAAATATGCCGATAACAGATCGCGGGTCGCCGGAATTTGACTGGGAGAATCGCGGGAGCCTACCGAACGGCCTGACATTTGAGCAACATGGAAAAATAGTTATAGTATGGCTAATCCTGATACACTAAACTCTTACCTAGCTAAGATGGTGAGTTCTTTGGTATCATCCATTCCGGGTGAGTCTTAAACTTCTGCTTGATCAGGAAATTGATTTCATGGTAAGTGCCTCGGATTTGGTATTTGGATCAAACTACTTATAACTTACTTGAATATGATTCTGTAAGTCTACGGTCCCGATTGTTCTAAATTGTTGGGGAATATCATGTTTTTTTTTTTCATTCCACCATAACAGTATCCTAGGTTTCATAAAGTATAAGCCCAAATGGTACATCCCTTGTTGAACCTAAGTTTTAGTGTTATCATTTATATGAAAAGCTCCAAATTTCCAAAATCATTTTATATTGACAACCTATCACTCCCAGAATTTTGATTTTTAAACCATATATCCAAATTATCTAAAATTTTAAAACTAAGTCCCTGACTTATCCTCAAGTCTCAAAAAAAAATAAAATTTAGAAGTAAGATTCCACAGTTTGGTGAGCGTTTCATCCCTGTGAGTTGAGAAAAGACTTGTTGTCCAGCAATAATTTTTATAAAACTTTTCCTCTGTTGGATTTTTATAGAATTCTTTATAGATTCGATCAAGTTGAAATTTTGGGAGGAGATTTCTGGAGACCTAACTGAGTTATTAGAAAAGTTTCATAAATTTCTGATATGTCTACCTACTGAAACTAGTGGAGGTCTCATAATATGCCAGGTTTTCACTGAATTGCTGAAAATTTTTGGGAAAATTGGAAAATCTCCTATTCTTGTTTGGAAAACTTGCTTTTCGTACTTGGACTCCATTCAAGGACAAGATTAAGTCCATAATAAGTTTATTTGGGAATTTTTTCTGAAGGCACATATATTCATAATCTCTAAATTTCACTTCTAAGTTAACAGTTTCAATGGGAACCTGAATGTGGGTTTCTAATTTCTCAACTTCCTAGTTCCTTTGGGAATTCACTTAAGTATAGGTATCTAATTCAAAATCCTACTCTAGTTGCATAAATCATATGATGGCTCATGCCCTCAACCTAGTTAATCTCATTCTCATGCTTTGATACTAACTGTAACACCCCAAATTTTTTGTGGCCCGAGTCCATGCTCGTCCCAGGAATTCCAGGCATTAATTTTTTATATGTAATGTAGACATTCATGAGAGTAAAATTTAGACCATGTGATTTAATGTCAAATTACACATCTTCATAAATGTAGACATTCATGAGAGTAAAATTAATTATATTTATTATTCCATTAGAGTAAAAAGAGTTCAACTAATTTTTTAATGCCCTCTCAATGAGAGCTTATTACACTGTCTTAAAGTAAGCAGCGAAAAAATAAATAAAAGAAAATCGTGCGTTATTCTTCTTCTCTATTCGAAACATATCTTCCACAGAATAGTCGTCGTCTATATCATCAACATGTAATTCACCTGCAATATCTGTATAGTTGGAGAGGGTCAATGCCCTACTCATAGTGATGGTTATCATTTAAAACTTACAATGATTCAAGTGATTCATAAGAATAACAAAAGGGTCCCAATATATCTAATACTCCACAAATACGAGTTGTATCGATATGCGCAACCATTCTACATGAAATGTATGTCTAGCAAAGTATGTGGGGTCTATCACACATAGCGATCATCACAATGTGGAAAATAATTCAAAAATACCTGGCTCACCCAGCATCCCATACTATAGAGATTTGTCGGCATTTCCAACGCTACCGTAGATTTATGAGAACATCACAAGGCGACACAACTCACCATTGAAAGATTTACCTAACACGATTTGTTCATAGAGCAACTATTTGTGGCATCCAATCCTCGAGGTGATGTAACATGCATGGCAGTTTACTTACATCAATTGTGCACCATTACCCAACCCGTGAGATTATTTATTGACCAAGAGGGTCACTACCCAAAGCGCATTACATCCACGATAATATATCGATCACTAGGGGTGGGATTTCCAACATGATACTTGCGTTACAAGGTATTAATGCATTAATTAGAATTACGTAGCAATGATTTACATAGTGAAGATGAATGATAATAAAACTTGAAGCATGTAAGAGTAAGGAAATCAAATTAATTCAATTGCAAATTTTAAAGGAAGAACCCTCACCTTTTAAACTTGACTACTTTCTAAATATGAGCACTTGTTCCCAATTCTAGCCTAATTAGCATATTTTACCAAGTTATATCATCATTTTATCTGACTTGCATGGTTAATATCCAGGTGAATTTCCGATCCATTTAGGGATAATGAACATAAATACTCCCTTACCTTGATTCGGTAATACTTCTAGTCGACCAATTTCTTTATTCACCGGTTTTCTCCACCAGGTCGACTCGTTCTTAGATCTAAGAATGTAGATTTAAGATTAATAAATCTAATTGGATTTCTCCTCATAACTTATAAAATTGCAAGGATAATTGCTTACCTTTGATTTTTGAAAATGGAAGTGAACTAGATGCCCTTCACAACTCAGTGAGTTGCTATTTCAATGCACAACGCTCTCCTTGAAAGACTGTTGTTCTCTCTCTCTCTCTCTCTCTCTCTCTCTCTCTCTCTCTTCGTCTCTTTCTTTCTTCTCTCTCTCCCTCTTGACTTCACTATTTTCTCTCTTTTTGGTTTTGAGTTGCTATGACCACTTTCCTTACACAGAGGAGCATTTTATAGTACTTTTTAACATGCTAGAAGTTTTGTGCGTAACAATGAGTGACAGATTGCTCACGTTACTTTTTAACATAAAATTTTCTATTTCTTTTCTCCGATTAGTTAATTCCTTTCACAAGGGTTTCTGGTGAGGATTTAAGTGATGAATAATGATCAGGAGTCCCACCTAATGGATGTCTTTGATCTTGTTTTTGGGGCCCTCTTGTGTTGTCCTAGTTTTAGTTCAAATTGAAGAAGATAATGCATGCTATCATGATAGATTCTACTCCATTGTGTTTTCCTTCGAACGAGACTTGCTAAATGGTCTAGATTGAGCAATGGAAGCTCAAGGATCCTAGAAATTAGAGGTCTATAGCAATTAAACCGGTGGGTTCCACAAAACCTTGTGACAGACACTTTTCGTGCGATTTCACAACCAGGCCCGATAATCATGTGTTTCCAGTGTGACGAGATTATCCAAACTTCCTCGTGTCTCTGTTGTTGGAATCAGAACTCCCTTATTTGAAGATTGGACGGTCTGGATCAGCAAAAGATCAGAGGTAAAGGTTGATAATGGAGGAACTCCTTGTGTGCATGCCTTCTTCGGGTGTTATTACAGCGGTTAGGCATCTCTAACTCTTGATTGGAGTTAGTTCATCCTTTAATGAAGTTTGGATGGTCTGGATTAGATAGAGGAGTCGAGCAAGAGAGTTTTGATGGGAGATCTCCTCGTGAACGCAAGCTCTTCGAGCACTTTTATAGTGTGCGGAAGTTTCACACTTCTGATTTTGTTGTACACAATAGGTTGGGTCCATTGTGACGATTTCTTTGCGAATCCACTCTCTTCGTTAATTTCGCAGGGTCTTGTTAATCTGAGGTCTATCTTAAAAGTTCTCCTAGTGCGTGCCGGAACAGACTTATTCTCAATTAACAGTCCACCCTTATTGATCAGTGCCCAATTTTAGAGAAAATTTGTAGTCAAGATAGGCAAATATTTGGACAAAGTTTGGTGTTTAATCGAGGGTGGAAACGGCTTGAATATAAAATTTCACCTATTGCGCCAAAAGGAAGGAACTGGCTTCAACATTCAATGATGTAAGATTATAGATAGGATTCTAAATTTTAAATGATCTCGTAGTATATGAGGACAAAGTGTGGTCCAAGTTTGAGTTGTGATGGACGGCGGGAAGTGCATAATTCAGAAGGTCCAAATTTTGAAAGAGTTGATAAGCCCTAAAAGAATAACTTCATGCCTAAGGAAAAGCCTACCAAAGTGGGATCTTCATATTTCATACTCGATCTATATGATGAGCAATCTAAGTCATTCATATAAAGGAAAATATCTTACTATGACTACCCACGAGCTTTCCTCACTTGATGGACACCAAAATCAATGATTCAGGGGTTGATTTGTCAATTTGGCCACTCTTACAATAATCTAAGGGCTGAAATTCGACATTTATGGTTGACTTCTGATATATAGTCATGGTATAAAATTTCACATCAAACGGACCATGAAAACTATGTGATTTAGAATTCGAGGGTCTAGGTTAATGGCATTAAGTATTTATGATTTTTTCATCTTTTATTTCTCTAACTTCCACCGTCCATAACGTCGGACTACACCATCCGAATGCATTTAAAGTTAGTAGTCATTCTTTATTTTTCATGCTCTTTCCATTACCCTCTTATAGGTGATCAAGATGCCTTTTTAATGGGCTATACCACCCCGAGGTCTAAATTAATACTTCCATACCTCTAATAGAGAAGTAGGTCAGTAGTTATGGCATATAACTTATGATTTTCAAACTGAGTAGTTTATTCTGATACTTGGATGGGCCGTTTGGCGGATCCAAATATAATAAAGGTCATATGACATGCTAAAGATATGGAAACCTGATGGTTGGTACTTTAACCCTACATGTAGGTGGAAGTACGCTTGGTTTCATGAACGGATGACACAAAGTGAGTTTCTGGAGTGATCAAGAGGTAGAGCATGTATACTATTAGTTTCAAGTGACTTGTTCACATGTATAAGTTTCTCGTATTGCAGTTCTGATGGTGGTTTAAGTATATTCATAGGTGGTTAACTAGATAAACGAATTGGAATCTCAATTTGATATGTGTACAAGCAGATGCAGAGATCAAGTATTTACTTTACTATGATCGGGTGGTCCAATCTCAGAGTGGACAGTCAAATATCTTTACCTAGTGGTGAATGGTTGACTAAGCGGTTGGTTATAATGGACATGTGAGAATACTTGGATATATGATGGTTTGTCTTACAAATCAATAGTTGAATGACTTAATCTACAGATGAATATTATTCCCAATGGTCATTTATATGTAAGGTTGGGATTGGCTAAATTGGTATCGTACACATGTACATAGTGAGTTAAATTTCATGCTAACACTCGAGAACTTTAAATACTCGGTTATTGAATAGTTCGGGGTATTACAATCTACCCCCCTTAAATGAAATTCTCAACCTCGAGATTTATATGCATATAATTATTTTATTTATTTACATATTTAATTCTATAACATTTCACACATTAGTTCTTCCACTATCTAGAATAAATTATTATTTTTTTGTTCTTAGTGTTTGGTGCAACACAGAAAAACGGTTATAGTATGGCTAATCCCGATACACTAAACTCTTGCCTGGCCTAGGCGGTGAGTTCTTTGGTATCATCTGTTTTGGGTGAGTCTTGACTTCTGCTTGATCAAGGCATTGACTTCATTGGTAAGCGCCTGAGATTTCGTATTTGGATCAAGCCGCTTATAACATATTTGAATATGGTTCCGTAAGTTTGTGGTCCCGAACGTTCTAGATCGTTGGGGAATACTATGTTCTTTTTCAGTCCACCATAAAATCACCCTCGGTTTCATAAAGTATAAGCCCAAATGGTTCATCCCTTGTTGAACCTAAGTTTTAGTGTTATCATTTATATGAAAAGCTGCAAATTTCCAAACTCGTTTTATATTGATAGCCGATTACTTACAGAATTTTAATTCTAAACCATATACCCGAGTTATCTGAAATTTTAAACCTAAGTCCCTGACTTATCCCCAAGTCTCTGAAAAAAATTTCAAAGTAAGATTCCACAGTTTTGTGAGCATTTCATCCCTGTGAGTTGCAAAAAGACTTGTTGTCCAACAGCAATTTTCAACAAAAAAAAAATTATTTTATTAGATTTTTATTGAATTTTATACAGATTCAATCGAGTTGAAATTTTGGGAGAAGATTTTTAGAGATCTAAGTGAGCTATCAAAAAAGTTTCAAATTTTTTTGATATGTCTACCTGCTAAAACCAGTAGAGGTTTCGTAAATGCTCAAAAATCTTAGGAAAATTGGAAAATCTCCAATTCTGATATGGGAAACTTGTTTTAACCATAGATCAAAAGCATTAATCTTTGTTAAGTTTGACTCAGGATCAAGATCTACCTTAAAGATAATTGGATGTTTAGATCCATCTAATCCGACCATTTATTTCCTTATTTCCCAAGATTTTGGTCCAATGGTGCTGATTGATCTTTGATCAGATGATCTGATCTAACATTAGATCAAATAGTTTTTTTCCTTTAATTTTCTTGAATCTAATCACTTAATTGGTTTATCAAACCTTTGAACACTGGTTGGATTGGACCCGATCGTTAATTTAATTGTCCAGATCGTTATTATGATCTTTCTCCTATTTTTAACATCTTTGATCTATATTTTGGCAGTTTTTGGACTATTAAATGGTCCCAATTTGGGCAGCTTTGTAGTCCATTCAAATGGTACAAGTTTAGTCAGGTTAAGGTCTTTAATTTTAATAGATTTGGTAGTCATTGCATGTTCTAGAATTAATTAAATTTGGACTTGATAGAATGTCCAAAAAATGGGTAGATTTGAACATCTCCATGTCGGTACACATGTGCATAGGTTGGATCTCAAATCAATGATCAGATCTGACTGATTGGAACGTCCAAATGGCCCATTCAAAAATTAAAACACGTGGGCCTTCAAAAATACAATATAGATGTTACTTACTTGATGTACGGTGGAGATCATTGATTCTTTAACTTGTATGGCCTAAATCGCATACATCCCACTCTCTCCATGTTTAAAGTGTGAATGCTTATGAGTGGTTTGGCATGCCTTATATAGGGGAGCCAAAACCCTCTTACATAAATGCATATGCACATGTAACATGTGATAAACACATGTTAAGTGCATGTAACTCTCTTCTTAAGGTGAGAGATTTTATGGTGGATGAGGGTACAAACAATATGTGTGTACGTGCCATGGAGATATGGCCCCACAAGTACAATCTTCTTGATCTAACCGTATGATTAAATTTTTTATATCTTATGTCATCTTGTAAAAATGATTTTTTGATTAAAATGATCATGGTTAATTGTAGGAAAATCACAAGTGTTCGTAGAAGCGACAGTGCACCAAAGATTGTACACATGCGTTCATGTGAAGTAGGGTGTATAAATTGAGTGTGTACATACCATGATCGTATGGGCCATACCAAAACTTTATATGTCCAATCATTATATCAAAATAAAGCTTTTATTATAAAGATCATGGGAAAAATAAATTTCAAGGTAAAAAAAATAAGTGTATAATACGATGGGCCATGCTCAAATGTATGGTTATAATATATATGGATAGTTTTTATGATTTTACATATGCTAAAATAATTTAAAATCATAGTCTTGAAGATCTATTGAAGTTATAAAATAAGAAGCCAATATACTCTGTTACGGTCTATAAAATATGCTAAATTAATGGTTCAAGAATTCTTGGCCTTCAACCCATTTTATCCTTGTTCAAATCAAGATTTATATATGGCGTTGTTGATATTGTGTCAAAGAACTTATTAAACGGTGGTCTATAAAAAGATCAAGTGGCCAAAGGAAAAATTCTCAAGATCTTAATGATACATCTGTCAGACGATAATTTTAACAGTAGATTTGAAAATTAATCAGTTACTATACAATTTAGATGGTTAGGATTAATGATTCATGCTTTGGATTGGTGATCTAATGGACAGATTGTCACGAATCTTGGTTTAAATTATTAAAATGACCCACTTAACGATCGGTTATGATTAAATAATCAAAAGAAGAAAAAAAATTACCCTTCGAAATTGGTGGGAATCAGGTTGGCCCAACCACCCTTATTACTAACAGTGCAATCCACTGGAGCTTGGATCTATCTCATTTCGAATCGGCCCACCAGGTCCCATTAGCATTTTTTGTGGTCGGACCAGAGGGCCCACCTGGATAAGTCACACACATCATGGTGGGACTCATCAGTGGGTCCCACGACTCCTAGTTGTGCCCCCAAACAACATCACAACAGGCGTAAGAAGGTTTTAAGTGTGGACATCCTTCCCACTGCGGTGTGGTCTAACTATTGTATGTTTGGATTTATCTCATTTTTGGGCCCCCATTATAGAATGGTATGAAAAAAATGGATGGATGGCTTGGATGGAACACATACATCACGGTGAGGCCAGTAGTGGACCCCACCTTTCTCATCATCCCCTTTCTACAACCAACAACATTGTTTTTTACGTTGGTGTAATAACGTCTCCGGACATTGTTGCTTCCAGCATTAGCAACAACTCACTTCCCCCTTTTTTTCCTTAGAAATAAAGGTGGGGTCCAGACAAGAAATCTAATCCATCCATCGATGTGGCCGGGTCATGGTGGGCCCCAAGAAGCTTTGGATCAAGCTGAACTTTATATTTTACCTCCATACAGATTCAATTGACTTTATCAATAGGTTGGATAAAAAGTAAACATCAAAGTGGGGCCACACGTCTTGGCCACGCTGTTTGAATAGCATGCTTGCTCATGCTGCCTTGACAACGTGGTCCTCTTGAGTTAGCCCCATTGATCATAGCCTTTACAAAAGAAGGAAAAGGAAGATAAGAGGAGAGATGATGGTGGTGGGCCCCTGCCACTATGGGGCCCACATGCTACAAAAGACATTCAAAATATTGGATCCCACATTAGTGGACCCACAATCACACAGATAGGAACTAACAGGTTGGATCAACCTAATGCACACACATGGATGGTCGGATTGGTTGCATGGTGCGATCGAACAGGTCAAATCGTCCTCTCTCTCTCTCTCTCTTCTCTTAATCTCTTAACTCTCTCTCTCCATAATCTCCCCTACTCTCTCTCTCTCTCCCTCTCTCTCTCTCTCTCTCTCTCTCTCTCTCTCTCTCCCCCCTTAATCTTTCTTTCTTTCCCTAATTTCTTTTTATTTTTTTCTTTCAAACTCTCTGTACTTAGCCCAAATGCTCCTTACATATAGGGCTTACTACTTAGCCCAAATGCTCCTTACATACAGGGCTTAAATCTTGGGGGGATGTTATTATGGAGATTTTAGCATAGAGAGGGAAGGAAAGAAAGAATGGGGGTAAAATGGGGAGAGGAAAAAGGGAGAGAGGGATGAGTAGAGACGGGCTAGCATGAGAGAGGGAATGGGTTGCATGGACTTTAGTGGAGAGAGGGATAGAGTGTGTGGACTTTTAGGTTGTGAGGGGATGGGTAGTAGGAGTATTTTGGGAAAGTAAGAGGTGTAAGGTACTTTAGTTCATTTGGTAGAGGGTAATTATGGTGGCATGGGTGAAGGTGAGGGTTAGTTTACGCATTTAGAGAAATTTACCTTTATGAGATTCCTTACTTGATTCCCTAAGTGGGCGGGCCATGTGTACATGGCACGACTCACCTTTATTTATGCACATGTATGTATCTCTCAAATTGGATATTGTAATGAAGCATGCCTCGTGGCATTGGAATCGCAATGCCCACGTGGTCACTAGGGTGTAGGTCTTTCATTGGTGGTACAATACATCTGCCAAGATCACCAAGGTTAACCTAATACAAGGGAAAGTTCCCCATTGGCGGTATGATACGTCTGCCACAGTCCATGTCTGCTACGACAGGTCAGCATTCAAAACCTATGAAGACATGACCAATGGTCAAGAACTACAAATGGATAATGAAGTCCAACTGAAGGTCACAAGCAAAGTGATGAGGGTCAAAAATTGCATATCAGACCCCGATTAGTACCTAATTTTACATACATGTTAATGCTTAACGTTGTATTTAGTCGTGTTTTTTATGTAGGATGCAATCAGGAGCTTGGATTGAAAAAGAGTATTAAAAGTGTTGATTTGACGCTTTGAAGTCACTAGAGCAAGAGATGGACTCTAGAGGACTGAGATCAATAGATTTACACGCTAGGGATCCGAGAAAATCAAGCCATTCACATTAAACAGGCCCAAAAATAATCTAGAATGCAAGATCACAGGGTTCCCGCCATCTGATTGGCTCGAAACTTCATACATTTTCTGGGGGCTATAAATAAACTGTACATATTAAATTTCAGCCATTGGATATCTCTGAAAGTGGCCTAACGGACCGATCAGCCTCTTAGTTCCCTAAGCGGGGCCCACCTGCTATCTGGATATGCCTCAACTTCGGATTTAACACCTTAAATGGGGAGACCAATTAAATAGATGGATTAGATTTCTCAGAAACAATGTAGTGGACCCTACCTAGGGTGGCATGTGTATAGTGCACATAAGCACTCGCCGTGCACTAAAAAATCCAAAAGTCGGTCAGCATGCGCTAACGACTCTCCTTCTCAAATTCAAAAAAAAAAAAAAAACGGCAGTTGCTGTTTTCTATTTCTAAACAGAGACATGCAGTCATTTGTTGTGGGACATCACCATACATCAACGGTCCAATCCGGACTATCCATTGGATTTCTAAGGCCCATGCAAGCTAACGGAAGATCCAAGCCATTGAACGCAATTCGGACGGCGAAGCAAGCTATTCTGTGGGCCACAACAAATTCAATAAGAAACCAGCCATTTCTTACTGGTTTTTCGCTACTAGTTGAATGAACAGAGTGGATTTCTCAGCAAACACTGATAATGGGCCCCACCACCGTCAAGCGAAAGAGATCCGCGATCCCTGTTTTAGTGCCGGACGCTGGCCATCTTTCTCAGACGTTGCACGATCATGATTTTGATCATATGGCGAATCTGAACCGTCCATCATGTAGAGCACTTAAAAACGTCCCAAGGGACGTTAATCTTTTGGATGCAATGAAAGGAAAGGCTGAGTTGTGAGGCTCCGATTTTCACTTCGTAAGGCTTATACACGCGCCGACTATTGCTGCGTAAGCTTGGCACCGACTGTTGCAGCATAAGTGACGCAGTGGAGGACGTGAGGTTGAGCACCGTCTTCCTCAAGAGGATAAGTATTCTGAATCCACGGAACTTCTCTGGACTCCTCACAGAGACTTCTCGAATCCACAAGGAAAGAAAGCATAAAATAGAAATAAATTTGAAATTGATTAATGAATTAATAAAAATGAGTTCACAACCCTTTAAATAGGGGTACTAAGCAATGGGAAAGAAATCAGAATCAAACTACAACTAAAACTCCTAGAAATCGCGACTTACTATAAATAGTAAACTTACTATTTATAGACGGCCGTGATGTCTACTAGTGCGCAAGGCTTTCGGCCAAAAATAGTACGTGTCCTATTTGGCTTCACCAAACTGTTCTCCTAATTATTCTAAGCTCTTTTCACGTTGGGTGCAACCCTAAAACTCGACGGATGAAGAGTTATAATCAAACTAAAACTTACTATTTATAGTAAAAACAAAATTAAAATAGGGAAACGACCGTCGATCCAAGGGTTTTTTTGCAATTTCGGGCATCGCAACCCAGCATAGCGGGGTTGGTTGGCTAAAGTAGCTCGTTCTACCCCAAAATCATATATTTTATGTCAGGTAACTCATTCCGGATTGTGAGATACGCCCGATTTAAGGTCCGATGGTCTGGATCACTTCTGTCGCCGATCGGGCCTTTTCTGATCCATCTTGGCCATGAAACTATCTGCGACCCGCTCTACATCGATGAGGAAAACTTCAGCATGAAGTTTCTCCTCTCCACCGACTGTATCAGCCTATAAAAGAAAGAGGAAAGAGAAAAAAGAAAAAGAAAAAAAAAAGATTCGAGGGAGAGATCCTGAGAGCAAATCCGGGGCTTAGAGTGAAAAGAAGAAGAGAAAATAGAGATCAGCTATAAAAGAGACGTGGAGCAGTTTTCTTATGGGAGTTTTTCTTCCTTTCTTTTGTTTGATACTTTTTAGCCTAATCATGTTTATATGTGGCTAAACTCCTTAACTAGGGTTGAGATGAAACCCCTAATTTGAATGATTTTTGTTATGTGTTGATTTTAGCTGGATTTGCTTGATTTGTTTCTTTCTATAGTGTGCTTAACTGAAAACTTCATACTTCTCCATTCTATGAGCTTAACCAAAGTCTAGATATGGATGTTGTTTGGAATCTTATTCTAGGTGCTTGTGTCTGACCATGAACAGGTTTCCTATAGAGAAAGAAATAGGAATCTACATCTCTTCATGCCTGACCATAGATGGAAAGATGAGATCCTTATGCTCTAAGGGATTATACATTCTGTGTGCCTGACCAAGGACATAGAGTGTGCTTTATTTATTAAATTTATATCAATCTGAATCAGGATGAATCAACAGGTAAAACAAGAGTTAGGATAATTAGGGGTGGATTTAAAAGTCCTAGTATTCTCCTTGATTGAATTTTCCTTATACTCTTGGTTATTTTTCATAGATTTGTGTTAGTAGTTCGTTAAACTATTTGTTGGATTAGTTAAGAAGAATTATAAAATTCGAATTGTGATAATCAGTCCTTGTGGGAACGATCTCATAATATGTACCGTATTTACATCTGATTCGTATACTTGCGAGTTTAAAATCATTTAAATTAGATTGGTTTAAATAAAACATCAAGTTTTTGGCGTCGTTGCTAGGGACTGTTTCGGTCCAATTGGATTTAGGATTCTCTCTTATCATAATTCATAGTCTTAGGATTTTACTAATTTTAGGTTAAAGTTTATTTTATTTTATTTTATTTTATTTTATTTTAGAAACTAACCTATTTCCTGTTTTGTAGGGTCCTGACATGAACTTCGAATTTGGTAATCCCTTTCTAAATTCTCTACTTTTTCTAATTTCTATTTTTAGAATTAGGGTTTTATTTTTTAAAAATTTTTCTAATTCTAGGCTTTCTTTTTTAGAAATTTTTTATTTTCTAATTTTAGATTTAGATTCTCCATTCAAGTAACTTTCTATTTTCTAGTTTTAGAAACTTTTCCCTTTTTAGAAACTAACTTAGCTTTTTATTTCTAAGATTATAAACTTTCTTTTTTAGAAACTAACCGTTGCTTAGGATTTTTCTAACATTATTTTAGGAAATTTAATTTAATTTTGTTTTTATTTTGTTTACAGGAATTGAGGAAGGAAGCTGAAAATAACATTGTCTTCCGGTGAAGGAGGAGCTCCCAATTCGTCGGACATCGATCATCTCCTTTTCCGGGTTCTTTCTTCCAATTCTTGTTTACATAGTTTTATCTTGTTTTTAGGAATTCATAATTTTTAGTTCTAGTTTTATTTCTCTTAGGTTGCATCTTAGTTTAGTTTAGTTTTCTTTCCTACATTGCAGTAATTCAGTTTATGCTAGGACGTAGATCTCTGAACATAGAACTAGCACCTTTTGATCCTGAAATAGAAAGAACCTTTCGTAGAAGATTTAGAAATATCTTGTTTGATGGCGGACGAGAATGGAATTAAAGCTCTTAGAGATTATTCAGCTCCTCTCCAATTTAATGCGCCTTCATGCATAGTGTTGTTGACCACCACTAAACACACTTTGAACTTAAACCTGGGGTCATACAATTGTTGTCCTTCTTCTATGGTTTAGATAAGAAGGATCCATATCATTATGTGAAAGAATTCCTAGACATTTTCTTTACCTTTAGGTTCCAAAACTTTTTAGATGATTCAATTCGTTTGTGCCTTTTTCCTTTTTCTTTGAAGGATAAGGCGAAAGCATGGTTAAATTCTCTAGGAGTTGGGTCTATCACTACTTGGGACCAACTGTCTAAGAAGTTCTTGAACAAGTTCTTCCCTGTTCACAAAACTAATGCTCTCCCTAGAGAAATCACTAATTTCACACAAAAAGAGGGTGAGCACTTTCATGAATGTTGGAAAAGATGGAAGGACTTGCTTCTTAAATGTCCACACCATGGTTTTGAAAAGTGGCAACAGGTTCAATATTTCTATGACGGTTTGACACCCCAAAACCGTCGTATGGTTGATGCCACCAGTGGAGGGTCATTCATGACCAAAAGCGATGTCGAAGCTTAGAATTTCTTTAAAACCCTATGCGAAAACTCCCAGCAATGGGACTACTCAAATAGAGGTGAAAGAAGTCCCCAACTACCGAAGAAAGGTGGTATATATGAGATAGGAGTCACGCCAGATCTTTATACCAAAATTGATAGCCTGACACAAAAAGTTGATGCTTTGATGTTAAATAATGGACCTCCAAAAACAACTAAAATCGAGTCATGTGCCATATGTTTTAGTCCCGCCCATCCTACGCAGTCTTGTCCATCTGGTGCGGCATTTCCGGAATTTCTATCTGAACAAGTGCATGCTATGAACACCTATCGGAGAACTGGGAATGATCCTTACTCAGACACTTACAACCCAGGGTGGGCTAGACATCCAAACTTTTCTTGGGCAAAAGGACCACAACAAAGAGGACCATCTGGAAATCCTCCTATATAATCTTACCCCCAAGTTGGTAGTCAACAACATCAACAGTTTCTGCTATATCAACAACTTCCTTCACAATCACAGAAACCATCTCTTGAAGATACACTCAACCTTTTCATGCAGAGTTCTCTTCAATTTCAAAAAGACACCCAACAAACTTTACTAGCTAACCAGCAAAACTTACATGCAAATGCGCAATTTATTGCCAAGCTGGAAGTACAGTTGGGTCAACTTGCTACCACATCGAGTGAGAGAGAGAAGGGCAAGTTCCCTAGCCAACCTGTGGCAAATCCAAAGGAACAGTATGAGATTCGCTCTAATTCAAACCAAGAACAATATTATGAGCAAGCCAAATCAATCATTACCCTTAGGTCTGGCAAACAGATCGAGAACAACGTAGAGATGCCTAAGGAAGAATCGAATTCCAAATCGGAAGATCAAATAAAGTGGAGAGAGAAACTAGTGCATCCAATGTCCAACAACAATCTGACTCTCCGGGAACCACTCATGTGTCATCCTATGTACCTAAAGCACCTTTTCCTCACGTCTGGCACCAGTTAAGAAAGGAAACAACTTTAATGATATATGGACATGTTTAAGCAAGTACGAATTAACATTCCGTTGCTTGATGCTATCAAGCAGGTCTCTGCTTATGCTAAGTTTCTTAAAGATTTATGCACTCAAAAGCGTAAGCTGAATGTTCACAAAAAGGTCTTCCTGGCAGAGCAACTCAGCTCCATGGTTCAACATAACACCCCTCCTAAATTTAGGGATCCAGGAGCTCCCACCATCTCTTGTGTCATAGGAGATCATAAGATTGAGAAGGCATTGCTTGATTTAGGGACGAGCGTTAATTTGTTGCCATATTCTGTATATGAGCAACTAGGACTTAGTGAGCTGAAATCAACCAAAATAACATTACAACTAGCTGATAGATCTGTCAAGGTGCCCCGTGGGATTATTAAGGATGTGCTTATTCAGGTTGATAAGTTTTATTTTTCAGTAGATTTCATCGTTCTAGATACTCAGCCTGTCCACAATCCCACTAGTCAAATCCCGGCTATCCTAGGACGTCCATTCTTAGCCACATCCAATGCTATCATAAATTGCAGGAATGGAGTTATGAAGTTGTCTTTTGGTGACATGAAATTAAACTCAATGTTTTTAATGCTGGACAAGAACCATCAGACGCGGATGATATATTTGAAGTGAACATGATTGAGAGTCTAGTGCACGACTCTTTCCTTAAATCTTTCGAAGACGCTCTTGAGGCTTGTTTAGCACATTTCAACATGGATTTTGACATAAGAAGTTCCATCCAAGAAGTCAATGCATTGCTCGACTCTAATCTTATGATAGATACTACTAAATGGAAAGCTAAAGTGGAACTTCTTCCACCATCTGAGTCTAAACTAATCCCGTCTATTGAGAAACCACCCGAACTTAACCTTAAACAATTACCTGAGACTCTCAAGTATACATTTTTAGGTCCTTCTGAGACCCTGCCTGTCATCATAGCTTCTAACCTTGATAAGGAACAGGAGGGTAAGTCGCTTAATGTTATTAGAGAATATAAGGCAGCTATTGGGTGGACAATAGCGGACATAAAGGAAGTAAGCCCCACTGTGTGTATACATCATATTCTTCTTGAAGAAAATGCAAAAACATCGCGTGAAATGCAAAAGAGGCTTAACCCTAACATGAAAGAGGTCGTTCGGATGGAGGTGCTTAAATTGTTAGATGTTGGTATCATTTACCCCATTTCAGATAGCACATGGGTCAGCCCAATTCAAGTTGTTCCCAAAAAGTCTGGGATTACGGTAAAGAAAAATGATAATAATGAGTTAGTGCCAACCCGCATGACTACAGGTTGACGAGTTTGTATTGATTACCGTAAACTGAACCTGGTCACAAGGAAGGATCACTTTCCTCTTCCTTTCATAGACCAGATGCTTGAGAGATTGGCAGGTCGTAACTACTATTGCTTCCTGGATGGTTATTCCGGGTATAATCAGATTCCCATTGCTCTCGAGGATCAAGAGAAAACCACATTTACATGTCCTTTTGGTACATATGCCTATCGAGGTATGCCGTTTGGGTTCTGTAATGCGCCTACTACTTTTCAATGATGCATGATGAGTATTTTCTTAAACATGGTTGAGCGTTTCCTCAATGTTTTCATGGATAATTTCTCAGTTTTTGGATCTTCATTTGATGAATGTTTATACCATCTATCTCTTGTCTTGGAAAGATTACAAAAACGAACCTGGTATTGAATTGGGAAAATTGTCATTTTATGGTTTAAAAAGGGATTGTACTCGGGCATGTCATTTCAAGTAAAGGTATTGAAGTTGATAAAGCCAAGATTGATTTAATTTATAATCTTCTTCCACCCAGAATGGTGAAGGAGATTAGATCGTTCTTAGGGCATGCGGGATTCTACAGGAGATTCATTAAGGATTTTAGCAAAATTTCTTGACCCTTGTGCAATTTACTAGCTAAAGATGTTGCATTTGTCCTTGATGATGACTGTCGAAAAGCTTTTGATGAGTTAAAGCATTTATTAACTTCTGCTCCAATCATCCAACCACCTAATTGGAGTTTACCTTTTAAGCTTATGTGTGATGCTTTGGATTATGTTGTTGGAGCCATCTTAGGACAAAGATTGAACAAAATGCCTCATGTCATTTATTATGCTAGTTGGACTCTAAATGATGATCAACTTAACTACTCTACCATTGAAAAAGAATTGTCGGCAGTGGTATTTGCTCTAGATAAATTCAGGTCTTATCTCATAGGATCAAAGGTTATAGTATTCTTAGATCATGCAGCATTGAAATATCTTCTTTCTAAAAAAGATACTAAACCTCGATTGATTCATTGGATTCTCTTGCTACAAGAATTCGACATTGAAATTTGGGATAAAATAGGTTCTGAGAATGTGGTAGCCGACTATTTGTCTAGACTTGTCTTAGAGTCCACAGTGGATCATTTGCCAATGAACGAGTCTTTCCCTGATGAACAACTTTTAGCTATTTCTCAATTACCTTGGTATGCGGATATTGTAAATTATCTTATTACAGGTCAACTTCCTTCTCATTGGACTAAACAGGATAAATCCAAATTTCTTGTTAAAGTTAATCATTTCTTTTGGGATGACTCATACTTATTCAAAATTTGTCCTGACCAGATTATTAGGAGATGTGTGCCTGAGAGTGAGTTTCATAGTATCATTTCCTTTTGTCATGACCATGCATGTGGCAGTCATTTTGGTTCAAAGAAAACAGCTGCAAAAGTTTTACAAAGCGGATTTTATTGGCCTACACTTTTTCGAGACACCCATGCCTTTTGTTCTACATGTGATAGATGCCAATGCACGGGTAATATTTCTCGCAGGAACATGATGTCACTTACCAATATACTCATTGTTGAGATCTTTGATGTTTGGGATATTGACTTCATGGGTCCATTTCCCTCATCATTCGGTTATATGTATATCCTTGTGGCCGTCGACTATGTCTCTAAGTGGGTTGAAGCAGTGCCATGTAAAACGAATGATCACAAAGTTGTGGCCCGTTTCTTGAAAGAAAATATCTTTTCTCGTTTTGGTATTCCTCGAGCAATCATAAGTGATGGGGGTACTCATTTTTGCAATAAACCGTTTGAATCTTTAATGAAGAAATATTCCATCACCCATAAAGTTGCAACGCCATACCATCCACAAACCAATGGTCAAGTCGAGGTTTCGAATTGGGAGATTAAACAAATTTTAAAGAAAACAGTTCGCCCTGATCGTAAGGATTGGTCACAATGATTGAATGATGCTCTTTGGGCGTATTGTACGGCTTTCAAAACCCTAATTGGAATGTCCCCATATAGGCTTGTCTTTGGGAAAGCATGTCACTTGCCTATGGAATTAGAACATCATGCTTATTGGGCCATTAAAACCTTTAATTTTGACTTAAACAAGGCTGGGTCGCACCGTAAACTTCAACTCAATGAGTTAGAAGAAATTCGAAATAAGGCTTATGAGAACGCATAAATTTATAAAGAACGGACTAAAATTTTTCACGACAAATCAATTCTTTGCAAGACATTTGAACCATACCAAAAAGTATTATTGTATAATTCCCAGTTACGCCTCTTTCCTAGAAAACTATGTTCGCGATGGTATGGTCCTTATCAGGTAGTAAAAGTATTTCCTCATGGAGCAGTTGAGATTAAAAATCTAAAGGACGAAAATATTTTCAAGGTAAATGGTCAACGGCTGAAACCGTATTTGTATGATTTAGTTGATCAAGATGTTGAGGAAATTCATTTAGAAGACCCAAGGTATCAAGATTGATTAATTCATGGTCTTGCTTGTCTAGCTAAAGACGTTAAACTTAGCGCTCCTGGGAGGCAACCCAGCCTTTCATTTTATTTTATTTTATTTTTTCTTTTTCCTATTTAGTTATTTCAATATTTGTAGGTAACATTACTGCAAACCCTCACGAGACTGCAACTCGTCCACTAGGGACAACCTAGGGGTTTAAAGGCTTGTTTCATACGTTAAATGCAATCGAGAGCACTTGCGAAAGTGGTGTAGGTAGGATTTTATTTATGTTATTTTTGTTTTGCTAGTTTGCTTTTGTTGGTTTCTCTCTTGTGTTGACCCACTCTTACGCTGATATATTTAGAAAAGTCTCTTGATTCTTTCGTCCAAGTACTATCTTTCCATCACTCCTCTTTTACTTTCGTTGTCCTAATTGCAGTGCATGCTTATTTCTTTTACATTGAGGATAATGTAGATTTTAGGTTGGGGGTGGGAGATTAGGTTACCTAATCAGTGTTTTCTTGGTCGTGAGCAAAAATTGTTAAAATTTTTAAATTTTTATGAAATTTCTTGTGAATTTGAAGTGATTTTGAAGGATAGTTGTAATTTGAGAATTAAAAAATACGTGATGTTGGTAATTTATGACTCGTAGATTCAGTATATGTTAGATTTCACAGTTAAGTTTGAATTGTTAACCCATGATTAAAAGCTTTAAACATTGATTGAGTCATGATTTCACAGGACACATCTCGCTTACACATTAAGGTTCCGGTTCGATATTGAATGATTTACTTGGTAACCACTAAGCATGAAAGGAACCAGCCTGAAAAAAAAAATATTTTCTTCAGTAAGAAGAATTGAAAGGGTAAATCGCATAATCTTCACCATAGGTTTGCTCCCTATAGGTGTAGATTCGATCCCCCATGGTTGACATTTAGAAAAAGTTAGGCGACAAGTTTTCACCATAGATTTGCTCCCTATAGGTGAGGATTTGATTCCCCTCCTTGGCGTTACTATTCATAAAGAAAATCAAAGGCTGGTAGAATAATCTGTAAGACAAGTGTTGGTTTCAGGCTTGGTTGTCATGAATTTTGTTGTTAATTACCAATGATAACATGAAATTGACAATTAGATCTCTTAATGATTGTAAGCCGAGATTACACTATACACTCATGGAACTCAATATTTAGAATTATTCTAATTAATGGATTAATATTTTGAACTTGATTATGAAGTTTACCGTGAGATTGATTCCAAGAGAAAATTTTCACTCACCATTCATGAATCTTAGAATTTTTGCATCTCAACTATTTTAGTCACAAGTCGCTCGGGTTTATAGGAATTGTCATTTATTTCTGAAATTATTTTTCGCATGTTTTGCTCGGGACTAGCAAAGTATTGGTTGGGGGTTGTGATGAGAGTCAAATATTGCATATCAGACCCCTATTAGTACCTGATTTTACATACATGCTAATGCTTAACGTTTTATTTTAATCGTGTTTTTGATGTAGGATGCAATTAGAAGTTTGGATTGAAAAAGAGTATTAAAAGTGTTGATTTAACACTCTGAAGTCACCAGAGCAAGGAATGGACTTCAGAGGACTGAGATCAATGGATTTACACGCCAGGGAATCGAGGAAATCAAGCCGTTCACATTAAATAGGCCCGAAAATGATCCAGAATGCAAGATCACAGGATTCCTGCCATCCGATTAGCTCAAAACTTCATAAATTTTCTGGGGGCCATAAATAAACCGTACATATTAAATTTCAGCCATTGGATATCTCGAAAAGTGGCCTAACGGACATATCAGCCCCTTAGTTCCCTAAGTGGGGCCCACCTGCTATCTGGAAATGCCTCAACTTCGGATTTAACACCTTAAATGGGGAGACCAATTAAATAGATGGATTAGATTTCTCAGAAAAAATGCAGTGGACCCTACCTAGGGTGGCATGTGTATAGTGCACATGAGCACTCGCCGTGCACAAGAAAATCCAAAAGTCGGTCAGCATGCGCTGACCGACTCTCCTTCTCAAATTCAAAAAAACGGCAGTTGCCGTTTTCTATTTCTAAACAGAGACAACCGGTCATTTGTGTGGGCCATCACCATACATCAAAGGTCCAATCCAAACTGTCCATTGGATTTATAAGGCCCATGTTACTAAGGACTAGGTGCTCTTTCTCCCTCATGCATGCTAGCGGAAGATCCAATCCGTTGAACACAATTCGGACGGTGAAGCAAGCTATTCTGTGGGCCACACCAAATTCAATATAAAACCAGCCATTTCTTACTGGTTTTTCGCCACGAGTTGAATTAACGGAGTGGATTTCTCAGAAAACACTGATAATGGGCCCCACCAGCATCACAGCGGAAGAGATCCGCAATTCCTGTTTTAGCGCCGGAAGCTGGCCATCTTTCTCGGACGTTGCACGATCATGATTTTGATCATATGGAAGATCTGAACCATCCATCATGTATAGCACTCAAAAACGTCCCAAGGGACGTTAATCTTTTGGATGCAATGAAAGGAAAGACGGAGTTGTGAGGCTCCGATTTTCACTGCGTAACGCTTATACACGCGCCGACTATTGCTGCGTAAGCTTGGCACCGACTGTTGCTGCATAAGGAAAACTTCAGCATGAACTTTCTCCTCTCCACCGACTGTATCAGCCTATAAAAGAAAGAGGAAGGAGAAAAAACAAAAAACGAAAAAAAAAAAAAAAAAGATTCGAGGGAGAGATCCTAAGAGCAGATCCAGGGCTTGGAGTGAAAAGAAGAAGAGAAAACAGAGATCAGCTATAAAAGAGACGTGGAGCAGTTTTCTTATGGGAGTTTTTCTTCCTTTCTTCTGTTTGATACTTTTTAGCCTAATCATGTTTATGTGTGGCTAAACTCCTTAGCTAGGGCTTAGATGAAGCCCCTAATTTGAATGATTTTTATTGTGTTGATTTTACCTGGATTTGATTGATTTGTTTCTTTTTATAGTGTGCTTAACTGAAAACTTCATACTTCTCCATTCTATGAGCTTAACCAAAGTCTAGATATGGATGTTGTTTGGAATCTTATTCTAGGTGCTTGTGTCTGACCATGAACAGGTTTCTTATAGAGAAAGAAATAGGAATCTACATCTCTTCATGCCTAACCATGGATGGAAAGATGTGATTCTTATACTTTAAGGGATTATACATTCTGTGTGCCCGACTAAGGGCATAGAGTGTGCTTTATTTATTAAATTTATATCAATCTGAATCAGGGTAAATCAACAGGTAAAACAAGAGTTAGAATAATTAGGGGTGGATTCAAAAGTCCTAGTATTCTCCTTGATTGAATTTTCCTTATTACTCTTGGTTATTTTTCATAGATTTGTGTTAGTAGTTCGTTAAACTATTTGTTGGATTAGTTAAGAAGAATTATAAAATTCGAATTGTGACAATCAGTCCTCGTAGGAATGATCTCGTAATACGTACCGTATTTACATCTGATTCATATACTTGCGAGTTTAAAATCATTTAAATCAGATTGGTTTAAATAAAACATCAAGTTTTTGGCGCCGTTGCAGGAGACTGTTTCGGTCCAATTGGATTTAGGATTCTCTCTTATCATAATTCATAGTCTTAGGATTTTACTAACTTTAGGTTAAAGTTTATTTTATTTTATTTTAGAAACTAACATATTTCCTGTTTTGTAGGGTCCTGACATGAACTTCTAATTTGGTAATCCCTTTTTAAATTCTCTACTTTTTCTAATTTCTATTTTTAGAACTAGGGTTTTATTTTTTTAGAAATTTTCTAATTCTAGGCTTTCTTTTTTAGAAATTTTCTATTTTCTAATTTTCGATTTAGATTCTTCTTTCAAGTAACTTTCTATTTCTAGTTTTAGAAAATTTTTCCTTTTTAGAAACTAACTTAGCTTTTTATTTCTAAGATTAGAAACATTCTTTTTAGAAACTAACCATTGCTTAGGATTTTTCTAGCATTATTTTAGGAAATTTAAATTATTTTTGTTTTTATTTTGTTTACAGGAATTGAGGAAGGAAGCTGAAAATAACATTGTCTTCAGGTAAAGGAGGAGCTCCCAATTCGTCGGACATCGATCATCTCCTTTTCCGGGTTCTTTCTTTCAATTCTTGTTTACATAGTTTTATCTTGTATTTAGGAATTCATAATTTTTACTTCTAGCTTTATTTCTCTTATGTTGCATCTTAGTTTAGTTTAGTTTTCTTTCCTACATTGCAGTAATTCAGTTTATGTTAGGACGTAGATATCTAAACATAGAACTAGCACCTTTTGATCCTGAAATAGAAAGAACCTTTCGTAGAAGATTTAGAAACGTCCTATTTGAAATGGCAGACGAGAATAGAATTAAAGCTGTGGGATCCCGGTCCTTCATAACATTGCTCATGCACACACGTGTCCCAATCCGTACCATGAATAGACCATACATTGCACCCTAGTGCACCCAACAATTCCACCCAAGTGATTTATTATGGATGACTTTGAAACCTCCGTCATGTGGACCGCATTGTCACTACAGTCGTAAAGGTAAAAACTATGCATTAATTCGACGCTTCGTTAGTGAGATATGACCCATCGAATTTACGCCCCAAATTGTGTATCTTGTAACACAAGCAACCTTTATTGTGCTATGCCCATTGGACTTAAGCCCATGTAGGCCTAAAGCCCACTTTCTAGAACATAAATATTATCACAAGATAAGACAATCACTACATGTCAAATGAAAAGCTAGCATATATAAGACAATGCACTATAAGACAAAAATGGATTTTAGCCCAAAATCCAGCATTAGCCCTCTTCCTATGTCTTAGAAACTAGTCATGGCTCACGTCCACCTCATCCTATAAATTCATCCAATGCAAATCTTATTTTGTGCCACATCAATTCAAACAACCAATTGAAACACTCCACTTCATCATCCACTATGAATCACATACACCACACAATCATTATCCATCCACTAGCCAATGTATGCCTAGATTTCTTCCACCTTGGCTAACGCATGCTTAGAACCATCCACTGCCCATAGCATACACCACCTTCCACCTCACTTTTAGCACCAATAAGACCCTATAAATTTTTCACATTATCTTGCCACCTCAACTCTCATTCTTTATAATAGAGTAGGAGCTCTCTTACACTCATAATTTTGAGAGAGTGGGGCCAAGGTATGGCCCACCATCAAACCTAGAGGGAGTGGACCACTTATCATCATCCAACCGTCCATCCATTGAAGTGAATCTATGCCTCCTCCTTCCCTCATTCTCTTCCTCTTTCTTCTTTATTCCTTTTGTATTTTTGTGCTGTGTGTGGAGCCCCTATGTGCATGTATGACCGGCCATGGTGGTCAGCAAGGTGGCCCACATCGGTGTGACCATGTGACCCACCATGATGAACATTATATCCATACCTTTCACATATAATTCTGTTTTCCTATCTAGACAAGAAACTTGTAAAAATTGTATAAAATCAATCATGTTAAGCTTTGAACTGAAACTTGGTGGTAATATGTATCACACTATGAGGTAACTATGGACCAAATCTTGTGGCTATCCAACGGTCTAATCTCACGTACATCAATTTTACGTAGTTGTTGTCCAGCAGCACACAGATGATTCCGATTTTCAAAAATAGGACCCAATTTTAGTCTCTTTAATGAACCCATTAGAAATATATATTTTATTGGGTTCATAGAAAATCAAAGTAAATTTCCAATAGTGTATAATACGCTTCGATCGGAGTTCGAACGACTAAGATCTTGGCCTTGTACGAAAATGTATCTGGGGGCTTGTTATCGCTACATATTGTGTGAGCCATATCCATGATTCCAATGATTAGATCTATTTTATATCTTTCCTTAGCTTACTTAAGTTAGTTAATAATCATATATATGGTTCCTGTGGTCAATTCATTGTTGTAGAATTTAGGAAATTTTGAACCAACATATGCTTCTATAAAGGTAAATCTAGAATTGTTGTGTGCGATCTAAATGGATACAAGACCTTGCATGGTTGGAAACCTATATATAATTACATAAATGATGTATTCCCAAACCATCCATTGGCTCAGAGTTTCCAACTGAGAATCTAATCATAGAGATTTGATTAACACATTTCATGTGTTACCTGTACGTTGTATGTACATTATCCACACCATTTATCCTCTTATTGTGGACCCACTTGGTAGTGGGACCACTTATGATATATGTATTTTATTAGTTCATCTAATCTGTACAAACATGTGCACTAATGTGTGTGTCTTATCTATGCCTTTCCATTTGATCTATTTCCTTTCATTTGCACTTTTTCTATTTGCTGAAAGTTTTGAAGTATCTAACTGTGTTGCATGTGGGCCTCTTTGACACATTATAGTGGGCCTCATGCTTTGTAATTAAGGGGCTCACTATGAGGGTTGTTTAATCCACATATCAGTGGGCTGGGATGTCCCACCTTTTTCCGGGAATGATCCCTAAGTGTTTGGAAAGTGGGCCCAAAGTTGTAATAGACCCCATTGCTGAGAACTGCTTGATTATTTTTGTATTTTGTACCAATTTTGGGTCTCTGTAGTGGACCCCACGCATAATATATGAGTGGGCCACCACTTGAAATTTTTAACATATACCAATGAATAGAGAAATAATATTTTACTTAGGCCAAATCAAGCCCCACATAATTGGGGGGTGGGTCTCAAAATGGGGCCAAGCATGGTCATACAAAAAATTCTATGCAGAAAATTAAAATACATATGTTTGGCCGTACACCAAATATCATGTGCATAACTAGTTGGTCCCATCTTATATTTTTTGAAGTTCATATATAGGACTACTAAGGGCACCTGATGGAACGCTGAAAGGCGGTCCCTTGTGATCATAGGACGTACTCAAAATCGAGCCAATACTAATTTTGCATTGTGTTTCCTGCACATTTTCTCCAAGTATTCATATTTGGGTCATCACTGTAAATTGCACACACTCAATCAATAAGGCTCACCTTATAATTTTTAAAGCCCATACATAAAGCTAAGAGATGGATCCTTCCTTTCACCATATGTGGGACCCACATGGTCATAAATATGAATTGAAGATAGCCAGAAACCATTCTTGCACCAAAAATCTGTTTTACATAAAATTTATGTGGGGCCACATTAGTGGGATACACCACCTTCCCAGGGCATTTAATGCAACATCTAAACCATAGAAAAGAATTCCCAGGTGCTGGTGGGCCCAAAACCTTAGGTGGGCCATCTGGTGTGGGTTGTATTGTATGGGCCTTATCATTCATCTAAATGAGGCCCACCTGACATGTTTTGTAAATGAGTATTATCTAACTTGTGAAATGTGTAGTGGATAGATCTTGTTGCCTAGTTGTTGTCTTGAGATATAGGTGGCGTTGGACCCAAGTGGGCCAAACACTATGAGAAATCGTTAGGAAGTGAGAAGCCCACCATGGTAACTTACCTTGAGCCCGTTGGGTAGGCCCATTGCCTAGTGATCAGTGTGCCTTGCGCACTACCTCTAGTCAAGTGGACTACACTTAGCGAGGCCTATTTTAGAATGTATAAATTGGATAATTGGACATTTTTCTTGGTTTGCTTGTGCATGGAGTTTGTGGGTCGAAAGTGATGTGGAATTTATACAATGTTGGCATGTGAGTCTTATGTTTGGAATTGTAATTTTATCTCCAAGTTGATGTTGGAGTTGTGGAGCTTAGTTGTATTATGAGATCCACCTTAGAGGTATATATCCATGTATGCTTTCCTTAGTGTGGGACTGTTATCCACTACCAAACCAAACCTAAACCACTAATATAATTTTTTTAGTACAGTGTTGGAAAGGAAATATAAGATATAAACGGATCATGCTCGAGTATAGACCAACCTACTTCCTTTACCAAGAGGCATCACCAACAATCACCAAAGTCACAACCCTTCTTATTCAATTTCTTTTCTTCTTATTTTGGAAAAAACCCAACACCTGACCCACCCATATAGTGCATTGATGAACCTAACCTCACCCGACCCATGACATGAAGTAAGACATCCATAACATACTTCTCGCTTTAGACTGCTCAAGTATTTCCATATAACTGACTACAATAACTCTGTTTAAGTCCATAACATACTTCTCGCTTTAGACTGCTCAAGTATTTCCATATAATTCTCTCGCTTCGACTACAATAACTGCTGTTTATAGCGTGTGTGCGTCCATAGCATACTTCTCGCTTTAGACTGCTCAAGTATTTCCATATAATTCTCTCGCTTCGACTACAATAACTGCTGTTTATAGCGTGTGTGCGTGCTTGTGTTTCAATGCTCATTTCCACTTCCACCGCAACAATAGTTGTATATTGTGTATGTGGGTGTATGGGACGCAGATTATCTACTGACAGGTTGAGTAGCGAGACTCGCTATGAAGCGACCTCACCAAGTTCTGTGTGACCCAACATGATGTATGTGTTGTATCCACACTGTCCATTCATTTGTAGATATTAATTTAGGGCATTATCCAAAGAATGAGTCATATCCAAAACTCGAGTGGACCCCACCACAGAAAACAGTGGAGAGAGTGACTTCCACCATTAAAAATTTCTAAGGCCCACAAAAGTTTTCGGTCAAGCTGAAATTTGTGTTTTCCCTTCTTTCATGTTTCTCTTAACTTATGAACATGTTGGATCTCAGATAAACATCATAGTAGACCTTAGGAAGGTTTCGACGGTGGGCGTCACTCTTCCTACTGTTTTCTGTGGTGGGGTCCACTCCAGATTTTGATCGGACTCATTCTTTGTCTCATGCCCTAAAATGATCTCTCCAAATGGATGGATGGTGTGGATACAACACATACATCATGCTGGGTCCTGCATAACTTGGTGATGTCACTTCAGTAGCTGAGTCCCGCTGTATAATATTTTCTCTAATTAAAAATTTTAGAGACATTTATACAAGGCTATCTAATTGCCGGTTCAGGTCCCACACCTATACCCGGTATTGGCTCATCAAAAGGCCTTTACATCTTGAGCTATACACATGGGGAGCTTGCAAGCGTGTGTTGAATTTTACGGGGCATTTGATAGAAATAAGAAAGGGTTGGGCCTTTCGCCGTGATGGGTATGACATTATTTAAAGTAGCACACCGGCTTATATTCTTAAACCTGTTGGTTGAACCTGAACCCGTACAATTAAATGGATCAGGTGGGTTCGGTCTCAGTCTCCACAAATTTTAATTCGGGTTGGGAAATCTCGAGTTAGGGCTAGGTTTCTTGGCTCATTTAATAAATGAGTTGGGCTTAAGCTGACCCCAATCCAAATCGAACCCGATCAACTCCCAGGCCTAATCCCAACATATTAGGTAGGGTGGCTCCCTGGTTGGATTTTGGACCTTCTTCAATGATACAAACCATCTACGGTATATGCTTTTTAAAAAAAAATAAAATAGATTGAATATTTTAACACATTGGTGACCGTTCATTTTAAAAGCAAAAGAGTCAAATCATTAAAGGATTGAAATAATCCAATTGAGATATTTTATCTGATGTGAGAGTACTTGTCGTAGAAATGATTCGGATCATTTTAAGATTCCTCAAGTTCCAAAATATCCGTATTAAGGCAATATGTCTTGGATGTATTCGAGTAAATCTCCCACTCAAGATTACCATGTTAAGCAACTCATGTAAGGCCTAGCATGATGTGTCTTGAATGGTTAGGATCATCTTCACAGAAAATGGAGCATCCAAGGCCAACCATGATGGACCCTACCTCCCCACGTGGAGTTATTACATCCATCGAAATAGCAAAAGCTAATGGATCAAGATTTTTCTTGAGCATGCTCAAGGACAACCACCCTTTTACCATATGCTTGAAAGAGAAAATATATGGAGATAGCCAAAGCAAGCATGACACCCAAGGAGGTTTGCTAAAATACAAATTAAACCAACATATTGCAATAGGACATCCAAACAGTGTTGTGCCGTGATGGGTGTTCATAGAGTATTTAAGCATGTGTGTGCACACACGCTTCAACAACTGTTGTTTGTGAGTGTGGGTGCAGGCACGTGCACATGTGCATGTACGAGTGTGGGTGCGTGCATGCGTGTGATATATATTTTCTTTAAAGAAATTATTTAGAGACATTTACATTTACACGACCATCTAATTGCCGGTCCAGGTCCTACACATGTACCCAATATATATAGACATGGGAAGCTTGCAAGCGTCTGTTGAATTTTACAGGGCATTTGAAAGGAATAGGAGTGGATCAGGCCTTTGGCAATGATGGGAATGACATTATCTACACTAGCACATGAGCCCTGACAATTACGTAGGTCAGGTGGGCTGGGGCTCAGTCTCCAAAAATTTTTAATCGGGTTGGAAAACTGGGTAGTGGGTCAGGGGTCGAGTTAGAACTAGGTTTCTTGGCCCATTTAATAAAAGGGTTGGGCTTGGGCTCACCCAAATCCAAATCAAACCCAACCCATTGCTAGGCTTAATCACAATGTATTACTTGGTGATGTAGGGTCGCAGACACTTTCATGTCCAGGACGAACCAGAGAAGGCCTGATCGAAGGTGAAAGTGATCTAGACCGTCATAACCTTAAAATAGTCATATATCACAAAACGGAATGAGTTATTCGACGTACCATATATGATTTTTGTAAAATAAGCTACTTTAGCTACCCAACCGTGATATGTCGGGTTGCCCACAGATTACATCAGATTGACGGTCAAAAATCCTTTTTATTTCCATTTTTACTAGTAATAGTGAGTTTTAGTTTGATCATAACTTTTGATCCGCTGAGTCTTTGGAGTTGTGTCCAACATGAAAAGTGCTTAGAAAAATTAGAAGAATAACATGGTTAAGCCAAATAGGACACTTATTATTTATACCATGGTGGGGACTTTTTCAACAAGAGTTTTACACACATACACACCATTGTTGGAAAAATTGAATAAATGTTTCCAGATGCTTTCATCCACCTATTTCAACTGTCCACTTTTCCTGCCATGGAAAAGATTCATTCAATTGGTATGGATTGCTAACTGAGGGATTGGTTGTCCACGCTTTTTGAAGGAAATGAGTTTAATTTGGTTGAGGGTGTGTTTGGTTACACCAAATCAATTTGTTTTCTTGGTAACAATTAAATGGGTCAGGTTGGGTCACCAAGTAATGGGCTGTGGGTTCGGTTAGGGCAGGGTTTCTTGGCCTATTTAGCATAATGAATGGGCTTGGGCTGACCCCAATCTTATGGTGGGGTTTTAAGGGGTTGAAATAAACAGTTTGTATCATTGATCACTTACATTCAAAGGCTAGAAGTCCCAAAATATATCAGATTGCAATACCTTTAGGATGTATTCCAGCAAACCTCAACACATGGACCATGATTTGTGTGCCGTGGAACCTGTCCAACAAATCTGCCCACTTAAATAGGTAAGCCAAAAAATAGGCTAATCTAAGCATGGTCGTCCTGATTCCTGGGGCGTCCTATTTTTATGGTGCGGTGACCTTATTGAATGGGTGGGATGCACACACATGCACCACGGTAGAACTTATTCAAAATATGTTTAAGATGATGAATACATACACCATTGTGGGACATTGATTAAATGTTTCAATATAGTGATTGGAAATTGGAAATGCTTCTTTGCTTTTATCCACTCCATCTAGACTATCCTCTTCTCATATTGTTGAAAACATGGATTCAATTGGTATGATTTTTGCGTTATGCTAGCTAACCAAGGTACCGAACAAACTAGACACTCCAATTCTATGATTGGTTGTCCACATCATTCAAAAACTTTAGGGACATTGCTAACTTAAGAGTGAGCTATTATCCTTCTCAATCCCAACCCTTCAACGACAGAGAACAAGATACAATCATCCATGCTTTGCTCTTTACAAAAGAAGAGTGATTTAAATTATTTTTTTAAAAAGGAAATTAGTTAAATTTAGTTGAGGGTGCATTTAGTTGCACCAAATATAATGAAATCTCACCAAAAAAAAAATTAAAATTAAAATAAAATTGAACCTACTCAGACTAATATGGCGCGAAATATTTCATGATAAGTACAACAAAAAAGCAGCCTTGGCCAAATCAAATTGTTTTCCTATCAAATGAAACATTGATGCAATCGCTAGAGTTTAAAACTATGGTCACAAAAACATAATATGTAATATGATACATAGATATCAGGTCAATTGAATCTCTAGTGTCGACTGTGTCGAGAATGACGTAAGATGCACCTTACTATGGGATCTGCAGCAGATATAGCTATGGCTCTGCCATCCCAAAAAATCGTCTATTACCAAAAAAATAATAATAATAATAATGATAATTGTTGGGGGAAAAATATGACAAGTCAATAGGTCGGCTTATGGAATGGACCAACTCTATTGACATGGCTGGGGCTCACCAGGCGCCGAGCTTGACCAAGGCCCACATGTCCAGATCCATAAGGCGAGACCTCCAAGGAGGCCGATACACCTTTACGGACACTCAAAGGGTCCCTCAGAGGTGACTTCACGCCAACTATGTACATAGATCGGCTATAAACCAGGTGTAGGTCGGCCAGACCTTGGCCCCATCCCAGGCCGACCTATCCTCTAGGCCGACTTGAGATCCTTGGAGGATAAGCTTTGATTCCGAAAATCTAGAAGATCGAAGATCTCAAAATCCTCTAAGATAAATGATCAATCCACTCCAGGGAAAGATCTTGATGCTATGGGATTACGCCACCTTTATAAATGGAGGACCTACCCACGGTGAAAGGTATGCACAACCAGATCTCAGCTCTAAACCCTTACTATTAGACCCAGATTCCAGGCCTAACTTAGGCATCGGAAGGTCCCCTAAACTAGCCAGGGTCTCCTTTGTCCTCTTCCTGTGCAAGTGCTGGAGTGCTAAAGGGGGTGAGCCAGAAACTGCATCAACAATAATAATAACTAAGGCCCTAATTGGTAGACACCTTAAAGTGAGTTCATCTCATTTTATTTTATTTTTAATTTTTAGAGTAATTATGCATTAGATATCACAAAATTTAATAGATGACTACTGATAACATGAACTCATTATGTATTAGCTATCAAGATCTCTAATTAATAACTACTGAGATGAGCTCAATTCTAGGCACCTACCAAACAGGGCCAAAATACATCAATCAATACTTGAGGGGAAAGGAGCAATTGCTAGATGGAGATATCTAGTTAGTTATCAGACACCTTATATCCAAACATGTCCTACATCCATGAGATCCAGGCCATTCATCTATCAGGCTCTGTCATGGGTAGGTCAACCCAAAAGTCAAACTTGTTGGATGGCCCTAGCCATGCACATTGAATGCCAACCATTCATTGAAAAACCTGGACAAACATATGGTCTAATGCTTGGTAACTTAAATACTGGCATCTAAGTATCAAATGTTCTCCTTCTCACAATTTAGTAATGAAAAATATTAAAGCCCAGGTCATGCGAGCCTGTGGAATTATAGTTGTGCTCTGTGCATGAATGACCAACTAAACTCAACATTACGATACCTAAGCAATGCATGTGGACGATCTGAATCCATTCAAGAGGTACGTCCCACCATGAATATGTCACAAGAAAGTACCTAGTTTTAAGAAACGAATCTAGGAATTCGATTTACTTGGAGAAATAAAATCATACGAGGGTCAAAAATGATTTCGTGCCCATTGTTGAATGGTTAGGATCATCTTCACAGAAAATGAAGCATTCAAGGCTTACCCATGGTGGACCTTACTGAAGTAGAGGTATTACATTCATCGAAATGGCAAAAAAGCTACTGGATCACGATTTTGCTTGAGCATGTCCAAGGACAACCACCCTTTTCCAATGCTTGAAAGAGTGAATATATAGGGGTAGCCCCATTACCCTGAGCAAGAGGGTTAGGATCAAACAAGCATGACACCCACATCCCAAACCCTACCTGAGCAGCACAGCAGGGAGGTTTGCTAGAATAAAAATCAACATATTGCAATAGGATGAGGCGGGACTTTGATTACGGGTCATCTTCCCGTCTTACTTTGCATGGGATGACTGTCGAAAATGGAAAAAAATAAATAAATAAATAAACCAAACAAACAAACAAAGCCCTCCCTAGGTTGAATTATTCAACCCCTCAATAATTTAGAATCTCAGGGTCTTTCTGGGCAACTCCAGAAAGGGGAACCTTATCACACAAAAGATTTGGATCAAGTAAATAGTCCCAAATTGAATGGCTAGAGTTCCAAACATGGTGTGCCATAACCACCGTTACGTAATGGTGATGGTGCCAACTGTTACACATTACAGGGTCATAATGGGCATAACTGCTATTACAGAAAAATGACCCACATTGGCTCCGTAATAGCCGCACTGCCGAATGGTAATGGTTATGGCACACCTTGGTCCCAATGTATCTTATTCTTATGGCAATAAATTGGGATGTATTCTAGCAAAACTTCACAGCAGGCACTGTGTCATAAAATTTTAAAAGGAAAAGTAGAGAGAGAAGCATTTCCTTATCTTGCACCTGAAAAGAGTGACATTGAAATTGGATTGGATTATTTCTACCCTTAAATAATTTGGCTCGTTTGCTTTGAAAATGGACATCTGAATGTTTTTTTTTTCTGGGCAACCCCAGAAAGGGGAACCCCACCACAAAATATTTGGGTCACGTAAACAGTCCCAAATTAATAGCTAGAGTCCCGACATATCTAATTATAATACATTGGGATGTATTCTAGCAAATCTCCACAACTCGCGCTGTGTCATAAAGTTTTAAAAAGAAAAGTAGAGAGACAGAAGCATTTCCTTATCTTGCACCTCAAAAGAGTGACAGAATTTGCCAGTTGTGGATGATAATGCCTATCTATTTAAGTTTTGTGTTAAGATTGCTATTAGTGAAATAACAACAAAGAAGCAACCACATGCAAAAACAAAGCAATTACAAGTACAAAATGTTCTCCACCATCAATGCCCACCAAAAGTGGCCATACTTTGTGAGAAAAATAAAAAATAAAAATGAACAAACCAGCTAGGGCACTGTTGCTGTCGAGTGCGTTCTCTAAAGACTAATGAATACCTCTATGTAAATTCAAAGCTTAAAATCCCATGATCTTGAATGTAATGCAAAGATATGTAGACAATGAAAAGGATAAGGCAAGCATTATCATCAAAGAAAGCAGCAGGCACTCAGATGGGATATGTATGCACGAGTCAAACGACAACATCTACACAAATTGTAAGAATATGTGAATAAATTAGTCTCCAAGAAGAGAAATTTCCCAGCACAGAAAAGCCCAGTAATGTGTAATTCATTTTGTGTTCAACAACATGTAGTGCAGGGTTCTTGCCATACCAAGAAGGGATAGACAGCTTTTGGAAGCAACAGTGGCAGTGGCGGTAATCCCCAAATGAGCAGTTTCTTGGGCAAATGGATGATTCTTAGACAAAATCCAACACGGGAGGAAGTCTTTATACAGAGTATAAATCACCCTTGGAAGCCCCAAGAACTCGTCCATTCTTCCCAAATCTTTTTTTTTTCTCTAAAGAATGATCTAATTTAGGGGGGAACCGGTATCCCACACAACACCAACTCGTCAATGTCGAAAAAAGAATATCCGATTGGTTCTGCAAGAGCACCACTAGCGACGACCAAGGTTAAGCTTTGAGACCCATCAACGAACTCAGCCACGTTCTCTCACGCAATTCCCAGGAAGGAGAAATTTGTACTTTTCGGCATTCTGCAGTAGATATGCTGGAAGATGAACCGCTGAATATGAGTGAGGTATCGGTCCTAACTTCCCAATGATTTCTTTGAAAGTGTACTCCTCAGGCAGCATGTCAAACAAGTCGGCCCCACGGCAGATCACGTCCTGCACCCTCGACGACTTGAGGTAATGAGAGAACCTCACACGGTCATTGTGACTATAGGCCTTCATCTTGAATATGAACTCGCTTATACGCCGGAAGCAAAAGCTACAGTGCCATCCTGAGTCCGACAAGATGTCGTCCGTCTGGCGATAATGAGCGTATCTTGTCTTACCAGTCTGATACCGATGAACAGAAGCCCTCCAACTCTTATCATCAACAAGAAACTCAAAAGAATACAAATAGTTATGGAGGCGAAGATGTAGGATCGGAGGTATGTCATCACACCACCTCAAGAGATTAATTGTGTGACTGCTCGGGATTTCATCAACATCGGACATGATCAACAAGTCATCATCAGTTATACCAGCTATCTTGAGGAGCTGATCAAGAGCGACTCGCTGATAAGCTTCTTCGACAAATGGGTTCTCCCCTTTCTTAAATCTTCCGCCAATAGTTCCATAAGTCAGCCTTGACTTGATAAATTTGAATTCATCTTGATGGCTAGCGAAAACCAGGGGCTTCGGCAATCCAGTGAACGTGGAATTCGATTCAAGGAGAACAAACTGTGTGATATATGGGTACAGTTCATTCCATCTGATAGTGAGAATGTCCAACTCGTTGCTGAACAGCACCGCATCGAAAACACGCCTTGGGCTCTCTCGGATTCCCCACCCGTGAAGCTTGCAGAGGTTCTCCATAGAAACGTTCTCATGGTAATAGTGAGGGATGTCATGGAACGGCTTGGGGGGAGATTCCCATATCGGCCGTAGGAAATACGAGATCTTCTGACCATGTAAGTAAATCCCAAAAATCGACATGGGCACTACAATGAACAAAAGGATGTAAGCTTTAAAATCCAACCCTCTGAGAATGCATCGCAACCTCGACATACTGAAAGCGGCACGTGCTGCCTCCTGCCAAGTAGAAATCATCAATTGATTTATCTAATAAGGTAAACAAAAATCTAGAAACAAAATCATCCATCATCATCAAACAAGAAATCGGAAACAAATCCAATTTTCACAATCTTCACATAAATCAATAAACCACAACATAAGTAACAAATAACCCACATGAACAAAAACCCTATTATCAATTTCCCAATAAGAAAAACCCCCAAATTCTCAATTCCCCACATTGCATAAATCTACTTCATCCAAATCCCTAGTATGAACAACAAATTCAATGCTTTGGGATATTGGATTTTCCACAATCAAATTCCCCAAAATTACATTCCCCTTCCCAAAATACAGACGAAAATCTCTTCAAGAAAACACAAAAAATAAATTTTATTTTATTTTTTAAAAAAAAAACAACCGTTATGATAACATGCATATAATCAAATCAAATAATCCCCAAAACAAAGAAAGAAACAGATCCATTTACAAAAATAAAATAAAATAAATACCTGACCGCAAACACCTTGGCATATATCGTCCGTCTTCTTGGAGTTATAATACCCTCCTCCTTCCAGCATCATGAGGAAAATAATTTTAAAATAAACAAAAAATAAAAATAAAAAATCCAATCCCTCAAAAACAGAACGAAAAAGCCCCTTTCCCCTATTACTTTCCCACAAACTCCGATTCCGAAACTTCCAAACCAGATCCACCCAAAACACCCTCCTCCCAAAGATCAAAATCGTCGATCTCTTCTAGTTTTGGTAGGTCTTCTTCCTTGAAAGAGAGTCTAAGAAAAGGCCCTCTTGTGTAGAAAGAAAGTAGAAGAGAAAGGCTAAAATGTAAAAACCAGAAAAATATAGTTTCTAAAGGACATAAACGAACCCTAAAAACTAGAGGAAAAAGGCAGTTCCGCTGCTGCTGCTGCTTCTCTGTAATGGATGGATGGCAGTTGTTCCTGCACCGTTTTGATTCCCCACCCTTTGCCTTCTCTCCCTGTATATATATACAACTACACCTGTATTATTATTATCGACAATGTTATCATACGCATTCACGCTCTTTACTTTATTATAAGTGGGTCCCACTGCTAAGTAACTAAGACCGTCCGTTCGTTGCGCCCAATCATCGATCTTGGGTCTGTCTTAAAAAAAAAAATCTCCTCATTGAAAGCAACTTAATGTTCCGATCCGTGGCTAACATGATAAACGGTTTATAGAAGATATATCATGTATTTTCTGATGGGAACTTTTAAGTATGATGGGCTTTTGATCATGGTACATCAATGGTGGTATTCAATACAACAACGGTCTGGATTATAGAAAAAGGGTCCATTTGTGAGAAGTGACGTGAGGTGTACGGTGAAAGATGGATGCACGTGTTGTATTATTGGTGAATTGATATGTATTATTAGATTAGGAGAAGGAGCCGTTTTCCTTGTTTCCTACCGCTTTAGAAATAATTAATAATAAGAAACAGGCGTATTGTCGAGATAGCCCAAAGTTTTAGCTGATTAATCGATGAAGAGGAATGGGTATTTTCGTAATCCAGCTGTACCGTTGGTGGGCCCACGCGCCAATTGACGTGGTCAATACATCCGTTGGGTCTCTCTTTTAATTATTTTCCAAGAGACTCTTTCCTCTTTCTTGAAAATCTTGCGGATGGGCCGATGTTAGACGCGCATACGTTTCCAATCGACAATACGCGGCGTTAATGGATTAGACGAGACTCGTTGATTCTTCCACGACTATTCTTTTTTTTTTTTTTAATGACTCGGCATATGCTTTTGATTCCTCATGTTTACGGTTTTCTAAATGATATCTAACATAGACGACTCCAATGCACTCCATCCATCGGCTTAGCCAGAGTTAGTTCCAAAGCTCAAGTGGACCACACCACAACAAAAAAAATGGTTATAAAGATGACCCCGGTTGAAAAAGATTTTACTGCACAACCTGATGTTCATATGACATCCAATTTAATCATAAGGTGACTTGGGCTTTGATAAATAGAAAAAAAACAAATATTAAATTGAGCAAAAAAAATCTATAACTTCATATGTTGTTGTCTACTTAAGATTTATATTTGCTTCATTTATAGTAGACAAATGTCTTAAATTAACATGTTCCCTAAAGGCTTAGGGGTCGTTTGGCACCATGGATTTGAGGGGATTTCAAATCTCCTTATTGTTTGGCACCATAAAGTAATTCAGGAGGTTTCAAATTTCCGGAGTTCAAAATCCACGGTGAAAGCTTGGAGTACATCTGGTGATGCAGAAATTTAGTTAACCTTCATTGGACCTTTGAATACCTGCACACAGAGAAGACGAATGAGACCCTGGCTGAAATAGGGGACCCTCTGATGCCTAAGTCAGGTAGAGAATCTGGGTCTGGTAGAGAGCAGGGTTTTTAGGCTTAGATTGTGTGTACCTTTCACCATTAGGGATGCTCATATTTATAGGTGAGAGATAGTGATGGTGTAGGGGATGATCTCCTTATTTAGTAGGAGCGTATTATAGAGGGATTCGAATTACAGGCGTATCACAATGATTTTTCGAGATCTTTGCTAAAGATCTCGTTCAGACCCGTGTTGCGGTTATTTCCAGAGATCCTCGGTTGAGATATCGGACAAGTAGTTTTGGTAAGATCTGAATAGTCGGTAGCAGGTCGAAACTAGTAAAAGCGCGCAGCAGGAGGCCGAGGTGGGGAGTCTAAGGCGACTTATACGGTTGTTTCTAAGAGTATATTGCCGACCTGAATTCTCTAGTAAATTGTGGTCGAGCTTTCCCTCAGTATCAAGCTGATGGTTGACCTACCGAGGTGCCTTTTGTCCGAGCACAGAGGCCAAGGTCCTTTCCTTAGTGAAATGTAGATGGAATATGGGATGACCATCATCTTCATCTTATTGCACGGGGTAGGAGTTGTTCTCAATGTCTAATGGAAGTGGGCACTTCATCTTGTGGCGGCTGAGCCCGTGACACGCATGGTTGTCCAACCTGACCTCGTCTTATTAGTCAGTCCATTTTTACCCATACCAGTAACCCCCTTGCTTCTGAGCTTGTGTAGCAGGCTTGGGAAGTAAGTCGGTATTGGTGAGGTTAGATATTCTTGAACATAAGGCGTCAGGCTTGCTTGTCATTAATGTGAAATAAGGCAGTGTGCATGGGAATCGGGGCATATCTGTAATCATGATACAACACGCTCGAGGTCACATGCGTTGTCAGGGCACCTGTTTGGTCCTTAGCTTATGGGGTGTTGACACGTGGCGTCTTCTGGATAATCAAGTCGACTAGTGAGTGGGAGAGCTCCACGTGTCTGAGCAAGAGAGTCGAAAAGCCGTTTTGACCACCATATTAAGTGTGAGCATTAAATGCCCATATGAATGGGTTTCCTTTAAAAGGGGGGAACCCTACTTGTGCAAGGGTTATTTTCCCTGTTGCTTCTCTGCTTTAGGCAATTTCCGACGATCCTCAAAAGAGTTTCTTCTCCGGTAAGCTTCATCTCTCTTGTCTTCCCTTCCTTTTTCATTTTTCTTCTATGCCCCTGATTTTCAATCATAATCTTGCCCAATAATGTCGAATCCGTCGAATCAATGGGAGGAATTAGGGACGTTGCATTACAACGGGGAACCGAAGGATTGGGACTTACTGGAAAATCCACCATCTCCGCTCGTAATGATGAGCGATAAGGATTTTCAGGTGTCTCATGGGTCGAGGATAGCTGCTCAGTCCTCGGCCGAGCAACCAATGGATGCTGAGGTCTTTGCCCCAGCAAGAGAGGAGGCTGGCCAATCTTCGGCAAAGTCAAAAGAAACCAAGTCGATCAGGTCGATGTTGATGGAATTCGACTTGGTGCGAATCAGATTGAAGTACCATATCCCAAACTCGATGGTGCTCCGAGCTCCCGCACTTGGCAAAATTCCAAGTGAGGCCCAGGATGGCAAGGTGGCCATATTTTTGGTCGCCCTCCAGTGTGGCATGAGGCTCTCTACCACGTAGTCAAGGAGGTCCTCTTACGCCTGGAATTAGCTCCCAGGAAAATAATTCCGAATGCTTGGAGGGCCTTGGTGGGGTCGTTCATTTTTTGGGCCAAGCTCAAACAACTTGAGCTGACTGTGAATAAAATTCTCCACCTATACTAGGTGAAGTCCTATCGATACCACGAGGGTTAGTATTACTTTTCAGTCTGCCCGCACACGGGCAAAGCCATTATCACAGTCTCCCCGACCTTAAACAAAAATTAGAAAAGTAAGTGGTTCTGGGCGTCGGGAGATTGGGAGGGTCCAACAGCTTCCGGGCTACGTCCTCAGATTCCGACCATTTTTGCTCAACCAAGTTGGTATATCCGAACTGACCTTTTCCTTTTTTGTAGTCTTATTTCTAACTGTAGTTTTCTTTAGCAACTCTGCCCAAGTATCCTGCTGGAGTGAATGAGTCAGAGCATAAATGAATAGCTGGGACGAGGTTAGTGGACACCAAGCTAAGGTCTTGGAGGCAGCTGATCACGCTCGAGCTTCTCTACAAATCAGGTCTTACCACGTCTATATCAGGTATACCCTGGTAGATAGTCGAAAATTATTTCATCTCTATCTGTTTGTTGATCATTCCTTTTTATCGTGTAGGGATGCCTAAAAAGACTCGCTCTAAGCGCCATGCTTCTTCTGAGTCCGAGGTGGCCCAGAAAAAATAAAAGCCATCTTCGAAGAAAAAGGGAACCACTGCTTCCTTGTCCACGGCATGTCGGTCAAGCATGAATACCGACCTTGCTACCACTTCTTTAGACCCGCCGGTGGTCTCTGAGGCAGTCCAGGTCTCCCTGCTAAGGGAGGCTGTCGAGGTCTCAGAGGCTCATTCCCCCATAGCCTGAGCTTAGGCAAGTAGTTTGGCTGATCGCCATAAGGGTAAGGCCCAGGGGGCCCCGAGGTCCGCTTCCGCCACGACAGAGGGCCTCTTGCCGTGGATAACTCAGCACGTTCCTGATGTCGAGTTCACCAAGGTGATGGAGACGCCCTTGTCAATCGTCATAGGTCAGGTTGCCTCACTTTTTTATAAGGTCAGGACGTTTCCCTCATAGTAGTAGTCTTTTTTTACTTAGAATTTTCTTTTGTTTTTTTCATGGATTTGTTTTTCTGTGCGGCCTCACTATCTTGTCTACTCGTCGCGAGATGTTGCGTGTCGAGGAGTGTAGAGAAGAAGAGACAAGTCTCATGACAAAGACTGTTGAGTCCGAGTAGTTCTGATCTGAGGTCGATGCTTTGAAGGCCCAGATGGAGGCCCAGGTGAAAGAGGCTCAGAAGGAGTCTCAGGAGAAGATCGAGCTGGAGGCGACAACTTCGCTTCTAAAGGAGGCCCAGGAGAAGGCCGCAAGACGGAAGGCCTAGTTGGTTGAGGTGAAGGTCAGTTTGGGAGCCAAACTGAAGGAAGCCAAGGCATCTATCACGGCAACTCGGGAGGTGGCTGTGAAGGAGTTCAAGGCCTCCAAGAAGTGGGAGGAGGAGAGAGACGTACTCTATAATCTCAGATACAATAAGTGCCTTGATGATATTAAGGAGCTATACCCCGAGCTCGACCTCCTCTCGAGGACAACCCTTGAAAAGGGCGAGCTCTAAGTCCTAGGGGGGGACTATGCAAAATAAAAAAATAAATGTAGAAAGTAAAGGGAGATAACACAAATAAATAATAAGATAGCACAAGTAAATTAAAACCTCAAATGCACTAGTCTCGAGAGGTTGATACAAACTTGGTTCTAAGGACAACCTAACACGAAAAACTAAAGGTTTATAGCAGGACAACCTTACTAGAATATTGGTAAGTATCAAAAACTCAAACCAATAAAGAGGCAAAGGAAATAAACTAAGTTATTACAACATTCACCACAAGTGCATAAAGTAAATTACAACATTCACCACAACACATGTACATCATCATCATCATCCAAACTCCAAGAATTATAGTGGCTCATGTGTGTACACAAACTGTTCGCAAACAGCCACACAACTACTCCACTCCCAATATCCACACCCACAGGATACTGACATTCACTATGAAATAAGGTTTTCCAAGGTTCACCTTAAAACCTTCACAATTGTGTTTTTCAAATGGGCTTACACAATTACAAAAACCCACTCTGAGATTTTCCTTGCCGATCTCAGACAAAACCAAAAGATGAGATTTTCCTGGCTAAATCTCACAAATAAAAAATACATAAAATTAAAATAATACTTATCTGAAGATTCTTCTTCAATGTAGCCTGGTAAAACTAATTCCTTGTAGATGTGGATGTTCAATGTTCAATCTCACAAGTGGAAGGGTTCTAGGTCTAGATGGATTTTAAATTAAATCAACCTAGGGCTAGCTTGAATTTGATTTTAGATCTCAAAGGGTAAAGTAGAGTTCCCTTTTAATAGAATAGATTTGAATAAAGAGATCAATAAAATCAAATTAAAAAGCTATAAAAGAATCTAAAATTACTAACTAATAGCTTCACAATAGTAGGGACTTATCTCTTAGAGTGATGGCTTGATTTGAAATATAATGAATTGAAATCTTTGAGAAATGTCCTCAATTTATAGGCTGCAAATCGATTTCCTCGACTGGTACTGGGTTCGGCTCGACTGGTCCTTGTTGAGACTCAAATATTGCATAATTTTCCCCATTTATATCTTGGTTTTATGAACATGAATCAGCTTAATGTTTTATTTTACTCATGTATGTGTTGTAAGGTGAATTTAAGAGCTTGGATTGAAAAAAGGGTGTTAAAAGCATGAATTTGATACTCAAGAATCACCAAGGCAAGGGATGGATCTTAGGAGACCAAGATTAAAGAATTCGCATGCCAATGATCCAATAAAACCAAGTGAGGAATGAAGATAATCGAAGATTTGAAGTAAAGAATCCTAAATCGTCCTGAAAAAGTGTATTCTGAAACTCTGAAGTCTATTTTGAGAAACTGTGTAGAGTGAAGTCTGTTTTAACAAATTTCGTAGCAGAAGTTTATTTTAAAAAACTACGTAAATTTGAGGCGATTTCTAGAGTTTTCTAACTTTGTACGAAAATTGGAGTTCCCCACTTATAAATAGGGCTTCCCAGGGCATTCATAAGCATCATTCAAAGCATTCAAGAGTAAGATTTAGAGTTTTTAGAGGGTTTTCAATTTTATTTAAGTTTTATAAATTATTTTTTTTTCTTTTAGATTTTTCTATTTACATTTATTTCTTTCTCTATTCTAATTATATTTTTCTAAGTTCCCTCTAGCCCAAGCTAGAAGGGAAGCACATAGGTTTAATAATTCTTTAAGTTATGATGATTGATTATTTTACTGATGAGAAGAATGGTGTATGCATGTTATCTATTGTTTAGGTTTTATTTTTTTATCCTCTTGTGAGATCCATATATTTCCATCATATGAGATCCACATTATTGGATAGGCTTACCCTAGATCAATTAGATTTCTTAGATAGGAGAGGTTCTCAACCTGTTATATTTCTTTAATTTTCATTATCTCATTAATATTGAATTCTTAAAATCACTGGCACTTGAGAATATATATCAATGGTGCAAATCCATGATTTTCTAATCTTTTATATCATTTATTAAAATATTTAAGCTGTTTTATTTTCTGATTAAGCTGACCATAGTGCTCAGATTCTAGTTGTGTTATCCAAGTCATCATGATTTTAGAACATTAACCTATGTGTGAAACTTTGAAGCTTGGGTATTGTTTGAATTTAGTTGAATTACATCCATTCAAAAATCCTAAAATCAAATCATCAGATTAGTTTTTATTACTTAGTTTGTTTTGCATTTGATTTTCTCCTTCTCGCAATTCATCTCCCTGTGGGATCGACCCTGTATTACAGGATATTACTTACGAACCTCTGCACTTTGAGGCAAGCAATCAAGTTTTTGGCGTCATTACGAGGGAAAGACTGAGATAGATTAGATCTGTGTAAAATAGCTAAGGTAAGTTCTTTTCTAAGGTAAGTTCTCTTCTAAACCCTCCAAAATTTTTGTAGATTTTTTATTTTTCTTTGAAAGTAAATTCAGTTGGGTCTTTCAAGCACTAACTATGACATAAGGTTGCCCTGCTTGGGATTTTATCACCCAAGTGCTATGGTTGTCCTATAGTTATTGTTTGATCACAAAGATCATCCACCGAATCTATTTTCAAGATTAACATAGTTTAATTTCTGGATTAGTTTTACTTTTGTTGATTTATTTTTTATTTTTACTTTGTGGATTGAACCCTCATGGTCGGCCCTACCATATAGGTTGTTGATTTATTTTTACTTTGTGAACTAAACCCTCATGGTCGGCCCTGCCGCTTGGATTGTTGATTTATTTTTGCTTTATGGACTAAACCCTCATGGTCGGCCCTGCCACCTGGGTTATTGATTTATTTTTGCTTTATGGACCAAACCCTAATAGTCGGCCCTGCTGCCTGGGTTGTTGATTTATTTTGCTTTGTAGATTGAACCCTTATGGTCGGCCCTGCTGCCTGGGTTGTTGATTAAGTTTTTATTTTTATTTTAAGTATCATACTTATTATTTGAATTAGTGGTATTTGTTGTATGGTGTGGATGGTTTATGTCCCGTTGGAGTAGGGATCAAAACAATTGACTCTCCTCCGAAGGCAGACTAGTTCCAGACCTTGGTCATTCACTTAGAAGAGGCACTCAACATCACTTGGATTCCATGGCAGACCCAGTTGATAATCCAAATCCAAATCTGTCAGATCCAACAATAAATCAAAACGGAGAAATCAACTTAATCCTCCTCTTGAGGATGAAAATAAAGTTCATAGGAATGTGTTAAACCAACTACGGACTTTACGTGAACATTTACACCATGAGAGATCAACTTTACCATCTTGTATAGTGTTTCCTGCTCACATAGGGAACATTGATTTTAAACCAGGTGTGATTCAATTGATTCCTAAATTTCATGGCTTAGATTCTGAAAGCTCCTACTTGCACCTCAAGGACTTTGAGGAAGTAATTGCAACACTACAAGCAAACAATGGCAATAAGGATGTACTTAAGCTTAGGTTATTCTCATTTTCTCTAAAGGATCGGGCCAAAGCATGACTCAACTCTCTAAGACCTAATACCATCACTACATGGCAAGCCTTAAGTAGAGAGTTTTTGAAAAAATTCTTTCCCGAGCACAAAACAAATGCACTAAAATAAGAAATCATGTCATTCTCCCAAAAGGGGAATGAATTGTTTTTCCAAGCTTAGGAGCACTTCAAAGACCTTCTACTTGTCCACATCATGGTTATGAACCATGACACGTGATTGATGTTGTAGACACTCCACCCAGGCTAACATCTCGAGAAGGCTAAGACAATCCAGGAATCATGATCATATCCAAAACCAAATCTTAGTCCCAGCTTAAACCTAAAATCCTGACCTAAAATCACAAACTTCCAATCCGCAACCAAAAATTATAATCCAAATCGTTTAGTCCGCATATAGCCCTCACCTGTACTATATATCCTGACTAGAACCCTTCACAACCTTAAGACCACCTATCCAAGCCATAAAACCCCAAAAGGCGAACATCGGACGAATCAGCGTATCAAGAAAAGCCCACATGCTCGGGCTCGACCCGAGTGCGGCTCGGGTGGTATTTGGACTACCGCCGGCGGTACTTCAATTACCACCGCTCACGGCCTGCGTGTGGACAGTTGTCCCAGTGTCCGAAAGTCAACTTTCTCCTGAATTTACCCCCTCTATCTTCACTATTTATAGTTTTACCAGCCTCAAGAGCCATTGGGAGCACGCCACGTGGCGCCCTTCTCTTCTTAGCCAATCACAAGCCTCCATTTCATCATTTGAACCCTTACCTATTCCTATTTACCATAGAGTCATTGGAGAAGGCTATAAATAGCCCTCTCCTCTCCTTATTTCAACACACCCAACAACAACTTCCACTTTCCAAGTGAGAGAGAAAGAGGGAGAGAAGAAGAGAGTGAGAGTGAGAGTGAGAGAGAGAGAGAGAGAGAGAGAGAGCTCCCAAGATTAGATTTTTTCTAGCCATCTCTTAGCCTCCTCCTAATCTCCTCAATCTTCAATTTAACCCGGATTGGTCATGGTGCAACTCATGTCTTAGCCAACTCAAGTCCAAGCCAAAGATCCATTCATTTTACATAAAAGCATTCATCATGACATCTATTCCCTTCTCAACTCCCTTTGCTTCTCTAGATCTCTAGTGAACGTATGCTCTATGACTTACCGTACATCGGATCCTGTCACATCAGAAATTCCTAAGTGATCTAGTCCACTTTTCTTTACTTTATTACATAAGCATCATCACATCCGTTCTCTAGACACATTATTGAACATATGCTCTGTGGCTTACCGAAATCTCAGATCTTACCGCATCAGAAATCCTTGTGTGCCTAGTCCTACTCCGACCACCTCATTTATCTCTTAAGATTTCATTATCATACAAAGTAGAAACCGTACGTTCGTATGGGCAGAGAGGGTGCCTAACACCTTCCTTCTTTGTAACCGAGGTCCCTTACCCAGAATCCCAGATTGCAGACCAGGAGTCAATCTAAGGTAGGAGAGTCTTCGGATTTCTCCAACCTTATATATTCCACAGTTCTAGCCAACCGCGGGATTCTGAGATTATTCAGCTAGTGGTGACTCCAACATCCACAAATTAGCCTATTAATTCCCATACATTAAAAACTATAAAAATATAAATCAACGTGGGTGCCGATTTCCAGTGTTTACAGAATGACGACTCTGCTAGGGACGTTGCTAGCTCACACTAGTTGAGATCCAACTCGAAAGTGTGTGGTACTTTAATCTCAAGAGACATCATCACTGCATTCATACAAAATAAAAAAAAAAATCCTTGACCTGTACTTCTTAGGCATAGACCAGAACCATGACCACCCGATCTCGCGCAGCCATGACCTCTCAAGCTACCCATGAAGAAGAGCCGGCAGTTCAACCAGCTCCCAAAACATCAACACCCGCACCTATACCAACACCCGCACTGCTACCAGTAGCTCTAACAGACCCACAGGCCAATACAACCACATAAGAGTTACTACTTTGAACAATGCAAGAGCTAGTACTTCGTCTATTGCCAAGTGCCATACCAAATACACAGGCAACCCAGCCTAGTGTACAAAACAGTTCACTCCCTCAGACCCCTCTTGCCTTTCCCCTCATTCCTTCAGCCAATCTTATTCTCCCTCTCCTAGAAGGGTCAGTACAGGATCAACAACAGCGAGCAAATGGAAACAACCCTCCCACACATCTCTACTCAGTACATCACAATAATTAGGTTACAACACAAGTTCCCCCTAACGGGAACCACAGACAAGAATTGGTGGATGCCCATGAAGGGGGCCAGTTTCGAGTCCAATTCACTCCCCCTAACGGGAGTAACATTCCGGAATTGACAGATATATACTCCAAGCGGGAGCCATTTCCGAGCATCACACCCTCCTCCAAAAGGGAGCAACGTTCAATTCCAGCTACCTCTTGCCACCGGGAGTCCACCGTTTTTCCAACAATCCCCCATTCTCAATCCATACGAAAAGGAAGTAACACAAGCCTTACAACAAAGGGCAAGAGATCCGCAGCAAGGCAAGTCGGAGATTGAGGAATTACGAGAGCAGTTGCAAATGGTGCAAAATCAACTCCAGAGGCAACAAGGAGTGGACCATCCATCCACTAAATTCAGGGACCTATGTCCCTTCCCAGACGCCCGGGTACCTCTAAACTTCGAGGTACCCAAATTTAAAAGATATGACGGTAGCGGGTGCCCCACAGCACATCTAAAAGCCTTTTGTGGGGAACTCAATGCGATACAGGGAACGATAGAGCCTTGATACGACTCTTCTAGAAGTCCTTTAAAGGTGACGCTTTGGATTGGTACACCTCATTGGACAACCATCAAATCAGAACTTGGGAAAGACTCTCCCGGACATTCATCGACAGATTTTCATATAATCTGAATATGGCTCCGAGAAGGGCAGATCTGGCTGCCTTAAGACAAAAAAGCGACGAATCATTATCAGCATACGTAGGACGATGGTGGACCATGGTAGCTCGAATGAGAAACTCCATTGATAACAAAGAACAGATATCTATGATTGTACATTCCGTAAATCCTAGCATTTTAGGATATCTGATCTCATACCCCTACGTAAACTTCTCCCAGCTCATCCGAGCTGAAGAACAAGTGAAAGTCGAGATCAAAACCAGAACCATTTTCCCATGGCCACACCTGACCCCCACAATCAGAAGAAACAAAGTTGAGGGGAAACCTGTTGGATATGGGAATGGAAACGGCACTGCTCCTGCGCAACACGCTACAGAGGTTAACAATATCGCTGCCAACACTTAAAGAAATCACTACGCCCCACAACCGGAGCCACAACAAGATAGGCAATACAACCACAATCAAATAAGCAATACCAACCACAACAAACCTAACAGGGATATCGGACACATCCGTCTCAACAACAACAACAACAACCTAGGGGGAATGTGCAAGGCCCATACAAACAGGCAATGTTAGGCAGGAAGTTCACCCCTTTAGCACAAACATATAGTCAGGTTCTGACATTGTTAATGCAAAAACAACTTCTAACACTGCTTCAGCCTCGACTTCCACCTAATCCATTGCCACCTGGTTATAACGAAAATCAGTATTGCGTATATCACCAGGCTCCTGGCCATCTAACGGACCGCTGCTTCGCTTTGAAACATGTGGTCCAAGATTTAATCGAAAGCCAGAAGATCGCAATCACCCCGCAGGCTAACAACACGGCTCAAGCCAACATTCTCTAAAATTCCCTGCCATCGCATCAAGCAGGACTCAGCACATCCAGCACCTCTATCGTCAACCACATTGAGGGAGGGCAACCCATGTATTCCTCTCTACATCATTCCATACAAGCAATCATGCCCGATACTGCAAATCGGACATGAGGATACCGACAGGCTCCATCGCCTGGGCCACAGGTATTCCTTGAAGCAGCACCAACAACACAGCCTCTCATATTTCTTGAAGCAGCACCAATGACGCAACCTCTCATCCTCGAAGCAGTGCTCATCAGGTCACATCCTCAATATCACACTCCTCGAAAGGCACATCCAACTCCACCCTCAATGCATGTAACAAGATAATTTAGACGAGCTAGTATCTCTTACAATATAGCAATTTTCAGATGTTTTGCGACCTTTCAATATCACACAACCTTTCTCATTAGATATCTCACAACCTTGATTAGTGAATTTTACACTATGTTTATTATCACAGATTTGCGAAATACTTAGGAGATTATGCTTTAGGCCTTCTATGAATAAAATATTCTCAAAAGGAGGAAGGTTGAAAAGTTGAACCGTACCTTCACCAATTATTCTATAATTGCTTCCATCACCAAATGTGACTGACCCGTCAGTCATTTCTTTGTAGTCGGTGAACAAATCTCTGTCACCCATCATGTGTCTAGAGCAACCGCTGTCTAGGTACCACTTTGACTGACTTGAAGCCTTGAAAGCGGTATGGGCAACCAGACAAGTAACCTTTGGGACCCATTTCATCACCATTTTGGGTTTTTGAGCATTGCTGATTTTTTTATGCTTATAGTTATTATTAATTCTACCATTCGAGTTAGTTTTCAGAAGCTCCTTAAGTAAATCAACAATCTTCTCAACTAAGGGATTATAAATCTAATTTATAAGATTGATATGGTTGAAATTAAGTTTGGTAGCTTGAAAAGTTTTAGTATTTTTAAAATCATTTTGATTCAAGCTTTTCCCTTTTGAGTTGGAGGACTCTCCTTTAACAAACTTAGGAGTAGTAATCTTACTTTTCAGAGGTATGTTTTTATCATAGCCTAGACTCGATCTATCTCCACATTTTCTTGATCTGGTAAGTAAAATTTCAAGTTTAGGGTCTCCCTAGGCATACCTCCAAGTATCCTTCGAACTCAAGAGAGAAGAAACTTCCATTTTTAGTTTCCCATTTCTGATTTTAGGTTTTTCAAGTTGAGATGTTTTGAAATCTAAATGACATTTAGTTTTTTCAAAACAATCAGAAATATGCGATTTTTCTAAAACTAAGTTTTTAAAATCCTCTTTTAATTTCAGAAACTTTTCTTTTTGAAGTTTAAGTTTGACAACAATCTTACAACTCTCCCTGTATAGGGCATTGTAGGCATCCTGAAGATCGTCTTCATTTTCAGGGTCACTCATCAGATTTTCATATTCAGATGTATCACAACTATCTATGGAAGTGACTCTAGCTAGAGTCATTAGGGCCTTGACTTCACTTTTAGATTTGGGTTCTAAATCATTCGACTCAGAAGAAGCTTCAAAGGAGGATGATTCAACCCATATGGCCAACATGCTTTTTCTCTTTGGCTTATCCCTTTTAGGGCACTTATTTGCGAAATGCCCATATTCATGACAGTTGAAGCATTGAGTGTCTTTTAGAGATTTTCAATTTTTAGTTCTACTCTTTTTCTTTTCAGAGGGTTTTTGAAAATCGACTCTCTTTTTACTTTTGAAAATATTATAAAACTTCTTGGCTAATAAGGCCATATCATCCTCCAAGTTTTCACAATAAGAATAATTACTATTATCTTGAGAAATGCTTTTAGATGATTTAAGGGCTATTGACTTACCTTTAGGAGCCTTGAAATTTAACTCATAGGTTTACAGAGAACCGACAAGCTCTTCCACCCTCATATTATCTGTGTCTTGAAGTTCCTGAATGACTATCACCTTAGAATTGAATCTCTCAGGAAGTGAGCATAGTATCTTTGCACAAACTTTACTTTCTGGGATGCTATCTCCAAGACCCTACATTGAGTTGACTATGTCATTCAGTTTAGCATAGAAGTCCATGAATGATTCACTTTCTTCCATACGTATTTTCTCAAACCTAATGGTGAGGATTTGAAGTTTTGACTTTTTTACAATAGTCATACCCTCGTGTGTCATTTCTAATATATCTTAGGCTTGTTTTGCAGTATCACAAGATATAATTCTTTTGAACTCATCTGGTGATAGTGCACAAGTGATTGAATTTAAAGCTTTGGCATTGGCACTACTCTCATTTTTCTGAAGAATGGTCCACATATAATAAGATGTTTCTTTAACAGTCTTAGTTCCATCAGTGCCTAGAACTTCAGACGTAGGTGGGTTCCATTTAGTCACTGTGGCATGCCACACGCTCTCATCGATGACCTCAAAAAGATTCTCATCTGGGCTTTCCAATAAGCATAATTAGAGTCATCAAATGGTAGTGGTCTAGTAATAAAAAGGCTATCAAAATTTGATATATTAGGAGTTCAAGATTGCTTAGCTCAAGAAATTAATCCAATGGAATGAGCTATTAGGCTTTGATACCACTTGAAAAGGGCGAGCTCTAAGTCCAAGAGGGGGGAGGGTGAATAGGACTATGCCAAATAAAAAAATAAATGCGAAAAGTAAAGGCAGATAACACAAATAAATAATAAGATAGCACAAGTAAATTGCAACCTCAAATACACTAGTCTTGAGAGGTGGATACAAACTTGGTTCTAAGGACAACCTAACACCAAAAACCAAAGGCTTATGGTAGGACAACCTTACTAGAATGTTGGTAAGTATAAAAAACTTAAGCCAATAAAGAAGCAAAGGAAATAAACTAAGTTATTACAACATTCACCACCAGTGCATAAAGTAAATTACAACATTCACCACAACACATGTACCATCATCATGATCCAAACTCCAAAAATTATAGTGGTTCATGTGTGTACACCAACTTTTCGCAAACAGCCACACAACTACTCCACTCCCAATATCCACACCCACGGGATACTGACATTCATTATGAAATAAGGTTTTCCAAGGTTCACCTTAAAACCTTCACAATTGTGTTTTTAAAATAGGCTTACACAATTACAAAAACCCCACTCTGAGATTTTCCTAGCTGATCTCAGATAAAACCAAAAGATGAGATTTTCTTGGCCGAATCTCACAAACCAAAAATACAGAAAATTAAAATAATACTTATCTGAAGATTTTTCTTCAATGTAGCCCAGTAGAACTGATTTCTTGTAGATGTAGATGTTCAATGTTCAATCTCACCAGTTGAAGGGTTCTAGGTTTAGATGAATTTTAAATTAAATCAACCTAGGGCTAGCTTGAATTTGATTTTAGATCTCAAAGGGTAAAGAAGAATTCCCTTTTAATAGAATAGATTTGAATAAGGAGATCAATAAAATCAAATAGAAAAGCTATAAAAGAATCTAAAATTACTAACCAATAACTACACAATAGTGGGGACTTATCTCTTAGAGTGATGGCTTGATTTGGAATGAAATGAATTGAAATCTCTGAGAAATGTCCTCAATTTATAGGCTGAAAATTGGTTCCCTTGACTGGTCCTGGGTTTAGCTCGACTGGTCCTAGCCGAACAACATTTCAAATTTTCTGGCGCGATTAGATAAAACAGACCCTCGACTGGTCAAGTGACTCGCTCGACTGGTCAAGTGAATACAAATCGCATTGCTGGAGTTCGAGTCGAGTCACACTCGACTGGTCGAACTAGTCTTCACGACAGGTCAAGAAGGGTACTCGATTGGTCGAGGATCTAATAGAAAATTTCAAAAATTTGAATTTAAATCTGAACTGGTCGAGAAAAACCCTGAATCTGTCGAGCCAGTGCCTGGACTAGTCGAACCAAGACTATGACTAGTCGAAGCAAAGCCTAAATTAAGTACAATGACCCAAATTAAATATGCAATGTTAATGACCTAATCCTAAGGTCTTTCTAGGGTTATGTATACCTTAAATGTGAGTATTGAAATTGAACCATCGGTCGCTTCAGTAGATAGGACACTTTGAAGCACATGAAGCTTGACCTTGAATTCTTGAACTTGTCTCAAACTTGTGTCTTGAGACTTGAGCAAAAGTACTTGAGCTTGAATTAGAGACTTGATCTTGAGCTTTAACATAAGCTTGAACTTTAAGCTTGAGGAATGAAGTAATGATGCACTTGAGCTTGAGTACCTTGACTTAATGAACTTCAACTTATTGTTGTAGTTGAACATGCGTACTTGTAGCACATAACGTCGATGTAGATAACACCATGCTCATCTTCAAATGAAGGTGAACTTGAAGGTGAACTTTTCATCTATCAAAACAAGTCAACCATATTGAAGTGTTTTGGCACAACAAAATTTGACAACTCAAGGTGATAGATTTACAACTTAGCATTTACAACCCTGCCGAAGAGTTGACCTCACCGAAAACCGAAGGCCCAGCCCCTGCAGAAACCGAATAGTCAACCTCATCGAGACTCTAATAGAACTTTTTTTTTTTTTTTTTTAAATTTTTAGCCTCTTTTTGTACTCTTCCTATATGTACACTCTTTATCTTATTAATAAAAATAGACGGTGGTGGCATAGATTGTGTGTACGTTTCACCATTAGGTGAGAGATGGTGGTGGTGTATGGGATGATCTCCTTATTTAGTAAGAGCCTATTATAGAGGCATTTGGATCCCAAGCGTATTGTAATGATCTTCTGAGATCTTCGTCGAAGATCTCGTACAGACCTATGTTGCAGTTATTTCCTAAGACCCTCGGCTGAGATCTCAGATAAGTAGTTTTGGTAAGATCTGGATAGCCGGTAGCAAGTTGGAAATAGTAGAAGCACTTGGCAGGAGTCTGAGGCGACTTATACGGTTGCTTCTAAGAGCTGTTTGCCAACCTGAATTCTCTAGTTAATCGTGGTCAGGCTTCCCCTCGATATCAAGTGGATGGTCGACTTACTGACCTGCCTTTGTCCAAGCACAGAAGCTGAGGTCCTTTCCTTAGTAAAATGTAGACAAAATCTGGGATGACCATCCTCTTCATCTTATCGCATGGGGCAGGAGCTGTTCTCAAGAAATTACCCGAGTGACAGCTCGAAAATGTATGAGACTGTGGAAGAGCTCGATGTCTAATGGAAGTGGGCACTTCATCTTGTGGCGGCTGAGCTCGTGACGTGCACGAATGTCTGACCTGACCTTGTCTTATTGGTCAGTCCATTTTTACCCATAACAAAGTCTAAAATCCTTCAAAGAGTTACATGTGTAACATGCATGTCATTAGACTATTAATTTATTTTACACATGGCCCACTAATAATGATAACCCAAAATAATTAGATTATCAATTACATCACTTAATTACTTTAATTCGATGATCATTGCCGTCCAAACATTGTCCATGTAAATCAACAGTTAAAAATCGTTGGTTACATGATCTTGTGCTTGTGGCCCATCTGAGACTTGGAAATTCCTAAGTTTCAGGCAAAGTATATATTTTAGCGTGCTTATTACAAACATTGTGTCAAACATTACAAACGTTCATTAATTAGAGATATTAAAGTTGATTTAGTAATTAAATTAAAACTCCTGTAAATATACTATGCATAGCTACTTTTGGATTGAAGTTGATTATGAATAAGGGTGTCAAACACAATAGGAGGATTTCAAATCCAGGGGATTCCAAATCCAGGGGTTCCAAATCTACACTCGCAAACAGGCCCTTAGGGTTGATGATATGCAGATTGGCTAGTGATATTGCTTCGTGGGCCTTAGCATAATGTAAGTACACCACTCATCCATTTTTTCATATCATTTTATGGTATATAGTATGAGCCAAAAAAATTCATATCATTTTATGGTATATGGTATGAGCTAAAAAATTGAAGTAGATCCAAATCTCAAGTAAACTTTATCATAGAAAAATTGCGTTCATTGAACTTGCCCATTAAAAACTTCTTCGAGGCTACAAAATTTTTGCATAAGCTTATATTTGTTTTTTTCTTTCATTCTTATATTTATGATCGATTCAACTAGTCGCACGTCAAATAAACATTACAGTGGGCTTAAGAGGTTGTTAATGGAGGATATTCAATCACTACTGTTGATGCTGAGATCTGGACGTCCTCACTAGACCGCTGCACACTTGCAAAAGCAAACAACAATGGAGACTCTGGTTATAGCAGGGAACCATCCAATGCCAAAGTTAAGGTAGAGACTCTGGGTCTAGTAGAACTTAGAATGTATCTTGTGCGTACATTTCACTTTCGGTAAGGCTCTTATTTGTAGCCTTTTGAAGCCGGTAACGTATACGTCAATACCTCTGTATGGTAGATGTATATTGCAGAAGGAGTCTTCTTCTGAACATGTCATAGTTATCTTCCTGAGATCCTCTCTATAAGATCTCCAAGTGGTCGGGGTCCAAGGAGATCAGAGTAGATGACCAATGACAAACTACAGGTCGGCTAGGTCGAGGTCTTATAGATAGAGCTATACTGTTGATTGTGGTCAATGCTCTGCTTCGAGGCAAGTCTGGTCAACACTCATGGCCGTTCACTAGTTACGTGGTCGTTCTTTGGTCACGATAGTGAGACATCAGCCAGGGCCGAGGTCACTGCTTGTGATATGCACTGGAGTTTGTTTACAGAGGTCATCCTCAACAGTCGAGGCCGAGCTACCTTCTTTTGAACACTCTTTGTTCTCCCTCATCAAGTTGTCTGGTCAGTCCGTTTTTACCCATAACAGTAGCCCCCTACTTCCAAGTGTTCTTTGTAATCTCGGGAAATAAGTTGATGTGGACTAACACATATACAATGCCCTATGCTAAAGAGTTAGAAAGGATGGTAAGTCGGGCTTATTCGTCATCATTGCATAATAGGGAGAGGCGATTAACACGTAGATCAAGGAGGATCCAACAGTGATTGCGGCGAGGTGCTCAAGGAGGTGTGCTCTGAAACGGCACCTCTTCGGTCCTCAACGTATAAGGAGTTCCAAAGAGGACCACACGTCTCCTCCCTATACATTGAGGACTGAAGAGGCACTATTTTAGAGCATGCCTCCTCGAGCACCTCATCGCAATCACCATTGGATCCTCCTTGATCTACGTGCTAACCGCCTCTCCCTCTTCCACAATGATGATGAATAAGCTTGACCTACCATCCTCTCTAACTCTCTAGCGCAGGGCATTGTATATGTGTCAATACACATCAACTTACTTCTCGAGGTTATAAAGAACACTCGAATGTAAGAGGGCTACTGTTATGGGTAAAAATGGACTGACCAAACAACTAGATGAGGGAGAACAAAGAGCGTTCAAAAGAAGGTAGCTCGGCCTTGACTGCCGAAGATGACCTTTGCAAACAAACTCAAGTACCTATCACAAGCACTGACCTCGGCCCATGGCTGGTGTCTCACTGTCGTGTCCAAAGAATGACCACGCAACCAGCAAACAACCATGAGTGTTGACCCATCCTGCCTCGAAGCAGAGCATTGACCATGATCGACAATATAGCTCCATCTATAAGACCTCAACCCAACCGACTCGTAGGTTATCCTCAATCATCTACTCTGATCTCCTCGGACCCCGACCACTAGGAGATCTTATCGACAGGATCTCTTCGATATCCTCAGCGAGGATCTCAAGAACTACGACACATTCGGAAGAAGACTCCTTCAATATGCACCTACCATACAAAGGTATTGCCGTATACCAACATCAAAAAACTATAAATAAGAGCCTTACCTACGGTGAAAGGTAGGTACAAAAATACATCCTACGTTCTACTAGAAACAGGTGAAGAGCGGTCTAGTGAGGACATCCATATCTCAACATTAACAACAACTATTTTATTTTGGCATGGTGTGATTCGCCTAGGGTTTAAATTTGCCTTATTTTGGTATAACATATTAAAATGATATTAAAAAAAATAAATAAAATGAATAGCACATATAAAATATATACATGGTCCAATACATCACGGTGGGTCCACAGACCACGGACATGGCAGCGTCGCTGGCCAAACCGCGTGGGGTTCAATGAGCGTCTTCGTCCACCGCCAAGGTTGGATGGCTTTTATCCCCAAAACGCGTGGGGTTCAATGAGCGTCTTCGTCCACCGCCAAGGTTAGATGGCTTTTATCCAAGAAGTCAATCCGCATCGGTCAAACCAAAGGTTACAAGCCGTCCATCCATTTTGATATATATATATATAGGTTATGAGGCTGAGACTAAAAATAGGGATATATATATATATATATATATATATATATATATATATATATATATATATATATATATATATATATATATATATAGAGAGAGAGAGGTTATGAGGCTGAGACTAAAAATAGGGAAACGGATTGGCTACTCCCCCTGCCACCAGCCCATGGCTGATGGTCGGTGCTCTTTGGGCCCCACAAAAATGAGAGGATAAAAATCTCAGGTAGGCCGCACAACAAGGAAAAAAAAATAGTGATTATATATCCATCATTAAAATCCTCCTACAGCCCACTGTACTGTCTATTTGACATTTGATTAGGTCATGCAGGCTCAGATGAAGGGAAACAACAAAGATCAGCCTGATCCAAAACTTTTATGGCCTCTAAAAAGTTTTTAATGGTCGACTCTCATTCAACCTGTTTCCTGTAACGTGGTTCACTTGAGATTAGGATATACATAATTTTTGGTCTCATACCATAAAATGATCTGAAAAATAGATGGACGGCATGGATGAAACACATACATCATGGTAGGGCCCACAGAGCACCAACCATCAGCCATTGGCTGATGGCAGGGGGAGTAGCCAATCCGTTTCCTAAATGTAAAGATAAAAAGTTCAAGTGCACCGCACAGTGTGTATTTGATCGTTAAAACTTTTTGGAAGTTGAAGAAGTTTTGATCAACCTGATATTTGTTTTTTCTCTTCATCCGGGTCTATGCAACCTTATGAACGGATTGAATGGCAAATGAACAGCCCAGTGGGCTCATGAAGGTTTCAACGGTGGTCATTATAATTGATCTTGCTTCCTTTGGTGTGGTCCATTTGAAACTAAGATATACCTCATTTTTTGGTATCATGCCTTAAAATGATCCATAAAAATCGATAGACAGTGTGAACATATACATCCCAATGGGCGCACAGATATTCTGGCAGGACCGAGTCTGTCCTAGCAAGTGAGGTCGGAATCCGGTCCCCGAAGGAATAATACGTTGCGGGCGGGGACTGCGGAATCGGCGTCCATCTTTTAATCTGTGAAACCCCATCCATATACTGCGCTGCCGTATAAATGAATTCATGTGATTGTGGGACGCGGATTTCCTGCGTAGGGATGCTAGGTGGGGTCCACCGTGATGTTTTTATAAATCCATCCCGTACATCCGTTTTCCGAGCTCGTTTTAGGACATGCTACCAAAAATGACGTGGATCCAAAACTCAAGTGAGCCATATGAGAGGGAAAACTGGGGAATGAGTTTCTACCGTTGAAACCTTCCTGGGCTATACCTTGATTTTTTTATATGTCATCCAAACGTTTTATAAGGTCATTTCCACCTGGATGAAGTGAAAATATGTAAAACTTAGCCTGATACGAAACTTTTGTGGCCTTAAAAAATGTTTCAACGGTGGTGACTGAATCACCACTGTTTCCTCTCGTGCATTCCACTTGAGTTTTGTATCATCTAATTTTCGGTAGAATTTACTAAAATGTTCTCAGAAAACGGATGGACGTGGTGGATTTATGAAAAACATCAAGGTGGGCCCCACCTAGCATCCCAGCCAGGAACTTCTCCCCATCCGTGAATGTGTTACTACACTACATCCGCTCCTTATCTGGACCATCCATCGACTCTCCTATATTCTAATGAATTAGTAGTAAAGAGAATGACCAAATTCACACACGGTGGAATGAGAATTTTGATCGAGTTGGTCCCTACCGTCCATTTATTTTGCAAAATATTCTCATCACGAGTTTCACAACTATATGTACGATCGTGAGTACATAAATATAGCTTGTTACATACATACTACTAGTCGTACATTTATAGGAACCATCCATAGCATCGGTACCGTTGTAAATGAGTCATTCCTCTAAAATATCGCTCAAGGAGCAATTTTAACCATCTAATTGTCTGTTATCAAGATGAACGGTTAAGATTAAATGGTGTGGGGCAAAAATGTGGATGCTGAAGTTAACGGTAAATAGTGCAGCTCTTTGTCTTCTGCATGTTTGTCATTTATGGTAAGGCCCATCGCATGAGCAGTTTGGATCATTTAAAGATGATGCCAGATCTAAGGCATCACCTACTCGCGTGTATATTATACAACATGTGGATCTTTTCTCTTGCTCCGGTGGTAGACTGTCAGGAGTTCAACACCCGGCCAAGGGTTCGAGTATCCATAGGGGGTGAAATCCCACTAAGGCAAACTCTGTGGGGCCCACCTTGATGTTTTAGATCAAGCTGATATTGGTGTTTTCCTTTTATCCATGTACGCTATTATCCCACTGTTTCACGTGGTGTAGTCTACCTGAGCTTTGGATTTTCTTCAATGTCGGGCTCATACCCTTGAATGGATAAGACACGTACATCAAACGGTGCACCACAGAGTACTCAGTACGCAATCCGCATTGTCTGAGTTCTGTTAACGCCACGCATGCGCATTACGTGGTTGCTGCTCCACGTACGAACGTGACAACTATCTTTGAAATCCAGGCAGTATGTTTAACGGGGCCCACTTTTCGTTAAAATATGGTAGTTACATATCGTAGTTACTGCTCTACGTACGAAGTTGACAACTATCTTTGAAATCCAAGCAGTATGTTTAACCGGTCACTTCTCATTAATACCATAGTTATTGTTGCGGGTAAAAATGGTCTCCGAGAGCATATGGAATACGGGAGCAAGCAAATAATGGAAGTCAGGTAAGAGCTTGGCCCGTTGCCACCGACCGAACTCTTAATCGAGCTGAGCATCAATCAACATTAAAAAAAAATCATAAAGCATGAAAGAGGAATTAGCTCGATTTCTGCTATGAGCATTACTTTCAAGGTCAGTCCCGGAACAAACCGTGAGTGACCAATGACTGTGTACCGACTTGACCTTAAGGGTGATTCTCGACCACGATCGGTGATTTTGCTCGGTACATGGGACCTCGACCAACATGACTTCGAGGTCACCTTTGGTCATCGAAGGTCGACCACAGACCTCGATCACTTCGCCTGTAAGGTCAGGACTCAGTCACTAATCTTGAAGTCCTCAGAGGCCGACCACTTGGAGATGTTGTTAAGGTAAGATCTCCCGGGATCCTCGCTTAAGATCTCGGAAAGATAATAACGAAATATCAGGAATAAGATCCCTTCTATGATACACACTTGGCAAGTGGGGAAGTTTTCCATCTACGTAATTTGCACCGAAGCTATAAATAGAGACCTCACCTACAATGAGAGGTATGCACCAAAAACCCTAAATCAACTAGACCCAAATCTCCTATTCTAACTTAAGCATCAGAGGGTCCCCTCGCCATAGCCAGGGTCCCTATTGTTGATTGGTTTTTGCAGGTACTCAACAGATCTAATAAGGACGACTAGATTTCAGCATCAACAGTTTGACACCGTCTATAGGAACGACAAGTAAAGACATTCCCATTTCATTTAATATATCTAACTACTCCACTATGGCGAAAGGATGAAAGAAGACCTTAGCTGCCATTGCAGCACCTGCATTGGCTTTACTCGATCTTTCTATTCACATTCGAAATCCATCCTCTCAGCATCAAGTGGGTTCCACCCCCACAGTGCCTATGCCTAGATCCGGTAGCCGGGGTGGTCGACTCGTCTCTCTGGGAAATCAAGTTGAAGCCTTAAATGGCAACACGAACAAACTAATGCAAATCCTGAACAGACAAAATCCACCTCCCGGCTACAAGGCAAAGGTCGGCGCTGCCATCGAGCAGTCCCGACCTCCATGCGTCCCTTAGAACCCTTACAGAGCCAGAATACAAGTGGGGCAACACAACCACACACCTACTCAGACTACGAGTTCTACTGAGCTCGACGACTCTGATTTGCATCATACGCTGGAGAACAAAAGACGTGAGAAAGCCCCCAAGGTGATAGGGGAAAACAAAGTCCCCGGGGAGACTAAACTCAAAGAACTACATGATTAGATTGGTGATATTCGTCAAACCTACTGTACACAAGTCTCGACCTCCATCGATGCAATGCTGGAAGAAACAAAACCACCTTTCACCGATGACATCATGGAAGCTCAACTCCCTCCTAAGTTTCAGATGCCACATATCGCCTCCTACTCCGGGTCCAATGATTCGACCGAGCACCTTGAATCCTTCAGGGCGTGGATGGAGCTCTATGGTGCTTCGACCTCGGTAATGTGCATAGCGTTCTCCCTGACCTTATTAGGAGCAGTGTGGAAGTTGTACTGACAACTGAAGCCAAAGTTCATCAGTTCTTTCACTCAACTCAACAAGACCTTCATTACTCAGTTCATTGGAGGGAAAGACAGGCGGCCAATGACACACCTTTACTATTATTCAAAAGGAGGACGAGCTACTAAAAGATTATATCATACACTTCAACCAAGAAGCAATGTAAGTAGAAGGTTATTCAAATCAAATAACCATGACCGCCATGATATCTGACTTAAAGGAGGGCATATTTCTCTTCTTGATAGGCAAGAATCCTCCAATAACATTGGTTGATCTCCTCAACTGAGCACATAAATACTCTAATGCTGAGGAACTTTTCAGCTCGCGGAAAGCCACCCGAAGTGTCGGGAGCTCTGCTAAAGACAAGAAGCACAAGGAGGAACAACCCTCAACGGTTAACAATAAGAAGAGAAGTGACAATGACCCGAGCAAAGGTCAGCGCCCGAACCGACGAATGGAGAGCCGATTCCGCTCCTACACTCCCTTGAACACTACACCGGAGCAAGTCCTCATGAAAGTTTGCGACAAAAGAATATTAAAATGGCCCAACAGGATGAGAAAGCGAGACAAGTGAAAGTACTGCCACTTCCACCACGACCACGACCACATACCAGTCATTGCTTCGACCTCAAGGAAGAGATTAAAGCCCTCATCTGCAATGGGCATCTACGAGAGTATGTCAACAAATGGAGGGAAGATTGACTAGATTAGAGGAATGGGCAACAAGGCAACGAGAATGACAACGAAGCTACATGAGAAATCCTCACCATATTCGGCGGGCCCATGGGAGGAGGAGATTCAAACAGAGCCCACAAAGCCCATGCCCAAGTATCAGGAACAAAAATTACTCCCCTGTAGCCTGACGTTCACTAAGAAAGATGCTTGAGGAATCCACCACCCTCACAATGATGCTCTTGTCATGACGATGACAGTGGCAGATCACAAGGTGTACCGAATCCTAGTGGATACTGGCAGATTGGTCGATATCCTCGACGCCCACTGTACCATCCTGAAATTTTCGCCGCTCGAGTACATACTCGTGCTTGAGAATTCCAGGTATTAATAATGAATAAATTGGATACCCTAAAAATTGCACCATATATTTTTTTTCATTTTGATTATATCCAGTTAAATTCATGAAGGTAACCATTCACAAGAATAAAATTGACTGTATTTATTATTTCATTAAATTAAAAGAATTCAACAAATTATCAAATGCTCTTTCAATGGGAGCTTATTACATTGTTGAGTTCACAATGGAAATATAAAACTAAATCATAAAACTATCTTTTTATTCATTCAATATAATCTTTCATATGGAGATGGTCCTCTAGGTCTTGAATCTGTACATCACCTACATTATCTGTACGGTTGGAGAGGGTCAACGCCCTACTCATAGTGATGGTTATCCTTTAAGATTAACAATAATTCAAGAGATTCATAAAAGTAATGTGAGGGTTCTGATATGTCCCATACTCTATAACTATGAGAGGTATTAGCATGCGCAACCTATATATATATATATATATATATATATATATATATATGAATGCATGCATGCATAGCAGAGTATGTACGGATCATCATACATAGTGATCATCACAATGTAGAATATAATTCATAGAAAACCCGACTCGCCTAGGATCCCATAACTACGGATATTCGCCGGCGTGTCCAATGTTAACGTGGATTTATGCGAACATCTCAAGGTGACACAACAACACGATTGAGGGATTTACGTAACACGATGTGTTCATGGAGTGACTATTTGCGACATCCAATCCTGAGAAGTGATGTAACACGCATGACGATTTACTTACATCGATTGTGCACCACGCCAACCAACCTAAGGAATTACGTGGCGACCAAGAGGGTCGTTACCCATAATGCATTACGTCTACGATGAATATTGAGTTAATAGTTGTAATACCTTTAACATATTACTTGCATTGGTAGAGAGATAATTCAAATTATGGGGGTTTTAGAATACTAAGACACATGCCCAAGCCATAAAGGTAATAGCAAAAGGCTAATAAAATAAAGAGGAGAGTAGCAATGGCTAACTCAACAAAGAGGAGAGTGACAATGACCAATTCAATAGAGAGGAGAGTAGTAATGGCTAACTCAACAAAGAGGAGAGTGGTAAAGACCAACTCAACAAAAAGAAGAGTGGCAATGACCAACTCAACAAAGAGGGAAGTGGCAATGGCCAACCCAATAAAGAGAAGAGTAGCAAGGGCTAACTCAACAAAATTGGTAAAGGCAAGGGCAAGGCTTGTATCCACGCCCCACATAAATTCATAAAGATCACTCGTAATTAACATCACACCATAATCCCAAGGGTAAATAATTGTTGATGATAAATTAAACAATTGCAGAGAGAAAATCATGAGAACAGGTAAAAGGCAAGATAATTCATATTAACGTAAGTCAACGTAAGCTTAAAGGAAAAACCCTCACCTCCAGTGTTGTCCCTTCCTTGAACGTGGGTATGTGTTGAAGGATTTGGCCTTTAATATCGTATTTAAGAATTTAGATGGTTAGATTTGATTTAGACTAATTGATCTCTTTGGTTCAATTTTTAGGTAGGAGCATGAGGAGAGGAAGGAGAAAAGGAGTATGAGAGAGAGAAGGTTAGACATGGGTATACCTGACGTTTCGACTCGCCACTCAGCGAGTTGTTTAGCTAAGAACTTCTCCCTGCTATGAATCTCTCTTCCTCTCTCTTTCTTTCATTTTCTTTTCTTTTCTTTTCTTTCTCTTTAATTTTCTTTTCTTTTCTTTTCTTTTCTTTTCTTTCTCTTTCTCTTTCTTTTTCTTTTTCTTCCTCCTTAGGCTGGAACATCCAGCAGTACCCCCAAGTAGAAATCATTAAGTTGTGTTTACCTCGTTGGGAGCAAATAGAGTCATAACTCACCATTGTAGTCAAGAAATGAAGAGGGTGAGCATAAGACGGAGTGAGTGAGCAACCCAATGTAAAGAACTAAGACCATGCCTGACTCTGACTTAGGCTCGGCAGCAGCTCTCAAACTCACTCTCCCCTTCTCTCGTTTTCTTCTTCTTCTTCTCTCTCACTATTCTTGGATGTATGCATCCTCCAACGGATGGTGCAAGGTTTTTATAAAGACCTAGGTCCCCGATATTGTTTCTGCGTAACTTATACACTTAGACGAAATCGTGCACGAACAGATTGCACAAGTGCTGTTTGTTGTTTTCCTTCGTTTCTTATTTTTCTCAGGTCTCTTTCTTCCGTTCTTGTGGAGGTTGGATCGTGTCTAGGTGGGCCTCTTCGTATATGGTCTTGATCTTGGAATGGTGTTAATTGCCATGATTAACACCCGACATCCGCTTGTGGAAGACAATTTCTGCACTAATGGTAGATCTGCCTTCAGCCAATCCTGGCTCGAAAAGGCTCTTCCAGACAGCCAGGGATTGTCATTCAACGCTCCCTGGCCCACAAGATCGATGGTCTAACTATCCTTGTAGGTGTTTCCGCTGGAAACGCATTTTTCGTATGGTGCGGTTAACTCGCGTGCAGAAACGGGGAAACATTCCTTCCTATTTCCTTTTTCCTCTTTCAGACATCTTAGGGAGGGTCAGATTCCCCACTCCTCAGGTTTGGATGGTTTGGATTGGCCCTAGGTGGCCCACTTAGATCACAATGGATTTGTCTTGGGGCGGCTAGAAGCACAAACACGCTGGCATGCCTGACCAATTGTTCCCGTCGCTGTGAGCACGCGTGTGTGCATGAATGCACATGGGCATCATGGTTTTGGTCAGCCCGAACTCCCCAACGTGATGGACGGTTCGAATCATTGAGGTGGTCCATGGCAATGGGCCACTGGCCGTGCAAAACGGACTACGTCCGTCCGTTGGGAAGGAAACCAAAAAGAGAGGAGGAAGTTTCCTCTTCGGGCGGGAGATGTTGAGTTAAGCCCAGTTTGACCCGCACTTGGGTTCGGTGTGCCATGGGTGTACACCCTGCTGTGTAGACCCGATATAAGGGTGGGGTCCACGGTGATGTTTTTAGAGGAATCTGCTCCATCCATGATACTCTATGGGCCTATCTGGGTCATCTGACCGGAGATGAGACAAATCCAAAGCTTAGGTGGTCCATATCAAGTGGATGTTTGTTTTAACTGTGGGTCTTGCTGATATAAGGGTTGAAATTTTACATGTATGGTTAATTTATGATATATAAGCATGGTATAAGGTTTTTCATCAAACGGATCATGAGAACCTTATGATTTAGAATTCAAGGTCTAGGTTAATGGCATTTTCGTAATTATTGTTGATCTAAGAGTTTTGTGAAATCTAATGGTTCTACGTGGTTGTATGCACCTTTCTAAATAATTCTTACAAATAAACTTACATCTAAATTATTACGGATAAAAAGTTATTCACTAATTCATTTAATGGAGGGTATATACGTCAAATCACATGATGGTTGGTCTAGTCTTAAAATTAACGGTCAGATGGCTTGATCTGTGAATAGAGACTATTCCCAATGGTCAGATTCACATTGGGAAATAGAGGTAAGGTTAGGTTCGCTAGATCGATACCGTACACATGTATATAATAAGTTAAATTCTTATGTTAACACTCGAGAACTTTCAACACTTGGGTATTGAAAAGTTTAGGGCATTACACTCCCGCCTTCAACAAAGTGGGGATTAGGAGGTCATGGTTGTGCCTAGTCCGAACTCCATTGCTTGGATTTGCATGAGAGAGAATAATCTCAGAAGGGAGCATATTACTGCCTGTGATTGCAGAGGAAGGTAGTGGCCAGACAACGGTGATGGTCGACTGTCCCTCAATCTACAACGTCATCTTGGGACAACCATCCCTCAATACCATGAGAGCGGTGGTATCTGCATATCACCTAGTGATGAAATTTCTGACCGAGCATAGGGTCAGACAGGTTAGAGGTGATCAACATGAAGCCTGACAGTGCTACTCGACAGCACTGAGGGTTCAAGCTCGACAACATACAATGACTATCACGTCCCTCGACTCTCGTGAAGAATCACCCAAGAGATGATCTCCCTTAGAAGACGTGGTGACCATCCCCCTTAACGAAGCGAACCCATCTCGTATGGTTCAAGTAGGTTCATTATTGACCCTAGGCTAGTAAGAGGAGATCGTCAGTTTACTGAAGTGATACGCCGATGTCTTCGCATGGTCCCATCAAGATATGCCCAACATTAACCCATAAGTCATGGTTCACAGGCTGAATGTTAATCCTGACCACCGACCAATGAGGCAGAAACGACGGTCCTTCGAATCGGAGCGATATGCCATCATCAGAGAAGAGGTCGGTAAGCTTCTTGAAGTTGGATTCATTTAAGAAATACTACCTCAACTGGATCACAAATGTCATGCTAGTAAAAAAGTTTAATGAAAAATGGCGGGTATGCGTCGACTACACAGACCTGAACAAGGTACGTCCCAAGGACAGTTTTCCTCTCCCAAGAATCAACCAATTGGTAGACAACACATAAGGGCATGAGCTCCTTAGCTTCATGGATGCCTATTCGGGCTATAACCAAATCGCCATGCACCCGTACGATAAGAAGAAGACAACCTTCGTTACTGACAAAGGGTTTAACTACTACAGGGTTATGCCTTTTGGGGCTGAAGAATGCTAAACGACTTATCAGCGACTTATTAACAAGATGTTCGCCTAGCAAATTGGGCACTTCATGAAGGTCTATGTTGACAACATGCTAGTCAAGAGAATCAAGGTAGTATACCATGTAACTGACCTCGAAGAGATGTTCACCATTCTGAAAAAAATACCAAATGAAGCTAAACCCGAGCAAATGAGATTTCGGCGTGAGCTCGGGAAAATTCATCACTTTCATGGTCAATCAAAGGGGGATCGTAGCAAACCTCGACAAGATCCAGGCGTTATAAAACATGACTTCGCCCAGGACTATAAAGGAGATTCAATGTCTAATGCTCAGGGTTGCTACCCTCAACAGGTTTGTATCCCGAGCTACCGACAAGTGACTCTCGTTCTTCCAGCAGTTAAAAGGTAAGACGAAAATAATATGGACCAAGGACTGTGAACGAGCTTTCCAGCAACTTAAGCAGTACTTGGGCTCGTCTTCGCTGCTCTCCAAGCATGAGTAGGGAGAATCCTTGCTGATTTACTTAGCGGCCTCCACCACAATGGTAAGCTCGACACTTATCCGAGAGGTCGGAGGCAAGCAATTCCTTGTTTATTATGTTGGCAAGGCACTGGTCCTAGCTGAGACCAGATACCCTAACATCGAGAAGCTTACCTTGGCCTTGGTCGTGTCCTCGCGTCATCTCCACCCCTATTTCTAGACCCATACTATTATGGTCCCAACAACTCAGCCTCTTCGTCAAGTACTGCAAAACTCTGAAGTCTCCAATAGACTGACAAAATGGGCGATCGTGCTAAGTGAGTTCGACATCAAATATCGGCCTCGAACCGTCATCAAGGTCTAAGCAGTGGCTGACTTCATCGTTGAATTCACCAACAATAAGCACTTGGAAGCACCTACGCGCATAAGAGGAGAGCTCGACTGATAGATCTGGAACTTACATGTCGATGGGTCATCCAACTCTAAAGGCAGTGGGGCCGGGATAGTTCTCGAAGCACCAAACCAGACCTGCACGCAATATGCCTTAAGATTTGGATTCCCAACATCCAACTATGTAGCAGAGTATGAGGCATTGCTCGCCAAACTTAGGTTGGCAGTGGCAATGGGAGCTCAGAGTTCAAAAACCCACAGTGACTCACAGCTCATTGTCAACCAGGTCGCCAATGAATATCAAGCAAATGAGGAAAAGATGATCACTTATCTTCAAAAGGCGAGGGAACTCATCAATAACTTCCATAGATGCGAGGTCATCCTGGTCCCCAGGGTGAAAAATTCTAGAGTAGATACATTGGTAAAATTGGCCATAGCGGCCGATGACGACATCTTGAAGTCAATCCTAATCGAGCCTGAGCTTAGCATCGACGAGCTTGACCTTGAAACGGTCCTTCCCGTTACCTCAGCTCTGAGCTGGATGGATCCGATCATTAATTACCTTCAGGAGAGCGAGCTACCCAACAATAAGCTCGAGGCATGAAGGATTCGAAATAGAGTGGCCCAATATACTATGATAGGGGACATCCTTTACAAAAAGGGTTCTCCTTGCCATACCTAAGGTGCCTCCGATCTGAAGAAGTTGAGTACGACCTGAAAGAAATCTACAAAAGGATCTATAGTAACCACTCTGGTGGCCGAGCCCGAGCCCACAAGGTTATCCAACAAGGATACTTTTGGCTAACCATCCAAGAGGATGTCAAATAATATATAAGGAAATGCGATAAATGCTAGCGATTCACTGCAGTGCCCCAATAACCATCCGAACAACTTACTACCATGACCTGCCTGTGATCGCTCGCCTAGTGGAGAATCGACATCATTAGCCCGCTACTAATAGGCACGAGGCAGACCAAGCTCTCTGTTGTCACGGTTGAACCATTGGCTAAAATTACCGAGCAAAAAGATTACCGAATTTGTCTGAAAAAATATCATCTGCAGGTATGGAGTCCCACACACCATAGTCTCGAATAACAGTAAGCAGTTTGATAATGCATGATTCTGATGTATGTGTGAGGGGCTCGAGATTCGAAACAACTATTCATCACCTTAGCACCCCAAGGCTAATGGACAAGTTAAGGCGGTCAACAAGATTATCAAAAACCACCTCGAGACTAAGCTCGAGAAGTCCAAAGGAGCATGGGTTGAGGAACTGCCACACTTCCTCTGGGTGTACCAAACTAGTACTCAGACTTCGACTAGAGAGACTCCTTTCTCTTTAGCCTTCGGTGCGGAAGTCAAGTGCCAGTTGAAATAGGACTCTTAACTGCTCACGTCATTTCCTTCAATGAAAATCAAAATGCTGAGCAGATGGCTCTGGGACTAGATTTGCTCGAGGAAGAAAGGGGGTGAGCACAATTGAAGATAGGAGACCTTGTCCTACACAAAACTTCTCAAAACGTGTTACTCAATACTACAACTCTCGAGTTGAAGTGCAAAGGTTTCGAGTAGGAGACCTTGTCCTACACAAAACTTCCCAAAACACCATGGAGCTTGGTTTAGGCAAACTAGGACCAACCTGGGAGGGAACCTGTTAGGTCACCGACATTAAGTGGCCAGGGTCTTATCGACTTAAGGATATGGATGGACAGCTCTTGCAGCACCCATGGAATTCCAAGCACTTGAAGATCTAATATCTATTAAGGCACGAGTCCTTCGACCGGAAGTGACCGATCTACTCAACTAGAGCAACTTCCCCTCTCAAAGGAAAAAATAGCTCTAAATGATGTGGTTGTATTATCTACTATACCAATTCTACAATAAAGGGACTTCCCGGGTCAAGGGAGGATTCTTTTTTTATACGTTTTCTACTACTTGAACTACGCGGTTAACTGAGGACTTCCTTTAGTGAAAGGAGAAAAGAAACCTCTTACCGCTTCATCCATTATTGAGTGGTCAGTCTATCAATTCGTCTCTATGATGAGTCCTACCGAGAAAGAAACTTCCCTGGATTAAAAGAGAATTTCTTTCAAAACTTGACCATTTGAGTTGAGCGACAAAGGAAGATAGTCCTTGATATTCGGCCTACTACTGTGTCCACTGTAATGTAGTTGCCTAATCGATTATTCCAATCGACTTATCCTACATAGCTTAACATACTTGTTCTACTTCACTCGATCTACCGAACGCATCCAAGTAGTTCATCCACACAACACTTAAGACCAATTAATGCAAAAGAGTCTCTTTTCATTAAAAAGAAGGGGAGATCATAGTGCCCTGTAGCCTCGCATGAGCAATTTGCTAGAGTTGGAGCGAAGAAAGCCCGAGCTGTAAATAAGGAAGGCTTGCATTTAGACAAGCACTGATTAACAAATAAAAGAATTCATAGTATGACTTATCATAAAAACTCTACAACTCCCAACCTGGACTTGCGAATCTAGTGGGGACACCACTCATTGGGGCTGCCCACTCCCCCAATGCAAAGAACCACTTATTCTTCCATCTTTTTTTGGAAGAAGGGTTGTCGATGACGATAGCCTAGCCCTGGTTTGCAAAAGATGAAAAGTAATACTAGCATAAATGTGTAGGGATGGCCTTCGCCCTGTACAAATACAGGAACTCATCCACGGACAACTCGGGGTGTCCGAGCTATTGCTAGAGAACAAAAGTCACGAACAATGCCCTCTAGGTATTTGGAATCAACTGTTCTAGGGCCAACTTCAGAGCAGTGGTGACTCCCTGTACTATGGGATGTGGAGGGAGCCGAAGACCACACTGCATAGCCACTATTTATATGACCACCTCGTCCTCGCGAGAATAGAATGGGAGCTCCCTTAGCTTAGGCGCCTGAAGCACCACTGACTCGAGGATATGATACTCCGAGCTGACCCTAATCAGGTTGGCATCCCTCAAGAATGACCCAAAGGTCTAAACCCCTTGTGACATTTAGTCTATTTGGCGAAAGGGGGGGTCTTCGCCTCATCACCCTCCAGTATTGGAGAAGGAGGGGATTGTCTATTCAGTTGGGTGTCCTCAGTGGTGGGATTGGGTCACCATGAAATGCTCTCGACACCGATCACATATCTGAGAGGTCTGACATCCCAGGTAGAGTACCAATAGAAGGAGGAGGAAAGACGGAAAAGAAAAATCGTCACCAGAAAAGTAAGAATAAAGGGATTTTTGACTTACCAAAAATCGCCTAGTCCGGTGGAGAAGCAAAGTAGCAAGGGAAGGCATGAAGCAAATGAGGAGGGCGAGGCGCTTCGCCCTCCTTTTAAACTAGTGCCTTGGTAGAGGCATTAATGACTAGCAATCAATGACGAATTTAAGGAGACGATGCGACGCATGCCAGCGCACCCCACAAACCACGTGACGGCCTCCGGTCATGAACGGGTATGAGCACCTTCGAGCACCATGGCAAAGATAGGTGTCACCCCATGACATGTCCAGAGATGAAAGGACACCACCATACATGCCTCCTTGAGCTACTCAACTATTATTAGTGAATCCGATTTGGTTCTCGTGCCTACCGCCTTTCTATCATCTACCATGATGATGAAACTTTCCAACCTTCGACCACTTACGCATGAGCTCCTGCACTTGAGAGATACCCTGCAACGCATATACTTTCAGAGCCTCTAAAGAGTGCTTGGAAGTAGGGGGCTACTATTATGGGTAAAAATAGGCTGACCAGAACATCTGGAGTAGGAGAGTGCATAGTGTAAGTAATAGAGGTCAGGTAAGAGCTCGACTCCTTACCATCGACTGAACTCTTATCCGAGCTGAACATCGACCGACAATAAAGAAATGTAAAGTATGAAAGAGGAGATCAACTTGGTTTCTATTGTCGAGCATTACCTTCAAGATTGACCCAAGGACTAACCGCGAGGGGTGATCAACTAACACCCCACTATCGTGACCAATAACTGTGTACCGACTTGACCTTAAAGGTGGTTCCCGACTAGGATCAGTGATTTTTCTCGGTCCATAATACCTCGACCAACTTGACTTCAAGGTCACCCTCCGTCATTGAAGGCTAACCACAGACCTCGACCACTTCGCCTGTGAGGTCAGGACTCGATCATTAATCTTGAACTCCTCAGAGGCCGACCACTTGGAGATGTTGTTAAGGTAAGATCTCCCTGGGATCCTCGCCTAAGATCTCAGAAAGATAATAATGACATACCAGGAAGAAGATCCATTCTATGTATGCACATGGAAAGTGGGGAAGTTTTTCATCTATGTAACCAGCATCGAAGCTGTAAATAGAGATCCCATCTACAGTGAGAGGAATACACCAAAAACCCTAACTCAACTAGACCCAGATCTCCTATTCTAACTTAAGCATCAGAGGGTCCCTCGCCATAGCCAAGGTCCCATTGTTGATTGGTTTTTGTAGGTACTCAACAGGTCTAGTAGTGATGACCAGATTTCGGCATCAACGGGTAGGATATTGCCTATGATTATGCTTTTGTTAACCATCGTGACCATTGATTTCTATAGTTGAATGCAAGCCATTAAAATTTGCTCTCGAGTCATCTGAGTACAGTGATGGTGTTATAATTGACCTCATATAATAGGGGTACACTTGAACTACTCAGAACGTGCAGTTGGTCAGCATGTGGGCCCCAGTCGATTGCAGCACCCATTGGATTCTTGAGCCGCAAGATCAATGAACTATCATATCGGTTAGTGTGGGGAATGGTTACATTTGTGGGCCCCACAGTGATATATGTTTTCATCCACACCATCCATCCATTTTTGGATAATTATTTTAGGGTACGTTCCAAAAATGAGGCAGATAGAAAATGCAAATGAACCATATCACAGGAAAATAGTGGTGATTAAACGCCCACCATTAAAAACCACTTAGTTGCCACTGTAATGTTTATATGGCATCCAATATGTGAGTAGGCAATCCGTGGCCAATTTGTTCGAGCCGTATGTGCCCAATCGTTGTGTATCTGGACTCTAGACCGTCCATCTGTTGTTCCTATTCATCTTCGCCGCATATGCCAACAATCATTTTGATTGAAAACTCCGGTGGGGCTTCAATAGAGCAATTTCAAATCATGCCTAAAATGTCTATAAATGTTCATGTGTTGTGGCCCATGTGTGTCCTCCATCCTTATGGGCCTCACCTGAAGGCATATAAACATGACAGTGGACCCCACCATCATCGATATGGGTGTATACGGTGGTTATCTCTCTCCCTAATATTTCCCATTAATCTTTTTAACATGGGCCATCTAAGTTACAAAGTAAAAGGGATTTTGGTATCTACAACTAGAATGGAGGGGAATACGATGGATGATTTGGATGGCACTAACACATCATGGTTGTTTCGACTGAGCTCTATGCGCACAAATGCATGCAATCTTGTTAGGATTATGGGTCACTTACGGTATCGGTTAATCGAGCATTATATTGGACAGCTTGGATCACTAAAATGGGATTAAGGAGGGGCATGTAGAGGTGTGGTATATACGTTGTGAATACTCTGATACCCTTTTTAGGAGAGAAAATGGGCCAAGGAGAGAATAAAGAAGCATAGTGGTAATGGAGTTAATGGCAAGTTTGGTAACGAGTAGGATTCATGACAGAGGACGGATGACCTAAACTAAAATGATACAATTAAGTTAAATAATGGATTACCAGAGTGAATCAAAGCATAAAATAAATTCTTAAGTCTACTGATCGGACATGGTCTAATGGAATGTAGAACTTCCATCTAGCATAGGATTCATATAGATTTAATTATTCATTTGCACTTTGCTAGGGTTTGGGCTTAAAAATCAAGAAATGGGGATTTTAGATTTTATAAAAGCCTAGGGTTAGGTTTAGGATTTTATAAAATAGAGAAAAAGGGGGGTTTGAGTCGGTTTAGTTGATAATGAGTTGGGTTGATGACGATGGAGTTAGGATTTAAGAAAGAAGTGAAAAACATATTCAATGGAAAAAAAAAGGTTTGAATGAGAAAAGAAAGAAATAACTTGATAGGAATAAAAAAGATAACTTGGAAACACTCCAATGACTTCATACCAAATTTCATTCACATAAAGTTTTCTTCCTCAAAAGAAGCAATAATTAGAAATTCAATTCAATATATTCATCATCTTAAGTCTCAAGATTCAAACAAGTATATATAAGAAAACCTAAAAAAAAATTAAATCCAAAATTATTATTGACTGTTTAAATCTATTAACGGTCAAGATCAAAACATAAATATATAATACTCTAAAATAAAAAAGAAATAAAGATGTGCCATATGACATAAGGAGTTCTCCAACATGCAACAAGTATGCCCACACGTCCATACATGATCAATAGCCTGAATGAATATGGTTTAATGTGTCCATGGCTTGGATGTTCAGACTAAAGTGTCTACACACCTAAACCTGAGTCTCCTAACATATTCAACGGTCCGGATAACCAAACTGATATGTCCAAGATATCCAATGGCATCATTTAATGTTTGTAAAGTCTAGATGTGGTCCAGGTCAGGCTAAGTGACGTCCAAATAGTCCAAAGATGTATCAATCAGTTCCAAATAAGTAAACCCACATGCATCTTTCCAGTGTGAGGTCTTCATAAATGCATAATTATATATGTGGGGTCTTTAATGTGGCTAAGAACTCAAATTAGGTCAATTGGGCCCCATATAATAATCATCCTGTTAGTGCACTAATTTGTTCACCTATTTGTCAATCACGTGAGTCCACGTGTTAGTGAGTTAGTTTCACCCTTGGAAGCTGAAGATTGAAGACACAAGAAGACATGAAGTATCAATGAGTGAAGAACAGGTAAATTTAGATGCCTTAGTAACTCTAACCTGACCTAAAACAACCTAGTCTTTAGATGATCCATTCTCAAATAGGTAAACCCTTGGTTGATCTAGCCTTCATAGTAAAATTAAAACATGATAAGATAGGCTAAAAGAGGTACACAAACGGTGTAAACGTAACAGCCCAAAACAATAGTTTTTCAAGGGGTCTTCGATTCCATCGATAGGCCATCAAGGGGTCTCAATCGAACCTTCGATTGATTGAAGCTTAGGGCTCAACCGATGGAAGAGAGCCAAAAACGTTTAGCAACTATTTGTCAAGATTATGGAGTTTTTCGATCCCATCGAATATGTGTTTGATCTATCGAAGGTAGTTAGAAACATCCAACAACTAAATGTCTATTATTTTGGAGTTTCTCGATCCCATCGAAGGATCTTCGATCATATCGACGGGGAGTTCGATCAATCGAAGGCATCGCTCGATCAATCAAAGGTGCCGTTCTCTACCATTTTTTATTTTCTTTTACCGTTGGAACTTGATTTCTATATAAAAGACATATGGACCTTAGGCTTATGGATGAATTTTTGGTGCAATAGAAGCCTAGGTGATTGCCCACTCAAATAATTAATCTTAAGTCTCTAAACCTATGAGATCTAAGTCTTCTTCTTTAGCTTTATCACTCTCAAGAGGATTCTAACCTCGATTATGAAGATGACCATATTCTCCATTATTCTCTTGAAATTAGATATTAAGTCTATAGATATATCCTTATCTATATCCTCCAGAAGACCCATCTAGGTGAATCCACTATGAAAATTAACTATCCATTAGTTGTAAAATATTCCACCATCCTTCTATCACCTTGGTCACCTCATTGGAGCATCTCATGCAAGGAAGCTGTTCGTGGAGATAAACCATCAACATCAATGAACGTGAGAGAAATTGAGAAGCCAATCCAAGTATCAGAGAGCATTATAAAAATATCTCAAGCAAGGCACTATAAAGGGGGTTAATCCGGCAAGTAAGTTATCATTTTAGAGTCCACAAATATTATCCTTGTGTAGAATTGAGTGTAGAGTTTATGACACAAACTCGAATAGTTTCTTGTGTAGGACTTAGGCTCTCGTATAAGACCTAATTCACCAGACATAGGTGCGTATGTGTTAATATCCATGTAGAGCCTCTGGTGAGAGTGTACATTGAGTCTTGGATTTGGACCATTTGTGGTTGTTGGTTAGCTAATAGAAAACTAACTAAAGTCTCTTGTGGGAACCACCAACACGAGTGGAAACGTGTTTCTTCGATAGGAGAGTGTACACGCATCAAGTAATTGTGTAGGCCTTTGGTGAGAGTATATACATGTAAAGGTTCAGAGTGAACTTATTTAAAACTCTTAAGATGGTGAAATATTAGTACACTCAAGGAGAGTGCATCTGTCAGGAGTGGAGTAGGAAAACCGAACCACTATACATGCTTGTATTTGTGATTGTAAATTGAGCACAATTCTATTTATGCTTATGTGACTGTTTAGTTAAAATATATGAATGCTTGAATCGAATTGTATGCTAGGCTCTTAACTCGAAAAGCACACACAAGTTTGTAATCTCCCTATTTACTAGTTGCTTACTATTGTATTATTTCTAGTCTATGTGATTGGACCCACTTGGCTTGAAAGCCTAAGTGTTATTTGCCTTCTTAGTTTAATTTGGTGTTTTATATTAATTAGGCAAGAATTTTTAAGTAGTCCTATTCACCTTTCTAAGGCTTAGTCGCAATTTTAAGCTTCGCCAAGCTTCGTCATGTGCCTTGGTAGACAATCCACATAATTTCAATTGGTATTAGATTGGGTTATTCTTCAAGGACTTAACCATCTATAGTAAGATTTGAAAAATGGAATTATGTCTACCCATGAGGGGAGTGCCATCACAGGACCACTATATTTTTATGGGTCTAACTACCCCTATTGGAAGGCTAGAATAAGGGTATTCTTGAGATTCATTAACCCTATGGTTTGGGCTATTGTCAAACAAGGATGGATCATGCCCATAAAAGAAGTCATGTTTAGGTAGAACCATTAGCACTCCCAAAGATTAATTCAAATGGAGTACGGATGAGAGAACTCGATATACCTATGATGCCGAAGCTTTCAATATGATTTATTGTGTGGTTTTCCCTAATGAATTTAAACGTATTTGCACATATGAAATGAGAAAGGAAGCATGAGACATATTGGAGATAAATAGAAAATTTTAAGAAATTTCTCAAGTTTAGTAGAGAGAAGAGTTGTGACAGAATGGAAAAATGGCTGGGAAGTGCATAAGTAAATTCTTGAAAAAGACTATATATATATTAAATGTCACAACTATGAGGGTTATAGACATGTTGCCTCCGAATACAGTAGCAAAGTAAGATCCAAAGGCAAGGCTATGGTGGCAACATGAGATATACGGGTGAGTCCAAATCTGATTCAGGAGACTTCCCTAGTGATGAAGACTATAACACCCCGCATCTTTAGTACACGGGAGTTACCATTAAAACTTGGATTGGTATAATCCTGAACTTAATTAATGAATTGATTTAGACTAAACCAAGACAGTAGGGATAACCTTCATCGAGTCGTCTAACCTTCATCAACACCTGGCGAGGCATCGAAAACCCCTTAGAGACAAATCAGGACATTCATTAATTACTTCGGCTCCAAGGTCACCCCATGGATCGATTTCTCCCTAAGTCAACCATTGAAGACCAACCATGAGACACTCGAGGAACAGAGGTGCCTGGGGGTTGTACAAATGGCTCAACATCGACGACCCTGATCATGGGCAAACCCTACAAACAAATGAACATCGAACTTTACACGTACATAAGAAGTAGAGCAACACGAATGATGCTATTAGAAGTTTTCGACAGACAGGAGAACCGGGCCCAAACGTACCAATGACCCTTAGGACCCTTTCTGACTATTGACGTTCAAATCCGGGGTGATCTGGTCCTTAGATTAGTAAAAAAAACCCACGATCGGACGTCCCGGTCACAATGAATGGACCATAAAGCCTTAGATCAACCTGATCGTGGCCCAAGATCTCGAATAAGGCCCCCCAAATAGAATAAGCGGTGTGGATTCCACAACTTCATCGTGATGGGGCCCACACCAGTGTGCATGTACACTGTGGGCAATGTGCACGAGGTCCACTGGACCGCTAGCTCGATCAAAATAGCCGCTAACCTGACAAATCCCACAACGAAGGGATTTTCTCCCATTTTCCTGCTTGGGGCTTATTCAAAAAGGACGGACGTCCTTCTTGATCACGTGGTGGCCCACTTCGAGCCGCCGTCCACATGATCTAAGCCGTCCGTCGGGAAGAAGGGGCCTGGATGATCAAACCCTCGTCAACCATCCGGGCCCATCCAAGTGTGCATGCGCTTGAGCAGGAGCCAAACAAGGGCATATGTCGGCGTTCTTCCAAAGAGAGAGGGCTGGATGGATGCCATGTTGGCGATCCGAGGCAACAACCCATTTTCAATCCCAACCATTCATTGAGGACACTTCTCAGTGCTCATTTCAGTGCTAAGAACGGGCAAGCACTCGACTCTGCAACAGAAAGGCATGGGAGACATTTTCACTTCGAAAAACTTGAGCTAGCGCGATCCAGACTTCTCACTAGGCTCCGTAGATCAATCTTAGTCGTTCCCTCTAGGGCAGCAACAACTCTATTGAAGAGAGTTTTTCGTCTCACGAGAAAACCATGAAGAGTGAAAAATCTCATGAGATATATAGAAACGACGATGATTGGTGGGAAAAGTGGGACCTATGATGATCAATGGCCCCATCCGACCCATTCAAATGGGCCAAATCACGTTGATAGGCCGTAAACAAAAATCCGCCATTTTCGGCCATGTCATCTTCTCCGTTAAGCTGGGTAACCCACTGGGATGGCATGGGCCCCACTGGCTGATCAAAAGTACTTTTCCAGTGGGCCACAGTGATGGGAATCCATCCCTTACAATGGATTAGTCCCATGTATGTAAGAAACCGAGATGGGGGCATGTGTACAGCCACACCCATCTTGACCGTTCACTAGGACGGTTGGAGCGTGCTTCACGGTTATAAATGGGGGTTGCTCGCATTGAGATTCCCACTAGTTAATCAGGAAGAAAAAAGATGGAGAGAAAATAGGAAGTAGAAAGAAAGAGAGAGGAGGGAGAGAGTGAGAGAGCCCGACCTCTAAAGAGACTGTGAGGTGCTGCTAAACCACCAATTTGACTCAGTCCGTCCTGGTCCACTCAGGTGTAACGAGGTGTTGTTCCACCTAGTTACTGGGAGTTGGATCCTTCATGGGAACTCGAGGAAGGAACTCCGTAGTCAGGACTCTTCAACGATCATCCATCCTTGCTAGAGGCCAACGGTTCGATTGGGAAAGGAGAGTTGTTGGATGCAACTCATCACTGAACTCATTCCAGAAAGTTTCGGGTGATGAGATATTGTTACCGAGTGTGGTGTTATCCAAGCCACTGCAGTAGTTGTGCAAGGTTCTGAGTCGACTCAGCAGACACTTGAAACAACCCAGGTAACGCCTAAACGCTCCCATATATGTATCTGCTAAAACGAGCCAATCGTCACCCCACTGCATCTTACATTGGGACGCCTTTAAAACACGATTGACTTCCAACTCGTGCCAGCCTAACTGGCACGACATAGCAAGGAAAGCCCGTAGTGGTATGCTTGAGATGGGAAAGAACACAACTCGTCGAATGTAAGGCCAAACCCGGTCGTCCTAGTGGACTCTGGGCTGAGTCGAGTTCAAACTCAGTCCCATAGATCTGTCACCAGTTGGAATGACCATTTTTCACGGCTCATGGGCCTAAATACTACAGATGGTTCGGCCCGGCCTAGCTCATGAACGACCAAGTGTTACGGGCCCAGGCCTCTAACCACGTACGTGTTCCATCCCCTGAGGATGGCCTCAACCGAGTCACCTCGGTTGAGTCGAGTCATACTTGAAACTAACCTAGTCAACTCCTCATTTCAGGGCAAGGATCAGCTGAGTTTGACTTGAGGTCTAAACCATAGCCGGTTTGCACACAGGTAAAGCCTAACTAACTCATAGGATAAGAAGTTTGTAATATATGTGGTTGCTAACTCCATTCTAGCTACATGACCTTTTTATCCCAAATCTTCATCAAATCAGGCGCGACAAAAAGAATTGTGTTAATTAGGGCGAAGAATAGCCCGAAGGCGAGATAACCTACCACTAAATCAAGCTATAGGGTTAGGTGATGACTTCCTCCCCTCGAGCTTTCCATTTCCAAATTAATCTAAGGATGGTTTATATGTTATCTTAGAACTCATGATAATTTATACTTGTTACCGAATCATAATGGCTCACACTGATCTATAGTCAATAGCTTGTATACCATGTTCACATAGCCATTAAACCCTGCTTGTTAAGTTTATATTTTAATCGATAACTTGTAAATTATGTTCACATGCAATAGCCATCATACCTTACATTCTAAATTTCCATTCTAATTGATAACTTATGCCTTAATCATAGTCAAGAATTTGATCTTTACATATATCTTGCTTGGTGTGTCCCTATACTTCACATGTCAATAAGTTGTTCGTAAGTTGCTTATAAAATTTAAATTTACTACATCAACTAGTGGGGAAAACTCCACTTGTGTATGTAGGTCCATACTTATGATGTAACGAGGCGGAATGTGTTAACAAATGGACCCTCGACTTGGAGGTTACCTTTTATAGTGGAACATTAATGTGGGTGCACCATCCATAGATTGTTGTGTCTATGAGACTTTGAGAATGATAATTTACCACTCTAATTTAATATTACCCTATACAACCCCTTTACCGCTTCACTTTAGTATTTACCCCGTGCGACCTCTTATCGCTTCAACTTTGCATTTGTCTCATAATTTGATATTTACCTGTGTGGATCCGATGGTTCATTCCCATATAATCATGCAATAGTGATTCCCACACATTAAATTTGATTGACCACTAGTTGATGGGCTTCCATTAAACATCATAAGGTGGGAGCCTCATGAGCTAGGGATGGTGGGAATGGGACATTATGCCCGAGCTGTTGGCCTACGCTGTGCAATAAACCCCACGTAGTGACCTTGGGCTATCTCAAATAAGCTAGTTGTAATTGGAATAATAAAGGTTGAATTAATCATGCATTCATAACATACAAACGATGATGAGTGGCTAATTATAGATGTTGTAGCACGTGCCCTTAGTCGTGGTATCGTTTCGCTAGCTCCCAGAACATCAACTATCAACCCACTTTTGGTGAGTCTGGCACTACGCATGTACAAGATGTTCTTTCGCTGGTGACTGGCCACATGCATGGGTTTCGCCCAAAAACCAACTAGATGACCATCCCCAGTTGATGTGCACTCATACATCCATGCATTAAATAAGACTATATTTGTATTGTTTTGTATGCCTTGTTATGTTTTTAAACTATACTTGACTAAGGTAGTGGTGTGTAATCTTGAGGGAAATTCACACTGAGTTGGCCACTCATTCATCGAATATTCAACCTTATAGAGAACGCAGGTTTAGGCGAGGACGGCTATGACGCATGTTCCGATGCCGTTGCGGCAGGACTGGAGGAGGGATACTACGAGGAGGAGCCGCGTTAGGAGGTGGCACAATATTATGGACTTAATCTGTAGTTGCAGCATTTCTTTCCTAGTTTGTCTTGATACACTTGAAACTTTGAGTTTTATACTTAAGGTCCCCAGTTGAGTGGACCTAGATCTTGATATTTGACTATGTGATGTTTATTTATGCTTAGTTTATGCTATTGCACTTTGATTTTGATATATTTCTAATTATCTGATTAATTAACACTTGGGTTTTTAGGAAACAAGTTCTATACTTGGATTCTGAAAACCGGGGTGTGACAAAGACCTTGTAAACTTACGTGTTTTAATGGCCCCCACCACGGTTTCCTTCCCTAAAGACTTGGAAAACCATAACACATTGGATAGGTGACCTTAGAAAGTCTCTGTGAGCTTAATAGTTAAATCTAAGGATTCAAACATCATTGAGTAAGCCCAATAGTAAAATCTAAGGAATATGGCCTCTTTGTTGAGCACATAGGTAATCAGACTTTTAACCTCATTTTGTGCATAGTAGGTAAATTCGAGGATTATAGCCTCATTTTGTTTTTGATAGTTAAGATGTAAAGTTGCTTAATTTTAAGTAACATAAGTTTATTGCTAGACTATCACTGATCATTGATATTTCAAATGGTATATTTTTTTAAAATGATCATAATATGCATGCTCAATGTTTTTTATGTTTATATGCACCATATTTCCTAGTCAGTATGTGCTTATAGGAAAATGTATGACTTATAAAGATTTCTATTTTCTATGCTTAATTGGTATGTATATGAAATTACCTCTTTGTTAAATACTGATGAAAAGAGAGAAATATCAAGTCCCACCAAAACAAGTTGAATTTTGTTTTATATGTTCTCTTTGTTGTTGCAAGGAATTGATGGAGACGGAGGGAACATTTGAGGGGGAACAATGCAAGAGTTTACATGTCTTGTCGGTAGTAAATTTGTAAATATTTATACTTGACATGTAATAATTTTAGTTATTTTTCATTGGTATGGACCATGACAAGGTCTAAGTTAGGTTTTTATCACGTAATTGACAAAGAGGAGATTTTTAGTGTACTGATTTGTACACCTACTTGTTAATCGCATGATCCTGTTGAGGGTCAAATATTGCATATCAGACCCTAGTAATTACCTGATTTTATAAATATGGTACTGTTTAACGGCTCAATTTAACTGTGTATGTGATGCAAAGTGTATTTACGAGCATGAAGTAAAAAAGGGTGCTTAAAGCATGAATTTAACGCTCTAATGACACCAAAGGTAAGGGACAGACTCCAGGGGACCAAGATCGACGAATTTACACGCCGGAGATCCAAGAAAATCGAGAAACTGAAGCTCAAGTGGCCTGAAAGACGTCCAAAATGTAAGATTACAGGGTTTCCACCATCCGTTCAGCTCGAAACTCCATACATGGCCTGAGGACCTTAAATTAACTGTACACGTCAAATTTCATCCATTGGATCCTTGCGAAAGTCATCCAACGGACATATCAGCCCATAAATCATCAATCTAGGGCCCACTTGATCTCTGGATATGCCTCAATTTTGGACTCAACCATTTAAATTGGATGGGGAAGTGAATGAATGGAACGGATTCCTAAGATGCATCGCGATGGACCTCACATGTACATTGCATGTACAGAGGGTACACGTGCACAAGATGTGCACCGGACGGAGAGTCAGGTCAAACAACAGTGCTGACCGATTCCTCTTCAAAAACAGAAACAGAAATCTGTTTTCCACCAGCGTCCGCACCAGCGAATTTAGTGGGCCATCTTCATCATCTTATTCGATGATCCAAGACGTCCAATGCATCAAAGAGGGGGCGTCGACCATAGTCATGGTGAACATCTGCAACAACGCATGCACACACAGGAAGATAGCATTCAAACGCAGGTTGAACGGTTGAAGCACGGATTCAGTGGGCCGCAGTATCAGAAATCTAAAACCGACCACATTTACATGGTTTTCGTTCGGCATCCAATGGACGGATTGGATTTCTCATCAATTTTTGAAAATGGGCCCCACCATCAGTCCAACGCAGTAACTACATTAGGTTCCACGTCTGAAAATCGCTCGGATTTTCTGGGCTGTTATACGTCCATAGAGAGGATCGGTCTAATGATTTGGACCGTCCAAAACCTTCCCAGGGGGCGGCTGTCCGTCACCAAGGAGTCTGAATGGTTCAGATTCCAAAAGCATCCACTACATCGTCCTAAAAACAGGGTAGAGCGCAAGGGCTTTGGCTGCACAAATAGAGACCGATTGTTGTCCGTAAAGAGCTATTCCACCGCCTGCTGCTTGTATCGACACTCACGGTTAGAGAGAGAGACAAAGAGAGAGACAGGGAGAGAGACAGAGAGAGAATTTTTTATTTATGTTGTTGCTGTTTTCTTCCCTTTATTGTTGAGAGATCCAGCCAATCATGGTTGGCTAAACCTCTTAGCTAGGGCTAAGAGGTGAAGCTTGTAGTGGGATGGGGGATTCTATTTATTGCCTTTAATTTAATTTTAATTCATGAATCGAATTTAATATTGGTTTGATTATTGTGGGTAATGTTTTCAGTATTTAATGGTCTGTTGTGATTAAAATTACAATGGGTCTGCGATAGCTTTGAGCATGTTCCTATTCCTTTTTATGTTTATGGCGTCAGGAAGCCATGTTGTTCACCATCGTCTCCTGGGCATGGTCGGATGTCAGTACCCTTCCTAACCTTCATAATCATCTGATTGGTTGTCAATTAGTTTAATTCTGTTGTTTACTTTGTCTCCTGGGCATGGTTTGGTGATGGAATCCATTCTAATTCATATACCTTTCATCTCTTAAAAACTATATCAAGCAAGTTCAGTTTGATTTTCATGGTTACATTCTTCAACTAGATGAAGAGGGGACTCTAAGTCCAGTTGATTTCTTGATGCAGGCATAAGATTTCCCTGATCTCTACAAGTGGATCCTCTGAATCCCTAGTTTCAAACCTCTGAGTTCATTAAGCTTTAGTTAATTATTTCACCATCATTCATTCAAATCACCCGATTTAGATTACATCTTATTTTAGTCCTAGTTCTGGTTAATTTCAGATTACGTACAGGTTTCAGTCCCTGTGGATTCGACCTCAGTCTTACCGAGTTTATTACTACATCACAACCCTATACTTGGGGAGTGAACAAGCTTTTGGCGCTGTTGCCGGGGACTGACGGCTACGATTTTCTGAAATTAATTGGTTTTAGAATTAGTTAAGATTAGGATTTTTTCTAACTTTAGGTTTAGGTTTTTTTTAAATTTTTTTTTATTTTTAGGAACTAACTAAACTTTTCTGTTTTGTAGGATTCTGAGATAGAAACTTCTAATTTGGTGATATCTTCCTAATTTATTTTTTTTTACTTTTTCTATTTTTAGAATTAGGGTTTTATTTTTAGAAAATTTCTAACCTTAGACTTACTATTCTTAGAAACTAACTTGTTTTGTTTTGTTTTACAGGCTTTTAACATAGGAACTTCTAGTCTGGTAACATCTTTCTAACTTCTCCTTTACTTTCTGTATTGCTGTAAGATTTTTCTTTATTCTAGGATTAGATTCAGAGTTAAGGTTTCATCATGTATATGAATGAGTGGGCACGTCAGTATGTTGAGATAGCTTATGGAAAACAGCCTATGCCTCAAAATTTTTCTGATAATATCTTCGAGAGCCAATCGGAATATGACGCTCTACCGATTAAGAAGTCTTTCAGTGATTATCTGCGGGAGAATAATTGTATTCCACGAGTTAAGAAAATAGTACGTGATTATTAGAATGATGACGCGTATCAACTCCCGACAGATGACCCGTATGGTTTTGATCAGTGGAAACAGAAATATGTCGAGGTTGAGTCAGTAAAACAACATGGTAAGAACCCTCGTGGATCAACCACTTCTGAACATTCACCATAAATGATCCAAGAGGAGTCATATCTGAGTTACACAGACTATATTACTGGCATGAGGAAATTAGTAGAAGCACTTGAATCATGCCTTAATAGGCTAATGGAAACTAATTCACCTCAACCGCAACCCGTTGATCCTGTTGATTATTCCTTTGGATTCCCTACTTCTAATGAAATAACGGAGGCTAGTTCGTTTCAACTACAATCCAATCCAGAAATACAATGCGAGGAAAGTAATCCTCACTCGCTTTTGACAAAATCTGGAATTTGGAATGAGGAGTTGGATTCCATTAACGAGCATGTGGTTCAATTTCCCGATGAGTCGATCTTGATGACTGTTCAAAAGAATGGGGAAGAGACATGGCTGTCTTTCAAATGTAATGATGATGACACACTTCAATCACATGACACTCTAGATTTTAATGATGAAGAAGAGGTTAGTTTATGCGAACCTCTACCCATTCTAGGTGTAGAATGTGAGAAAAGTGATCACATCCCAAATGTACACTACACTGAACTAGAATATGATGAAGATTGGGATGACGATCGGGAGTGTGTAACCACAGTTCCCCTAGAATTAATCTCAAGTTTGGTCCAGGTCAATGATCAAGAAGCGCACAAAGTGAGCGGTCATAATGAGCTACCCCACTCACCTGATATATCTGATTTAAAAGTGGATGAGCTCCTTACAACCAACCCTTCTATCTCTTGTGAGACATGTTTGGATAACTCCCCTGAATTACATGATGATATGATTCAGGAGATGAACGAGTTACTTGATATGACTCTGGAATTTGAACCCACCCAGTTGAGGTCACCATCTGAACTGTCAAATTTTTACGAGTCCAGGCCTCTTCTGAGTAGTATCAATGAACAGAGTCCGCACATCAATACTTCGTCTACTGACCCTCTATCTGTCTATGCAGGGCTGAAGCAAGAGAGCGTACCTACGGTTACTTTTAAAAACGATGGATTCCTTGGGCAGATCATCACACACTTCAATGTGGAAAATGAGTCATTCTCAGCTGAATGTCCCAACTCTTTAGATGATTGCTTGGCACACTTTGCAGATTCAAACAATCCCATAATAAGAGACATAGTGAATGCCTTGCAAGATGACATCTCGGTAGTCATTACTGACCGAGAGAACCCTTACTCTGAAGCCCCTCCCTTCCCAGATCCTCACTATTTACCATTAAGGGAGGGGGAGCTAAAAATTGAACCGAAGCTTGGAACTTCGGAATGCATTGAGACTACATTACTTTCTGAGAATTTTTCTGAATTTTATCTATGTGTAGTCTCTGATTCACCATGGGATACTAATGTTGAAACTTCTTCTGACACAGGTGAATCATATATACTTTTGATACCTCAGGCGAATCAACGATAAATTTTTGAAGAGGTACATAAGTTTCTCGGGCCATTCATGCTCCAGGGCATCAAAGCCTATTGCAAAAAGGGCTTTTGGATGATCCTGTTGAGGAACTTACTGAGAAACTTATCAAGATATTGGCCGGAAGAGGAACCTTGCGGTATGATCGAGTAGCTTTTCCCTGCTTTCATAAGACTAGAGTAGTTTGCTTTATGTTATTTTAGGATAAACGGTAAACTTAGCGCTCCTGGGAGGCAACCCAGCTTTTCATTCCATTTAATTTTCCTAGTTAGTTAGTTCAATTTTTGTGGGTAACATTGCTGCAAACCCTCACGAGACTACAACTCATCCTCTAGGGGCAACCTAGGGGTTTAAAGGCTTGTTGCATACGCTAAATGCAATCGAAAGCACCTGCGAAAGTGGTATAGGTAGGATTTTGTTTTGTTATTTTTGTTGGTTTCACTCTTGTACTGACCTGCTCTCTCCCAACAATCTCTTGAAAAATCTCTCTCGATTCATTATCCAGGTACTATCTTCCCATCACTTTTTCTTTACTATCGTTGTCCCATGTGCATTGCATATTTATATCTTTTACATTGAGGACAATGTAGATTTTAGGTTAGGGATGGGAGATTAGGTAACCTAATCAGTGTTTTCTTGGTCTTGAACAAAAATTGTGAAATTTTTTTTAAAATTTTTTCTGGACTTTCTCGTACATTCGAAGTGATCTTGACGGTCATGTAGAGCACTTGAATTTCAAGATACGTGGTAATTTATGACTCTTGGATTCAGTGTCTGTTAGATTTTACAGTTAAGTTTGAATTGTTAATCCATGATTAGAAGTTTTAAACATTGATTGAGTCATGATTTCACATGTCACATCTCGCTTACACATTAAGGTTTCAGTTTGATATTGAAGGGTTGACTTGGTAATCAGTAAGCATGAAAGGAACTGACCTGGGGAATTTGTCCACCATGTTCGATAAGAAGAATGAAAGAAAAAGAAAATACCCAGCTACAAATAGCTGCCTGTGGAAAGGGTTGGGTGAACAAACTTCACCATAGGTTTGCTCCCTATAAGTGAGATTTGATTCCTCATGGTTGATAATTGAAAAAGTTAAGCGACCGGTTTTCACCATAGGTTTGCTCCCTATAGGTGGGGATTTGATTCCCTTCTTTGGCACTACTGTTTATGGAAAAATCAAAATATGAAAGAATGAAAGAATGAGCCGTGAGGCAAGTTTTGGTTGTCCTGAATGCTGTTGTTAAGTGCCAAGGACATCATGTCATAGAGAAGTGAACCTTGATGATAAGACGAGATTTCACTATACACTCATGGTACTTAATGTTTAGAATTTTTCTAATTAATGGATTAATACTTTGAGCCTGACTATGAAATTTACCATGTGCTCGAGTCCCAGGTGAAAATACTGCCCAATATTCATGAATCTTAGAATTCTCGTATCTGAATTATTTTTCAAGAATCACTCGAGTTCATAATCATCTTATACTTCTCAATTTATTTTTCGCATACTTTGCTCGGGACTAGCAAAATGCTAGTTGGGGGTTGTGTTGAGGGTCAAATATTACATATCAGACCCTAGTAATTACCTGATTTTATAAATATGGTACTGTTTAACGGCTCAATTTAACTGTGTATGTGATGCAAAGTGTATTTACGAGCATAAAGTAAAAAAGGGTGCTTAAAGTATGAATTTAACGCTCTGATGACACCAAAGGTAAGGGACAGACTCCAGGGGACCAAGATCGACGAATTTACACACCGAAGATCCAAGAAAATCGAGAAACTGAAGCTCAAGTGGCCCGAAAGACGTCCAGAATACAAGATTACAGGGTTCCCACCATCTGTTCAGCTCGAAACTCCATACATGGTCTGAGGACCATAAATTAACCGTACACGTCAAATTTCATCCATTGGATCCTTGCGAAAGTCATCCAACGGACATATCAGCCCATAAATCATCAATCTAGGGTCCACTTGATCTCTGGATATGCCTCAATTTTGGACTCAACCATTTAAATTGGATGGGAAAGTGAATGAATGGAACGGATTCCTAAGATGCATCGCGATGGACCTCACATGTACATTGCATGTACAGAGGGTGCATGTGCACAAGATGTGCACCGGACGGAGAGTCCGGTCAAACAACAGTGCTGACCGATTCCTCTTCAAAAACAGAAACAGAAATTTGTTTTCCGCCAGCGTCCGCACCTGCGAATTTAGTGGGCCATCTTCATCATCTTATTCGATGATCCAAGACGTCCAATGCATCAAAGAGGGGGCGTCAACCATAGTCATGGTGAACATCTGCAATAACGCACGCACACAGAAGAAGATAGCATTCAAACGCAGGTTGAACGGCTGAAGCACGGATTCAGTGGGCCGCAGTATCAGAAATCTAAAATCGACCACATCTACATGGTTTTTCGTTCCGCATCCAATGGACGGATTGGATTTCTCATTAATTTCTGAAAATGGGCCCCACCATCAGTCCAACGTAGTAACTGCGTTAGGTTCCATGTCCGGAAATCACCCGGATTTTCTGGGCTGTTATACGTCCATAGAGAGGATCGGTCCAATGATCTGGACCGTCCAAAACCTTCCCAGGGGGCGGCTGTCCGTCACCAAGGAGTCTGAATGGTTCAGATTCCAAAAGCATCCACTCCATCCTCCTAAAAATAGGGTAGAGCGCAAGGGCTTTGGCTGCACAAACAGAGACCGATTGTTGTGCGTAAAGAGCTATTCCACTGCCTGCTGCTTGCATCGACACTCACGGCTAGAGAGAGAGACAGAGAGAGACAGGGAGAGAGACAGAGAGAGAATTTTTTATTTATGTTGTTGCTGTTTTCTTCCCTTTATTGTTGAGAGATCCAGCCAATCATGGTTGGCTAAACCTCTTAGCTAGGGCTAAGAGGTGAAGCTTGTAGTGGGATGGGGGATTCTATTTATTGCCTTTAATTTAATTTTAATTCATGAATCGAATTTGATATTGGTTTGATTATTGTGGGTAATGTTTTCAGTATTTAATGGTCTATTGTGACTAAAATTACAATGGGTCTGCGATAGCTTTGAGCATGTTCCTATTCCTTTTTATGTTTATGGCGTCAGGAAGCCATGTTGTTCATCATCGTCTCTTGGGCATGGTCGGATGTCGGTATCCTTCCTAACCTTCATAGTCATCTGATTGGTTGTCAATTAGTTTAATTCTGTTGTTTACTTTGTCTCCTGGACATGGTTTGGTGATGGAATCTATTCTAATTCATATACCTTTCATCTCTTGAAAACTATATCAAGCAAGTTCAGTTTGATTTCCATGGTTACATTCTTCAACTAGATGAAGAGGGGACTTTAAGTCCAGTTAATTTCTTGATGCTGGCATAAGATCTCCCTGATCTCTACAAGTGGATCCTCTGAATCCCTAGTTTCATACCTCTGAGTTCATTAAGCTTTAGTTAATTATTTCACCATCATTCATTCAAATCACTCGATTTAGATTACATCTTATTTTAGTCCTAGTTCTGGTTAATTTCAGATTACGTACAGGTTTTAGTCCCTGTGGATTCGACCTCAGTCTTACCGAGTTTATTGCTACATCACAACCCTATATTGGGGAGTGAACAGATCCCAAGTGTTAGTGAGTTGGTCGCGCCCTTGAAAATTGAAGATCGAAGACACAATTGCCTGATCGATAAGCTGATTAGCCACTGGCATGGGATATTCATCTTTTAGTGTAGCCAGATTCAAATTTCTAAAGCCGATATAAACTCTTAACTTACCATTCTTTTTCATCATCAAGACCACATTTGACATCCATTCTGCATATTTGGTTAGTGGGATGAAACTAGCTTTTAGGAGTCGCTCGATCTCCTCCTTGATCTTGAGGGTAACTTTGGCCATCATCTGCCTAAGGGGCTGCTTATACGGTCGATAACCTTCTTACGTGGGTAATCTATGTTCGACAAGGGATCTATCATGCCTTGACATTTCATGTTAATCCCACGCGAAGCAATCGACGAACTCCAAAAGTAAATTCGTCAACTTCTCCTTCTCGAGCGGTTGCAACAAGTCGCTTATGAACGTTGGTTTCAGATCATGATCCATCCTCAAGTTGATTTCGACCAGTGGATCCTGGACCTATGGTCAAATACTTCTTTTTCTTCAAACTCAAAATTGTCTTCCTCATCCGATTCCTCTAATTCAGCCAAATTCACAAAACAACTCTCATTAATTTCCTTCAGGCTTTCTTCAAGCCTCTTTATTCTTATCATGAAGTCGGCCCCATATACCTTGGTCCTTGGCATCTTAATCATGGGACCTCTTCGATAATATACTGAGTGGTTGGCCGATAAAGGACAATATCTTGCCGGAGTAACTTTTATTTATTATGAAACAGGAGAAGACATTGGGGGCGCCGATTAAGGCCGGGGACCCTCCGATGCCTAAGTTATGATATGGATTTGCAGGAGTAATAGAAGAATCGAGTGTTGTATGTATACCTTTCACCATAGGCGAAGTCCTTATTTATAACCTTTTGGGGGTAGTGTCATATATGACAATGCCTCTCTATGGTGGATGCATATTACGGAAGATGTCTTCCTCTGGACGTGTCGTGATTGATTTCCTTATATCCTGCGAATATTTCGAAGGATAATCCTATCTTTATAGAGAATATCTTGGAAGATAATCCTACCTATATATATATTATATGTGTATTTATATCCTGAGGCCGAGGTCGGTATCTGAGGTCGACCTCCAAAGTTGGCTCCTAAGGCCGAGGTTGGTATCCGAGCCAACCTCCAAAGTTGGTAACCGAGGTCGAGGTCTTTGGTTGAGGCCGACCACCGAGGCCGAGGTCTTTGGTTGAGGCCGACCTCTGAGGCTGAGGTTGGTACTCGTGTAACGCCCTGAAAATCGGGGGTCGAGCAGGAGCCCAACTCCTAAGTTCCAATGCATCACTTATGCAACATAGAAAATGATGATTTAATGTTGTCCGTATTAGCACATTAAACATAAATGAGATTAAGCTAAAACAGCATATCATACTCCAAAAACAATTAAATTACACAGGCGGAAGACTGTGATAAGTATATAAAGCATTTAAGTGGTAAGTCCCCAGAGTATCAACATGTCGCCAAGTTAAATAAATTACATGTATAGTTCCCAAAGTTTCAAAATGATAAAGTGTAATGTCTGCTAATCCATATCCTTGTAGTCCCGTTGGCACAACTCCAGGTCTACATAGACCTGCCAGAGAGTTGCATGTAAGAGAACTCCTCCTCGTCATCATAAAAGTCAGGCTCCATCTCTAAGCCTCGTCATCACTTGAAACTACAACAGAGTCTTGTTGGTGTTTTAAAACACCATCCCAGAATGGGAGTGAGTGATCAACTCAGTGGAGGTATAAGGCAAAGGTTAACATGTTATCAATTTGGTCAAGCAGTAATGATAAAGTAATACAACAAGCATTCCTAGGTAATCTAGTTAATGCAAGGATGATATGAGTTAATGATGCATGCCCTCGCCTGCACTCCCTCTGCGACATCATCTCACGATCGTGGCATGCACCCCTTCCTTTATGCTTAACTCCAATGCTAAAGGCACATGCAAATGCGGTGCATGTGAGTGATTAGCCAAGTTCTTAATTAGACTCATTCATAAAGTAGGTTTAGGAAGCTAAGGTACCTCTCTTTATATCATCAACCCAAATAATAATCCATCTAGGGTCGTCAATCCTAGTTTATCACATACGATAGACAAGTTCACGAGTTTACACTATAGGTTGTTTACGGGAGGCTCGACACCTCATCGTAGGCTTAATTCACACTCGAGGTCACTACCACCAAGACCCTGCTCATGAGTCTTAGCGGATCGTGGTACCAAGGTTTAATGGGCTTTACATTAGTAAGTGGTACCTTAGATTCAAGCAGTAGCGTCCATACATGGTAAACACACAATAGACCAATCGGTTTATTAGACAAATTCGACTGGTACAAGCATACACTGAATTAATCGATATGGTACCACTGTCGACAATCATCGTACGACTCAAATTCATCGAATGCATCAAATGTGGTGAGGCTAATTCGACTACTAAACAAGAATTGTTACCGATTGCCTGGACTACGTAGTCGTCCCAATCATACTCAAATGCAGCATTCACATATGATAGTCAAAGATGGCATGTGACAACCAATCTAAAGTATAAATCTCAATTGAGCATTTTAATAAACAAATAGTACACATGCTATCATACACAGGCATTTCATCCCTAAATCACATAGTAGTAAGATAGGTTACATAAAGAAAACTATAACTATAGATAAGGGGATTGAGAATCCTATCTCAACACCCTCATTAAATACAGTTCAACAAGCATTTTCTCATTCAGGCATTTTATCAAACACTTAGACTACACGTACCAACATTCATATAATATATTAGTTATAACGTATATTACAATAAATCCTTTCGTAAGGGAGTTGCCACACGTACAATGATCATGTATTCTCAACCAAACAATCATGACAAGCATAAATCATAATTTCATAATCATTCAAACATTTCAACAAGCATTTGGAATGCATTAAAATCAACATAGTTACATATATGTGTAATATATAGAAAACATCGTATCTAAGCATACGTGATAGCAATCAAGTCAGTCATAAATCATTAATTGACATTGAAAGCCTTGAAAACCATAACCTAAATGTTTATAGTCCGCACCTTTCACCGGTAAACCCGTACCGAGCTCTGTTTGAACACTAAGTCCTCGCCTACGGCACAACGGTAACCTATAACATGAAATAAGTTAGTTATTTCACTAATTACTCTATTTAAATCCCTAAAATAGATTATAGTTATAATTTCTTACCTGAAAATGGAATCGGAATAGATGGTATAGCGACACGGAAGCGGTGGTTAAGCACGTGGAGTGGTGGGATCGAATCCTGGGAACGATCCCTCACACTCTCTCTCACTTTCTCTGTCTTTCCTTCTCTTTCTTCTCTCCTCTTTCTTCTAGGGTTTGAAATTCATATAGAATGAGAGAGGGGTGGGTTAAGGCCCTTATATCGGCCCAGAACTGATGAAAATGGCCCCAGGGCCATGGTATACTTAGGTTATAGCTAAATGGTGGCCATTTCAGTCCAACGGAGCACATCTGGAGGCCCCTTTTCTGCATATGGTCCAGGGGAAGTTTCTTGACATTGGATTTAGGTCAGGTTAAGTTTTCAGTCCGATCGGATTTATAGATCGACCGCGGAGGACCAGTTTCAGTTCAACGGTCATCGCCACTCAATCAGGGCCATAAGTACACTGACCTATGTTAGAAAATTTTTCTGATTCGAGGGTGTAGTTAGGTCAGATTCTAATGCTCTGGAACCTTGAATTTGGCCTGCAAGTGAAAGGCCCAAATCACTTAAGTTTTAGTTCATTTTCTAAAGATATTCGCGTTTCTCACACACTTAGTTCCAGGCTTAAGTTGTGCATTTCTTGACACTATCTGGATTTGATTTCTAAGATGGTTGTCAAGCCCAGTAAGGCGGTCATAACTGTATAATTTTACGATAATCAGACTTTCGACGAACGGTCCAGGTCCGATATGGAGTTTCAAAGTGATCCCGAGAGTAACTGGGTTTAGAGATTGATCCTAGGTTTCTAGGTAACGTAGCGTTAGTGGTTCTACTCGTTTTGGGTTTTGCAGTTTGTATTTAAAGTGGTTTAAGCTAATTTCACCGATGATTTAGTTTAACACTTAATTAACTTTTGTCTAATTCCTAAAGGATTTGGTCCTGAGTGATATCTACCTGAGGTGGTACTCGGGTTTTTGTACGAATTTTTCCGGGATGTTACAACCCGAGGGCGAGGTCGGGGTGATTTTTCGGTCCTTAAGCAATCCATAGTTTTCGAGTCTATTCATCTGGTCAGTTCATTTTTACCCATAATAGTAGGCCCCTACTTCCAAGCATTCTTCAGTAGCTCGGGAAGTAAGTTAGTGTGGACTGACACTCTATGATGACTTGCACCAAAGAGGTCGAGAGGTTAGATGGAGTAGAGCTAAGATCGATAAGTTGATTATTCAATGGTAAATCTCATACGGTAGAATTAATAGGAGGGACAATTCTTCCCTTAAACTGAGATAAGTTCTAGTCGTTCCCATATTAGTAGTGTTACGCCCTAAACTCGAAAATCGGGCTCACAAAATTCCTCATCGCCAAATCCAGCGCCGACAGCCTCCATAGTCCCCATTCTCGACTCCCAGCACCCATATACCAGGTTCCGATCTTGGGATCCTACAAGGAGGATTTTCAACACGAATTAGATTTATAATAAGCATAACCATAAGCATAACCCACGAACAATAACCAAGGCAGCATAACAAAATCTACTATGATAAAAAACTTTAAGGTACAATGCGCATAAAGGAAAATACAATAACAGAATTAGAAGCTCCAAAAGTCCGCTGCATGCTCCAATCTCAATGTTGCTGCAGCATCCTAACGTCACCTGCGCGCAATGGTCATGTATAAGCTTACGAAAATCTTAGAGGGTGGTGGGAGTGTGTGCACGATATAAGCGTGCTCAGAATGCAATATCGGAGCTGATGGTTATACATGTCGCATCAGGTATACTAGGACTAATCTTTAGGTGAATTAACTGGTCTACTCAGTCATCTAGGTTGAGTAGAGCATGTCTTAGCTCATTTAGATAGATTTGGGTTTGGTCTTTTTTCTGAATCAGGTAGATTTTCAGTAGAGAAAGAAAGAGGAGAAGAATGGGAAAGAAAGAAGAAAGAAAAAGGGGAGCGCCACCAAGTTGACTCGGCTAAAACTAATCGAGTTAAGCCGGGTTGAGCATCCATTGTTGGACATCCCAGTTGGAAGAAAAAGAGAGAAGCAGAGAACACGAGAAAAGGGAAGAAAGGAAGTAGAAAAAGGAGAAGAAAGAGGAAGAAAGAAAGGGTAAGAGAGTTATGGACTGCTGAGTTAAGTCAAGTTGACTCAGTGGGGCTGAGGAGTCGAATGTCTTGTGCTATCTAAGTGGGGGCGGATTCAGTTCAACATCCCATCATCCGATTCTCCATATCTGAGCCTTCAAGTTCATATTAAAGTAGAAAGCAGCTAGGGACAATTATTTTTCCCCAAATCCCTCATTTTCTAATGAAGCGAGGAGAGTACCCACATCCTAAGGTGAGGATCACCCTTCAAGCTTTTTATACATCATGATAGTTTTCTTAGTTCATTTATTTCACTAATTGCTTAATTTAGTATTCATTGAAGATAATGATACATGTTAGTTCCATTCGTGTAATTTTTCATAAATGCTTGATGGCTAGATTTAGAATTCAAGTATGATATCAAATATTCCTGTTCTGGTTTAAATTAAAGACTTATTATGTGAAAGTACTATTGATATTGCACGTGACTCGTTTTACCAGTTGTGATTACTTTACGGTGTATTTAAAAGTCCTTGAATTAGTGGTCATTTGTGTAATGGATTAAATGAAATTATATGGTGGACTTGTCATCTTATGGATCATTTGTTGCCTAAGTAGCTTTTTGGATAATCCCTTTTTATCAAATCCTTGGGATGGACTATTTGCCCTATGCAGCTTGATAAAATATTTTCCCTATGTGGCTTTAATGGATCATCTTTGTATAACCTTGTGACGGTAAGTTCCACTTGTAGAACTATAATTGGCCACCAGTTGAGGAGGTTACCTTTAAACATCCTATTCGTTAGAGTCTCATGAGCCGAGGATGGTGGTATGAGACACTATGCCCGAGCTGTAGGCCTATGCTAGATGACGAGCACCCCCATAGTGACCTTTGAGCTTTCTAAAAATGGCTGTTTGAAATTGGAATAATAATAGTTGGGCTAATCATGTATTTTCATGGCATGCAGACTTTACTGGGTGGTCGATGTAAGACACGGAGTTTTTTGGGTCACTATGGGTTGTACCATAGAGTATTTTACTGGTGATCTTAAGTTAATATCATGTGCATTCTTACCACCATGGGCTATCCTTTTCGCATGGACATTTTGGGATATTAATTCACCTTGGGTTTCCTTATTGCAGTCTTTTCCAGGTGGCTAGTTCTCCTTGGGCGACTTTTGACTAGCTGGATGAGCATCCACAGGTCTGTGAGCATGTGCATATATCCATGCATTTAAATAAGAATACTATTATAAAATTTATTTAATGTTTGCGCATCTAATGAACTTTGTCTCATTATTATGATGGTTATTGCAAAATATTCATTATAGACTGCTCTTGATAAACTATGCTTAATTCTCTTGATGATTCGATAAATCTTGGGGGTTATACCTCACTAGGATAGTCATTGACACTATCAAACCATATTCAATGTGCAGGAGACACAAATGATGCGCATGATGGTGTTCACGTGGAATAGGAGGAGATAGATGATCTTGCGACTCTATATTCCTGATTTCATTCGTATTTAATTCCTACTGTCATGTATTGTAAAAACTTACGACGTTGGTTTGTATAAGTTTTCGGGCAACTACTCGAATATTTGGTTATGTATATTTCGACTCCCTCTTATACTTGATTTATTTCTATTCCGCTAGATTACTAACTTTGATAAAGAAAAAAATGTACATGAAATTTGGGCTATCTTTAAAGGTTAACACTCGGATTTTTGGAAAATGAGTAGTATATTCGAGTTTTGGGAATCGGGGTGTTACATGGGGGCGGTCAACTCCACTTTAACCAATGCTACACATACCATTGGCTTCTTAGCCACTACTTCGGCAGTCACAATTTTGTAATTAGGATCGTTGTAATACGTCCCCAATGACAAATTCGTTCATCTAGCTCCTTTCCTATAGGGTTCCTCATAGTGAGAAACCTTCTTTGTTAGGTCATATAAATCAATAAACTCCGTACCTATGAACTTTTTACAGAGCTTATATTCCAATCCGTCATGTGCGAGTTGCACAAATTTGGCCTCAGTCATGACCACTTTACAGCAGCTCTTCACACGCTTAAATCGCATAATAAAACTCACGCATGATTCCTCAGGCAATTGTCGGAATCGTGCGAGACCAGCCATGGTTGTCTCCCGATTTCTGAAGAAGAATTGAGAATGGAATTTCTCTTTCATTTCCTGCCAAGTGTGTACTGATTCTGGCAGAAGGTTTAAATATTAGGTGAAGGTCACACTTGTCAATGAGTGACCGAACAACTATAATTTATGATAACCATTATTGGTGAGTTCGCCACACTGCATCGTGAAACGGCCGACGTGTTCAATGGTCGACTTACCAGGCTCACTTGAGAACGGGGCAAACTCCAGTCGACAATTTCTCGGTAGGGGACGTTGCCAATCTACCCATTCAGGGCAGGGCTTATGATACACATGAATGGTGTTACGGCCATGTACTTGGCTAGCAACCTCTTGAACAAGTTGTATTATCTGGTCCCGGTCGATTCGTTGAAGTTTCACAGCTGATGAATGATCTAAACCAAATTGATTAAGATTATCAGGAAACTTGAGGTCCTGCTATGAATTAAATCCAGCTGGTAGTCCATGATTCTTATTATTAGTTGTGAAATTCCTGACCACTCACTCAGGTTTCCTGACTTCTATAGGAGGTGGCATATTCATGACATCCGAAGGAGTAATTGGTGGTGGATTACATTTTAAAGGTGGCATAGGTGGCAATGAAACTACATTGCCGACCGAGCTTCCATTGACAGTGTGTTGTGATGCCAATGGTATTTGTTCCGTTATTACAACCAATAAACATTGCATGGCCTCAATCTGACTGGCCATGTAACGATTGGTGCTTTCGGCCTAGATATGGAATTGTTCAGCTTGGGCTCTTCCATATTCCTACACCATCTTGATGTCATTTGAACATCCCGAAGTATCACAGATACCTTGTTTAGAAGTACGGCTCGAGATGTGGACGGTCCAGCCTAATTTCCGGTGGGGTTAGTATTTGGATTTGAAGCCTCAGGAGGCACATGGACCGACACATCCTCCCCTTAAGGTGGTGTTGTCGGTGTTGAGGGTTCAACCCTGACAATTCGGGCACTTCTCCTCTGCATTTTCGATAAAGGTCAAACTAGTAGTTAATAGACAAGGTCTCAGCTGACAACCTTCCTTCATGGGTAACCTCTGTTCAACCAGATTTCATTCTAATCCAGGAAACTCATGATAATCCCAAGTAAAGCAATCGACAAACTTTTTAAGTGAATGATTTTGATCTGTATTTAAGAACCCAATAGCCTACTTATAAAAATAGGCTTGGGATGTTGTTTTGTCCTCAAATATGCCTCTATTAGAGGATCTTGAACATGATCTTAAGAATCATTCAATTCCTCTAGAGATGGTTTCAATTCTTTCATTTTAATACCTTCTTTAACTACTTGATTGGTGGGTACTGTTATCTCAACTATATCAACTAAACATCCATTATCATGATTTCGCACTCTCTTCGAGCTGCTGTACTCTGGCCATGAACTCGGCCTTGACCGACGATCGGCCCATCATAGGATTTCTTCAATTGTACAGCTTGTAGTCGCACCGAAGGGAATTATAGTCTTCGGTAACTCTTCATTTTGTCGAATAATGAGGGAAATATCATGTACAACATTATTAGGGTTGAGTCTGACATTAATTCCAGTTGGTTTGCCATTCTTGTCTCGTCGTGTAAATCATATTGGTGCAATCTCACTTCCATATAAATAAGCATTGGTCATATTAAGCATATCTAAGAACGGTTTGTTATCACCCAAAATAAATTCTACTCCATCTTGATTCTAAAAGATCACAAATTGGTGTAGTGATGATAGAATGTATTGGAACCAATGAATCTAATCTCGGCCAAGCAAAGCGTTGTAATTTGATGAAGTGTTGATGAATTGGTGTAGTAATGATGGAATGCACAAGAACAAATGAATCCAATCTCATCCAATAAAAGTATTGTAATTTGATGAAGTATCGATTATAAAGAAAGAAGCCAACACATTCTTGGTTCCTACCATTAGTTTGACCAGTAAAACACCATGTGTTTGTGTTACAGCTCTAGAAAAATTACTCATTGTGACCTTGTCGAAATAAGGTTATCTTGAGTCTTTCCCAATTTAGCAATCATTCTGACTAGGAGAATGTTAACAACAACTCCATTATTCACCAGAATCTGAGATATACAATGGCTGCAAATGTTGAGTCATTTTAAGTGTTAGTCTTTCAATAATTATTTTTTAGAAGGGGATCTTGGCTCGATCGTCACAATTAATAACTTTTTTGCTTCTTCCTCAAAATCAAAGGAACCATGTTGTATTATTATAAGAGGGCCTAACTCTGCTGCATCTCCTTCCATCCTTTTTGGTTGAGATGGTTTAGCCTAAAAATTCAATGGTAGTGTCGGCACCATATTACAATCAAATGTAATTGGTAGGAACAAAATGAACTGTATGACCGAACTCGGGCATTACATCCCAGGTGTCTTCGAATTTGGTTAATTTACAACTTTATTCTTGATTCCTTCATTCAATTTAGAAGAATATGGTTCTAATATTCTTGCTTTAGCAAGCAATTCTTTAATTAGAAGATCATTTGAAAACTCTTCATCGCTTTAGTATTCGGCCGATCCTTCCATTCCATTCTTGCCTTATCATAATTCTAGTTTTCGACCGAGTCAAGCCCCACATAAATCTTGGTCATATTGAATGATATCTATTCTTTTCCTTCTGTGTTTGGTATTGCCAGGCTCGATCGGGTTGCAGGTACTTCATCTGAGATTCATCACATGCAGCGGCCAACTGCCTCTCTTTACTGCCTGCTGCCTTTGTTAACATCGATTCTGAGTATGAGTCATCCCTTATGGTATTGCTGAAAAATTTAGATGACTGAGCCTTTTCCACACTCCTCAGACATGTCAAAGTTTAACCATCCTTTGCCCTTGGATGAGCTCAGGGTGGTCACTGGTGTGTTTGACCTTTTGTGGGTAAAAGGAAGTTCCTTTTTCATAATTTCGATTGACGATTGTCTTGCATGATATTTCAATCGATAAAATCTCTCATTCGATCAAGTTAGCCTTGCACATCTGTCACAAAGGCACTGATAGTTTGAAATTATTGCCTCTAGACGTGCTTTGGTCCGATAGACAGTAAGCTTATGGCTCATACTCCTCTTACGATCTTTTTGCTCCTGGGCTTGACCCATTTGCACTCCAAGATCTTTTTTTTGTCATAGTCAAACCAACCTTTGAGGATTAATGGTGGTTATATTGATCTCCATATTGGATAAAAACGGATCAGTATCGATTAACATTGCTTCTTTTTCTTTTTCAGGGAATTTCAACAACTCTTTATCGATGTTGTATTGAATAACATTCCTGAAAACAATACATTTGTTAGTGGAATGCGATCGAGTTTCATGTAATTTACAGTAATTATTTTTCTTTAATTCTTCGATTGTTAGAATCTTATCGGTAATAGAAATTTTGATAAATTTGTTGGCTAACATGATATCAAAGATTTCGTTAACGTGAGAAATACAAAGGTGTACATTCTTTGAACTTTCTAATTAAGCGATGTCGTTGCCTCTATTTTAACTAAGGCTGAACATGCGAATATCTCTTTAACTACTACTTCAGTCACTGCAACATCATAATTAGCTAGGGTCATAATAATATGTTCTTACTGATGAATTTCTTTGTCTCATTGACTCCTGAAGTAGGGCCTCATATCGAGACACATTTCTAATCAAATCATAAAGATCTGTGAATTCTGTTCTAATAAATTTCTTTCGAAGCTTGAATTCTAGCCCATCTTGAGAAAAATGAATAAATTTTACTTCAGTTGTGACTACCTTGCATCAGATTTTTTACTTTCTTAAACCGAGAAATATAATTTTCAACCGATTCTCCTGAAAATTGCCAAAAACAAGCAAGATCGGTCATGAAAATTTCTTTATCCTTATAAAAGAACTGAGCATGAAACTTTTCTTTCATCTCTTGCCAATTCTGTATGGAATTTGGTAGCAAATTGGAATACTAAGTGAAATATATCCTAGTAAGTGAATGACCACACAATTGTAATTTATAGTACTCATTATTGGCCAACTCTCCATATTGTATGGTAAGTCAACCTATGTGTTTTACGATCAATTGACCTGTATCACATGTAAACAATATAAAGTTAGGTCGATAATTCCTCGGCAATGGATAATACTGGTCGATCCAATCAAGATATGGATTTCGATAAGCTACAGTAGTAGTTCGTCCGAGAACTTGGTCTGCTACTTCTTAAACCAATTGAATAATTTGATTACGCTTTTAGTATTATTATGCAACAACTGGTGATACTTCTGGACAAACATGATAATGCTCTTCTTTATACGATTGATTTTAAGGGAAAGATTTTCCTCCAGGTATCCCTTGATTCATGGCTTCAAGGATTAAGTTTCTATTCTTACGTTTAGAATGTTTGAAATCTACCCGTGGTGGTAAATTTCGCACATTCTGGACAAGAATACATTCAAGACGTCTAAAATTTACCGGTATCAGTGAATTTTGCATATCCTAGATTGGACCAGGAATAGGAATAGGTGGTGTATTTTTCCATAAAGGAAGTATTTGCAGCACTGGAAGGGCTGGTAGTATAGGTGCTAGATTCCTAATAGAACTAGTATCAAACTATTACTGAGGTATAATAGATGTTCTTTCAGCAAACAAAGCTACCAACCGATTCATGCTCTCGGTATGGTCGACCATCTACCTATTAAAGGCCTTACTCTGAGCTCGAGAGTGTTCATCCTAAAGTCGTGACAATTTTACAATATGTTGAATCCCCTTTTGCATATCGACTATCCTAATTGACATAATTTCAAAAGGTTTAACCCGAGATATCGATGGCCTATCTGGATTCAATGGAACAAGCAGTAGACTAGGTGGTGGATTTTCTTGCTCAAGCACCTGTTGAACTTGCAATTCTTTTTCATGAACAGGAGGCGCTATAACAACATTGGCAACGACTGTTAAAGCATTATAACCACCCCTTCGTCTTATGATTCTGAGAGATTACTACACCGGTAAGTATACTTATGTTAAAGGTATTCTTTTTTCTTTTGCATAGTCAGTGCAAAATGAATATTGATGACAACCAAGTAATTTTTTTAATCCCATCGAGAATGCCAAAAATGTTGGCGGTCCGGTTTGTTTTCTATCATGTGTAATGTACGCGGGCATGACAAAATCAATAAAATGGCTCAATCCAAACCGATCAACTTCAACCCTAAGCTCTGAAATAAGTAGATACGTCTAATATGAACATATATGATTAAATTCTGAGAAGATCGTTCGCTTACTCAGCCACTTACAAATTTTATAATGATTAGTCGATAATTGAAGGATAGGGTTCTTCCTCTTAAGATAATGTTGGCTTTGTGCCTTCCAAAAGAAAGGACTTTCAGAATACTAATGCAATCAAATAAGAGGAAAAACTCACAATCAGTCACTAGGAGCAACACACAAGAATGCATCTCTTGAAAGAATTGTGTGATATTGAATAAAGATCAAATCTAGCATATGAGCATAGATTTGAATTGCAACTAAATATTATAGCTAAGAAATACTGCTACTTGATTACTGCTACTCTTAGGATAAGCTGAGATAAAAGATAAACTTGTTTGATTTGTAAATGATTGATTGTTATTGGATTGGATATTAGGGTTTTGTTGTGTAGATTTCTTCTTCTATTTATTGAGTTTTGTTGCATTACTTATTCTTTCAGATCCTTCTTCTATTATTGCAATGGTTATAGTAGTTGAAAAGACTTTCTCTATATTCTTCTTTTGTTAGGTTTTCCTTTTATGACTGTTCCTCTTCTCTACTTCTCTCGGCTAAACTTTGTTCCTCTCGGTTGTCTTCTATATCTCGAACTGCTTCGACCATGTTTCTCTCTTCACTCGTTAAACTTTTGGATAACTCAACCACATCATCCCGTTGACCATCCACTAATGCGTAAAATTATATTTACGTCAACTATGATTCCACAAAAAACGATCCAAATATCTTGAAGATCTTTTTATTCACATTCTATTTCTCTTGCAATGCCACATGTTGGCCTCATGTTGGCTTTCTCTGTGATGGTTAGAAATACAGTACAACAGATATAAAAAATCACTTTTATCAGGCAATCCTAACCATCTCCTCCATGGCTAGCTCGGGAAAAAAAAAGGCTATAAAAATAAATACAAATTAGGGGTGGACTGGATCATCCAATCAGAGTGATTTTTGTATGGTATCCTATAAAATGTGTTCTAGATTTAAGAGATGGTTCAGATAGATCAATCAGGCTGTCCAAATGACAGATGCAACTATGAGCACTAGAGCAACTATGGGCGCTGGAGCATTTCTGATAATGAAAAAAAAAAAATAGAAGTCTTCTGCCTGCCTCGTAAACTCACCAAGTACTCATGGGTCAAGCTAGACCCGATGACTGACCGAATCCCGGTCGGCGAGTAATGATATATGTCGCCATCGGTTCAGAAAGATTTTCAATTGGTTGGAAGCAAATAGCATCTTGGCCGTATATCACTGTCTTGATTCCAAAATTCCATGTGCATTTAGTCCATGACTCCATGAGATGAAGTAGTATAGTATCCAATTAGTTGTGTGGAATCTTTCTAAGGAACGGTTTGTATCAACGAATTCCATGAAAAGCAAGCTAGACAACCATTTGTTATCGATCATTATCCAATGTAGGGAAAGCCATTAGATAGTCTGATTCCATGGTTCTTTAACAGGAGGTAGTGTCCTTACACGAGGTTTCCAGCCAATTAAGATTCCACGGTTGTTTAATAAGAGGATATGTTGGCTGGGGAGGGGCCATGGTCTGTTGATCTTATCAGCATCAAATCTGGGTTTTTTTTTTTTCACATGTTTTGGAAGATGAGAAGGATTTTATTACTTGGTAAGGGCAGTAGCCTAAGAATTGTGTTCTTGGACAGGGATATACACATGGTTAACTGCCATCTGGACACACTTGCAAATATATATTTAGTTGAGACGTGGGGTCCACCATGGGGTTTGTATGACATCTTGTCTGTTTAGAATGGTTGTTCAACCATAAAAATGAGATGCCTTAAAAATCAAGTTGATCTAACCATTAGATACATCATACATAAATATGAAGCTTTTTTGGGTGGTTGTTCATGGTTTTCTATAATGTGCCACATTTAATAGTTAGATTGACTTCATTTTTGAAACGTCCCATTTTTATGGTGAGACAATTATGTTGAATGGGCAAGATGTCATACAAACACCATGGTTAGCCCCACACACCAACCAGTTGGACGTCATATATATATATATATATATATATATATATATATATATATATATATATATATATATATATATATATATATATGGAAAAGGTACTATGCGCTCGAGCTCACGATAAGCTCCCATGAGGTCGAGTTGTGTGGGCCCCACCGTGATTCATGTCGACCATCAACACAGTGCATTTGATGGGTCCCCTTTAAATTATGGGATATCCCAAAAATCAGCCGTATATAGAACTCAGGTGGGCCATACCATCTAAAATCATGTAAAGACATGCCAAAAACATATAAAAGCACTTGGCAGGCCCCACTTGAAATTTGCATGCGTCCGAAACTTGGTCTAAACCCTCATCCAAGTGGGACACACATAATGGATGAGTTGGATTTGCAAACCACATCTCGGTGGGCCTAAAACTTCTCTATATGGTGTGGCCCACACAAGCTCGACCTCATGGGACGTTCCCATTAGTTGGAGCGCATAGTACCTTTTCCCATATATATATATATAAATAAAGATAACCTCACGGGAACTTCCCATGAGGTAGAGTTGTGTGGGCCCCACCATGATATGTGTCAAACATCAACACCATGCATTTGATGGGTCCCCTTTAAATTATGGGATATCCCAAAAATCGGTAGTATACTGAACTCAGGTGGGCCATATAATCTAAAATCATGTGAAGACATGCCTAAAACATATAAAAGCATGTGATGGGGCCCACTTGAAATTTGGATGCATCTGAAACTTGCTCTGACCCCTCATCCAATTGGGACACATAATGGATGGGCTGGATTTGTGAACCACATCTCGGTGAGCCCAACAAATGATTATGGATGTTTTAGTGGGAGGGTAACCCCTCTCAACTTTTGTGTATCTAGGGCAGGACAAAATCCACTTTCCTAATTTTCAGCTCCCTTCACTACTATTAATGGCTAAATACTGAAAGTGATAATGCATTAAAAAAAAGTCATTTTTTATTAAAAAATTTAAAACTATTTTAAAATTACAATTCAGCATTTTAAGTTTTCATTACTTCATTAATATTCAGAGCTTATTGTTCCATCCCTGTTCTAGTAAGCACTAGCTCATATGAGGGTGAATCATCCCAGCCCACGTTGGGTGACTGAGTCAGAGTCCACTCAAACAAGTTTCATGGACATTTCCTAGTCTTACAATCATGGTCATACGCGTCTTCTGCTCCCACTTTTTTAGATTCACTCTACCAATACTAAAGACTGGACACATGAAATGGAAATCCAGGCAGGGTGACAACGTTGGCACGTGTATAGAATCTAGACCAACCATCAGATAGGGTCCCTCATCGATATGACAAAGAACAGTCAGGCTCCCATCATGGAGTCGTGTGTACACTGAATAACGTTGTTCCAGTTTTTTTTTTTTTCTTTGTCATACACATGAGGCTGACCCACTTGATAAGTCTACTGGCGTAATTGTTTGACCGAGACATGTTGATCCGGGAGCAGAGTTGGTGAGACCCTCTACTCACCCAATACAGTGGAGCCCACCTTGATGGGCGTATTCTGTATCCATGCCGTCCATCTGTTTTTGCAGATCATTTTAGGGCGTTATCCTAAAAAAAAACAAAAAAAAAAACAATGCAGATCCAAAGATCAGGTGAACTATACCATAGAAACAGTGGTGATTAGCCATTAATGGGCCACAAAAATTCTGCATCAGGCTGAAATTTGTTTTTTTTTTTTTTTTTTTTCCTTCATCGACTTACGTAATCTTATCAACAGATTGGATGAAAAATAAATACTAAGGAAACATTACGGTGTGACCCAAGAAGCTTTTAATGGTAGCTCGTTCAATCACCACTGTTTCCTATGATATGGTCCACCTGTTAATTATATATTCTTCATTTTTTAGATTATTCTATAAAATGATTTAGAAAAATGGATGGATGGAGTGGGTACAAAATAAATACATCTAAGGGTCGGACCATGTTCGGTGAGGCCGGGTTCTCACCTAATTCGTTCACTATGGATGGCTTGGAATAAAATCCAGCTTACGGTAAGATTTTTATTATACTAACCCTGTGAACTACGTAAGTGAGAAAATGATCAAGTTCTCGTAGGCTCAACTTTTTTATGTCTAAGATGAGCTTTTACCTTTTTTTGGGTCAAAATTGCTGGTAGCTTGTAACCATCTAGACACGGAGTTTCCATAGATTGATCTCACATGATTATTAATCATGTGGGGTCCAAGGTCCTCAAACTTTTATGCATGTGATAGTTTGGAAAACAGGCGCGTCGACCTCATACCATGATTTCACAAAAAGCACACATGGCACTTGGTTAGGATCTACGCAAAGATCTTTTTATTCACCGCTTATTTCTTGTGTAATTTTACATGGTACATTCCTATTGGCTTTCCTATGATGGCCAAAAATAGGTTCGATAATATAAAGAATCACTTTTATCAGGCAATCCTAACCATCCCCTCCATGGCTCGAAAAAAGGATGGCTAAAAAAATAAAGACAAATTAGGGGCGGACTGAATCTTCCAATCAGCGTGATTTTTATATGGTAGCCTATAAAATGTGTTCTGGACTTAATAGATGGTTAAGATCAATCACTCAGGCTGTCCAAATGACAGATGCAACTATGAGCATTATAACTTATACTGCTCTCGAGCTAGAGCATTTATGGAAAGGATAAAAAAAAAAAAAAAAAGAAGTATTCTGTCTGCCTAGTCAACTCACCAAGTCATGGGTCAAACTAGACCCGCGGACTGACCCAGTCCCAGTCTGCAAGTTATGATATATGTCGCCATCTGTCCAGAGAGATTTTTAATTTATTTGAAGTAGATATCTTCTTGGCTGTATATCACCGTTTTTATTCCAAAATTCCATGTGCGTTTAGTCCATGGCTCCATGAGCCGAAGTAGTATAGTATCCAATTAGCTGTGTAGAATCTTTCTAGGGTTTAGATCAACGAATTCCATGAAAAAGCAAGCTAGGCAACCGTTTGTTCTTGATCATTATCCAATGTAGGGAAAGTCACTAGTTAGGCTGATTCCATGGTTCTTTAATAGGAGGTAGTGTTCCTACACGAGGCTTCCAGCCAATTAAGATTCCAAGGTTTTTTTTTATTATTAAGAGGACCTGTTGGGCGTGGAGGGGCCATTGTCTGTTGATCTTATCGGCCCTATGGTGGACTGAGGGTTTCCTTTTAGCCTTTTTTCACCTGTTTTGAAAGATGAGCAGGATTTTATTACTTAGAAAGGGCAGTTGCCTAAGAATACAAAGGAATCAAAGAGTTAGGATCTCCCATCTGGTGAGATTTCCCGGGCATCCACCAACTCAAGGGTGTTTATCAGATCAACGGTCTGGATCACCAACACATATATAGATCCATCTGTGATATATATATATATATATATATATATATATATATATATATATATATATGTGTGTGTGTGTGTGTGTGTGTGTGTGTGTGTGTGTGTGTGTGTGTGTGCGCGCGCGCGCGCGTCCGCAACATGATGTTTTAAGCATACTTTATGGTGACTAAATAAAAACCATACTTGCAATTTAGCACCAATTTTGTGGAGCATATGGTATGGCAAAGTGAATCCAAACACACATTAAATAATAGAATTTGGCTCAAAAGAGGAATTACACCTCAAATGCCCCTTTGGAGGTGCATCTCGATGGCTCCCAAAAGTATGAGTGATAGCTCGTTTAGGTGTAATTTGATAAAACATATCTTCAATGCTTATTGTTGAGAATCAGGTGCCTCAAATCTATGCTAAAATAGGGGTCATCAACTGGTCGACAGTCGTCGACAGGTTGAAGCATATAAAAAATATTTAGTATTTTTAGGCAAAAAACTCTGAACAGTTTTTGAGGCTTCGACGGGTCGAAAACTTTGGTTTACAAGTTGACTCAATTGATCGAAGAATCTCGACTGGCCGACTCAACAGGTCGACATGTTGTGTAGTTTTATTTGTTTTTGTACAAATTGTTTCTATTTCCGTTTTACCTTAAATATATGGATGTAATCGGAATTATGATTAAGGCTAGATGTTCTTAAGGGTTTTGGAGAGAGAGAAAGAGAGAAAACTTAGGTTTTTCTCTTGGAGCTTTGAATCGGTGAAGTTCTCTCTTGTAACTTTGTTATTCATAGTGTATTGTCACTTTGTGCCATAGTTTTTTATTTTTATTTTTTATAAGACTTTTTTCCACATAAATTTGGAGTGTTATCTGTTAAATTTGCTTATGCAATTGTGATTATTTTGTTTGATTCCTCTTTGTGTGCTTCCGCGAGTCCCAACACTTATTATTTTTAGTGATATTCACTTAATCATATCATTTGACAAATCCAACTTATTAAATGCTTAAATTAATTTTCACCGAAAATATGGGTCTATTTTTCGAAAGTGACTTTTGTCCTGCCCCACTTGGATGCAAATCAGTCCAAGCAAGTGCTCTCTGGCACCCACCATGGTGTATGGATTTTATCCACACTGTTCAGCCATTTTCTTTCAAATTGTTTTTGGATATAAGCCCAAAATGAGGCAGATCCTAGGTTCATATGGACCAACCACACTGCAAGAAACAACGGCGATACTACTGTTGAAACCTTCCTAGATCTATTGTGATGCTTATTTTCCATCTAACCTATTAATAATGTCACATAGACTCGGCTGAAGGGAGATGAAAACAGATGTAGTCGGCTCAATCTAAAACTTTTGTGGCCCGGAGAAGTTTTTAATGGTGGGCGTTTAATTCCCATTGTGTATCCGGTAGAAGCCCTAAAATGACATGGAAAAATAAATAAATGGTGAGGATAAAACTAATGCATCATGTTCCCACATAGCCCCTGCCTGGACCGTTTCCGTCACGGCAGGGGGAAGACACAATTCACTTACTCCCCTTAATGCTAAAAGCTAGATGCTGAAAGTGACAGTATATTAAAATATCTTTTTACTTTTGATTAAAACTTTCTAAAATTATTTCAAAATTACGATTTAACACTTTAAATTTTCAGTGCTTTCAAAATTACAATAAGAACGTTTAAGGTTTTTTTTTTTTTTTTTAAAAAAAAAGTTCTTAGATTAAGTTTCAGAGCTTATGGGTGACTTACGGTGTCAAATCAGTTTGGGTGACTGAGTCCAAGTCAACTCAAATAACTTTCATGGGCATTTCCCAGTATTAAAATCATGGTCATACGCGTCTTCTGCTGCCACTATTAGATTCACTTGACTAAAACTAAAGGCTGGACATATATATGAAATGGAAATCCAGTAGGGGTGACAATGTTGGCACGTGTATAAAATCTAAACGAACCATCAGACAGCGACCCTCATGGACATGACAAAGAACAACCGGGCCCATCATGGGAGTCACGTATGTACACTGAATAACGTTGCTCATGATTTCTTATCTTGACCGCCCATTTTGTCCTACACATGAGACTAACCCACCTGATAGGTCTACTGGTGCAGTTGTAGAGCTGGGCATCGGACCGAGTGGAATCGGATTGGATCCAACTCAACTCGGTTCGAGTTCTGCACGGCCTAAGCTGAACTCGGTCCGATTCGGGACCGAGTCCGGGTCATCTGACTCGAGCCGATCCTAACCCATGCTGGCCTGAACCGATCCGAGTCCAATTCGGTCAGAAAACTGATTCGGATCGGATTGGGCTAGGTTCGGATTGGTCCGTTTAGGGTTCAACGGGTAGAGAGGGGTCCAAAACCTTGGAAAGAAGAAGTGGAGATCGGAACTCAAAAGTCACTGATTCATTCCATGAAAGAAAATAAGAAGAGACATGAGAGATTCGAAAAATGCAAGTCTCCAAATGCTTCTTCTTTTTTTTTTTTTTTTCATTTTAGGAATAGAAATGGTACTTTTCTGTATGAAAAATCAAAGGAGATGGGTTACAAATATAAGATTTCTTCTCTTTACCTGTCGGAAGCTATCTTGGAGAGGAAGAGATGTGGAGGAAGGGTAGCCGCCAACGAAGACGAAGAAAAATAGCCAAGAGGGAGAGAGGGGTTTGGAGGATTTAGGGTTCGGCAGGTAGAGAGGGGTAAAATAGGTGAGGGGTAAAAACCTAAAAAAGGGTAAAATTATATATATAGGTAATATGATTGGTCCGGTCCGAATCAGATCGGAACGGTTCCAATCAGATCGAATTTCGGATCGGTGTGGTCTGAATTAACATTGACCCGAACCTGACTGAATTAACGGTCGGATCTACCTGATCCTGCTCAAACTTGACTGATCCAGGCCGTCGGTTCGGGTTGAATCGGGTCGGACTTGGTCGGATCCACCGGATCGGGTCAAACATGCCCAGCTCTACCTAGTTGTTTCGGGAGTGGATTAGGTGAGACCCCGTACTCACCCAAGACAGTGTGCCCTTACCATGGGGCCCACCTTGATAAGTGTATTCTATATCCACGCTGTCCATCCATTTTTCCAGATTATTTTAAGGCATTATCTTAAAAATGAAGTAGATCCAATTATCAGCTGTATTGTACCATAGAAACAGTATTGATTGGCCATTAATGGGTGGCAAAAGTTCTGGATGAAGCTGAAATTGGTTTTTCCCTTCATCCAGGTTTACGTAAGCTTATCAACAAATTGGATGGAAAATAAACACTAAGGTAACATTACAGTGTGCCCTGAGAAGTTTTTAATGGTAGGGCATTCAATCACCACTATTAGCTATGGTATGGTCCACTTGATAATTGTACCTGCTTCGTTTTTGGAATAATTTTCTAAAATGCTATAAAAAAAAATGGATGGACTGAGTGGATACAAAATGCATACATCAAGGTGGCCCACACCATCTTAAGTGAGGCCGGGCCGCAATAGACTAAAATTGGGTTATTAAATAAAATAGCCTCAAATTAGGATGTAATATAGGCACTAATATCATAATTTCAAGCTATATCATTTTTAGCCCTTTGATCATCTTTTAGCTTTTTTCGAATAAAAATGCCCATCTTTCGACTGTCCCCTTGTATGACGGTACATTTTTACGTCAAGTCGAGAAAGCCTTTTGAGAAGAGGGTGTGGGCTACAATAAATCAACAATTGGAGCCACCTCTCAACTGATCTAATACATTTACTTTAATCGAACAACTATGAAACCACAGTAGGATCATTTTTTAAAAAAAAATTGGAATTATCTTTGGCCCATAATTGCATTAACGTTGTGAATTAATTTTAAAATATTTCCTCCGTTGTGGTCCATTTGTGATGAGTTTTACCATTAAAATTGGAAAAGTGGCATGAAATTAAAATTCCTTTTATGTGGACGGCTTGGATCACCTAAAAAATGATATAGTGGGGCCCACACAAGTTATGGGATGGGTTCAATAGGTGAGTCCCTTACGTGAGAAGGTCATTTAGTATTTTCTTTCTATTTCTTTTACATTTTTTTTGTCATGGGAGGGGACCATTTTGGCCGTTAGGACAATTGCCCCCTCCTTGGCACGCACTTTGCTGAGCTTTCAGTGTGCATCTTGTATTATTCCCTATCACGCCCCAAACTCGAGAATTGGGCTTACTAAATTCCTGACTATCGAATTCGGTGCTGACAACCTTCGTAGTACCCCATTCTTGGCTCCCAGCTCTCATATGCCAGATTCATATCCTAAGATCCTACAATGGGGATTTTTAAGGTGATTTTTTTTTTTTTTTTTTTTTGTAGAGGAGCATAACTATTATGGGTAAAAATGGACTGGCTAAAGAGAATAAGTCAGCTCGGACATATCTGCGGGACATGAGGTCGTCTAGCACCGGTCATGACCAATGAGCTCCTTAATGGCTAAGGAAGAGAGGTCAGTCACCTACTACATATGAAGGCAGATCGGCAGGTCCGCCATCTGCCCAATGATAAGGGGAGGCTCAAAGCTCATTCAAGTATCTAGGTCAACCAAGACCACCTCAAACTCTTGAGCTTGAACCCCCCCCCCCCCCCCCAACATATGTCATCTGAATTCTACTAAGGAAAAGAGCCTAGCCTAACCGCCCTAATACGAAGTATGAGAGCAGGTTGGCAATCTACACATCACTGAGAGAAGGGTTAGGGCTAGGCAGAGAATCCAGGTCAGCGAGCATACTACCCCCAGGTCAGGTTGGCCAAGATCACCTCGGCCTCGGCCTTGGTCTCCTATTACACATCTCTGCTGATTCTGAATAATCATATCTTATCGAAGAGAGATCCACCCGAGATCTTCTCCAAAGATCTTGGAGGACATCCACGACACACTCGGGATCCCGAGATCTTCACCAAGGATCTCGGGAGATCCTCACGATACGTATGGGATTCGAATCCCTTTATAATATGCACCTACCAAACAAGGAGACTGCTTCCTACTCCACCGCCCTCTCCTACTTATGAATAGAAGCATCCCTAATGGTGAAAGGTACGCATAATTTCTCACCCGAAAACCCCTCGATATTATTAGACTTAAATTCCTAAAAAGGGTGGACCAGATTTTTGCATCAACAGTTTGGCGCCGTTTGTGGGAACGACATCAAAGTCATTCCTTCTTTACCAGAAAACCACAATGGCGAAAGGAAAGAAGAAAGCTCTAGCTTCATTGCTACAGTCATCCCAGCTCTTCCTGAATCATTTGTTGCAGTCATCCCAGCTCTTCCTGAATCATCTGTTGCAGCTATCCCAGCTCTTCCTGAATCATTAGCCAAGTAAAGTGCCCAGCCATACCAGTAGTGAGCCGACTCTACTCCCGCAACGCCCGTTCCTCGATCCCGCACCTAGGGCGGTCGATTAGTCTCCTTGGAGAACCGAGTCAAAGCACTGAATAAAAACACGGATCGACTCATGCAACTCATGGAGAGACAAAATCCACCACTCGGTCGCGATGCAGAGGAGGGTGCTACCACTGAACCATCTCAAGCATCAGTCAATTTACAGAGAAACAAGCAACCTCCAGAGCTACCAGTCTATGCTCTTTCTCATACTTTGGGAGCATCCACACTCGCAGACTCTGTCCTGTGCCCTGCGCCAGAGAGGAAGAGCTGTGGAAAATCCCCTGAAGCAGTGAATGAGAACGAGGGCCCTTGGGAGACAGAGCTTAGGAAAATTCGATGGTAGATTATCTACATCAGACAAGCCTACCATGCCCAAGTGTCGACCCCAGTAGAGGCCATGTTAGGAGAAACTGAACCACCATTCACCAACAACATTACGACATTTCTACTTCCGCCCAGGTTCCAGATGCTGCAGATGACCCCCTACTCTGGAACTGTCGATCTGGCCAAGCACCTCGAGATCCTTCAAAGCTTGGATGGAGCTTCATGGCACCTCAGGCCCCTTAATATGCCGAGCATTCTCCCTGACCTTATCAGAAACTTCTCGGTAGTGGTTCAGGCAGTTAAAGTATAGGTTCATCAGTTTCTTCTCGCAGCTCAGCAAAGCCTTCCTCACACAGTTCATCAGTGGGAGGGACAAAAGAAATCCATCAACTCATCTTCTCACGATTAAGTAAAGGAAGGACAAACTTTTAAGAGATTATCTCATCCGTTTCAATATTGAAGCTGTCCAGGTCGACGATTATTTCGACCCGATAGCTCTGACTGCCATGGTAGTTGGCCTCAAATAAGGAAAGTTTATCTTCTTTATTGGTAAGAACCCCCGACTACCATCGCCGACCTACTTAACCAAGTTAAAAAATATTTCAATGTCGAGGAACTCTTTAGTTCACGAAGAGCTGCTCAAAGAGGAAATAACTCAATAGGAGATAGAAAACAAAGGGAAAAAGGGGAGCATTTTATCATTAACTCTAAAAGAAAGAAAGAGGACGACCAAGATCGAGGCCAACATACTAACTGACATATAGAAAGTCGCTTCTATCTATATAGTCCCTGAAACACCAAGCCGGAGCAGGTACTAAAATAAGTCGAGCTGAGTAAAGAAACTCGACGACCAAGATGAACTAATTAACCAAACTCGGTAATAAGGCTCATCAGCTAACTCCAACCTTGACATCAAATATTGAGGAACGTATCAATTAGAAGACATGAGGGAGCTCTTACCTCGCCCATGGAATATTGACTACTTGAAGATCTACTACTCCTTAGGACTTAAGAAGTCCTCCGACCAGGAGCGCTTCGAATGACCAGCCTACTCGACAAGGATGACCTCCATTTCTAAAACGGAAAAATGTGCTCACGACACTACTGACGTACTTTATATTGTCTGACAATTTTTACAATAAAAGAACTTCCCCATGTCAGGGGAAGAGAAGTTCTTTCAAATCTCGACTATCTGAGTTGTAAAATTGACTATGAGGACTTTCCTTAATGTAAGGAAAAAGTCTTCTACCATGAATTATATTGTGGAAGAGCCTCCCCAGATTGGGAAGAAATTCTCTTTTTTCTACAATCCGAGTTACACGAACTACTGAGGACTTCCCTTAGTGCAAGGGAAAAACAATCCTCTCTAATCGTACGACCTTTAAAGAAGAGGTCAGACCACTAATTGGTAATGCCACTTGGTTGCATGATCTACAATGAGGATCTCTTAGTGCAAGGAAAAATAATCTTCCTAAGTAAACTGTTCGACCCCTCATGAAAGGATCATTGCAGCTAACCCATCTGTTCAACAAAAGTAGAATTTCCCTAATAAAAGGAAGAGCTCAAAATCTCACCCCAATGCTCCTACTCTGCTAAAATGTCCGACCTCACCAAAACCAACTTACTTCCCAAGCTTACTGCGCAAGCTCGAAAGTAGGAGGACTTAATGTTTTGGGTAAAAATGGATTGGCTAAAGAGAAGAGGTCAACTTGGATATCTCTACACGAGGTTGGCTAGCGCCAATCATGACCAATGAGCTCCTTAATAACCAAGGAAGAGAGGTTGGTCACCTATTACATATGAAGGCAGGTCGGTGGGTCCATCATCTGCCTAACGATAAGGGGACGCTCAAAGCTCATCTGAGTATCCAGGTCAGCCAAGACCACCTTAGACTCTTGAGCTCGACCCCCCCCCCCCCAAACAAAAAAAAAAAAAACACACACACACACAACATATGTCATCTAAATTCTATTAAGGAAAGGAGCTTGGCCTCACTACCCTAACACGAAGTATGAGGGCAGGTCGGTAGGTTAGCAATATACACGACATATAGAAGGGTCAGGACTAACCAGAGAATCCAAGTCTGCATTCTACCCCCAGGTCATATTGGCATACTTCCCCTGAGTTAGGTCGGTATACTATCCCCAGGTCAAGTCGGCCAAGACCACCTCAGCCTTGGCCTTGGCCTCCTGCTGCACATCTCCGCTGATTTCGAATAATTAGATCTTTTCTAAGAGAGATCCGCCCGAGATCTTCTCTAAAGATCTTGCAGGACATCTGTGACACGCTCGGGATCCTGAGATTTTCGCCAAGGATCTCGAGAGATCCTCACAACATGTATGGGATCTGAATCCTTCTATAATATACACCTACCAAATAAGGAGATTGCCTCCTACTTTACAACTCTCTCCTACATATAAATAGGAGTATCCCTAATGGTGAAAGGTACGCAGAATCTCTAACCAAAAACCCCTCGATACTACTAGACCCAGATTCCTAACCTGACTTTGGCATCGGAGGGTCCCCTGCTCTAGCCAAGGTCTCTTTTATCTTCCTCTTGTGTAGGTACTCGAAGGTTTAAAAAGGGTGGACTAGATTTTTACATCAACAATAACCATAAGTGTAATAAGGTCATAAAACATCATCATCATCACATATCCACTTATATAATCTTTGAATACATTCCTGGAAAGAGAAATACAAAACATAGCCAAGAACTCAAAAGCTCATGATTTGGACTTAATGCTACTGATACGCCTTAGCATCACCTGCAGCATAAACAAATGCGCATAAGTCTCCCATAAATCTCAGTAAAGTACGTGTGTGCGTGCACAATGCATATGACAAGAATACAAATATCAGACTATACGGAAGATAATGGAGGGCTAAGCTACCAAGTCCATGAATGTTGTTAGCCATTCCAAAGCTATGCAATGCAAGGCCTAGGTGCCCGAATGTCATATGTTAGAGATGCAATGCAAACATGTCAATCCTCAAATAGTCCACATATCAAAACAATTCATTTACTGGAAACATCGTCGGGGTCTAGTACAGTCTAACATTGGCTTCCGCCCCATTGTGTGCATGACAAAGTGAGTGGAAAAGACCTCACTATCCTCCTCACGAATGGTGTGCCAATGCCCACTCGACTCATCGATAACGGACCCATTTCACGAGCCGGTCAGACTCAACCTAGCTTACATCCCCCTACTCTTGGACAGATAAGGTCACACCCCTTTTTAACCAACCTCACTATAGTAGGAGACACGGCCTACCGGTATTTGGCAGTTGGGCACTCTTGTTATCCACTTGGTCTCGACGTTGAAGCATCCTACTGGTACCATAAGGATTTAAGGACTTTTACCCAAAGACATCCATAGCGCCCAAGTGTTAGAATACATATTTTTGGTATTCAATTTGCTTATCCATGGTATCCCTGTGGAGGCCACAACCCCGATGTCGTTAGGGTGTAAAGTGATCATGATATACAGGATGCGAAATGCATGAGTCATACTATCCAAGTCATGCACCAAAACTGCGCATATCTCACGACCATGTAGGACAACCCTATCTCATATACTGTCCCCTAAGTGTCTCAAGCCAAATGACATATGCTATGAACAATCGTCATCCACAGCATGCATACAAATGATGCCTATGGGCATATACCTGGGCATGATATCATTACACTAAGCATGTTATCAGTGTGTCTTATCAGGCCAAGTACACTAGCATGTTAGCAGACATATCAGGTAATAATCGACATTAATTGGCAGATCATATACAGAGAGCAGGACCCGAATGGCAAGCCCCATAAGAAATATAAATGTCTATGTGGTGTGGCACACGTTAGACTAACAAAGGATCCTCATGTAGCTTGTGCATTAAAAAGTCCAGTAGCCGGATATAAGGCATGGATAAAATACATATGCCAAAGTGGGGCCCACTGGGAATGAACCGAATTGACACCCACACATGCAACATGTGTGCCACTAGGTTACCAATATATTGGTATGTGGCCCACTAATGATATCCCAAAACAATCAAATTACCAATGACATTACTATAATTACTTTAATAAGATGATCTGCACCGTCTGAACATTTCTAACATAAATTGACAGTTATATATCATTGGTTTCTCACTGGGATGTGATCTTGTACTTAAGGCCCATCCTAGTTTTGGGATTTCATCCTTTCAGGCAAGGTATATGCCTCAATGGATTTACTACAACCATACCGTTAACATCATTTATATGTACACTAATTAGGAATATTAACGTTGATTTAATAATTAAATTCAAACTCTGCAAATACATTATGCATTAATACCTTAAGATGATAGGGATTCTGAGTCCAGGGTACCAAACATAACTAAGGGATTCCAGGAATCCAGGGATCCCAAGTCTAAGGGAGACCAAATCCAAGGGATTCCGTAACCAGGGGATTCCACAAAAATCAAATTTCCACCCCCGCCATTCCATGTGGTGCAGATCACCTAAGATCTAGATCGGCCTGAACTTTGGGCCCATGCCATAATACGATCTATAAAAAAGGATGGACGGTGTGGATGGTACATAAACATCAAGGTGGGTCCCCAGGAGTGGGACCCCAATTGCTGCTAAATAGGGCCAGCACTCCCTGCGCAATTGTTCCCCTCCGTGAGATCCACTTAAGATTCGGATCAGCCTAATTTTTGGGCTCCTCGCCTAAAATGCGTTGGCAAAATGGATGAATGGAGTGGATGGGACAGAGACATCAAGGTGTGTCCCACGAGCAGGGGCACCACTCCCACGTCTGCATGTGTAGACGTGAGGGCGATTGTCAACCCCACCGTCACTTGTAGTGTGGTCCACCTGAGGGTTGGATCAACTTCATTTTTTTGGCCCAATGGTTGAAATGAGCCAAGGAAATTGATGGATGGTGTCGATGAAATAAATACATCAAGGTGGGTCCCATGAGTGGGAACTCACTTCCATATTTTGCATGCACAACGATCGACGACGCTAGGCTTTTCCCAGCCATTGTCGCTCACGGTGTGGCCCACCTAAGATCTGTATTGGCTTTCATTTTGGGGCTCAATGCCTAAATGATCTGAGGAAGCGGATGGACGGCATGGATGAAACATATTTATCATGATGGGACCCATGAGTGGGGCCCACATGATGGCACCTAGGAACCCAAGCAACAGGCGCTACTAGACAGTAGGGGTGTACACAAACCAGGCTAGCCCAGTTAGCTCGCTCGACTCGGCCCGAAAAAGCTCGACTCGGCCTGACCCGGAACTGAGTTCCAGGTCAGGACGGGTCAATTTTCTAAGCCCGTTCTGAGTTCAGGCCGAGTTCGGATTTGACCCAGTTCAGCTCGACTGGCCAAAAACCCGACTCAGCCCGTCCCAGCCCGCTCGCATTTTAGGGTATATATACCCTGTTAAAAAAAAACCCTACATCCATCGCTTTCCCTTTCCCCTTTTGAGAAAACGCTCGGCCCCACGGCAGCACGAAACCCTCTCCTGCCGCCAGCCCCTGCCCCCACCAAATCTCTCTCTCTCTCTCTCTCTCTCTCTCTCTCTCTCTCTCTCTCTCTCTCTCTCTCTCTCTCTCTCGTCCACGAAACCCTCTCTCGTCCGTCCGGCCGCTCTCTCTCGCTCGTCCAACCGTCCGCCTCTCTTTGCTCGTCTGCTCGTCCGGCCATCCAACCACTCACTGAGACCTCGTCCGTCCGTCCAACCACGTGCTTTCGTCGTCCGTCCGTCAATCCATCCAACCACCAGGTATGATTGTCACCATCAAACCTCTCTACCAAATGCACTATGCTGCTGAGATTTTTTTATTTTTTACACCACATCATCTTGCCACAAGCATGAAATTTATGTTTTCATGCATCATGAAATTTCTGTTCACATCATTGCTGACATTGTCAGCATTGTTGCATTAAGTGATAATGTGGCCAATCAAATTGCATTAATTTTTTGTCTATGGTAAACAAATGATTTGGATTATTCACATTATGCTAGAGTAGATGATGCAATGCAAGACAATCTAAATAATTATAGGAAGTTTGTCAAGTTATAGTGAGATGGTGTGGTGAAATATACTGGGAACTTAGGATGGTTGATAGCACAAATAGTTTTATAGTGTGTGCACATGTGAGATGCTTCTAAATTAACAGTGGCAAGATATGAGTGCTTAAACATAGATGCTTTACATGTAGAATATTTTATGCATGTGATGCATTTGCAAGGGATATTATGTTCATGCATGTCTGTGTTAGAATATATGTTATTTTAGTCAAAAGATTTGTATATTTTTTAGTTTAATATTTTATTATCGTGCATAAATAAATTTGTATATGATTGGGATGTAAGACTTCTATAAAATAGGCTACTTGATCAATGGTTTGATCTACCAAAAGGATGGATAAATTTATTGGAATGTTCCAATGGACTCCACTAAAGTCATGGTAATATTAAAAATGCGAAGGTGCTATCCATCTTTTGGCAAATTCAGATTTCTGGAACGATCGCTACTGGTTTACTGTGTTGTGATCCACTTGAGATTGAGATCTGTCTCATTTTTGGGATCAAGCCCTAGAATGATCTGGAAATATGGATGGACGGCGTGGATAAAATAAATACATCATGGTGGGGCTCACCAAGCACCACGGATCACTACCGGCTCACTAGCCAAACTGCGTCTATGGAACTTGGACTCGTTCCACTTACCGACATCTTTTTGCGGCACTAGTCAATTGCGTATGTTTTTTATTAGTTACAAATCCTCATCTATCTAGACCATCTAATTGGTGGCCATCTAATCGACTGATTAAGGAAACAAAATCAGCCGTTCACATTAAACGTTATTTTGGGACATAAGGTATGGTCCCCAGTATTTGGACGGTTTGAATTAGATACATGGTATCCACGTGTATGATCGTTAAGCGCACGCGTATGACTCTAATGCTTTTGTGGTCAGCGGACCGGAAAAGAGTTGGTGGGGCATTTTAGATGGGACCCACTTTACCAATGAAAGCATTAAAAACGTAGTACTTTGGTCGGTACTTTTTCTATTTTAAACATGGGATTCATATTCTCTTTTAAACATTAGGTGCGGTGTTCCAGAAGACTTGATTGCAAGCATATCTATGTTGACCTTTATACAAGAAAATTTCATTAAGATCTTTGAAGGTCGTAAAACCTCTAAGGAAATGATGGAGAATTACTTAGGCCAAGGATTTTAATAGTTAATGGCAATGAAATTCTTGAGCACATGCAAGTGTCATTTATTTTGAATAGTCTACAACTTCATAAAAAATAGTTATGATAGTCCTAGGTTGAAAGCAAAATTCTTAAACCTAACCAACTTTCCTCTTCAACTAGCTTTGGCAAAGAGTTTATTATCGTGGAACATGTATGACATCCGAACTATCCAACAGGTGCATCCTACCACCATGATTAGATGACTCAAAAGTGATGTCTATCCAATTATATGGCATACACCTTAGAAATTTGTGTAGATCACCCAACACCTCTAAATTCACATGTGGCCAACCAAATGAATTAGTTGTCCTTATTTTTGAGTCATCTAGTCATGAGTGGGTGGGCCTTTGGATGGTTTGGATGTTATACACACAAGAAGCATGCCCACATGCTCAACTCCACAACTTCCACATAAAAAAAGATGAAGGGTATTTTAGTCATTTCGTATTCTTTAAAAATATTTTGTAAGAATTCCATATGGTAATTATGTATTAGAGATAATAATTATTGGTTACTTAATGGTAATTATATGTATCAGATGTCATGATTATTGGTTATCAATATTATTTTTATTTGTTAGAGAAAAGAAATATAATCACAATTTCTAATACCTAATTATTTTTAACTAAAGTTAGATGAGTTTTTTTTTTCCGACATTTTTATTCAGTTTAAACACATTTTGTTACCATTTAGCTAAATGTTGAATGTGAATTACGATTGATATCTATGCTTATACTAATTTCCTATTAGATATATTTTTATTTCTTTGTTCTTGTTGTTGTGGTATAGGATAATCAGTTACCCATTTGAGAATTTTTATGTTGCCAGACATAGATTGAGTGTGTCATGGATGCATAGAAATTCTCAAATTATCCCTTTTTAGACAGTTCAATGTTGGATAGACAGTAATGTTTTCATTTATTCTAATTTAAATGCACATGCCTGTTTCGGTTTGTCTCTCCTAATTCTCTCTGGATATATTTCTTACATTTACTTCCTCATCAAATATCCCTACTTTGTGTGGATAGTTGTTCACTCCCCAAGTATAGGGTTGTGATGTAGTAATAAACTCGGTAAGACCGAGGTCGAATCCACAGGGACTGAAACCTGTACGCTTTCTAAAAATAACCAGATCTAGAACTAGGCTAAGATGAAATCTAAACCAATTATGATTTGAGGAATAATGGTGAAATATTTAATCTAAAACTTTAGGAAAAATCAGAGAAGGGAAACTAGGGATTCAGAGGATCCACTTGTAGAGATCAGGGAGATCTTATGCCTGTATTACAATTTAGGAAATTAATGAATTGCCTTTAATGTAATTTTGATAAGATGAAAGGTATATGAATTAGAATGGATTCCATCACCAAACCATGCCCGGAGACAAAGCAAACAAATGAAATTAAACTAATTACCAACCAATCAATGTATGAAGGTTAGGAAGGGTACCGACATCCAACCATGCCCGGAGACGATGGTGAACAACGGGGCTTCGACGTCATAAACATAAAAGAAAAAGAACATGCTCAAAGCCATTGAGACCCATTGTAATTTCGGTCACAATATGGACCATTAAGGATTTGAAAACATTCCCTTAATAAAATTAAATCAAAATCGGATCAGTCTTAAACAAAGGCACAAGCAAAGAGATCTCCCATCACGCTTACAAGCTTCACCTCTTAGCCCTAGCTAAGAGGTTTAGCCCGACATGAATGGGCCCAATCCCTTAAACAAACAAAAAATAAATAAATAAATAAACAAAAACTCTAACTCTACTCTCTCCCCGGTGCTCCACGTAGAAGCCCAAGCCTCCAGACTCAGATGATCCCCCAACTCTCTCTCTGACCACCTTTTATAGAAAAGAGAATGATGGTTCTTTTGAATCGAGTTGGAGACTCTGTTCTGTGACAAAAGCGACGCACGTACTGTAATAATTGGTAGGCTTAATATTGACATCAGACGAGAAATCCACCCCGTCCAATTAACTTGCCTCGAAAAATCAGCCAGGAATGAAATGTTTTGGCTTGAATTAGGTGTGTCCCACCGCACTTTTCAATTCACCGTCAATCTCCCATCCAGCTGAAATCTTCATACATTTGTTGCATGGAAATATTCTGACATCTAAGTGAAGATATAGACCACCTAACGTGACAGATGAACGGTTCAGATCATTGAACTGGGCACTGAGTGGGACCCACTTGTAGACGCAGCGTCCGGCTTTCGCTGACGCATGCGAAGCAAACCTCATCCACTTGCTGACGAAGCTGGTGGGGTCCACTTCGACGTACATTGAAAAAATCCAAGCCGTCCAGTTGGATTCTCTTGAAAAACCGTTCGGACGTGGTCGGTTTTGATTTGTTGCTGACGCGGCCCACTTGATCTTTCACATAGCCGTCCATCCTTCTCTTTAACGGTTGGATTTTTGACCCTTGCTATTTTTTTCAATTCGGCCACCTAGGCAGTGATGATAGGGCCCATGGGATTCTGATGGACGGTCCCGATCGGACCTTCGATGCACGGTGGTGGCCCACTAGACTCCGTCCGGAGCTCTGTTTACGCGGACGTTGCGGATTGCTTGCGCTGATGCTTGGTGTGGCTCAGGATCAATTGCCAGTCCATAGATCCATTCCGACCATTGGATTGGTCTCGCAAAACCGGTCGGGATTGATGCTGTTCGGATCACATTTGGTGTGGCCCATCAAGAATATCATTCTACCATCCATCTGACGTTTAACAGGAAGGAAAACCGATGTTCGTGATATCTGCAAATTATGCCACCTAGGCATGGTTATTTGTCGCCCCACGAGACGAATCAACGGTCCAGATCTTCAAGATATATGATGAGTGGGGCCCACTGTTAGAAACCGGCGGACGCAAGTGCGTCCGCTGTTTGAAATCGAGAAGCGGACGGGTCAGCGGTCTTGTTGACCGAGCTCGGGTCCGGTGCGGCTGCTGTGCACGTGTGCTGTGTACACTCTCATCATTTGAAGTGGATCCCACCTCCATGGTTGAGAAATCCGCTCCATCCATCCGCTCCATCATATCATTTTATGGGTTGAATCTAAAATAGAGGCGAATCCAGAGAGAAGGTGGACCCCAAATCAAGAAATTACGGGCTGATCCATCCGTTGGGCCACTTCTGCATGGATCCGAGGGTTAAGACTTGACGTGTACGGTTCATTTAGAGTCCTTAGGCCCTGTATGAATTTTCAAGCTGAACGGATAGTGGAAACCCTGTGATCTTGCGTTTTGTCTGACTTTCAGGCCACTTGAGCTTCAGTTTCTCGATTTTCTCGGGTCTTTGGCGTGTAATTCCGTTGATCTTCGTACCCTGGGGTCCGTCCCTTGCTCTGGTGAATTCTGAGCGTCAAATCCACACTTTTAGTACCAAATTTCAGTTTAAGCTCCTAAATACATCCTGCATAGAAACACGATTAATTTAAACCGTTAATCAGTACTATGTTCGTAAATTCAGGCAATAAATAGGGTGCGATATGCAATATTTGACCTCAACACAACCCCAACCAAAGCATTTTGCTAGTCCCGAAGTAAAATATCGAAAATTAAGTTGAGAATTACGAGACAATTCTTGTGAAGCGAGTGATATTTTGAAAAACAATCCAGATATGAGAAATCTTAAGATTCATGAATATTGATTATCAATTTCTCCTGGTCTCTAATGCACGGTAAATTTCATAATCAAGTTCAAATATTAATCCAATAAACTAGAATAATTTTAAACATTGAGTTCCATGGGTGTATAGTGAAATCTCAGCCTATCACCATTAAAAGATTCAATTCTCGATTTCATGATATCATTAGTAATCAATCGGAAAATTCATAACTACCGTCACCTAAACCAGTACTTTGCCTCATAGATCATTTTTTATTTTTATTTTTTTATTTCCAAACTTTTAAATTTTTTTTTTTTTTTTTTTTTTTTTTTGTTTTTCTCAAGATGGGAATCAAATTTTTACTCATAGGAGCAAACCTATGGTGAAAATAGTCCTTGACTTCTGTCTGCTTGTTGATCAAATCCACACCTATAGGAGCAAACCCATGGTGTAATTCTCTTTATACCCTGATGGCCAAATCTTTTAGGCTGGTTTCTTTCATGCTCGGTGATTACCAAGTTAATCATTCAATATCAAACTGAAATCTCAATGTGTAAGTGAGATGTGACATGTGAAATCATGACTCAATCAATGTTTACAACTTCTAATCATGGATTAATAATTCAAACTTAACTGTGAAATCTACAGATAATTGAATCCAAAAGTCATGAATTACCAACAATACGTATCTTGAAATTCTAAATCCAGGATATCTGTCAAAATCACTTCAAATTCACAAGGATTTCCAGTAAAAAATTAAAAAATTTTCACAATTTTTGCTTAAGACCAAGAAAATACTGATTAGGTTACCTAATCTCCCACCCCCAACCTAAAATCTACATTGTCCTCAATGTAAAAGATATGAGCATGGAATGCAGACGGGATAATGAAAGTAAAAAAAAAAAAGAAGTGATGGGAAGATAGTACCTGAATGATGAATCGTGAGAGGCTTTCCAAGAGATCTCAACATGAGAGCGGGTGAGCACGAGAGAAAAAACAACACAAAAATAACAAGAAATAAAATCCTACCTATACCACTTTCGCAGGTGCTCTCGATTGCATTTAGCATATGCAACAAGCCTTTAAACCCCTAGGTTGCCCCTAGTGGACGAGTTGTAGTCTCGTGAGGGTTTACAGCAATGTTACCCACAAACATTGAACTCACTACTCATGTTGCAAGGTTCCTCTTCGGCCAAGTATCTTGATAAGTTCCTCAATAAGTTCCTCAACAAGATCATCCAAAAGCCCTTTTGCAAAAGGCTTGGGTGCCCTGGAGCATGACTTTCCAGAGAGACTTACGTACCTCATAAGAAATTTTCCATTGTATTGCTTGAGGTAACCAAAGTATGTACGATTCACCTGTGACAGAAGAAGTTTCAACGTCAGTATCCCATAGTGAATCGAGACTACAAGTAGATAAAGTTTAGAAAACTTCGCAAAAAGTGATGTAGCCTCAACACATTCGAAGTATCGGACTTCGGTTCAATTTTAGCTCCTCCTCCCTAATGGTAAACATTCGGGATCTCGTGGAAGGAGGGGCTTGAGTAAGGGTTCTCTCGGTCGGTGATAACTACCGAGATGTTGTCTTCTACAAGGCATCCACTTTGTCTTTTGACATGGGATCGTTTGACTTTGAAAAGTAGTGTGCCCAAGAATTATTAAAAGAGTCGGAAATTTCAGTGAGAGTGACTTATTTTCCTCATGGAAATCAGAATGAGATGCTCAAGGACTCCTCGCCCTTAAAAGTATATGAAGATATGTTCTCTTGCTCCATTTCTGCACAAACATATTGAAGATCAATAGGGAAGCATCGATGGGATCACTTTGTTCATTGAAATTACTCAATCGAGGCGTTGAAGCTGTCGGTACGTGTACGGCTCGGATGGTGGTCTTAATTGAGTGGTTTCAAATTCTAGAGTCGTAGCGAGCGTGCTCGTCCTTCTCCCGAATCACATTATCATTCAATTCAAGAGAGTGGTCCAAACATGTCTCATGTGAAGTTGGAAGGGTCGGTTTTAATGAGCTCATCTTCCACTTTTAAATCGGACATGTTAGGTGAGTGGAGTAGCTCAAGATGACCGATCACTTCGTGTGCTTCTTGAGCATTGACTGGACCATACTTGGAGATTGATTCGGGGAATTTGGGTTGTGCTCTCATGAATCTCATCCCAATACTTCTCAGCTTCCAATTCAGTGCAGTACACACTTGAGATGGGGTCGCTTTCCTCACAATCTATTCCTAAATTCGGTTGAGGTTCGAATGAACTAACCTCTACCTCATCATTGAATTCATGTGTGTCAAGTAAGGGAGGTGTGTCATCATCACTGTATTTGAAAGACACCCATGTATCTCCACCATTCTTTTGAACAGTCATCGAGATCGGCTCATTGGGAAATTGAACCACGTGCTCGTTAATGGAATCAACTCCTCATTCCAAATTCAGATTTCGTCAAAAGCGAGTGAGGATCACTTTCCTGGCATTGTATTTCTGGATTGGATTGTAGTTGGGATGCACGAGCTTCTTCTATCCTTTCAAGCGCCAATTCGGTGCTTCCATTGCTTTTCTTATTTACGTAAGGCATTCCATGGTATCTTGAATTTCATCCTCTTGGATCGTTTACGGTAGGTTCTCAACGGTAGGGTATCCAAGAGAATAATCATTACATGTGGTTGGTTCATATTCCCAGTTTGATGGTTCCACCGATTATAGTCATACGGATCATAGGTGGGAGAATCGATGGTTAGTAATACTTATTATCACTCATAATATAATCACGCATTGTTTTCTTTTTCTCGGATGGGTGATAGTAATTCTCACTCCCATAGTTATGATAACCCCAACATTCACGTACGGTCCGTGGGGTGGAACTGTTCTCCCGTATATGATCGCGTAAGGACTTCTTAACTGGTGGCTTTTTGTATTCCGGTCGATTCTCGATGATAGTTTTAGAAAAGTTTTGAGACATTGGTGGATTTCTATCATAATCATCATCCCAATATAGATTATTCTTCTCAGCATACTGACGTTCCCACTCGTGCATATACATGGTGAAACCCTAATTACGAGTCTAATCTAGAATAAAATAAAATTCCTACAACTGACAATATGGAAGGTAAGTCGAAGAAAAGTGAGAAGGATGTTACCAGGTAGAAGTTCCTATGTTAAAAACCGCAAAACACAACAAAATAAGTTAGCTTCTGAAGTAAACCAAATCTAAAGAGTTAGAAAATCTAGAAATTTAGAAAGAGTTTACCAAATTAGAAGTTCTATCCTAACAACCTACAGAATAGGAAATAGGTTAGTTCTATGAATCAAAATAGAAAACAAAATTAAAAATTAAAATTAGTAAAATCCTAATCTTAAACTAACTCTAAATCTAATTAATTTAGAAAATCGTAAGCGTCGAGTCCCACAAGAATCAACGGCGCAAAAACTTGTCCTCCCCAAGTATAGGGTTGTGATGTAGTAATAAACTCGGTAAGACCGAGGTCGAATCCACAGGGACTGAAACCTGTACGCTTTCTAAAAATAACCAGATCTAGAACTAGGCTAAGATGAAATCTAAACCAATTATGATTTGAGGAATAATGGTGAAATATTTAATCTAAAACTTTAGGAAAAATCAGAGAAGGAAAACTAGGGATTCAGAGGATCCACTTGTAGAGATCAGGGAGATCTTATGCCTGTATTACAATTTAGGAAATTAACTGAACTGCCTTTAATGTAATTTTGATAAGATGAAAGGTATATGAATTAGAATGGATTCCATCACCAAACCATGCCCAGGAGACAAAGCAAACAACAGAATTAAACTAATTACCAACCAATCAATGTATGAAGGTTAGGAAGGGTACCGACATCCAACCATGCCCAGGAGACGATGGTGAACAACAGGGCTTCCTGACGTCATAAACATAAAAGAAAAAGAACATGCTCAAAGCCATTGCAGACCCATTGTAATTTCGGTCAATGCAGACCATTAAGGACTGAAAACATTCCCTTAATAAAATTAAATCAAAATCAGATCAGTCTTAAACAAAGGCACAAGCAAAGAGATCTCCCATCACGCTACAAGCTTCACCTCTTAGCCCTAGCTAAGAGGTTTAGCCCGACATGAATGGGCCCAATCCCTTAAACAAACAAAAAATAAATAAATAAATAAACAAAAACTCTAACTCTACTCTCTCCCCGGTGCTCCACGTAGAAGCCCAAGCCTCCAGACTCAGATGATCTCCCAACTCTCTCTCTGACCACCTTTTATAGAAAAGAGAATGATGGTTGCTGAATCAGAGTTGGAGACTCTGTTCTGTGACAAAGCCCGGCGACGCACGTAATCACTGTAATAATTGGTAGGCTTAATATTGACATCGACGAGAAATCCACCCGTCAATTAACTTGCCTCGAAAAATCAGCCAGGAATGAAATGTTTTGGCTTGAATTAGGTGTGTCCCACCGCACTTTTCAATTCACCGTCAATCTCCCATCCAGCTGAAATCTTCATACATTTGTTGCATGGAAATATTCTGACATCTAAGTGAAGATATAGACCACCTAACGTGACAGATGAACGGTTCAGATCATTGAACTGGGCACTGAGTGGGACCCACTTGTAGACGCAGCGTCCGGCTTTCGCTGACGCATGCGAAGCAAACCTCATCCACTTGCTGACGAAGCTGGTGGGGTCCACTTCGACGTACATTGAAAAAATCCAAGCCGTCTAGTTGGATTCTCTTGAAAAACCGTTCGGACGTGGTCGGTTTTGATTTGTTGCTGACGCGGCCCACTTGATCTTTCACATAGCCGTCCATCCTTCTCTTTAACGGTTGGATTTTTGACCCTTGCTATTTTTTTCAATTCGGCCACCTAGGCAGTGATGATAGGGCCCATGGGATTCTGATGGACGGTCCCGATCGGACCTTCGATGCACGGTGGTGGCCCACTAGACTCCGTCCGGAGCTCTGTTTACGCGGACGTTGCGGATTGCTTGCGCTGATGCTTGGTGTGGCTCAGGATCAATTGCCAGTCCATAGATCCATTCCGACCATTGGATTGGTCTCGCAAAACCGGTCGGGATTGATGCTGTTCGGATCACATTTGGTGTGGCCCATCAAGAATATCATTCTACCATCCATCTGACGTTTAACAGGAAGGAAAACCGATGTTCGTGATATCTGCAAATTATGCCACCTAGGCATGGTTATTTGTCGCCCCACGAGACGAATCAACGGTCCAGATCTTCAAGATATATGATGAGTGGGGCCCACTGTTAGAAACCGGCGGACGCAAGTGCGTCCGCTGTTTGAAATCGAGAAGCGGACGGGTCAGCGGTCTTGTTGACCGAGCTCGGGTCCCAGTGCGGTGGCCGTGCACGTGTCTTTGTGTACACTCTCATCATTTGAAGTGGATCCCACCTCCATGGTTGAGAAATCCGCTCCATCCATCCGCTCCATCATATCATTTTATGGGTTGAATTTAAAATAAAGGCGAATCCAGAGAGAAGGTGGACCCCAAATCAAGAAATTACGGGCTGATCCATCCGTTGGGCCACTTCTGCATGGATCCGAGGGTTAAGACTTGACGTGTACGGTTCATTTAGAGTCCTTAGGCCCTGTATGAATTTTCAAGCTGAACGGATAGTGGAAACCCTGTGATCTTGCGTTTTGTCTGACTTTCAGGCCACTTGAGCTTCAGTTTCTCGATTTTCTCGGGTCTTTGGCGTGTAATTCCGTTGATCTTCGTACCCTGGGGTCCGTCCCTTGCTCTGGTGAATTCAGAAGCGTCAAATCCACACTTTTAGTACCAAATTTCAGTTTAAGCTCCTAAATACATCCTGCATAGAAACACGATTAATTTAAACCGTTAATCAGTACTATGTTCGTAAATTCAGGCAATAAATAGGGTCTGATATGCAATATTTGACCCTCAACAATAGTTACGTGTGAATCAAATCTAAGATTAATATATTCTGAAGAGATAAGGGGAGATGCTGCCGAAATTTTGGCATGTCATTTAAATTGAATAATGAAGCATTAATATCGATTCAACATTGAATGGGTAACTGATTTAATTATTTTTTATGTTGTTGTTGTAGTATAGGATAATCAGTTACCCATTTGAGGATTTCTATGTTACCAGACATAGATTGAGTGTGTTCATGGATGCATAGAAATTCTTAAATTGTCCCTTTTTGGACAGTTCAATGTTGGATAGACAGTAATGTTTTCATTTATTCTAATTTAGATGCACATGCCTGTTTCGGTTTGTCTCTTCTAATTCTCTCTAGATATATTTCTTGCATTTACTTCCTCATCAAATATCCCCACTTTGTGTGGATAGTTGACGTGTGAATCAAATCGAAGATTAATATATTCTGGAGAGATAAGGGGAGATGCTGCTGAAATTTTGGCGTGACATTTAAATTGAATAATGAAAGCATTATTATCTATCCAACATTGAATGGGTAACTGATTTATCCGCTTAAGAAATTCTTTACTAAAGTCCAAGGATAAATGAAATTATTTCATATCTTTAGATATGGCTAGTGAGGATCAAGTCCCACCTACGGCTACCCCTAGTAGCGGTCCCGGTGCGTCAGCCACATCACCACTTGTTGTTGAGGGAGAGGGGTCTTCAGCTACAAATAAAGGAAAGAAACGGTCAGCTGTTTGGGATGATTTTGAAGAAGTAGTAGTTAACAATGTCCCCAAGATCCGATGTATGCACTACAAAAGTCTATACACCAAAAGTGTCGGGGGGTCGACGTCTCATTTAAATAGACATAGAAAAAGTTGTGCAAGGAGACCTAAACTTCCACGTTCAGGCCAACAATTGCTATCGTTTACAAAGTCTGAAGGATCTGCTTCTGAAGGTACACTTACCACTCATAAGTTTGAAAAAGGGAAGCTGAAGGAGTGGTTTGCAAAGCTTATATCATTGATGAGTAGCTATTTAAGATGGTAGAGAGTGAAATATTTATAAGATACAGTAAATACCTTAATCCTCAGTTTGAGAAGGTCTCCGTATTATTGTGAAAGAGGAGTGCATGAAGATGTATGCCAGTGAGAAAATGAAGCTGAAAGCAGTTTTAGATTCGGTTTCAAGGGTAAGTTTGATGTCTGATATGTGGACGGCGTAAAATCAAAGAAAGGGTTATATTTCATTGACTGCACACTACGTTGATGAAAATTGGAAACTTTGCAAGAGAATATTGAACTTTCACTACCTTTCACCTCCCCATTCTGGTTTGGTTATTTCAGATTGCATTTACAACTGTCTACGAGATTGGGGCATTGAAAAGAAAGTCATTTCATTAACTTTAGATAATGCTTCGACAAATGACAGTGTCATACAATTCTTACGTAACCAGTTCAAGGCAACCGATAGTTTATTTTTTGGGGAAAAAATATTTCATGTTCGGTATTGTGCACACATTCTCAACTTAATTGTACAAGAAGGGTTGAAATCAATTGACCAAACTATAGAGAATGTGAGGAAGAGTGCGAAGTATATAAGAGGCTCATCGTCAAGATTGAGCATATGGAATGACATCGTCCAACGTTTGAATTTGACCTCTCCAAAAATGTTGAAGTTAGATGTATGCACACGTTGGAATTCCACTTTTGAGATGTTGGATTCAGCCCTGGAATTGGAATATGCCTTTCTGGAATATGCAGTGCGTGATAGAACATATGCTTGGTTGCCTACTGATGATGATTGGCGCAAAGCAAAAGAAGTTCACAAATTTTTGAAGGTTTTTTATGACTGTACACAAATATTTTCTGGCAATAAGTTTCCTACAGCAAATATGTTTCTTCCATCTGTGTGGAAGATCAAGGATGCCCTGAAGAAAGCTGCTGATGATGGTCCATTTTTTCTCCAAATCATGACAGGTAGTATGCAAATGAAGTTCAATAAGTACTGGGATGATTGTATTTGATAATGTCCTCAGTTGTTGTTCTTGATCCTTGGCGCAAGATAAGTTATATTAAGTATATCTTTACGAGGATTTATTCAACTGAAAAGGCAATATCTGAAACCTCGAAGGTTCATGACGCAATCGAAGTATTGTACAATGCATATACAACCACAGTGTCCACACTAAGTGCTTCTGAAGTTAGATCCCAAGTTGCTTCAAGCTGCGATGAAGAAACTGATTTCATGTCTTTCTTAGCAAAAGAAAATACAAACATAGACATGAAAGAATCAGAGTTAGACATGTATCTCAAAGAGTCGGTCGTACTACGGCAGGATTCAGAGTTCGATGTGTTGGAGTGGTGGAAATTGAGTGAAAGAAAATATCTTACACTATCGACGATGGCACGAGATATTTTATCAATTCCTATTTCAACAGTGGCATCAGAATCTGCGTTTAGCATAGGGAGCAGGGTCGTGAGCAAGACTAGAAGTTCCCTTACACTGGATACAGTGGAAGCATTAATTTGTACACAAGATTGGTTGCGTCCGAGTCTAAGAGGTTATGATCTGGATGAGGAAGAGGAGGAGAATGTGAATGAAGCCGCAACACATGAAACAACAGCAATATGATGGATGTGGGATGGATGTTTTGATTTTGTTGGTTTATTTGAATTTGCAAATGTTGTAATGGGTACTCTTTTGACTTTTATTTTTATCTCTCTGTTATGTTGATGGATGTTATGCAAGCTGCGTAATGCATTAATGACTCTTTTTTATCCATAAATTGCTTTTATTTTATGTCGGTATTTCATTATTGTTAAAAGGATTAAAATACTTTTCCAACACAATATGCAGATGTCTTCAAGCGAACTATCGATTGACATTTGGGACTATGGTTCCTTATCCATTCTCCAAAGTCTAGAAAGTTAAAGATTTTGTGTAATTTGTGTGGAGCCAAGTTTGTTAACAAAACTAATCGGCTCAGATTACACTTATCCTGTCGGGGTGGAGATGCAAAATCGTGTCTTAAAGTCTCAAAAGAAATCCAAGTTCTTTTCCAAGCAATTCTTGACTCAAACAAAAAAAAACTTCCACTCCCCAATCCAAACTTTCTGAGGCAGAGAAGGTAGCTAAATTATTAGCATTGGAAAAAGAACAACTCCAACTCGCCTTAAAGCGCAGTATGAAATAGGCTTTTACACATCAGCGATGTCCTCCAACACCACATGATGTTGAAGTAGGTTCAAGCTGCACGGGTAAAAAGAAGAATAGTAAGAATTCAGCTAAGTTTCTCTCCAGTCTGGGCGTGTTTTACAGGATGTTGGGAACTACATATAAATATTCTCACAAAAATAGTTTGAAAAATCTAATTCAAACTATACAAGAGGAGGGTAATAAAAAGTTATCTCCACCTTCTGAAGAGGGAGAGGTGAATGACTACGTATATGAAGATTTAGATAGCAGCTCGGGCTCAGCAGATGAATTTCCTCAACAGTAGTCAGTAGTGTATGACTGTATTCAGTTTGTATAAAATGATTTATTTTATGCTTTGTCAAATGTATATAAATGTCCTGACTAGTTAGATTTTTTGTAAAGTTTATAATTCAACTATCTAAACCATAGATCGAGGGCCTTGTAATGGGATGCGGATTACCTGCCAAAGCCCTTCCCATAAATTTGCTGTAAGGTTCGAAACTGGCCCAAACTCAGGTTCGAAACTGGCCCGAACTTGAAGGTTCGAAATTGGCTCGAACTCAGCCCGAACTTGCCTCGGGCCCGGTTCGGACTGGAGATGTTGGCCCGGTGACCAGGCCCGGTCGGGTTCGGACCTGGTGCGGCTGTTGAACGGGCCTGGACGGGTTGAGGCCAGTTCGACTCGGCCCGACCCGTGTACACCCCTACTAGCCAGCAACATCTCTGGACGTTGTTCACATCTAGCAATAGCACTTCTGCCCTCTCTCTCTATCTATATTGTCTCTAGGAGTGGTGGTGTCCACCCAGACAAATCCACTCCGTCCATCAAATTGACCAGATCATAGTGGGGTCAAGGAGCTTTGGATTAACCTGATCTTGGTGGTTCTTCCACCATCCAAATCTATAAGACAAAATCAATATGTTGGATTGGAAGCTGTGATAACGTGCGGAGCACGGTCTCCAACAGCGTGGCCCACTTGTAAGCCCCACAACATCATAATCTTAAAAGAAAGAAGGAAAAATAAAGGAAAGGGAAGAAAAGCAAGGGAAAAGATCCGACCATCGAGGTGGCCCCCTGCCACTATAGGGTCCACCATATACTCTATACATGATCAAGGTGGGTCCCACCCTTGTGGGCCCACTAAAAATGGATTACATAAAGAAAAGCGATGGTTTTGATCCTCTCATGCACTCACAACGTTGGATGAACAGTTGGATCGGTTCGAATCAGCGATCGGACAGTCCACCAAGCTCCTCTTCACTCCTAATCTCCCATAATCTCTCTTTTCTCTTCTCTTCATCTTAACCTCTATATCTCTCCCTAATCTCCCCCAAGTTCTCTTTCTCTCAAACCATTTCTCTAATTCTCTCTCTAATCTTTCTTTCTTCTCTCTTTCTCTCTTAATCTCTTGCTAATTCTCTCTAATCTTTTTCTTTCTGTTTCTCTTAATCTCTTTACACTGTCTTGCTAACAAATATGGTAGAAATGAGAGAGAGTAGGAGATTTGTGGTAAAATTTTTAGGACATAGAAGGGATTAGGAAAAGACAGAGGGGTAGAATGGGGAGAGAGAATGAGAGAGGGATGGTTTAGCATGGGCAAGACATTGACTTGTTTGACTAATGGGGAGAGAGAGACATAAGTAATTGATGGCTTAATTAATGGCTTAATTAATGGATTGATTGATTGATTGATTGGACAACCTTAAAATTTGTGCAAGTGGGGCCTGCATGCATTGCGTAGCTGTAACACCCCGAATTTTTCTAACTTGGCAATGGGCATCCTTGGACGTAGAACTGTCCTAGGACCTTCTTCTGTTGTAATTAGGGTGTGATTTAGTTAAGTATTAATAACTTGGATCACTTTATATACAAACTACAAAGGCCCAAGTACCACCTCAGGCAGAAATCAAATAGGACTAAATCCTTTAGAAACTAAACGAGAATAAATTTAGCGTTAAACTAGATTCTCTATGCAATAGGCCCTAACTACTTTAAATATGATCTACAAGACCTAAAACTTGTAGAATCATTGACGCTAGGTTACCCTAAAATCTAGGATCAATCTCATTACCCGGTTGCTCTCGGGAGCACATTGAAACTCCGTATCAGATCTGGACCGCACGTCGAAAGTTCGATTACTGCGAAATTATATAATTAAGACCGCCTTGCTGGGCTTGACAACCATCTCGAAAATCAAATCCAGATAGTGTCCCGGGGCTATTCGCTTGAGCCCGAAGTGAAGTGTGTGAGAAACGTGGATATTTTAAAAATAAAAATCTAAATTTAAGTCATCTGAGACTTGTCGCTTGCGGGCCGACTATAAGGATTTAAACCGTCAGAATCTGACCCAAATACACCCTCGGATCAGGAGAAATTTCATACACAGGTCAGTGTACGTGTGGCCCTGATAGGTGATCGTGGACCGTTGAACGAAAACTGGTCCACCACGAGCGATCAGTAAATCCGATCGGACTGAAAACTTAACTCAACCTAGATCCATGGTCAAGGAGCTTAAGTCCGACCTTTGGCTCAAGGGGTGGCTCCGGAAATGCTCCGTTGAGCTGAAACAGATTCCCTTTGGCTATAACCTAAGTATACCTTGGCCCTAGGGCCATTTCCATCAGTTTTAGGCCTATATAAGGACCTTAAGCCCTCACTCTTTCATCCCATATGAAATTGGGAAACCCCAGGAGAGAAGAGAGGAAAGAGAGAGAGAGAGTTGGAGTTCATCCCTGGGATTCAATCCCATCACTCTACATGCCTTACCACTACTTCTGTACCACTCTACCGGCGCTACTGATCCCGTTCTTAGGTAAGAAATCTAACCCCTAATCTGATCTAGGGTTTCAATTGTCACTAATATCGAAATAGCTGACTCAACTCGTGTTATAGGTTGTCATTCCATCATTGACGAAGCCTTAGAGTCTTTATCGAATTCGTTACACTTCTATGACGTAAGGTGCGGACTATAGACATATATGTTATGGTTTTCAAGGCTTTCAATGTCGGTTAATGGTTTATTCTTGACGTAGGTGCTATTTCACATGCATAAAGTGATGTCCGTTTCATTTTTCAGTTATACGTTAACTAGGTTGAATATACTGTATTCCTTGTATTTGTAGAAAATACTGTATACGTATGAAATTCGGATTTGTGCTTGCCATGATTAATTGTTGTCTATGTATGTTAGATGCATGTGTATCAACTTCTGGGAGAAAGGATTAGCCCTAATTCATACGTTGTGTATGTTATTATGTGTAGCTTAAGTGTTTATGAAAATGACTGAATAAGTATAGAATTTGCATTCATTCTCACCATGACTAATTGTCATGGATATATGATTGTCGTATAAGCGACAACCCTTTGACGAAAGGACTTTCCGTAATATGTATGATAACTAATATATAATATGTATAATGGAGGGTGTGGTCTAATTGTTTGTTGAAATGACTGAATGAATATGAAATCATGATTTGTGCCTAACATGGCTATAGGATGCAAGTACATGATGATTGTGTATGTGACAACTCCTTGTTGGAAGGATTTGTCCAAGTACATGTTAAAAATCGACATATGTCATGTAGGTTGATAGGTGTAGTATAAGTGTTTGATAAAATGTTTATATGAGTAAGTATTTGGTGAATTATACTGTATATGGGCGTTGAGATAGGATTCTCAACTACCTTAGGGATGTGTATGATTTCTCCATGCAAGTTGTTTAGTTTCTTCGCTTCACTTGTGAAAGGCATGTGTATGGATTCTTGTTTATGTTACATTTTATAACATGCTTGATAATATGATTGGACTACTTGGTTACTCCTGTTCTGACTACTCCACATGCTTTTGGGTTAAGGTTGAATGTGTATAGGGCTATGCTATGGTCCAGGCAATCGGTAACAGGCTTTCAATTCGTGGCTAAGATTTATTCGTCACGTATGACGTGTTTGACGAACTCGAGCCATACTAGAGTTGTCGGCAGTAGTTAGGCCACACAGAGTGCTTATACACTTCATGTTGATCAACTCGATGTGTGCTCGTGCTAGTCGAGCCTGTCAAATAACCCGATTGACCCGATGTATGTTAACCATGTTTGGACACTACTGCTTGAACCTAAGATACCAAACTCACCATTGAAACCCCGTTAAACCTTGGTACCTCGATCCGCTAAGTCTCATGAGCCGGACATGGTGGTATGGGACACTGTGGTCGAGCTGTCGGCCTACGCTGGGGCGATGAGCCTCCCCGTAGTGACCAGTGAGCAACCCAGACTCGTGAGCTGAATACGGTGGTATGTGACACTGTATTCGAGCTGTCGGCCTACACTAATTTAGTGACGAGCCCTTTGTAGTGACCTCGAGCATACTCTGAGTCTACGTGGAGGCGACAACCCTTCCGTAGTAACAAGAGTATAAACTAGGCCTGCACTAATTAAGTGACGAGCCCTTTGTAATGACCTAGAACCGTAACATCATATGAGATTTACTAGGACTGACGACCCTAGAATGGATGATTGTTTGGGAAATGAAATAAAGGAGGTACCTTAGTTTTCCAATCCTGCTATATGAAATGGACTAATAAGAACTCGGTAATCACGTTCATAATATCGCACTGCATGTGCCCCGGGTTGAAGAGCACAGAGGAAAGAAAGCATGCCACAACCATAAGATGGTGTCGCATGAGGAAGTGCAGGCGAGGGCATGCATCATTGTTCATATCATTCTTGCATTAATAAGAGTATCTAAGAATGTTTGATTGTACTGCTTTATCATTACTGCTTGACTGAGTTGATAACATGTTAACCTCTGCTTTATAGTTCCACTGAGTTGATCACTCACTCCCACGTTACAGGACGGTATTGTACACACCAACTAGGCCCTGTGTTAGTTTCAGATGATGGCGATGCTTGCGAAGTCGAGCCAGACTTTATGATGACGAGGAGGGTTTCTCCTGTGTGCAGCTATCAGGCGAGTCTATGTAGACCATCTTCTGATCGACAGGATTATAGGGTTGTTGATTAGACGCCATTACACCTTAGTTTACACTTTTGGAACACCCATGTATATTCATTTTGTTCATTTTTGGTGTATACATGTCTATATTTAACCTGGTAACCTGTTCATACTTTAGAGACTTGCAACAGTTTATAAATTTTATATATCTATCACAGTCTTCCGCTTGCATAATTTAACTGTCTCTGGAGTATGATATACTGTTTTGGTCTAATCCTATTCATGTTTCAAGGTACTCATCATAATCATCATTATCTATGTTGCATAAGTGATGCGTTGGAACTCAAGAACTGAGCTTTGCTCGACTCCCGATTTTCAGGGAGTTACAGTAGCCCACATCGTATTGTGCCAAAACCGCAACTTATAATCTGGGTGTCGCAATAGGGCGTGCCGCGTGACATTCATATCATAACACTCATGCGGTTGCTATGGTATAAGTCTCAAGGTGTTGTGGTATTAAAATAGAGTCGCGATCAAAACTCTTCGATCTAGTCTGGTGCTGAAGTTGAAGCTTCTGGAAGGTCTCACGAGGTGACGACTCTTATATTCCCTCCATTCTGACAAACTTTTGTTTTGAAGATTTTCGGTTGTACTCTCCAACATAGAGGCTATGATCGTCCAAGATAGCTAGGTTAAGATAACAATGGCTTTTGTGTTATTTTTTTATGGGTATAATTGGTGGGAGTTTGTAAAAGGGATGAGAGAGTGGTAGTTCCCTTTATAATTATTATTTTTAACATGAATGGTGGGAGTTTGTGAAAAGGGAATTGGGTGTGGTGGTTCCCTTTATAATTTTTTTTTTTTGTATGAATGATGGGAGTTTGTGAAAGAGATGAATTTTGTAATGGAAGAATGTTGTAATGGATGAATTTTAAAATAGAAGAATGTTGTAATGAATGAATGTTTTATGGTGGATAGCCAATATTCAATATGGATTGTTAATAATCACTTAGGATCATGATATTCAGTGAGGAAGTGGATCATTGATATTCACTGTGGATCACCTATATTCAGTGAGGATTGTTGATATTACCCGTGGATCGCCAATATTCACTATGGCCGATATTTAGTGAGGATCGCCGATATTAACTGTGGATCTTCGATATTCACTGTGGATCGTAAGTACTCATTGTGCATCGACGACACACACTATGGATTGTCGATGACGGAAATAGTTATAACTCCCTTGTTACATGTCTAATTTTGGTGATCTTATATTCGTTGGAAAGATAATTTAATGAAATTTCAAATTGATTTGGAACCATTTCATTTGGACACTATTTGATTGCCCAAAATTGGGCTCAAATTTCATCAAGGGTTGTGAATTGTTGATATGCACTATGGATCGTCGATCCGACGAAAATGGTTATAACTCTCTCATTATAAGAGTTATGATTATTCATCCATTTCAACATTTATCACTTTCATCTATTACAACATTTTTTCATTTCAAAATTCATCCATTACAATTTTCTTATATTAAAAAATTTATCCCTTTCACAAACTCCTACCATTCATACCAAAAATAAAAAATAAAAAAATTTAAAGGGAACCACCACACCCTCCTTACTTTCATAAACTCTCATCATTGCTACACACCAACAATATATATATATATATATATATATATATATATATATATATATATATATAAGCCACTACTATCCTAACCTAAACGTACATTTGGTCATCACAACTTTTACGTCGGAGAGTGTGATTAGAAATCTTCAAAAAAAAAAAAAAAACTCGCCGGAGTGGGTGCACGGAGGTGACAACGGTCTTAAAAGCTAAAATAGTCTCCTCCCGTGGAAAGAAAATGAAGAAGAAAGAGAAAGACATTGCTAAATGACATTTCCATGTAAGGGGCCCACCTATTGAACCCATCACACATCTTATGTGAGTCCCACTAGATCATCTTGTACCAGATCTAAGCCATCGACCTGAAAGAGATTTTAACTTCAATCCATTAGTACAAGTTTGAGGCTAAACCTCATCACAAATGGACAACACCAGATGAAATATTATAGAATTAACTCACAACATTAATGCAGTTGTGGGACACAGACAACTCTAATTTTTTTTTAATGACCCAGCTATGGGTTCATGGGTGTATGATTAAAGTGAACGGATCAGATCGGCCGAAGGCTGGGCCCAATTATTGATTCAGTAGGACCCACACGCCATTCTCAAAAGATCATCTTGGCTTCTGCAAAAAGCTACTGCAATGCAGTATGAGAGGACGGCTGACATAGGGGCATTTTCATCTTGAAAAAGGTCAAATAGTGCATAGAAGTCTAAAAAAGATATGGAATCAAATTCTGATGCCAACACCTTTATTACGTTACAGTTTTGGCCATTTCAATTAATAACCCCTAAAATCTATCACTATAGGTGCAGCCTTGACAATGGACCCGCCTTGATGCATATATTGTATATTCATGCTGTCCATTCATTTTGCAGGATCATTTTTTAACATGACCCCAAATTTGAAGTGGTTCTCAAGTAGACTACATAGGAAACAACAGTGATTGAACACCCACCGTTAAAAAATTCCTAGATCCCATAGTAATGTTTATTTTTCATCCAAGATATTGGTAAGCTCACATAAGCGTGGATGAAGGGGAAAAAAAAAAAAAAACAAACAGAAACAAATATCAGCCTTATCTAAAACTTTTGTGGCCCATAGGAAGTTTTTAATAGCCAATCATCACTGTTTCATGTGGCGTGGTACACCTGAAATGTGGATCTACTTCATGTTTTCCGGTCATGTCCTAAACTGAGCTGAAAAACGGATAGATAGCATAGATATACAATACATACATCAAAATGGACCCTAATCTTCAGGGCTGCACCCTGTTGGATGAGGCCGGTTCGTACCTAATCCACTCCCTTGTGGGGGAATCTCTCCCTTATGAACTACTGTGCCATTGGAACCGTATATTTCTTTTCGGCTCTTTAGGTGGCCAACTGGCAGATTGGCGTATCCAATTAGCCAGCTTCAATGTGATACGCAATTTTGTGTATACAATAAACATAGGCGAGGACACAAGTGGGCCACCTGCAAAACCCTAATCTAAATGCCCATCATGATGTTTTTGAGAAATTCATCCAGTCCATCCATTTACAGCTCATGTAAAAGGAAGTGAGCTTAAAAAACGAAGCAGATCCAAAACTCAAGTAGACAGTACAACAAAAACAGTGAGGATGTCATAAAGGTTTGGATCATGCTAATATTTGTATTTTCAATTCATCCCGGTGGGAATTAGCTTATGAACGGTTTGGATGGTATATAAAAATCACGGTAGACGTCGGAAATGTTCCGACGGTAGACATTTCCCTCTTCACTTTTTCGCCTTAACGTGTCCACTTGCATTTTGGGTCTGCCTCGGTTTACATGAGCCGGCAAAATGGATGTGCTAGTATATTCCTCGTAAACTTTACGGTGGTCCTATCTTCCGCGGGAAATCATGAACGTAATTGCAAGCGGTTTCTGCCAATATATCTCGTGTGTTGACGTCAGCAAATATTGTGGGTCCCATCATGAGGTATGTGTTATATCCAAACCGTCCATTCATTTGACGTGCTTGTCTTAAGGCTTAAACTGAAAAATAAGATAGATCTAAGAATCAATGGACCACACTGAGAAAGTTAGTGGGGGATTGAACGTTTACCATTGAAACCATTTTAAATGTTAAAGAAGTTTTGGATCAATATGAAATTTGTTATTCTTCTTCATCTAGGTCTTTGGGATCCTATGAACATATTGGAAGAAAAATAAATATTATGGTTGGCCCTATTATTTCCAATTTGTGGTGTGGTCCAGCTGAGATTTCAATATGATTCATTTCTTTGAATGATGCTTTAAAATACATCATTTTAGGGCCATGAAACTTTGATCTCCTTTGAACCGTTCTTCTTACAACTCAGAACTGGAGGAGCGTCAGCGCTTGTCTTCGCACAACACGTACCCGCATCAGCTATATGGCTGGTGTGTGGTACATTAGCCAATCCGCTTCCACTTTCACTGGTGTTTTTTTAAGCTTATTTTAGAACATGCAAATCTAGAACTCAATTAGACACCAAAACGTCACCATAGCGTGGATAGGTAAATACCCATAGATGAAACCTTCCTAATGTTGACCGTGATGTTAATATGCTATTAATATGATTTAAAATCAGCCTTATTCAAAACTTCTGAGCCCCATGAATGTTTTCAATGGTGGACATTTAATATTTCATCATGCGGTCCACTTGAGTTTTGGATTTACATCAGTTTTCGTCATGTCCTAAAATGAGCTCAAACACTGTATGGAAAAGATGGATTTCTGACAAAGATCGTAGCAAGGCCCCACTTTCTTTCAATTGGACCGGCCTACGACGACAAAAGTTGACGGAGATTGGATGGTGAACTCTTTGGGGGAGCCTACGGTGATGTATGTGCTTTGTCTCTGCTGACCATCCGTGCTCATTTTAGGGCATTAGCTCAAAATATAAGCATATAAAAAGCTCAAATGATCCACACTACAATAAACAATGGGGATTGAATCCCTACTGTTGAAAACTTCTTTAGAGCTGCAGAAGTTTTCGATCAAGCTAATATATATGTCTTCCCTTCATTCAAATGACAACTAAATATCACTATAAACCTTAGAAAGATTTCAATGGTAGATATCATTATCCACACTTTTTCTTCTGGTGTGGTCTACTTGAGCTATGAATATCCTTAGATTTTAGGTTCATGCCCTAAAATGAGTTGGCAGAATAGTTGAACGGCATGGATAAAGCATATACATTATGGTGGGCCACAAAGAGTCGTGTTGGAGTTAACCCGTAATCCGAATCCAAAGGGTACCATCGAGGCGGCTCGCTTTCCTAAATATAGGGAATCCAGAAACTAATCCACATAAAATGAAGGCACGTGGAGGGTTTACAAGCATAGGATGGAGAACATCCCATGATTACTGCACCTTCCAGGAAACTTCCTTGGAATAAATTCCTCAGGAAAACTTCGGTACCGAGCTGGGCTGCTGGGTTGCCGTCTTTTGTATCTTGTGGTTCACTGTTCTCTTTTACTCAATCAAAAGGGTAACGTGTAGTTGACCTGATGAAGCTTCCGATGAGGTCGAGCTTGTCGACATTCACATTATTAATTTGACGGTTCTTGTTGAGTTATGGGATGTTCGTGGAACTTAGGTAGGATACGTTCATTTGAAACCTTGTTAAATCATACAGAAAAACATTTAAAAGCGGTCAACCTAAGTTTGGGAATGGCAAGAAATTTAATACAACTTCTCATCCGAGTCAGGACACAAACAATGGATGAGCCTGATGCCTAAACTAAATTTAAGTGAGCCCTATAGACAATCAATAGATTTTAATGGGTGTGCATCCACTCTCAAATGTTGTATATGGTGTGGGCCCACATGAGTTATGGATGTTGGAATATTTGGTTGAATCAAATAGACTATTAAAATCGAGAACCAAAAAAAGAAAAAGAAAATAAAATTAAGACAGAAGACTTATTGAATTGAGTCGAGGCATGACGGAAAGCACTCGGCTTGAAATCGAATTTGTTCCCTTTGGACAGCGTCCCAAGTACAATAGGTTTCCAGAGCAATCAACCTCCAGGATACAATGACTACGACTCGGTCCCAGTGGTGCACTTACTGCACGCGGGCTCGAACCACTTGTGGTTTAACCCGAAAGTGCTTGAGTTGACTCAGTGACAAACTCAACAACCAAAACTTGTAATTCAAAAAACAAAAAGAGTTTTCAAAATAGAAGAATTTTTTTCGTATTTTTGAAACTGGAACTGAAGTCCTTATATAGACTCTGAAGTGATGCATTAAGCACCCTCTTGAAAGGGTTTGGTCCATTAGGTTTAAACCCAACAGGTGTGATCAACCGAACAATCACATCTCTCTGGTTTAAAACGAAAAGGCGTAAGTGTGAATACACTCCCGCAAATAAAGTCCCGTGAGTACCCATATATACACCCACGCGAGTGCACCCGCACCCGCGCCCAACCCAGCATGTCCCGTCTCGTCGCGCACACGCATGCGCATGCGGACATTGACACGGACTCAGACTCGGCTCGGCGTGCATGCACGTGTGATCAATGCCATAGATTAGAGCTATTTACCCCCCCCCCCCGGGACCAAATTCACATGCCCCCTAAATGAGGCTCAAGCCCCAAGGCAAAAAGCCTATCTTATATAGAAGATGTTTTTCTTTGTTAAATCCGATGTGGGACAAAACCCACAACTCAAAAGCACCATAAATTTTAAATGTGGAGGGAAATCGAAATATTTGAAATTTCATTTTTAATATAAATTTTGAAACAAAATACAACAATCCCCCACATGTTTCAAAATAAAAAGTCTTTCAGGTTAAAACGTAATAGTTGTGAAATGGTGTCGGTGTCACCATAGACGTGAACCGACATTTGAGTAAGTAAGATAGATCTACAGGAATTAGGTGACATCATAGTCTTGAACCTGAATCCTTTTAGTGTAAATCGTAAGTACATGTCACTCACACAACTCTTCCTCTGCAAGTGATTCTGCGGTTCGGTGCTTTTCGGCCATACATCATTACCTGAATTTCATGAGTGCTTTAGAGAATTCGCTTAATTGTTATAAGAAGCGGCATCCACCTCCACACCCATATAGGTGAATTTCATCAAGTGTACGCAGCAAATGTATACACCACCAAATATATGGCTATAGATTTATTAAGAGTTCTAAAAAACTCATCATTCTTCATTGCTGCTCACACTATAAACCATAGAAGGGGCTCATATATTTCAGTGCAATCGTCTACCTCATGTCTTGTTGTTTACCCATTGAAACTATCTCATTGGATCTCCACTTGTATAGGTTGGGTTGTTGACATTGACGGCTCATATATTAGGCTTAGCTTGATTCCCTTTGATGTATCATTGATTAATCTTTTAGATAGTCCTTTGGTCAAAGGATCAGCCAGATTCTTTTCTGACCTCACAAAGTCAATAGATATGACTCCATCACGCAACGTGTGTTTCACTATGTTGTGTCTGAGTCTAATATGCATCTTTTTATTATATATTTTACTCTTTATTTTTGTTATAACTGCTTGACAATCATAATAAATAGACATGGCCGATAGAGGCTTTGGCCACAATGGTACATAAAGTAAGAGATTTCTAAGTCACTCGGCTTCTGATCCAGCCTTTTCTAAGGCAATAAACTCGGATTTCATAATTGACCGAGTAATACATGTCTGCTTGGTAAACTTCCAAGAGACTGCTCTTCCACCCAAAGTGAAGACATATCCGCTAGTGGATTTTGTCTCATTTGAATTAGTGATCCAGTTAACATCATTGTATCTTTCTAATATAGCAGGATAACCATTATAATGTGAATCATATGTCATACTGTCTTTTAGGTATCTCAAAATCTTAGACAAGACATTCCAATGCTCTTTTTCAAGGTTATGTGTATATCTACTTAGACTTCTTATTGTAAAAGCTATGTCTAGTCTAGTATAGTTTGTTAGATACATGCGGCTACTAATTATTATGGAATACTCCAATTGAGACTTACTACTACCTGTATTCCTTATGATATTTACATCGTAATCATAATGTGTACTGACAGATAAACAGTAAAAATGGTTAAACTTTCTTAGTAACTTTTCAATGTAATGAAATTATGATAATACAATAACAACATCTTTCCTTGTTACTTCAATACCCAATTTTACACTAGTCTCTCCTAATACTTTCATGTCAAATTTAGATGACAAGAATTTTTTAGTCTCAATAACTAATTAAATATTAGTTCAAAAAATAAGCATATCATTAACGTAAAGGCATATAATAACACAATCATTTTTAGAAATTTTACCATATACACATCTATCTACATCATTTATATGATAACTATTTGATTTAAAAACACTATCAAATTTTTCATACCATTGTTTAGGAGCATGTGATTTAATTAGTTTACATACTTTATTTTTCTTTACTTGATATCTTATTACCTTCAGGTTGCTCCATATATATTTCTTCTTCTAAATCTCCATTCAGGAAAGCCGTCTTAACGTCCATCTGGTGTATCACCAGTTTATATATAAAATTTATTGCTATTAAGACCTTGATAGTTATAATCCTAGTTATAGGGGAATATGTATCAAAATAATCTATTCATTCATTTTGTTTAAAGCCTTTTGATACCAACCTAGCCTTAAACTTATCAATAGTTCCATCTAGTTTTAGTTTCTTTTTAAACACCTATTTACAGCCTATTGGTTTGCTTCTAGGTGGTAGGTCTACAAGTTCCTAAGTATTATTAGATATAATAGATTCCAACTCATCATTTTTTACTTCCTTCCGAAATGTTGCATATGAAGAGTTAATCGCTTTTATATATGTTGTAGGATTATCTTCTATTAAGAATGTGAAAAAATCATCTCCTAGGTTAGTTTCTCTTCTAATTCTAATATTTTTTTTCTTGGTTGTATTTCTTCTACTACTTTCTCATAACCACTTTTACTAGTAAATGCGATATCTGATCCATTAACTTCCTCTATTCCTATAGACTTAAATTTTATAGGGAATATATTCTCAAAAAACTCTACATCCCTAGCTTTTATAATTATATTAGAATTTAAAATATTATCTTTAGTCTTTAAAACTAAAAACTTGTAGGCTGAACTATTTTGTGCGTACCTTATAAATACACAGTCGGTCGTTTTAGGATATAACTTTTTTTTCTTAGTTTCAGGCAATTCTACTTTAGTAAGACACCCCCACACTTTAATATATTTATAACTATGAACATAATTCTTCCAAAGTTCGTAAGGTGTTTGTTCAAAAGATTTTTAAGGAATTCTATTCAGAATATAACAAGTAGATAGAATTGTTTCTCCCCACATATTTGAGGGTAAGCCTGAACTGTTTAACATAGCATTCATCATCTCCTTTAGAGTTCTATTCTTACGTTCTGTTATTCCATTATGTTCTGGTGTATAAGTTGTAGTTTCGTGAATTATTACACTTTTTTCACATAATTCTCTAAATTGAGAAGATTCATACTCACCTCCTATATCCGTTTTAAGTTTTTTAATATATTTAACTGATTTTCAACTTTAATTTTGTATTTAGAAAAAGCATCTAAAGCTTCATCTTTGTTCTTTAACAGAAAAACTCTATTGAACTTAGAGTAGTCATCTACAAAAGTTATGTAATATCTTGTAACGCCCCGGATTTTTGCCAACCTGGGATTAGACGTCCTTAGGCAATGGATCGATTCTAAGACCTTATCAACTTGTCAGAACTAAATCCCACAGTCTAAAAAAAATCGCTCCTTAACCATTTTCTTCACAAATTCCACCCTTCACTACCTTGTGCTTTCAATTTTTTTAAAAGCACTTCCGCCCTAGACACTATCTTAAACTAGCTAAGTAGTATAACTTGGATCACTTCAGATACAAACTACAAATGACTAAGTACCACCTCAGACAGAAATCTCATAGGACTAAATTCTTTAGAAATGAGACAAAGTGACTAAGTGCTAAACTAGATTAGCTACGAAATCCGTTTGAATTGCTTTAAATACGATCTGCAAGACCCAAAACTTGTAGAATCATTGACGCTAGGTTACTCTAAAATCTAGGATCAATCTCATTACCCGGCTGCTCTCGGGAGCATCTCAAAACTTCGTATTAGGTCTAGACCGCACATCGGAAGTCCGATTATCACGAAGCTAAGGAACTAGGACCGCCCCACTGGGCTTGACAATCATCTCAAAAATCAGCCTTATCCGATGTTCCACGGCCATTCGTTTCGAATCGGAGCGAGGTAGTGTGAAAAACACTATTCATAAGCCAAAATAAATATCTGGAATAGTGATCTGGCATCGTTCGTTGACGCGTCAGTATTAAGCAACCTGACCGTCAGAATCAGACCAAATTACACCCTCGGATTAAGAAAAATTTCAGGAACATTTATATGTACTTGGAATTTCTGATCGTGGCCCACTGACCGTCGAACTGAAAGTGGTCCGCCACGTGCGATCTGCGTATCCGAACGAGTCAAAAACGTAATCCCACGTAGATCCATCGATGGTGAGCTTAAGTCTGACGTTTGGTTCAAAGAGGGCCACCAGAACTTCCCTTTTGAGCTGGAAAAGTGACGAATATCCTATATTAGCAGTAACCCTTGAACCTGAGTCTATTTTCAGAATGTTTTTGGCTATAAAAGGGCCTTAGAGCACCCTCTCTCACAGCCATACGAATTTGAGTTTTGGGAGAGAGAAAAGAGAGAGAAAAGAGAGAGAAAAACTTGGAGATCGTTGCCGATCTTCCTCCTCCTGCTTCGGCTTGTTGCACGGCCTACACCGCCTTATTCTAGGCGTTTTCCCGGCGTTTTCCGCCTCATTTGAAGGTAAGAAAACCTAACCCTAGGTCTGATTTGAGGTGGAATCGAGGTGGGATGTATACCGACTAACCGATTCCGCTCTTTAGGCTAGAAATCTCCCGTATACGGAAGCTCTATTAACCTTGCTGATTCGTTCCGTTTCCAAAGGCAAAGGTGAGGACTTTAAGTGTATAAGTTACGGTTTTCAACGCTTTCAATGTCAGATAATGGTAGATTCATGATCTGCATGCAATTGCACATGTACAAAGTGCTTTCCGTTTCCTGTTTCGATTAACGTGGTAGAATTTGGAATTTCACATACTCTTAGTATTCGTATAAATACCGTATACGTATTTTTTTGGGATAAATGTTTGACATGTTTATTTAATGTATGATTATATAATATATGAATAAAATACTAGTTTGGCGAAAGGGATCGCCAAAATACATGTTCACTTGTAAATGTGACGTATGTTGAAATTGTGTACGTTAGAAATACCGTATACGTATTTCTTTTGGAATAATGTTTGACATACTTATTTAATATATGATTATACAATATATGAATAAAATATTAGCTTGGCGAAAAGAATCGCCGTATTACAAGTTCCCTTGTAAACACTATGTATGTTGAAATTGGGTATCTGGAAAATACCCTATACGTATAAAATTTGTGCTGATGCAATTGTCATGATTAATTCTTTGTAGTAATATATTATACATGGATAAAATACTCACTTGGCTAAAGGATAGCCCTAATACATGTTTTGCTAACATACGCCATGTATGACGTAATAGTGTATTCTAAGTTTTGTGAAAATGACTGAATGAGTATAGAATCCTCATTCGTGCTCGCCATGACTAAATGTCATGGAATCATGATTGTTGTATTGGCGATACCCTTTTGACGAAAGGATTTTCCCTAGTTCACGCCACGGCCAATATACACTATATACGCTGAGATGTGTGGCCCAAGTGTTTGCGGAAATGATTGAATGAATATGGAACTTGGATTCCTGCTTGCCATGACCATCCGTCGTGGGTGTACGCGTGTTATGATTGGGGCAACTCCTAGGGAAAGGATTTGGCCTAATGCCTATGTGATCGACATATGTCATGTATGTTGATGTATGTTTGTTTAAGTGTTTCTTGAAATGCCTGAATGAGTAGTGGTTAGTAAATTGTAATGTTTTAGGGTGTTGAGATGGGATTTTCAACTACTCTAGAGACATGTATGACTACCTCCATGAGGTTATTTGCTTAAACCGCTTACTTGTAATATATGTGTTTGTATTCCTATTGATGAAGTGCTTTACAACATGCTTTCTATCATGCTTTATAACATGCCTTATAACATGCCTACTAGCATGCTTTAATTACTTTGTTATCATGCTTTACTCCACATGCTATGGATGCGAATTGATTGTGTTTGGGGCTATGATTATAGTCCAGACAATCGGTACCAGAATTGAATTCGTGGTTGCAATTCGTTTGCCACGAGAGATGTGTTCGACGAACCCGAGTCGTACTTCGGTTGGCGATAGTGGTCGGCCACGCGAAGTGCTTATGCACTTCATGTCGTTCAACTTGTTGTGCGCTCGAGCTAGCCGAGCTCGTCAAGTAACCCGATTTGTCTAATGTATGTTCACCATGTTTGGTCGCCTCTGCTTGAACCTGGGTACCAAACTTACAGTGAAATCCCTTTTAACCATGGTACCTCGATCCGCTAAGACGCATGAGCCGGGCATGGTGGTATGGGACACCGTGGTCGAGTCATTTGTCGGCCCACGCCGGGGTCATGTACCTCCCGTAGTGACCATTGCGCAACCAACCTCGTGAGCCGATTATGGTGGTATGGGACACTATATTCGATTTGTCGATACTTACGGTGAGAGCCGAGTACGGTGAGACCGTGCTCGTGCCGACGGGCGACGAGTCCTCCGTAGTATCTTCGAGTATACTCAAGGTCTGTGATTGGCGACGAGTCTTTCACAAAGAATCGGAGTATGAGTTGAGCCGAGTACGGTGAGACCCGTATTCGAGCCGACGGCTAGTGATTGAGCAGCACGTGAGATATGTACTTGAGCCGACGGCCGACAATTGAGCCGCATACGGTGAGATCGTATCCGAGCCGACGGGTGACGAGCCCTTTGCGATGCCTTCACTACGCTTCTCAAACCATAATATCGTATGAGATTAACTAGGACCGACGACCCTAGAATGGATCATGTTTGGGAATGATACAAGGGAGGTACCTTAGTTTCCCAATACCTTTGGTTGAAATGGACTAATAATAACTCGGTAATCATGATCATCATGCACCGCATGTGCTTTGTAGATGTGGCGCACTAAGGGAGTAGCATTCGCGAACGTAAGATGATGTCGCTTGAGGGTGGTTTGGCAAGGGCATACAAACATCATGTCATATCATTTTGCACTTAACAAGAGTAATTAGAAATGTTTGATTTGTACTGCATTATCATTACTGCTTGATTGATTTGATAACATGTTAACCTATGCTTTACTGTTCCACTGAGTTGATCACTCACTCCCACGTTACGGGACGGTGTTTGCAACACCAACCAGATTTATTGAGTTTCGGTGTGGTGGCGATGCTTCTGAAGAGAGCCGGACTATTTCTATGATGATAGGAGGAATTCTCCTATCTGTATCTCTCTGGCGGGTCTCTCGAAGACCAGTCTTGTATTGATGGGGGCTATGGTATTTGGGATAGGAGACATTACACTTCCTCACATTAGGTATATTTTAGAACTGTACTTGTAATTATTTAACCTGGTAACATTATCACACTCTGGAGACTCATTATAGTTCATATATTTTATCTACCAATCACAGTCTTCCGCTTGCTAATTTACTGTCTCTGGAGTATGATATTCTGTTTTGGCTTAATCTCACTCATGTTCAATGCACAAGTATAGTCAACATTCAAACATCATTCATTTTGTTGCATAAGTGATGTTCTGGAACTCGGGAGTTGAGTTTACGCTCGACCCCCGATTTTCAGGGCGTTACAAGATGGTATCAGAGCATGATTTGGATTAAACCGGACCTGGGTTATGGTCACACTACGCACTCTAACGCACTCTGACTTAGGAGGGAGCGACGGAATGTAGAAACAGTCTTAGACATCCCTGTTCCGTCTAGCGGCTAGTTCACTGAAAACGAACGCCGAAATCGAGTCTGTATTCAACCATGGTCGCACGAGTCGACCCTAAAATGTTCCTAGGCCGTCTATAGATAATCCTAGATTACAACCCACCTCATCCCAACAGTTGAAAATCGGTAGAATAAGGGATGAACGTGATGAGGATAACTATTCCAAATCCTCGGAGCTTCTCTGGACTCCTCCCAGAGACTTCTCGAATCTACAAGAGGAGAAAGCAGAAAATAGAAATAAATTCTAATAAATTCAAAACTGATTAGTGAATGACTAAAAACGAGTTCACCACCCTTTAAATAAGGATACCAGGTAATGGGAAAGAAATCAGGAACAAACTACAACTAAAACTTCTAAAATTCGCGACTTACTATGGGTCGTGATATCTACTAGTGGGTAAAGTTTTCGGTCAAAAAATAGTAAGTGTCCTAAACGACTTCACCAAACCGTTCTCCTAATTATTCTAAACTCTTTTCTCATTGGGCACAACTCCTAAAGCCCAACGGATGAAGAGAAATCAAACTAAAACTACTATTTTTGGCAAAACGAAATTGAAGCGGGGAAATAACCATCAATCAGGGGGTTTTCTCGCAATTCCGGGCTGCGCAACCCGACATAGCTGGGTTGGTTGGCTTCATTAGCTCGTTCTACCCCAAATTCATATATTTTACGTCAGACAACTCATTCCGGATTGCAAGTTACGTCCGGTTCCCCCGAAACTACCTAAAATGAAGCGAATCGGGATCGAGGGGCCAAACGGAGCACTCCCGGAGGGATCCAAGGTGGGACCCAGCATTTTTGGGGCCCAGGGGACTGGAGGAGCACGTCCCCACCGCGGCGGCGCGGTTCCGGCCAAGTCCGACCGCGGCGTCACCGCGCCACCGGCGGCGGACCGCGGTCCGGTCGGCTTTCCGGTGGATTTTCAAACATGGGGTTGGTCGGCCCAGCCCCCTCTACCCCATGGCACGTGCCATTTTGGCATTTGGTTAGGATTTTAGGGGTTAGAGCTCCCCTCTCTCTCATATCACCCCTTCCAAACGCCCAAACCCACCATTTCTGATTTTTCTCTCATCCCATTCCCCTAAACCTTGCAATCCCTCATTTTCTTCCATAAATCACCCATTCCAACTGTCCACAACAGCCCTAATCTCCTCCTTTTCCCTTTTCTCTAACGTTGGAGCTCTCACATCCCCCATTTGGAGCTCAAATTCGTGCAACCTTCAAACCTATCTCATTTCTCCCTTTTACCTTCTTCATTCCCTACCTTTTTGGCCTTCACAATCCCTATTGAAGCTCAAGTCCATGGAGAACCAAAAACTCCAGCCCCCCCCATTTCCCTTATCCTCATTTTCCATGGCTCTATCCGAGCTCATCCATATGTTGTCTTGTGGTTTGCGTGGGCTACTATCTTAGGGTTGTTATGATTTCCTGATGATAGGTGTAGTAGTTGGTAGGATGTTTTAGATGTTTGAGGACGTTTAGGGTCCGTTCGGCCAAATTCCATTAGGTAAGTTTACGGTGGATAGAATTATAAAAGTAATAATAAATGTGTATGTAGGATATAGCCCCTAGATTGGGTCTATCCTATGTCTTTCGACACCATGTTTAGAATGTACGCAATTAAGAGTAAATTCCGAGATTTTCCTTTCCCATAACACTTAGAAGTTCATTACCCTGGGATTTGGAACTCCCATCTCGTGTTTTTCCAACATCAGGCTCATTTTCCAAGGCCTATAAAAATTTAATCCCCTCCCACCCTCCTACCAACCATGTCACACCCAATCCCAAGGTAGGATTAGTAATGCGGTCCCATTTAATACAACTTAAGGCCACTGGCCAAATTGTGTTGAAGTGATAAAGTCCCTTGATATACATTAACCCACCGCACTCTGATAGCTTAAGCTTTTGGAGTGAATGGTTGTTTGACAACTAGGCCTTACAGTTTTGGACCTAGAGCGAGACCCCGTTCTGTTGTTGAATCCCCTTGGCACTCACCGACTCCTCTAATAACTCTTAGGAAGGTTGTATGACATAGAAACTATTCACGCTCATAGAAACCTAATTATCCCTTGGATTCGATGTTAGGTCCAATCAATACATCCCTTAGAATTTCCTTCTCAAGGACTTAGTACAATCGGGAACACGGGGTAGAGAAACTACATACAAGCGAGGTATTCGCGGTTTGAATCGCATTCTCAATCCTGGTAGTGACCAATGAACCCTATGCTCTGATCAAGCAGAAGGCCGGGATCGACTAGGATTAAGAAATGATATGGCGAGTTTCTGTCCTAGCTAGGCAGAAGGTCCATGTATCCGACTCAGACCCACTACGCAACTTTCTTCCGTGTTGGCCGAATCACTTGCAACCAAAAAGTTTATAACTTCGTCTTTGAGAAGTGTAAGAATATATAGCCAATAGAGATTTCTTTCCTTTTAGGCCTAAGGTATTGCCCAAATGGGCAACCGACAGTTAGGAATTGGGTTCCAAATCGCATGCCATGTCGGCATACATATTGTGCATATGAACGTAGAAAGATAGCCTGCCTATTAAGCTAGACATGATTAAATAGGATAAGTCTGGACCGCGATAAAAATTCCTTGGTAGAATTAGGCATCTTGCCTCAAACTCACACCCATCCGTGATAGCCCTTTCTATAATCCTAGGTACCAAACTGAGGGTGGGAGACCGCATCTCATTTCATGTCAAGGATAGGTTATAAATTACACCTTGTTCGATGTACGGATCAGGGCATAGCTCTTGAGCCTTGAGGGTAAAACTAAAATTTTAAGGGGGGTAGAACATTATGAGTCCAATCTAGTTAGGTCACCTGATACGCCTCTTTGATCTGGGTGGCGCAGCAGATGCACGGTGGACCCTACTCCACTGGCCCAGGATCGAAACGGTGCTCGTTAACATACGCACATTATCGAAGCCATAACAAATTCTACTATGAGAAATGGATAAAGAAATAAGTTTTAAGGGGGGTAGACGAAAATGAACCAGCTAGTACATACCCTACCACGCGTAGAAACTTGGAACCAATAAGTCTTAGGCAAATAAAATAATAGAAATCTTCCCTTATTACCCTTAGCCAATTTCGGGGACGAAATTTTGTTTTAAGGGGGGTAGATTGTAACGCCCCGGATTTTTGCCAACCTGGGATTAGACGTCCTTAGGCAATGGATCGATTCTAAGACCTTATCAACTTGTCAGAACTAAATCCCACAGTCTAAAAAAAATCGCTCCTTAACCATTTTCTTCACAAATTCCACCCTTCACTACCTTGTGCTTTCAATTTTTTTAAAAGCACTTCCACCCTAGACACTATCTTAAACTAGCTAAGTAGTATAACTTGGATCACTTCAGATACAAACTACAAATGACTAAGTACCACCTCAGACAGAAATCTCATAGGACTAAATTCTTTAGAAATGAGACAAAGTGACTAAGTGCTAAACTAGATTAGCTACGAAATCCGTTTGAATTGCTTTAAATACGATCTGCAAGACCCAAAACTTGTAGAATCATTGACGCTAGGTTACTCTAAAATCTAGGATCAATCTCATTACCCGGCTGCTCTCGGGAGCATCTCAAAACTTCGTATTAGGTCTAGACCGCACATCGGAAGTCCGATTATCACGAAGCTAAGGAACTAGGACCGCCCCACTGGGCTTGACAATCATCTCAAAAATCAGCCTTATCCGATGTTCCACGGCCATTCGTTTCGAATCGGAGCGAGGTAGTGTGAAAAACACTATTCATAAGCCAAAATAAATATCTGGAATAGTGATCTAGCATCGTTCGTTGACGCGTCAGTATTAAGCAACCTGACCGTCAGAATCAGACCAAATTACACCCTCGGATTAAGAAAAATTTCAGGAACATTTATATGTACTTGGAATTTCTGATCGTGGCCCATGACGATCGAACTGAAAGTGGTCCGCCACGTGCGATCTGCGTATCCGAACGAGTCAAAAACGTAATCCCACGTAGATCCATCGATGGTGAGCTTAAGTCTGACGTTTGGTTCAAAGAGGGCCACCAGAACTTCCCTTTTGAGCTGGAAAAGTGACGAATATCCTATATTAGCAGTAACCCTTGAACCTGAGTCTATTTTCGGAATGTTTTTGGCTATAAAAGGGCCTTAGAGCACCCTCTCTCACAGCCATACGAATTTGAGTTTTGGGAGAGAGAAAAGAGAGAGAAAAGAGAGAGAAAAACTTGGAGATCGTTCCGATCTTCCTCCTCCTGCTTCGGCTTGTTGCACGGCCTACACCGCCTTATTCTAGGCGTTTTTCCGGCGTTTTCCGCCTCATTTGAAGGTAAGAAAACCTAACCCTAGGTCTGATTTGAGGTGGAATCGAGGTGGGATGTATACCGACTAACCGATTCCGCTCTTTAGGCTAGAAATCTCCCGTATACGGAAGCTCTATTAACCTTGCTGATTCGTTCCGTTTCCAAAGGCAAAGGTGAGGACTTTAAGTGTATAAGTTACGGTTTTCAACGCTTTCAATGTCAGATAATGGTAGATTCATGATCTGCATGCAATTGCACATGTACAAAGTGCTTTCCGTTTCTGTTTCGATTAACGTGGTAGAATTTGGAATTTCACATACTCTTAGTATTCGTATAAATACCGTATACGTATTTTTTGGGATAAATGTTTGACATGTTTATTTAATGTATGATTATATAATATATGAATAAAATACTAGTTTGGCGAAAGGATCGCCAAAATACATGTTCACTTGTAAATGTGACGTATGTTGAAATTGTGTACGTTAGAAATACCGTATACGTATTTCTTTTGGAATAATGTTTGACATACTTATTTAATATATGATTATACAATATATGAATAAAATATTAGCTTGGCGAAAAGAATCGCCGTATTACAAGTTCCCTTGTAAACACTATGTATGTTGAAATTGGGTATCCTGGAAAATACCCTATACGTATAAAATTTTGATGCAATTGTCATGATTAATTGTCTTGTAGTAATATATTATACATGGATAAAATACTCACTTGGCTAAAGGATAGCCCTAATACATGTTTTGCTAACATACGCCATGTATGACGTAATAGTGTATTCTAAGTTTTGTGAAAATGACTGAATGAGTATAGAATCCTCATTCGTGCTCGCCATGACTAAATGTCATGGAATCATGATTGTTGTATTGGCGATACCCTTTTGACGAAAGGATTTTCCCTAGTTCACGCCACGGCCAATATACACTATATACTGCCGAGATGTGTGGCCCAAGTGTTTGCGGAAATGATTGAATGAATATGGAACTTGGATTCCTGCTTGCCATGACCATCCGTCGTGGGTGTACGCGTGTTATGATTGGGGCAACTCCCTAGGGAAAGGATTTGGCCTAATGCCTATGTGATCGACATATGTCATGTATGTTGATGTATGTTTGTTTAAGTGTTTCTTGAAATGCCTGAATGAGTAGTGGTTAGTAAATTGTAATGTTTTAGGGTGTTGAGATGGGATTTTTAACTACTCTAGAGACATGTATGACTACCTCCATGAGGTTATTTGCTTAAACCGCTTACTTGTAATATATGTGTTTGTATTCCTATTGATGAAGTGCTTTACAACATGCTTTCTATCATGCTTTATAACATGCCTTATAACATGCCTACTAGCATGCTTTAATTACTTTGTTATCATGCTTTACTCCACATGCTATGGATGCGAATTGATTGTGTTTGGGGCTATGATTATAGTCCAGACAATCGGTACCAGAATTGAATTCGTGGTTGCAATTCGTTTGCCACGAGAGATGTGTTCGACGAACCCGAGTCGTACTTCGGTTGGCGATAGTGGTCGGCCACGCGAAGTGCTTATGCACTTCATGTCGTTCAACTTGTTGTGCGCTCGAGCTAGCCGAGCTCGTCAAGTAACCCGATTTGTCTAATGTATGTTCACCATGTTTGGTCGCCTCGCTTGAACCTAGGGTACCAAACTTACCAGTGAAATCCCTTTTAACCATGGTACCTCGATCCGCTAAGACGCATGAGCCGGGCATGGTGGTATGGGACACCGTGGTCGAGCTGTCGGCCTACGCTGGGGTCATGTACCTCCCCGTAGTGACCATTGCGCAACCAACCTCGTGAGCCGATTATGGTGGTATGGGACACTATATTCGAGCTGTCGATACTTACGGCGAGAGCCGAGTACGGTGAGACCTGTGCTCGTGCTGACGGGCGACGAGTCCTCCGTAGTATCTTCGAGTATACTCCAAGGTCTGTGATTGGCGACGAGTCTTTCACAGCAACTGGAGTATGAGTTGAGCCGAGTACGGTGAGACCTGTATTCGAGCTGACGGCTAGTGATTGAGCCAGGTACGGTGAGATATGTACTTGAGCTGACGGCCAGCAATTGAGCCGCATACGGTGAGATCTGTATCCGAGCTGACGGGTGACGAGCCCTTTGCGATGCCTTCACTACGCTTCTCAAACCATAATATCGTATGAGATTAACTAGGACTGACGACCCTAGAATGGATCATGTTTGGGAATGATACAAGGGAGGTACCTTAGTTTCCCAATACTGCTGGTTGAAATGGACTAATAATAACTCGGTAATCATGATCATCATGCACCGCATGTGCTTTGTAGATGTGGCGCACTAAGGGAGTAGCATTCGCGAACGTAAGATGATGTCGCTTGAGGGTGGTTTGGCAAGGGCATACAGCATCATGTCATATCATTTTTGCACTTAACAAGAGTAATTAGAAATGTTTGATTTGTACTGCATTATCATTACTGCTTGATTGATTTGATAACATGTTAACCTATGCTTTACTGTTCCACTGAGTTGATCACTCACTCCCACGTTACGGGACGGTGTTTGCAACACCAACCAGATTTATTGAGTTTCAGGTGGTGGCGATGCTTGTGAAGCAGAGCCGGACTACTTCTATGATGATAGGAGGAATTCTCCTATCTGTATCTCTCTGGCGGGTCTCTGAAGACCTGGTACTGTATTGACGGGGCTATGGTATTTGGGATAGGAGACATTACACTTCCTCACATTAGGTATATTTTAGAACTGTACTTGTAATTATTTAACCTGGTAACATTATCACACTCTGGAGACTCATTATAGTTCATATATTTTATCTACCAATCACAGTCTTCCGCTTGCTAATTTACTGTCTCTGGAGTATGATATTCTGTTTTGGCTTAATCTCACTCATGTTCAATGCACAAGTATAGTCAACATTCAAACATCATTCATTTTGTTGCATAAGTGATGTTCTGGAACTCGGGAGTTGAGTTTACGCTCGACCCCCGATTTTCAGGGCGTTACATATCTACTTGAACAATCCTATTTTCTATTAGAGTTGATATATAGTGACTTAGATGATTTTATAAAAGAATATAACAAGTAGATAGAATTGTTTCTCCCCATATATTTGAGGGTAAGCCTGAACTATTTAACATAGCATTCATTATCTTCTTTAGAGTTATATTCTTACGTTTTATTATTTCATTATGTTCTTGTGTATAAGTTGTAGTTTCGTGAACTATTCCACTTTTTTCACATAATTCTCTAAATTGAGAAGATTCATACTCACTTCCTCTATCGATTCTAAGTTTTTTAATACATTTAACTGATTTTCAACTTTAATTTTGTATTTAGAAAAAACATCTAAAGCTTCATCTTTGTTCCTTAATAGATAAACTCTAGTGAACCTAGAGTAGTCATCTACAAAAGTTATGTAATATCTTTTTCCACCTCTAGACATATGATTTATAAAATCATCTAAGTCACTATATATCAACTCTAATAGAAAAGAGGATCGTGCAATTCATTTAAAGGGTTTCTAATGAATTTTGATTCTACACATGTTTTACATTTATCAAATTCTTCATTAGATATATTAAGTAATAAACCTAATCTTTTTATTTTCTTCAAAGATACTACATTCACATAACATAATCTACTATGTCATAGATAAAAGGTCAACGATATAAACAGAATTATATGTCTTATTCTTAATATTATTATCATTGGATACATTTATAATGAATAGACTATCATTATAGTATCCATTACCAACAAAAGTTCTATTGTGAATCATTACAAGTTTATCTGAATCAAATACTAAGTTGACACCAGCCTTATTGAGGAGCGAACTAGAGACCAAATTTTTTCTAATGCCAGGCATATATAGGACATCATTCAATAGCAAAGTCTTTTCAAAAGTGAGATTCAGAAATACTTTCTCTTTCCCTATAACTGGAGATATTCTAGCATTACCCATAAACACTTGTTCATTATCTCCTAATATTTGGTAGGAGGTAAACATGCTACGATTCTTGCACACGTGCTTAGTTGCACCAGTGTCTAGCACCCACTCCAAGTTATTTATAAGAAAGACTTCTGATACCACAACTACTACTATGTCAGACTCATTGCATGTTTCTGTAAGATTAGCTTGCGGCTTAACTTTGTTTTTCTTAAGCATTGTTAATTATGAAATCCGTTTAAAGCATTGTTAGACCTAGAGCGGCCATAATGGCTCTATGCCTGCAATCCTTGATCTATATTAGGATTTACCACCCAGACGACAACTCCCCAATCAATGTGAGGCTAACACTGGCCCGATCAACTAGCCCAATTAATTGCTTAGGACCCAGATAACACAACCCAAATGCACAGGGTTAGGCCGCCCATTGACAGGTGAAGGGTGCCCACAAATGATGTAAGGGTCATCACCCAAACACAATTATGGAGCGGTCGCAGCGTCATTATAGTCTGATGTACTAGGCTCATAGCTTTATTGCTTGCTCATTGGCCATTACGGGGAGGCATGTTACCCTAGCATGGGCCAACTGCATGGACATAGTATCCCATACCACCATGCCTGGCTCTTGAGACTCGGGGATCGTATCACTAATGGTTGTTAGTAGACCTTTCAAGGTTATGAGGTTCTCTAGATTCAGGCAAACGTGATCATAAATGGTGGACACACATGGTTGGATGGCTAGTAGGCTAGTTCGGTTGACTCGGACAAAACTTGGTGAAACCAACATTAGGTGCAATCATCCCGTGTAGTCCGACTACTGTCGGTTGTCTGCGTTCACCCTAGGTCAATCAGACTAGTCTGGGGCGGCTGACCTAGTCAGGGTCACTCTCGTGGATATGCGGTTTGCCAGCTAACCCAACTATCCGAGTAGTCTCAGTCAATCAATAATACTAATAAATCAACTACGCAGCTACAAGAAAGGATACAAGCAATAAATCAGGAAATTCTATTCTATTGGGTATTTTATCGAACATGTAGGTCACGTCACAACTAAAATAATAATTCATGTGAGGTAAGGCAAATTGAGTGCATAGGCAGGAGAGTAATAGGAAGCATGAGCAATAAATTAGCGAATTCAACCTATTCTAACAACCAATCGAACATATAGGCTTCATTACACATGGATAGCAATTCATGAAAAGTAAACGGGCCGTATGAGTACACACAGGTTAGCATGCATTCATCCATTCATAAAAGAAATCATTAATCATGACATGGGGTTCGATAAGTGGTAACCTAGGGGTAATGGTCCGCACTTTGGGTCAGTATGTCAGATTCGGGCTTACTCTTAGTATTAGGGTCCCACGTATTGGCTCGCTGACATCCTGTACCAAGAAGGTTGGCTTGTAAGAGCTCATGCATTTGGCCCTCAAGGCCAATTTTCAAGGAGGTGTTTTCTTATTACCTCTAATTGTAGCTGGGGAGGTTTCAGTAACGCTGTGTAATGTGCCAATATCGTTGGTTAGGGGCAGTAGGGAGGATCCTCCCAACCAACTTCTCTCTCACACCTTCTCCCTTCTCTTCTCTTCTCTTCTCCCTCTCCCCTTTCTTGCAATGAAAATTCGTATGGAATTGAGGGGGTGGTAAATAAGGCTATTTATAATACCAAAAATGTGCACAATAGCCTTGGTTCTCCTTTTCCTATTAAACTTACCCTGGGGGAGGTTGATTTCAATTTACACGGTCCTTTCGAGAGCCCACTAGCTCATCCATGTCAGGTGAAAGGTGCTCCACTATAGGATCTATAGTTTGTCAGAATCAGGCAGCAATTGGTCCCTTTGATTAACCATGGGGACCCCACTTGTGATAGAAGATCATCGATGATTGATCAGGGTCGTGGCTATACGGATATGAGATGGAAAATATCTTTAACTCATATCTCGAGTTTGGTTACAATCTAACGGTTGGAAAGCCACAACTTCGTGAAAGAATGTGGTCTATTTCACTTAAGTTTCAGATTTTAGCCTAGGACATTTGCGTATTCCAAGCACTTAGCCTCTAGCCCAAGTTGAGCAGTTCTGGGCATTTTCTTGGTTCGCCACACGCGATGGACATTAAGCCCACTAAGACGAATGTCTTTCTATAGCATCAGGTTTAGCAGCCCACTAATGAGCGATTTAGAGCTTGTTTGAATAATCGGGGCATTTCTAAAATAAATTGGGTAAGGAGATTTCTTGTGCACAACGATTAGGGTCTGGATTAGCTAAGTCCATAGTGTGGCCTATTCACAATTAGCGAAAATAGTGATTCAGTCATAATCACTCTAAACCGTTGGTTCTTAAGATAAAAGGATAACTAGGTCACTTTAGTTCGTTAATTAAAATTTGATCCCTAATTGTCTCGGCTTTGGGTAGATCTTTATTTAGTTGCAGTTGTCTTGATTACTCAGTGATAGGTCGGCTAAATTTGGGCCCTATGTAAACAATTCATGGGTTAAACTTAATGTTTAAGTGATCGGTCAAATTCATTGGCTTTTTACGGTTGATTAATCAAATTCGTGCGATTCTTTACCTGTACCACTCGTGTACAGGCTCACTTCGAGCATCAAAGGTTAGTAAGTGACAACGTAGGCTAGTTATATCAAAAAAAAAAATTTAAGGATTTTTTTAAAAATATAAAATAGCAAAAATCCAAGATGTTATAATCTGCAATGATGGTACGATGCACTCAAGGAGGTGTACATTTTAAAGGTGCCTCTATGGCTCCTAACCTATAGGGCATAGACGCATGGCATTACCTAGGAAGTCGAGTCGTCGAATGAATGGAAGGTCTTCACGTGGCTGCATGTACGTGCCGAGGAGCCTCTTCGGCTGACGCATTAGGTATGAATAATCAATGCAAGCAGCTAACCTCCTTATAAAAAGGGGAAAACCCTAGAGTTCCTAATCATTTACCTTTGTTGCTACCTCCGACTCCTAGATTTGGTGATTTCCGATAAGTTAAAAATGTTTCCTCCGGCAATCTCGATCCCCCTTCATCTCTCCCTCTTCTTTCATTTTTGGTTAGATTCCGGCCAAAAATGTCTGACTTGTTGGATGATTGGGATGAGCCCTCGACTTTCCAAGGCGACTCTGAGCCGGAAAGTTGGGACTCCCGACTGGGACCCTCTAATGATCCACCATCTCCGATCCCATTGTTGGGTAATGAGAAAATCATATTGGCCCCGACCGTGAGGGTATTGGCTCAGCCCTTGGCAGAACGACCCGCAGAGGTTGAAGTGGGATCTGCCCCAACTGAGGGAGAGGCAACTTGGTCCCTTTCGAATAGGTCTGAGGAGATCTGTCTGTTTAGCTTGAAGTTGAAGGAATCTGACCTTATGCAGATCAGGTCGGAGTATCATATCCTTGACTCGGTGGTAATCTGAACTCCTGCACTTGGCGAGGACCCTAGTAACCCGGGCGAGAGCGAGGTAGCCGTGTATTTGGTTACCTTGCAATGCGGCCTGATGCTTCCCCTCCCCTGAATATTTAGGGAAGTCGTCTCTTGCTTGAGACTGACCCCTTGCCAAATGATCCCGAATGCTTGAAGGGCCCTGCTGGGGGCCTATACCCTGTGGTTCTAGCTCAGGTAGCACGAGTTGACTGCCGAAGAGTTTCTACATTTGTATCAAGATAAGTCCAGCCCATATCACCCGGGTTGGTATTATTTATCAGCCTGGCTGGGCAAGGGAAAGGCCCTCATCATAGACTCACGACTGTTGGGCTGCAGCCTCGGGTTTTGATCCGCTTTGCCACCCCAGGTTAGGTATATCCAAACTGTTGACTTCGTCGCTTGCATTTATGTCATTCTGTTTCTGATTGTAGTAGTGTTTTTGCAGTTCTACCCAAGAGTCGTACTGAGTTGACCGATTCAAAATGCAATCGGATCACCTACACATGACTATTGGACACTTCTAAGAGGTCTTGGAAAGTTTTGATCACTTCCAAGCTTCCCCATCAGTTTGGTCTTGCTCTTACCATCTCGGAAGGTAAATGTACTGACCTTTGAACTTTGACTTTTTCCTTTTTCATTTCTGACTAGCATTTGTTGTTTGTACAGTAATGGTTGATTAGCCTCTCCCTGCTAAATGAGGTCATGCTCCTTCTGATGTCGAGCTGGCTCAGAGGAAGGCACCTTCAAAGAGGAAAGCGGTCATTCCTCCCACTAAGCTGCAGTGGGTGAGTTCTTTTGCGACGACAGGAGGAAGGTCGGCATCGAGCTCAGGTTAATCGATGACGGAGGGGAGCTCAAATGCTTGGGTTGCCCTTACTCCAACAAATCCACCTGAGGCCCTAGAGATGGTCGAGGTGGGAGGTTCCCCAGCTCGGGAGGTCGCCCCTGCCACCGAACCTTAGTCCTCCAAGGCCCATGTTGAGCCAACCGATGCGGCTCAACTCCCCGCGACCCAAATCCAGGCAAGCAGCTCTTCTGGTCAGAAGGTGGGCAATGCCCATGGGAGTCCTCCTCCTGAGTCAACTTACACGATGAATATCCTCCCTTGGATGGGTCGGCACGTTCCTGACGCCGAGGTTGTCGTGATAATGGATACTCACCCAGTCACCTTCATGGATCAGGTGGTCACAAATCTCTATAAGGTAGAACTCTTCCTCTATCTTGTAGTTTCTTTCATGCCCTGGTGTTTATCTGATGCGCATTTTTTTTTTCAGCTCGCCCCTATCCTCTTGGCTGCTCGCCGTGAGATGATACATGTCGAGAAGGAGTGCATGAAGGCAGAGGCGTAGCTCGAGAGTAAGACGACTGAGGATGATCAGCTTCGATCAGCTTTGGAGAAACAAGGGAGGAGCTATCAGCTTTGAAGATTTAGGTGGAGGAGTTAATGGTTCTAAGGGCTCAAGTGGAGGAGGCCTAAAAAGGGGAGGCCCAGGCGACTGCCAATCCGAAGGTGGGGCGATCGCACCTTAACGGAGCGAAGGCCATGGATGTCAAGATGAAGGCTGAGTTGGCCAAAGTTAAGGCCAGTTCAGAGGCGAAGGTGGCAGAAGTTGAGGCGTCCGTCCAGGCGGCTCAAGCTGCAACGGTGGAGGAGTTCAAGGCCTCCAAAGAGCGAGCAGAGGAGAAAGACTTGATCTACAACTTCAGGTATGACAAATGCCTGGAGAACATCAAGGAGCGGTACCTTGAGCTCGATTTGAGCGGTCTTGAAGACACTCTTGTTAAGGACTCAACTCCACAAGGAGTCCAAGATCTGATCCCAATAGAAGTCGAGGCCTTGATTTAGACAGAAGTCGAGCAACCTCCTTGAAAGCATTGACCTCGCTGCCCCGCATACCTGTAGTTTTGCTAATGTAGCTTCTTCTTCTTCTTTTTTTTTTTTTTTTTTTAATCAATGAAAGTATGTTTTTTATAATAATTGATATTATGCAAGAGATTTTTAAGGAGTAATTGATGCATATTTTTAAGTAGAGCAGGTCGATTAGCCGCGCGTTGGTTACCGTAGTAGGCTGAGCATATTAATCTAGTAAGAGTATTAGGGATGAGCTCGTGAGCTCTTCCTTATGTTAAAGGGGTCCTGCCCTCATAGAACAGGTAGGTTAGCTGCATCGACCTCTTCATAAAGAGTTGGACAGTTTAATAAAGAGGACTATTCTCCCTTACATTGAGGGAGATCCTCATAGTAGATCATGTAGTCCAAGTAGCAAAAACAAATAGTAGTCCAACCTCTTCTCTAAGGATCGGGCAACTAGTGAGAGGAGTGTTTTCCCTTACACTAAGGGAAATCCTCAGTAGGCCATGTAGTCCAAATAGCTTAGGCAAATAGTGGAATTCAAAATTTCCCAATCTTGAGGGATTTTATTGTAGATTCCTTATAGTAGATAAATAGGCCGATCTGACCCAACAGGTCGGTTGTTCTTGGTTCGAGACCTGGTTGACCTTTATGGATAGTAGATCTTCAGATGCTCGGCGGATGCAGTAGAGGTCGTCCCTCCATATCTTCAAGTCGATAGGTCCCAAGTCAGGTCGTACCTATTATCTCATACGGCCTCTCCCAGTTCGGCCATAGGATCCCTGAACTGGGTTCCTTGGTATTTTGAAAGGTTTTGCGGAGGACCAGGTCTCCCACTCAAAACCTTCGCACCCTTACCCAAGAATTGTATAATCGAACGACCTGCTGCTGCCGGACCGCAACTCTCAGTTGCGCTTGCTCCCTCATTTCCTCAAGCAAGTCAAGACTTAGAGTTATTTGTTCGATATTCTAAGCTTCATCATGGGACTGAACACGTTTCATGGGAAGTCTCACTTCGACTGGAACGATGGCCTCTGTCCCGAAGGCTAGGAAAAAGGGTGTTTCTCTTATGGATGTCCAAAGAATAGTTCGGTATGCTTATAGTACATAAGAAACTCAGCCCATCTCCTTTGGCTTTCTCGAGCCTGCTTTTGAGGTGATTTTTTATGATTTTTCTAACCGATTTTACCTGGCCATTAGCTTGAGGGTGCCGAGGAGAAGAGTAAGCATTATGGACCCCGAGCTTCTCACTCATGTTTTAGAATCGATCATTGTTGAACTGTCTGCTGTTGTCCGAGACGATTGTGTGTGAGATTCCATATCGATAGATGAAATTTTTCTAGATGAAATCAACGATCTTTTGCTCTGTAATCTTAGCCAATGGCTTGGCCTCGACCCATTTGGTAAAGTACTCGATCGCGATGACGACGTACTTGGTTTGACCTTTACCCGTTGGTAGTGGGCCGATGATGTTTATCCCTTATTGGGTGAATGGCTGTAACACCCTAGTTCTCAAATCCTGAGGATAGTCGCTCCTCATTGAGAACCTGAGTATTACGTTCTAGAATGGACCATCATACGTCTAATTAATAGTAAATTTCCAAACATGAAGTAGAGCAATTACTACATAAGCCAGGGATACCAAGAGTAACAAAAAAAAAAAGAAGTTTAATACTTATGAATGGGAGCAAAATGAAATCCCATAACAGGGAAAATATTTTTACAACTCAAATAAAAGATATAGTTTGAAATATGAAAGCAAGTAAATCCTAAAATATCAGTTGAGCTCCAACGGCTCAGTCACATTGGCAAAAAGGTCCTCATCGTCAATCTCCTACTCAACCGTCCCTGGAATCCTATCATAGGGGTCTCCACCTGTTCATCATACCTGTGTCTATTTGGTGCAACTGCACGATTGGGTGAGTGAAAACTCAGTAGAAATTTCTTGCAAGGATTCATGCATTTCAATTTATTCCAGAGTAGTTTCAACTAACATGGTATATCATAATGGAAATAATATGAACTCCAATGTAAATGTATGGATGTATGAATGTATGTACAAGTCACAGATTTGGGGATGCACGTCCAACTATCAAAATAAAGGGTCACCCAAGGCGAACTAGTCACCCAAAAAAATACTCATAGGTACGCCCAAGGAGAACTAGCCGCCCAGAAAAGACCATGCAGACCACCCGCGGTAGATTATCTACCTGGAAAAACCCATGTAAGTGAGTGCACCCAAGGATATCTCCTGAAAAAATACCCGGGGTACACCCGAGGAGTGTTTAATCTCAGAAAAGCCTCATGAAGAGAAAGAGCACCCAAAGTGACACAAATGCACATGCCCTGAGAGTTTAACTGAAGTAACAGGACTTACAGTAAAATTAAACAGGGTGTGGCTTACGTTGATCACTCGGAAAAGCTCACATGTCATGCATGAATGTCATGCACCATGATACTCATGTAACTCCACAATGTTAACAAGGTTATTTATCAAAGATCCCAATATACTAACTATCCAAACGCAATCACAACTATCCACATTTCTCATGGAAAATAGTATCCCATACATAACCTAGATTTATAAGATGAGATCTAATAATCCTTGTTATTTCTTGTGGGATCATACTCAACATCATGCAATTACCAAGCTATCAAAGATAGTATAAAGCCAAGTTTTAACTCCAGAATTATCAAATATGAGGTATGAGTAATGGAATTAATGTATTAATACATGCTCATCATATTCATATGGAAAACTAGAGAATTATCTTGCTCAGTGGTATTCAAATTAGAACGAACTTAACTAGGTGAGGAGGAATGGAGGAAACTTAACATTAAAGTGGGAAACTAGAGTTCTTAACAAATAGAAAAGTGCTTGAGTGACTTCAAATGGGTTAAAATGAGCGTGATACAATTTTCATGAAATGGATTAGAGTCACACATTCTAAGGTATCCCCACATGCATATCCATATCAATTCTTAGTAAAAAGAAGCACAAGTATTATTTACACAATTATAGTATCTCTATACAAATAAGTTTAAACAACCTTAGAGTTTAATGAAATGAATAAAGCCATGTGGGATATCCCTCACCTTATGAATTTGAACTTGTATGGATTCAAGCCTTGCTTGACTGCGGAACTATATGTGGAATATATGGGGAAACGTCCAACTGAGTCAACTCGGCTTAACTCGACAGCCCGCAACTCTCTCGCCCTCTCTTTCTTCTTCTTTCTTTCCCTTTCTCTACTTTCTTTCTTCCTTTCTCGAGTTCTCTGTTTCTCCCAATCGGGACGTCCAACGGTTAGCTGTACTCAGCCAAACTCACCCTGACTCACCCGAAAACTTGGTGAGTCAACTTAGTCTAGTCATTAAGCATGTACGTGAGTGAATCCAAAGAGCCTATTTTCTATTCGTTCCAGGGTTATTTAACCTAGGAATTTAGTGATATCTCCAAGGACCTTCTTGGTCAGTTCCAAACGCACATACTTGGAGGTAAACATGCTTAACTCAATTGATCATTTGTGGAGTCAACTCGCAAAGTGTGGTACTATTTTAAATAGTTGAGGTTTGATTCGTGCTACCTGATGTGGTAGAAGGATTGAAGTAAACTGATCTTTGGATCTGATCAGGGCTCCATCCTACAATGCAGAGTTGGTCGAGTCAGAAGGCTATTGACTCGATAATGACTCAGCCTGAGAACTCGGTTGGGTGAAATCTGCTAATAACATAGAGTGCGTGTGGATGGTTACCTGACTCAGGACAATTTTTGGGTGCTGGAAGAGTCCTGACCTACGATTTGCAGTGGCTTGGATCGGCTAATGGCTGGGGATTTGAGCTACGTGAAATAGAGCTTGTGATGAAGGAGCTTCAGACGGTTGACTAGAAATTGTTCTAGTAGCTGACCCAACTAGCTTTCCTCCTCTCTTATTCCTTCTCCATTCCTCTCAATCTCACTTCTCTCATTTTGTTTTCTTCACTGCAGACAGTCATCCAACTGAGTCGGGTTGCAACTGGTTATGCAACTTGCCCCAGCTGCGACAGGACCTCTATCTTACTCTCCTTTCCTATTTCTTCTCTTTTACTTCCTTGGGAGACACCCTAATTCCCAGCCTTTTATAGGCGTTTCTATTTCTAGAACTATCCACAGCTAATCCCAGTGATTAGCGTGTTGTTATCAAATAGCTGCCGAGAGAAACTCATCATCAGGATACTCCTATTCGTCCGGTCGTGTGTATGGGTCCTTGAAATTTTTTCGGATGGATCTTAAATGGGTTAGGCCACACTACGAGCAGCTCGGATTAGAGAAAGGATCATTCTTTCGAAACGTTACTCCAACAGTCCGGTTTAGGAAGATGACCCATCAGTCATGGTGACTTCACAATGTCCGGATAATCCCTTAGTCTGAGTCATTTAGATGGTCTAGATGCTTCCCAGAAGGCATTTATGGTCCACCTAATGGTGAATAGGGGCTGAAATTTAATGGAGTTTTAGTTGCGTAGAGGTTGTTTGCGCTGATTGGTCATCCCGTTAGTTTCTCACAAATTTCTCGCCTAGCTACGAGATTTACAATCAACCCTAAATCCGACACCTGAGATTCATCTAAGAGAGCTATCCAAAAGTCAACGGTCAGCTGAGATGGGTTGTTCCTATAAATAGAATGATTCTCTCTGCCTTTTGCCGGGTAGGAGGCTATTTTCAGAAACTGTAAGTGTGACGAGGCCTCCGCTGCGTGTGTGGATGGGGTCTGACGACTCCGAACGGCCAGATTTGCCAGCGTGATAGCGTATGTAGTTCTACTTGCCTCGTCGGCAATGCTCCTCTCGCAATACATGCCTGGTCGTTGCCCGATTTTATAGTTGTGGCTTCTGACAGAGGATCCAACAGTGGCTATGGTTGGTGGGTCCTACAGGTCATGATGGATGGTTTGGATTTTTGTGGTGTCATAAGGTGGAGGTCCAGTTGTGGTGACAGACGGACGGTCTCTTTCAAACTGGAGCATGGCAGTAGTTTTGGCCGAAATTGTTGGAATTTTGGTTTTCCATTGGGTTAACAATTGTTTGACCTGATACTTGAGTATCGTGCATGGCGTGTGCACGTTATCTGTGTACATGCATGGATTAAATGCGGGGCCCATGCCATGATCCAGTCTGATCAATACCATCCACTGGTTTTAGATGGACCTTGGCTACAGGTTTAGAATTGGTAGGTTTAAGTGGTTTAATGCTTACTTTTTAGGGGTTTAAGATTCCTTAATGGTAGATTATTGTAGGTCATGATTGTTCGTGGGCAAAATCTGAGTAACACGATCTTTGTACCAGGTTTATTATTTGCTTTAGACTGAAGATTAATCTATCTTGGTTCTTGCAAGGGGTCCTACCCGCGGATTTTTCCTAGATGAGGGTTGATCATTTCGATTGGGCTGTCACTTTCTATTCTCGATCTTAAGTTAGCAATCCTAAGGCACGTTTAAAGGAAAATAAAATATTTCTTATTATTGGGACCTTGCTACTGGGTTGTTGAGAGGATCTAAGATTAGGGCCATACCTAGTTCACATTAAGCAGTTTTGATGGTTAGTTTAAGGTCAAATATTCTGGATTTTTGTTTAATAATTTGATCTCACTTGTCCAATGATTATCTGATGGTCAAACCCTTGGTTTAGGGCCTTGTGACTATTTAAAGACGTGTAATGACTAATCCTTTGAATAGACGATTTGATTTGTGCAATCATCGCTCAGGTTATTTGACATATGGTGTGGGTCGCTTTGACCACAAGAATTAAAATTCAAATTATTCTGCCTGCGCAAAACAGTGGATTTACTAGTATCTATTTCAAATCCTAGCGATTCTCGATCTTTTGTCTGATCAGGGCATTGAGATCATTGGGATTTGCGAGGATTTGGGATTCAGATCAAACCATGTATGCTTAAGTTAAACGTGTTTCCATCAATCCGTGATTCCAATTATTCTAGACTCTTGGAAAATATCATGCAATTTTCTATCTTCATAGTTCGTGTCCAAAGTTAACGTAACATGGATCTAAAAGACTACTACGCTTTTACTATGCACTCCATTCACCTAATGAACTTCTGGAAAATTTTAAGACTAAAATTTCTACCTGAGAATTTGAGTTCAAATTTTGTTAAATTTATCTGATTCCTCAAATGTAGTTCCAATAGGCACACTATAGGGTTAAAAGTTTACCCAACAATCTAAATATTCTTCTCTAGTTAATTTTAAGTGCTGGAATTCATAAGGAATATTGTCTCTAACTAAAGGGACGTATTAGGGATTTCAGATTACAATTCGTAGTACGATCCCTTAAGTTTAGGGAGTGTTTATATTTGATGTAATACGGTGGATATGGAATTTTCTACAATGCTTAGGTTCGTTTCACTCACTAAGTATTTTTGACAATGTCATTTCATATAAGGAAAATTATGGGAAAAATTAAAATCCTAGATTTCAAAAAGTTCATGGAAAGTCAAGTTCAAGAATTATTTTTCTTAACCTCAGACATATCATAGTTGGAATTTGTTTTCCCACGGCACTTAGGTGGTTTCCAATTTTTTAAGTAACTATACTAGTAATATACATGGGATTCAAAGTTCTTGTCCTTATGTTCAAATGACTCGTCCTAAAAATTCAAAGAAGGCTAAGGTTTCAAATTTCCATGGAATTTATCATGAATCCGAATGACATTTCAAAGAAATTTTCTAGAGGGACCTAGCATTTGGTTTTTGAGTTCAGACAATCAATAGTTCACAATGGGAACCTAGATTTAATTTCTACGTTCAAACAACTAAACTTGAACTTTCTTATGGGGCCTAAAGTTTTGTGTCTCTATGTTCATAATTTTCCTAATTCCTAAATAATTCCAATCGAGTTTGAATGGCCAACCTAATGATTTCAAGGGAACTTAAATTTAATTTCTAAGTTCAAATAACTAAACCTGAAAGTTCCTAAGGGGTCTACAATTTGTGTCTCGATGTTTAAAATTTCCTTAACTCTAACGGAACTCTAAATAAATTCAAATGTCTTCCCTAAAAACCTTCTATGGGGAACTAGGTTTGATTTCTATATTTAGACAACCAAACGGGGTGGACATTTATTGGGCAGTTGTAATGAAAATATCTAATGTCATAGCATTCAATTAGCAAGCTTCAGTTCAATGTTACAAAGGATAGTGGAAGGTCAAAATTTAACTGCATACTTCAAGGTGGATAAGAAAACACCCTTAATACTCTAGTGGTGAATGATACACAGGTATTCGGAATTTGTAAACATGTCATGTGCAATCTAAAACATGCACAGTGGTTCCCACTTTAAATGGCATATAAAATAATAATTAGACTAAAATGAATCATCAACTAATTAGTTAAAATCAAGTGAATGATCCTTATGAAATGAAACTAATAGCTCACATTTAATAATCACAGTTTCATAAATCAAAGATTACGATCATTCAATTAACGATATTTTCAGTTTTTTTTTTTTTTTTTTTTTTTTGTTGCTTAAGAAAGATGTTATAATAGAATTTACGTAGCAACATGGAATCAGTGTACCTACTTGAATTGAAAGTCAAGTTTTATAGGATGGCTATTAGACTAGTAATGCTGTTATGGATAGAAATATTTGTTAGTTAAAGAACAAGATGTTTACAGCTTAGTGCAGTTGAAATGAGGGCGTTGACATGAGTGAGTGTATATCTATGAAACCTAATGTGATTATGGGATCCAGTACTGGGAACCTAAATTTAGGTCTCTATTTCCTCAAATTTTCCTTAACTATAAAGGAATTCTAAGTAAATTCAAATGGTTATCCTATCAATTACAAAGGGCTAAGTTTGGATATCTACATTTTCCAACTTTTCTAATTCTAAGGGAATTCCACATGCATCCAAGTGGTTAAATAATTGAAAATGGGGCCTAAGTTTCGTTTTCTACATTCTTGAAATTTTCTTAAGTCTAGGGGAGATTTACCTAAGCTCCAACATCTAATTCCATCACCCTAACTTAAGGCATTTAAGGTTGGTATAAGATTGCTTCCCAAAGGCAAGGTTTGTCTAGACTCTCTCTCTGATACCAACTTGCAACACCCTGGTTCTCAAATCTCGAGGATAGTCACTCCTCATTGAGAACTTGAGTATTACGTTATAGAATGGACCATCATACGTCTAATTAATAGTAAATTTTCAAACATGAAGTAGAGCAATTACTACATAAGCCAGGGATACCAAGAGTTTTAAAAAAAAAAGTTTAATACTTATGAATGGGAGCAAAATGAAATCCCACAATAGGGGAAATATTTTTACAACTCAAATAAAAGATATAGTTTGAAATATGAAAGCAAGTAAATCCTAAAATATCAGTTGAGCTCCAATGGCTCAATCACATCGGCAAAAAGGTCCTCTTCGTCAATCTCCTACTCAGTCATCCCTGAAATCCTATCATAGGGGTCTCCACCTATTCATCATACCTGTATCTATTTGGTGCAACCACATGATTGGGTGAGTGAAAACTCAGTGGGAATTTTCTGCAAGGATTCATGCATTTCAATTTATTCCAGAGTAGTTTCAACCAACATGGTATATCATAATGGAAATAATATGAACTCCAATGTAAATGTATGGATATATGAATGTATATACAAGTCACAGATCTGGGGATGCACATCCAGCTGTCAAAATAAAGGGTCGCCCAAGGCGAACTAGTCACCAGAAAAAATACTCATAGGTACGCCCAAGGAGAACTATCCACCCAGAAAAGACCATGCAGACCGCTCACGGTAGATTATCTACTTGGAAAAAGCCATGTAAGTGAGTGCACACAAGGATATCTCCTGGAAAAATACACCGTGTACACACGAGGAGTGTCTAATCCCGAAAAAGCCTTATGAAGAGAAAGAACACCTAAAGTGACACAAATGCACATGCCCTGAGAGTTTAACTGAAGTAACATGACTTATAGTAAAATTAAACAGGGTGTGTCTTACGTTGATTACTCAAAAAAGCTCACATTTCATGCGTGAATGTCATGCACCATGATACTCATGTAACTCCATAGTGTTAACAAGGTTATTTATCAAAGATCCCAATATACTAACTATCCAAACGCAATCACAACTATCCACATTTCTCATGAAAAATAATATCCCATACATAACCTAGATTTATATGATGAGATCTAATAACCCTTGTCATTTCTTGTGGGATCATACTCAACATCATGCAATTACCAAGCTATCAAAGATAGTATAAAGCCAAGTTTTAACTCCAGAATTATCAAATATGAGATATGAGTAATATAATTAATGTATTAATACATGCTCATCATATTCATATAGAAAACTAGAGAATTATCTTGCTCATAGTGGTATTCAAATTAGAACGAACTTAACTAGGTAAGGAGGAATGGAGCAAACTTAACATTAAAGTGGGAAACTAGAGTTCTTAACAAATAGAAAAGTGTTTGAGTGACTTCAAATGGGTTATAATGAGTGTGATACAATTTTCATGAAATGGATTAGAGTCACACATTCTAAAGTATCCCCACATGCATATCCATATCAATTCTTAGTAAAAAGAAGCACAAGTACTATTTACACAATTATAGTATCTCTATACAAATAAGTTTAAACAACCTTAGAGTTTAATGAAATGAATAAAGTCATGTGGGATATCCCTCACTTTATGAATTTGAACTTGTATGGATTCAAGCCCTGCTTGACTGTGGAACTATATGTAGAATATATGGGGAAAGGTCGAACTGAGTCAAATCAACTTAACTCAATAGCCCGCAACTCTCTCACCCTCTCTGTCTTCTTCTTTCTTTCCCTTTCTCTACTTTCTTTCTTCCTTTTCTTGAGTTCTCTGTTTCTCCCAGTCGAGATGTCCAACGGTTAGTTGTACTCAGCCAAACTCACCTCGACTCACCCGAAAACTCGATGAGTCAACTTATTCTAGTCATTAAGCATGTACATGAGTGAATCCAGAGAGCCTATTTTCTATCTGTTCCAGGGTTATTTAACCCAAGAATTTAGTGATATCTCCAAGGACCTTCTTAGTTAGTTCCAAACGCACATACTTGGTGGTAAACATGCTTGACTCGGTTGATCATTTGTGGAGTTAACTCGCTAATGAGTTGAGTGTGGTACTATTTTAAATAGTTGAGGTTTGATTCGTGCTACCTGATGTGGTAGAAGGATTGAAGCAAACCGATCTCTGGATCTGATCAGGGCTCCATCCTACAATGCAGAGTTGGTTGAGTCAGAAGGTTATTGACTCGATAACGACTCAGTCTGAGAACTCAGTTAGGTGAAATCTGCTAATAACAAAGAGTGGGTGTGGATGGTTACCTGACTCGAGACAGTTTTCAGGTGCTATAAGAGTCCCGACCTACGATTTGCAGTGGCTTGGATCGGCTAATGGCTGGGGATTTGAGCTACGTGAAATAGAGCTTGTGATGAAGGAGCTTCTGATGGCTGACTAAAAATTGTTCCAGCAGCCGACCCAACTCGCTTTCCTCTTCTCTTGTTCCTTCTCCATTCCTCTCAATCTCACTTCTCTCATTTTGTTTTCTTCACTGCAGACAGTCATCCAACTAAGTCAGGTTGCAACTGGTTATGCAACTCGCCCTAGCTGCAACAGGACCTCTATCTTACTCTCCTTTCCTATTTCTTCTCATACACTTCCTTGGGAGACGCCCTAATTCCCAGCCTTTTATAGGCGTTTCTATTTCTAGAACTATCCACAGCTAATCCCAGTGATTAGCGTGTTGTTATCAAATAGCTGTCGAGAGAAACTCATCATTAGGATTCTCCTATTCGTTTGGTCATGTGTATGGGTCCTTGAAATTGTTTCAGATCGATCTTAAATGGGTTAGGCCACACGATGAGCTACTCGGATTAGAGAAAGGATCATTCTTTCGAAACGTTACTCAAACGGTCCGGTTTAGGAAGATGACCCATCGATCATGGTGACTTTGCAACGTCCAGCTGATCCCTTGATCTGAGTCATTTAGATGGCCAGATGCTACCTAGAAGGCATGTATGGTCCACCTAATGGTGAATAGGGGCCGAAATTTAATGGAGTTTTAGCTACGTAGAGGTTGTTTGCGCCGATTGGTCATCTCGTCAGTTTCTCACGAATTTCTCGCCTAGCTACGAGATTTACAATCAACCCTAAATCCGACGCCTGGGATTCATCTGAGAGAGCTATCCAAAAGCCAACGGTCGACTGAGATGGGTCGTTCCTATAAATATAATGATTCTCTCTGCCTTTTACCGGGTAGGAGGCTATTTTCGAAAACTGTAAGTGTGACGAGGTCTCCGCTGCATGCGTAGATGGGGTCTGATGACTCCGAACAGACGGATTTGCCAATGTGATAGCGTATGTAGCTTTACTTGCCTCGTCAGCAATGCTCCTCTCGCAATACATGTCCGGTCGTTGCCCGAGTTTACGGTTGTGGCTTCTGACAGAGGATCCGACCGCGGTTATGGTCGGTGGGTCCTACAGGTTATGATGGACGGTTTGGATTTCCGTGGTGTTACAAGGTGGAGGTCCAGTTGTGGTGACAGACGGACAGTCTCTTTCAAACTGGAGAGTGGCAGGAGTTTCGGCTGAAATCGTTGGAATTTTGGTTTTCCATCGGGTCAACAATCGTTTGACTCGATACTTGAGTATCATGCATGGTGTGTGCACGTTATCTGTGTACATGCACAGATTAAATGCGGGGCCCACGCCATGATCCAGTCCGATCAATACCGTCCACTAGTTTTAGACGGACCTTTAATGGTTACAGGTTAAGAATTAGTAGGTTTAAGTGGTTTAATGCTTACTTTTTAGGGGTTTAAGATTCCTTAATGGTAGATTTCATAGGTCCTGATTGTTCGTGGGGGAAAATCTGCGTAACACGATCTTTGTACCAGGTTTGTTATTTGCTCTAGACTGAAGATCAATCTATCCTGGTTCTTGCAAGGGGTCCTACCTGCGGATTTTTCCTAGATGAGGGTTGATCATTTAGATTGGGCTATCACTTTCTATTCTCAATCTTAAGTTAGTAATCCTAAGGCACGTTTAAAGGAAAATAGAATACTTATTAGTATTGGGACCTTGCTACTGGGTTGTTGAGAGGATCTAAGATTAGGGCCATACCTAGTTCACATTAGTCAATTTTGATGGTTGGTTTAAGGGTCAAATATCAATGATTATCCGATGGTCAAACCCTTGGTTTAGGGCCTTGTGACAATTTAAAGACATGTAATGACTAATCCTTCGAATAGATGATTTGATTTGTGCAATCATCGCTCAGGTTATTTAACATATGGTGTGGGTTGCTTTGACCATAAGAATGGACGTTTTGATCTATGGATGAGGATTACTTTTGACGGTCGGATTTAGGATGGAATGAAGGTAAATGTTCACACGTAATCTAGGATTGCATTTATATTAAGATACGTTACATAGTGACACCCGAGTACTGAGAAGTACAGGGTGTTACAACAGCCATGGCCCAGTCATGGGGGTCGTATGCTCGTATGGTTGATGAGGTATTATTGCGAATCTTTAACACTTGATGTATCTCCGGGTATACTGCTTGGCGTCTTTCTGAATAGTCAATCAAAAGTACCCTTGCCAAATGACCTTGTGAGCAAGAGCAAGACTTTCAGAGTGGTTGTCACAGATTCCCTCATGTATCTCTTTTAGGACATATTCAGCCTCCTTAGGTCGGAGGCATCATACATAGGGCAAAGAGAATCATTTTTTTTAGAGGATGTCTCCCACCATGGTGTACTGAGCTGACCTAACCCAAATTATGCACGCCTCAAGCTTATCTTCGGGTAGCGTGCCTTCATGGAGGTACTCAATGATTGGGTCCATCTAGCTTGAGGCCGAGCCGACGGGACAAGCAAATTTTGGGTCAGACTTATTAATAATGCTCGGATTGGACAAGAACTTGATGGGGATTGAGTTCAGAATGTCATCCTCGATTGTCGTGGCCAACTTCTCTAGTGCGTCAGCTTTTGAACTTTTTGCTCTGGGGACTAGGGCGACTTCACATTTTTTGAATTTGCTAATGAGTTTGCGGGGCTTCTGAAGATAAGCGATCATTTTTTTCTTCACTAGCTTGGTATTCACTAGTGACCTAGTTGACAATGAGTTGGGAATCACTGTGGACTTTTAGAATTTGGGCCCCCATTATTACTACCAGCCCAAGCCCGACAAGAGTGCTTCATACTTTACTACGTTATTTGATGTCTGAAATCCAAATCTTAAGGCATATTGCGTGCAAGTCTGGTCAGGTGCCTCAAGGACTATCCCGGCCCTGCTGCCTTTAGAATTGGATGAATCGTCATTGTATAATGTCCACGTCAGTGGGTCGGCCTCGGCCTCCTGATTAGTCACGACCAGTTGGCCAGCCTTGTTGTTCAGCTTTGTTTCCATTTTTTTGGCTGTAGTTGAACTCGGCAATGAAATCGGCCACCGCTTGACCTTTGATGGCGATTTGAGGCTAATATTTGATGTCGAATTTTCTATGATTAGTCGAGACTATGATTATATGGGCCTGGAAGTAAGGACGGAGATGACGAGACGATATGACCAAAGTTAGGGTGAGTTTCTTAATGTCTGGATACCTAGTCCCGATTGGGACCGATGCCTTGCTGATGTAGTAAACTAGGAGTTTCTTCTTCCCTTGCTCTCGGATAAAGGTCAAGCTGACCGTTGTGGCAGAAAATTCTAGGTAGAGCAGCAACGGCTCTTCCTGCTTGCAGTCCTTGGTCAATTCCACCTTCTGTTTTCCTTTCAACTGTTGGAAGAAAGGAAGGCATTTGTCACTGGCTCGGGAGGCATGGATTTCTTTCATCATCCTAGGCGAGCTCATATCTAGCAGAGCTTGGATCTTATCAAGGTTTGTCTTAATCCCCTTTTGGTTAACTAGAAAACTAAGGAATTTTTTTTAGCTGACGCCGAGGGCACACTTGCTCGGGTTCAGCTTCATCTGATATTTTCACATGATTGTGAACATCTCCTCGAGGTCGGCAATATGACTTGTAGCTTTAATGCTTTTGACAAGCATGTCGTCGACGTAAACATTCATGAAGTGTCTCATCTGCTGAACAAACATCTTGTTGAGTATCTCCCGCATTCTTCAGCCCGAAAGGCATCACTCTGCAGTAGTAGAGCCCCTTGTCGATGATAAAGGTGGTCTTTCTGCTTGTGGTGTGGATGCATGGCGATCTGATTGTAACCTGAGTATGCATCCATGAAGCTCAAGAGCTCGTGCCCTGCGGTACTGTCGATCAGCTGGTCGATCCTCAGAAGAGGAAAACTATCCTTAGGGCAGGCCTTGTTCAGGTCAGTGTAATCAACACAGACCTATCATTTCTCCTTGGATTTTTTCACTAAGACAACGTTGGCAATCCAGTTGGGATAATAGATCTCCTCGATGAATCCAACTACCAGGAGTTTGTCGACCTCCTCTCCGATGACGACATATTGTTCTAGTTCGAACGTTCGTCACTTCTAACTCACTGATCACTGGTCGAGATCAATGTTTAACTTATGGACCATTATTTATGGCCTGATGCCGGGCATGTCTTAGTGGGACCATGCGAAAATGTCGGCATGGCATCAAAGGAGGTTCATGATCTCATCCCGTAGATTTGGAGCCAGTGATGAACTGACCTGTACAGTGCGAGTCGGATCGAACTCGCTAAGGGGGATGGCCACAAGGTCTTCCACAGGAGATCCTCTTTTAAGTGAATCTTCCCATGGATTGAGGGAAGCGATGGTCATCGTGCGGTGCTGCATCCTTAAAGTTGTGGAGTAACATTGGCGAGCTTCCTGTTGGTCTCCTCTGACCTGCCGACACCGTGTTCGGTTGAAAATTTCATTGTGAGGTGGTAGGTTGATAACACCACTCACATGCATTGAGGGAAGGTTGCCGAGGATGACATTGTAGCGAAGGATAGTCGACCACAAGAAAGTCGATCATCATCGTCATCTGGTTTTGTCCTTCTCTCACAGTGACTGGGAGGAGTGTAGATCCTTTAGAGGTGACCTTTTCTCCCACAAGTCTGAGCAGATGAGTTCGTACAGGTCGGATTCGGGATCTTCCAATCCCAAAATTTTTGAAGGAGACAACAAAGAAGATATCGGCCAAGCTACTGGTGTCCACCAAATTTTGGAATACTTTGCAATTGGTATGGTCATGGCCACCACTAGGGTGTCATCATGGGGGTGGTGGACACCTCGGGTGTCCTCCTCGGTGAAGGTCAGTTCGGAGGGGACCGTCTTCTTCTCTTTTGAAGGTCGAGATGTGAGGCGGATCTGATGTTCTGAACTGCTGATTGCTTGCCTCCAAGTGCAAAGGTTCGTAAGTAATATCCTGTGAATACAAGGTTGATCCCACAGGGAGATGAATTGCGAGAAGGAGAAAATCAAATGCAAAACCAACTAAGTAATAAAAACTAAACTGATGATTTGATTTTAGGATTTTTGAATGGATGTAATTCAACTGAATTAAAATAACACCTAAGCTTCAAAGTTCCACACATAGGTTAATGTTCCAAAATCATGATGACTTGGATAACACAACTAGGATCTGAGCACTATGGTCAGCCTAATTGAAAAATAAAACAGTTTAAATATTTTAATAAATGATATAAAATATTAGAAAATAATGGATTTGCACCATTGATATATATTCTTAAGCGTCAATGATTTTAATAATTGAATATCAATGAGATAATGAAAATTAAATAAATATAATAGGTTGAGAACCTCTCCTATCTAGGAAATCTGATTGATTCAGGATAAGCCTATCCATCAATGTGGATCTCATAAGATGAAAATATATGGATCTCACAAGAGGATAAAAAAATAAAACCTAAATAATAGATAACATGCATATACCATTCTTCTCATCATTAAAAACAACCAATAATCAAAACTTAAAGAAATATTAAACCCATGTGCTTCCCTTCTAGCTTGGGCTAAAGGGAACTTAGAAAAACATAACCAGAATAGAAAAAGAAAGGAATAAGAAAGAAATAAATGCAAATAGAAAAGATCTTAAAGGAAAAAAAAATAATTATAAAATTGAAAACCCTTTAAAAATCCTAAATATTGCTCTTGAATGCTTTTAATAATGCTTAAGAATGCCCTAGGAAGCCCTATTTATAAGTAGGGAACTCCAATTTTCGTACGAAGTTGAAAAACCCTAAAAACTATCTCAAATATACATAGTTTTTCAAAATAGACTTCTCGCTGCACAGTTTGTTTAAAATAGATTTCCTACTGCACAGTTTTTCAAAATAGATCTCAGATCTTCAAAATACACTTTTTTAGGACGATTTCAGGATTCTTCACTTCAAATCTTCGATTTTCTTCATTCTTCACTTGGTTTTCTTGGATCGTTGGCATGTGAATTCTTTAATCTTGGTCTCTAAGATCCATCCCTTGACTTGGTGATTTTTTAGCATCAAATTCATGCTTTTAACACCCTTTTTCAATCCAAGTACTTAAATTCACCTTGCAACACATACATGAGTAAAATAGAATATTAAGCGGATTCATGTTCATAAAACCAAGATATAAATGGGGGAAATTATGCAATATTTGAGTCCCAACAACTGCTATGGTTAATGCTCCGAGCATGAGCTTTGCATGCACGATTGAGTCTCCTCCTACAGACCCGTCAAAGATGGTACGGATCTCTCATATAGCTTCATTGTAGTTTCGATCTCCGCATTGTTTGGTCCTCCAATCTGATCGTTCTTCCCTTCTGCCGATATACTCCCGCAAGTGTCCAACGTAGATGAGGGCTTCGATCTCCTTATTGAGGTCGAAATAATCACTAGTGGGGTGACCGTGGTCGCGGTGGAAGTGACAGTACTATCGCTTGTCACATTTGTCATCATTGGTCCTCATATGGTTCAACCATTTCAAGAGTTGTTTGTCCCGAACTTCCATGTGGGCTTGTTCAGGCGTAGCGTTAAGGGGAGTGTAAGAGCGGAATCTGCTCTTAGGTTGTTTGCTCGGACGTTGACCCCTAGTCGGATCATCGTCCCTTCTACGCTTGTTTCTAGGAGCTGATGTCTGTCCCTCATTAGGCTGTTTCTCCTTAGTCGAGCTCCCTACACTCTGGGTTGCTTTTCGTGATCTGAAAAGCTCCTTGGCGTTGGAGTATTTCTGAGCTCGGTTGAGGAGATATACCAAAGTTATTAGCGGATTCTTGCCGAGCGAGAAGAGGAATCTCCCCTCCTTCAAGTCGGGCATCATAGCAATCAGGGCGATCTGATCTGAATAGCCCTCCACTTGCATCGCTTCCAGGTTGAAGCTTTTTTATGTAGTCTTTCAGGAGCTCCTCCTTTTGAGCAACGGTAAGGAGGTGAGTTATTGGCTTTCGCCATTCTTTTCTTCCAATGAAGTTGTTGATGAAGGTTTTATTGAGTTGTGTGAATGAGCTAATGGACTTTAGTTTTAATTGCCGAAACCATTTCCGGGCTGCTCTTGATAGATTTATGGAGAATGGCCGACACATCACCGAGGTTGAGGCACCATGAAGTTCCATTCACGCCCTGAAGGATTATAGATGCTTAGTTGGGTTAGTGGACCCGGAGTAGGGGGTGATCTGTGGCATCCTGAATCTGGGTAGGAGTTAAGCTTGCATGATATCATCGGTGAACAGCGGTTCAGTTTCCTCCAACATAACTTCTATTGAGGTCGGGGCGTGCGTGCGATAGGCTTGATGTATGTCGCCGATATGACCTCGTAGCTTTTTGAGTTCAGCCTCTCAGGGGTCCTTGTTCTCGGCCACAGTTTTAGGAGCCTTACCACGCCTTTTCTTATTTAACGTATAACGTAGGTTGGAGGCAGCTAGCGCGACAGTTCCCAAAGCATGAGAGGGTGCACATCTCAGTGCCTCACAGGCTTGTTTGTTCCTCTGGGATCCGGAAGGTGCATGAGATGGCGTAGAAACATCAGTAGTTGCTTGAGCAACATATTCCTCAACCCCCTGGTTGGGAGGAGGTTTATATCTCTCCAACACGCACCTTATCTTATCAATGTTATTGGTCTGAGCTTTCTTTCTCCCTTTCGCCATCGCAGGATCATTGTAAGTGATGAGAATGACTTTCAATGTTGTTTCCCACAAACGACGCCAAATTGTTGATGTAGAAATTCGGTCAACCAGGGGAGAAGTGATTATCAGAAGGGATTTGAGGTAGATGAGGATGGTTGTGGTTGTATATAGAAGACAACGAATGAGATAGAATTTGGATTTTATAATGTATTACCTTAGTTGAAGTGGTTGTCACGTGTTAAGGGTATGGGTTGTTTGTGTTACGGGTCAAGGTTAATGTGTTAAGGGTTTGGGTCTAGGTTGTCATGTGTTAAGGGTCTAGGTTATCACGTGTTAAGGGCTTGGGTCATGGTCGTCACGTGTCAAAGGTCTAGGTTGTCATGTGTTATGGGACGAGGTTGTCATGTGTTAAGGGTCGAAGTTGACACATGGTAACCTAGACCCTTAACGCATGACAACCTTGGCCAATAACACATGACAACTCAAACCCTGACAACCTCGACCCTCAACACATGATAACCTCGACTCTTAACACATGACAACTTCAACCTGACAACCTCGACCCTTGATGCATGACAACCTCGACTTTTAACGTATGATTACCTCGACCCTTAACACATGACAACCTCAACCCTTGATGCATAACAACCTCAACCATTAACACATGATAACATCGACCTTTAACATATGACAACCTCAACCCTTAATGCATGACAAACTTGACCCTTAACACATGACAACCCTGACCTTGACCCTTAACGCTATAAGGACGCCATCCGTGAGACCCACTATCGAGTATTTGTTAAGGGTCAATATTGTCATGTGTTAAGGGTCTAAATTATCATGTGTTAAGGGTTGTGGGGCCCACCATGAGATATGTGTTGAAGATCTACTCCGTTCATTGGATTCATAATTTAACTTAATGTCATGGGCTAAAGAATAAGTTACATCTAAAAAATTTAGTCTCCCAAAAAGTTTTCAATGGTAGGTCTCCAATCTCACTGCTTTTTATTGCTAAATAATGAGTTACATCCACAGATAAGGTGGACCCCATCACAATGAAATAATTAGGAGTTAACGGCCACTGGCCAATATTATTAGTTGTTATGGGCCATTATAATGTATATAATTTATCCATTTTGTTTATATATCTTAGTAGAATGATCTATAGTATGATCCTAAAAAAGAGGCTGACCAAAGGCTTAAATGGGTTACACTATAAGAAACAATGGTGATTGAATTCCTACGGTCAAAAACTTCTTAAATGGAGTATCTCACGAAAAGCTCTACCGAAGAATCACACGAGACACATGGCAAAAAACTAATGGGCTCACTATTAAAATAAAATTAAAAAAAAAAAAACAAAACAAAATAATAATAATAATATAATGTAAAATCTCTAGGTCAGGCATCATAGAATAACTGACGATGGTTACACCGATGGATGCTTTCTACTCGCGTGGGAGGGTGTAATAATGAGAATCCAAACGTGGGTGCTTTTCTTCATAAGGAATATGCCATTGCCGCCACTAACTCCAAACCTGTTGTACACGGATGTCCACGTGGCACCCTGTACGTTTATCATCAAGGCCATTGTTTTGTTATAAAGCATGGATGGGTTATATGGAAAGGCAATGCGATCCGACCGTAGTGGCCATGTGATTAATGGCCTGAAAAGGGTTCAGAGTCAAATACAAATTCAACAACCGGCACTCAGTAGAATCAGTTACGGGGAGTTATTTGATACTCTGGCAGCATGTCAAGCTTAACACGCAGGCATTCAGAAATTTACACGTCGGGTATATTATAACTTAACCAGGCTAAATTGTGGACCCCACTCTAGCCTGGGTGAGTCTTGAATTGGGAAACGGATCGGCTACTGCCCCTGCCACCAGCCCCGTGGCCGGTTGTTGGTGATCCGTGGGCCCCACCATGATGTATTTGTTTCATCTATTCTGTTAATTTATTTTTACAGATCATTTTAAGGCTTGATCCTAAAAATGAGAGGGATATAAATCTCAGGTGGACCACACCACATGAAAACAATAGTGATTGGATATCCACCATTAAAATCCTCCTAAGACCCACTGTACTGTTTATTTGACATCGAATCTGTTGATTATGTCATAGAGACCCAGATGAAAGGAAAAAACAAAGATCAGCTTGATCTAAAACTTTTATGCCCCCTAAAAAGGTTTTAATGGTCGAAGCTCATTCAACACTGTTTCCTGTAATGTGGTCCAATTGAAATTCTGATATGCCTCAATTTTAGTCTCATACCATAAAATGATCTGGCAAAATAGATGGACGGCATGGATGAAATCAGATTCATAATCTCATGTGGACCACATGATGTCAAACACTGGTTGAACAATCCAAAGCTTTGTTTGTTGAAATAGTACAATTGTATATTCTTTTTACATTTATAACTGTCCAAAATGAATATTAACCAATCCTATGGTAAGATACGTTAAAAGTATATTTAAAAAAAAAAAAAAAAAAAAAAAATACAAGAAAAAACAATTATACTTAAATCCGTATGTGCATATATACGAGACTGGCAAAGTAAGCCCAAGTATACAATTTTTTAAGTAATTTTTAAGTGCGTACGTCCCGTCCATCGGTACTTGCCAAAGTATCTTTTTTTCCTCTCTCATAAGATACTTGGCCTGCAGACCAGGAATGTGGTGGCCCACCAAATGAGCGATCAGCTTCATTTTAATTACAGATAACGTAGCATCATGTCTCTGTCCCGTATAGAATTGATAGTCCATATACTTCCAAGTAACAACTTGCATGAAAACAAGAGAGGTAGCTTTGTACCTAAGAGTCCTTAGTCTTCTTCGCCCACAAGATAAGCGATATTAGTTTTGCATGCAGTAAGGAGATGTAGAATAGTTTTATTAGTTTCGCTAAGCCCACATGCGTCCAATAAAGCTAATGTACATGCCACACGTGTCACATGACATTATAGATTTGAGATCCAGTCCATCAATCACAATAGCACCACTGTATTGATGCCTAATCCCAAGAATCAGATTGATCAACTGGTTAGGTGGGCCACAATATGTAAAACAAACATACAGCTCTGGAAAAACTTGACTGATCGATGTTTTCTAACCCGTCCATCGGTTTCAAATATTGGGACCCACATGCTGAGAATCGTTGGTTTGGTTTACAATATAGATGGGTCATGATCCCAGTGTGGTAGCCATATGATCAGTGGCCCGAAAAAGGTACGGTCGATTAAAAAGATGAGTAAAGTCCAAATTAAATACCCTGCACTAAAAAATAATAATAAAAAAATAAAAAGATTTTCCACGTAGAACCTCTAACCATGAGGTGGCCCACGAGATTAACGCTCCATTTCTGACTTTTGTACGTTGACCCTTACATGCTTGAAAGTAACAGCTTGCTTGAAGGTAAGGACGCTACCAATGTACAAAGAAAGTGCCTAGGCTACTTCGCCTGTGATTCTAAGCGTTCTTGTCTGGGTTCATGCACTACTGGACCGGCAATAACTAAGGTCAATGCCTTTCTGTAATCTGGATAATGATCTTGCACACCGACATTAAAAATATCATCTAACGTTGAAAACCTAGAATTGAGAAATAGATCTCCTCCATCAACTGAACTGGTGGCCCACCCCTCCCTTTTGATAATCATTGTTCAGGCATGGGTTGCACCTGGTCATGTGAATTGGCTGTTATAAAATATTGATTTTATAAAATATATTTTAAATAAAATATAATATAATATATATTAAAAATGTTTGTAAAAAGTATTTTTACGAGGTTTTTGAATAGTCCCACGTGGAAAAAGGAAGAGAAGATTTTTTTGTTTAAATGAAAAGTGTGGAGTACCTTATTATTTGCCTACCTAGTCCATGGACCATGGAACTTGCGCTGGAACACCCGCGCGCTCAGGCACGAGTTCGGTGCGAGGTCGTGAGCATGCATATGAGGCAATGTGGCTGTAGAGGCGCTAGTGGCGCACTTTGCACTTTGTACGTCCGCTCGCTCCTTCGCTAGTGGCGCACTTTGCACTTCGTACGTCCGCTCGCTCCTTCGCGACCTTACGCGAACCGGAGTGAGACGTGGCTAGTTGGATGAGAGACTAGAGGACTGAGAGAGAAGTCCTTCAGTATATCGCGAATCGGAGCGAGACGTGGCTGATTGGATGAGAGACTATATGACTGAGAGAGAAGTTCTTCAGTATATATAGAGGGGTTGAATATGACTGTTACAGCAGATATTTAACAGCTATACAATTAAGTGCAAAACCATATTGTAACTGCTGCATGGCTAGCCCAACAGCTAAAAAATGACTAGTCAGCTCTCACAACAGTCAGCACGCAACTGTTGTTATAAGTCATGCACAACAGTCAGAAAATGGCTAGTTTTCCAATAGCTAGAATTGGCTTAACAGGATTTATTTCCCTGGACCATAACTCCCAGCCACCAATGCTTATATAAATAGGCCTGGATGGGTTTCCAAATCATCTCTCAACCCACTCCAGCAGACCCATACTAACTGATCCATAGCTACTCCTCTCCTATACTCCAGCAAGAAAGCAAGGTTGAACCATTGCCTGAAGATTAGACCAGTGGTGTGGTCTAAAACGGTTCAACTAAACTAATAGCTGAAGAACAGACCAGTGCAGTGGTCTAAATCACAAATCTTCTTCTCTCTTTTCCTTTTAGGATTTTTTCTTTTTCTATATTTCTGCTAGACTGTGTAATAGAGTTCCACTAGTGGGCCTTCGTGTTTGCTGGAAGGTATACATGGAACAACCTGAAAGATTCGTTCTATCAAGGAATGAAAACAAAGTATGTAAATTAATAAAATCTTTATATGGACTAAAACAAGCACCAAAACAATAGCATGAGAAGTTTGATTCCAAAATACTATCTCATAGTTTTATGCATAATGTAGCTGATAAATGCATATATTCTAAAGTAGATGGAAGCTGCATGATTATTATTTATCTGTATGTTGATGACATGTTAATAATAAGTAATAAATTAAAAGTGTGACTAAAATGAAAATGTTTTTATCTTCCGTATTCAAAATGAAGGATTTTAGACAAGTTGATACCATCCTAAGTATCAAAGATAATAAATATTGTGGGGGTTATGCTTTGTATCAATCTCATTATATTGAGAAGATACTAAACAAGTTTAACTATCTAAATATAAGAGAAACAAAACCCGCATTTGATCCAAGTATCAAGCTAAAAGAGAATAACGGAAGAATAGTTGCACAATTGGAATATACGAGTGCTATAGGGAGTCTTATGTATGCTATGCAATGCACTAGACCTGATATCGCATATGCTGTGAGTAAACTTAGTAGGTATACTAGTAACCCCAGTACTGAACACTGGAATGCAATCAGTAGAGTCATTGGTTACTTTAAAGCAAACAAAGACTTATAACTATTTTATTCAGAGTTTCCTACCATATTGGAAGGATATACCAATGCGAGATGGATATCGAGTGCAAGGGGCAATAAGTCTACTACATGGTGAATATTCACTCTACGAGGTGCAGTTGTATCTTGGGGATCTAAGAAATAAACCTGCAGAACGCATTCGACTATGAAGTCTGAATTTATAGCCATGTCTGCAACAGGCAAAGAGGCTGAGTGGTTAAAGGATCTTCTATTAGAAATCTCTTTCTATGTAAAGTATATATTGACTGTGTCACTACATTGTGATAGTGAATCTACATTAGCTAGAGCCTATAGCGGCATATATAATGGTAAGTCTAGACATATAAGTCTTCGACATGATTATGCCAGACAATTGATTCGAAATGAAATCATTGTTATTTCCTATATGAAATCAAACACTAACTTAGCAAACCTTTTTACTAAACCTCTACCGATAGAGATAGTAAAGGCTTCATCTAGAGGGATGAGGTTGAAACTCTTCAACCAAAGTTCCACCAGTGATGGTAACCCAACCTAAAATCAGAAAATCTCTAATTTCGAGTTTAATAGGTAAAAACAAGTAACTGATATGTGGAAAGTTTTCAGCACTAAATTATATATAACCTTATCCATAATAGATAAGTGTTAAGCATTACGAAAGAGGGTTGAGTCTTAGAACTCTTAATGGAATCTAGTCTAAATGATAGGTGTCTTAAAGTAACGAAGACATTGGAAGGATTTCACCTATATGAACGTAGAGATGGTGTCGTCTCTCATGAGAGTTAGAAGTTTCTCTCGGGATTGTTCACGAAATAGGATAAGCACATGACCATTAATTGTGCTGAGCAAGATTGTGAGAACTCTAATTAACACACAGCGAATATGTGTGTGGTTTCTCCAACTCTGTTATCTAGGAATAACTGGTTCAACGCTGCGGCTACCAGTCATTTCGATAGAGTTTTGAGATACTTATGCAAAGGGAAGATTAAAATCGAAGGATATATTTCTTTATGTATATAAGCTGATTATTCTGACAGAAATGTTTAATCGAGAAAAATATATTTTTAAAAAATCAGTGGGGGTTTGTTATAAAATATTGAATTTATAAAATACATTTTAAATAAAATAAAATATAATATATATTAAAAATATTTGTAAAAAATATTTTTATGGGGTTTTTGAATAGTCTCACATGGGAAAGGGAAGAGAAGATTTTTTGATTTAAATGAAAAGTGTGGAGTACCTTATTATTTGCCTACCTAGTCCATAGACCATGGAACTTGCATGTTCTACTGCGTAGCATTGGAACACCCGCGCTCGCGCTCGGGCACGGGCACAAGCTCGGTCTCGGTCACGGGCTCGATGCGAGGGCGTGGGCATGTGAGGTAGTGTGGCTGTAAAGGCACTAGTAGCGCACTTTGCACTTCGCATGTCTGTATCATGTCGCAGAAGATCGCTCATTAGAGATCTTATGTGAACCGGAGCGAGACGTGTGCTAGTTGCAGTGTGACTAAGTGGGTAAGGCGTGTGGCTGGTTGAATGAGAGACTAGAGGACTGAGAGAGAAGTCCTTCAGTATATATAGAGGGGCTGAATATGACTGTTGCAGCAAATTTGTAACAGCTATGCAATTAAGTGCAGAACCATACTGTAACTACTACATGTCTACCCCAACAGCTAAAAAACGGCTAGCCAGCTCTCACAACAATCAGCATGCAGCTGCTGTTATGAGCTATGCACAACAGTCAGAAAACGGCTAGTTTTCCAACAACTAAAATTGGCTTAATGGGATTTATTTTCCTAGACCATAACTCCCAGCCACCAATGCCTATATAAAGAGGCCTGGATGGGTTTCCAAGTCATCTCTCAACCTACTCCAGCAAACCCATACTAACTGAGCCATAGCTACTCCTCTCTTATACTCCAGCAAGAAAGCAAGGTTGAACCATTGCCCGAAGATTAAACCAGCGGTGTGGTCTAAAACGGTTCAATTAAACCAATAGCTGAAGAACAAACCAGTGCAGTGGTCTAAATCACAAATCTTCTTCTCTCTTTTCTTTCTGGGATTTTTTCTTTTTCTGTATTTCTGCCAGACTGTATAACAGAGTTCCAGTAGTGGGCCTTCGTGTTTGCTGGATGAAGCCCACGAAGGCCCACATTAGGCTCGTTGCATCCTAGAAGCAGTTTGCCAGTAACCTTTCAACATACTCAATTCACTTGAGTAGGGACAAATAACGTTTTAAGGACACCGTCATAAACGTGCTTCAGCCTGTCCTTATTTTAGATCAACTTGGATTTTTGGATTGACGGATTTCATATTTTATAGAAAAAATACTATCCTGTAAATTTATTTTTTTTCAACATCAGCATCACCATAGTTCTAAAACCCAGTGGATCGGCTTTAAGATTGGCTAAGTCGATGAGATTATGAGCCAAGTCTCATGGAAATTCACTGCCTGGTGGGACTTGCGGCTGGGCCTCACTCCCTAAGTTGATCGGCTCGAAAACTCGGCCAACTCAATGCAAATCGGAATGATTTGATTGAGTTATTGCCCAGTCAGCTGGTTTTTATTTTAAAAATAAAAAATGGTTTTTGCCAGAATCAAAAGAATCAAAGAGGTGACCAATCAATCAAGCTGGAATGCTTGATTTTTTATTTTATTTTTTTGGTATTTTTAATATTTTACATATTTCTAACAATTTTAAAATGCATAAAATAAATAATAAAAAAAACATATGATTATTAAAATATCAAGTGGAGTCAATAAAAGACTCGATTGGATCTGCAAGGCGGCCTGACCTGGTTAGATACTAAGTTTGTTGGAGTTATCGAGATTGTGAACCGTGGCATGGACATTAATTATGTCCACATTGTCTGCCCTTTGATAGAAAGTGGGTTGCGTCCTGCTCCCGAGTCGGTACAAGCAAGGGATCTGTGCGGCCTACATGATGTATGGGTTTCATCCACCCTCATTTATCTTCTTTTTTTTTCGGATCATTTTAGCATATAAACTAAAAAATAGGCAGATCCAAAGCTTGAGTGGAGCATACCACAGGAAGCAGCAGTGATAATAACGTCCACCGTTGAAATTTTCATAAGACCCACCGTGATGTTTATTTGACACTCACCTGTTCATAAAATAACATAGACCTGAAGGAAAAATATAAATTTCAGCTTCATCCAAAACTTATATGGCTCCTAAGAAATTTTTAACTTTGGATGTTCAATGTCTACTTGAGCCTCGGATCTGCCTCATTTTTGGGCTCATACCTCGTAATGGTACGAAAAAACGGATGAACCATGTGGATAACGGGTGCGGCTTCAGTATATCCCTAAGTGTGGGTCCCATTGTGATGTATATTCCTTACGCCCACGTACGCCGTTCATCCGTTTTGAAAGATAATTTTAGGCCACGGTGCCAAAAATCAAATTTTAGGTGGGCCATACCACGAGAAGCAGTGGTAATTCAATATCCACCATTAAAAACTTCTTGGGGCCATTGGAATGTTTATTTCCCATCCAACCTGTTGATAAGGTCAAGAGGCCCTGGATGAAGGGACTACACCAATATCAGCTTGATCCAAAACTTTTATGGCCCACAAAATAAAATTAATGATTAATCACACTGCTTCCTATGGTGTGGTCCAGCTGAGATTTGGATATGCTTCAGGCTCATGTCCTAAAATGAGGTTTAAAAACTGAGATGGCATGGATGTAAGTAATATAAACCAACGTGGCCCCACATTCATGGATCCACCCACCTCGGTAGATCCGGGCCGGTGGATAAAATCCATATATCACGGAGGGCGACTGCCTGGACTGATTCCGTCCAGCCGGGCAGATCGCAACCCACTTCCCATTTGATAGGTCAAAGTAGCGAATGGTCCACGGTTCGGAAATCCATCTAACCCTTCACCAGATGGTACTGAAATGGGCACAAAATGACAAATGTCAGCAACAAGAAAGGCCCATTTGTTTAAGATAGTCGATTACTATAGTCGATTACTAGTTTGGATCAGCATAATATATATGTGCCACGTGTAATCCTCCAGATGGAGTGGATTGATCAGCTCGCATGAGATTTGATGGCTGTGATTGGTCCTATTAATAACTTAATATATGCTTGCATAGACTCTTATTCAAAGTTGGTTTGATCGAAAATTATCTTTGGAGGGAGACCAACCTTATTTATGTTTTACAAAGGAAACAAAAACTTTATTTGTTTGGTGGGAAGGCTGTTGCCGTCCAACGTTTATCTTTGGAGATTTTCTCTTCCCTTGCCATTTGTCGGCTAACCATTGGATTGGGTCCACTACGTGTGACTTTTGGGTTGTGGCCCATTTGATGAACAGTCTAAAGTATTTTAATCTAAGGGACAAAAAAGTTGCCCGAGGTTAGCTGGCGATGGTCTTACCATCTTTCCAACCTTTGATGTAGACATGATTGGTTCATACATTTAGCATATATTAAACCTGTATTGTGGAATTGATAGATAGCATGTGCATCAATATTGAGATTTTATGTCATAACATTAAGATATTTTTGATTCCTCAATGTCAATAAAAATTTTGATTTTTCACACCTCACATATTTAGGAGAACCTCTCAATGGAATTAGAATTTTCTCTCTTATATTGGTGAAGAGACCAAGACATGTATTTATAGAAAAGATGACTAAAGAATCTTACCCATTACACTACTCTCCTCTGGGGTCTTGACGCAGGGATGAACGTGATGAGGTCGATCACCGTCTTCCTCAAGGATAACTACTCCAACTCCACGGAGCTTCTCTAGACTCCTCACAGAGACTTCTCGAATCCACGAGGAAAGAAGCAAGAAAATATAAAAAAATTCTAATAAAATTCAAAATTGATTAATTGATCAAATAAACAAGTTCACAACCCTTTAAATAGGTATATCAAGCAATGGGAGAGAAATCAGAAGCAAACTACAACTAAAACCCTTAGAATCCGCAACTTACTATAAATAGTAAACTTACTATTAATAGACGGTCGTGATGTCTACTAGTGTGCAAGGTTTTCGGCCAAAAATAGTAAGTGTCCTATTTGGCTTCACCAAACTGTTCTCCTAATTATTTTAAGCTCTTTTCACGTTGGGCGTAACTCCTAAAGCCTAATCGACGAAGAGTTATAATCAAACTAAAACTTATTATTTATAGTAAAAACGAAATTAAAACAAGGAAATGACCGTCGATCCAGGGGTATTTTTGAATTTCAGGTTGCACAACCCGGCATAGCGGGGTTGGTTGGCTAAAGTAGCTCGTTCTACCCCAAAATCATATATTTTACGCCCGATAACTCATTCTGGATTGTGAGATACGTCCAATCTAAGGTCCGACGGTCCGGATCACTTCTGTCATCGACCGGGCCTTTTCTAATCCATCTTGGCCATGAAACTGTCCACGACCCGCTCTCATCAGGTCTCCACATCGTAAGTTTTCATATCCGGCATGATAATCGCGTATAGGGACTACGGTTTAAGCATCTCACCCTAAACTTATTTTCGATTATCACAACTATAGTAGGTCAATCAAATCGCTCAATTTGAGTAATCCAATGATCAGATCTAAACTGATGATCATGTGTAGCCCAATTGATAAGAGTCTTACATCAAATCGTTAACAGGGAAAAGGACCTCATCACCACATATCAAAGACAAGTTAGAAAATCATCTCCTCAAGCATTCCAACTTGGTATAGCCGATAATATCTTTGATGAGTGAGATGTTTTTATTTTTACCTCGGTTCCGATTAAGCTACGGAAAGGTTGAGTTACAAGACTCGCTGCTTAAGTGACATCGTCAAGTTCTATGGGCTCCACCATGATGTATGTATTGTATCCACACCATTAATCCATTTAGAGAGATCATTTTAAGGCATTATCGAAAGAATGAAGCAGATCCAAAGCTCAAGTGAACCCCACCATAGAAAATAGTGGGGAGAGTGATGCCCACCATTAAAAAGTTCTAAGGGCCACAAAAGTTTTTGATCAAGATAATATTTGTGTTTATCCTTCTTTCATGTCAGTGTTAACACATGAACAGGTTAGATCTCAAATAAACATCACGGTAGACCTTCGGAAGTTTCAACTGTGGGCGCCAATCTCACCACCGTTTTTTGTGGTGGGGTCCACTCCAGCCTTAGATCTGCCTCGTTATTTGGACCATGCCCTAAAATGATCTCTCCAAATGTAGGAACGGTATGGATACAACACATACATCATGGTAGGGCCATTGAACCTGACCACGTCACTTCAATAGCCTTTCTCGCTGCTTAACCTGTCCAATCCGCGTCCCTCGATTAGTAGTGGAAAGAGGCGCTCATAACAAGCTTTAGGTTGTGTATTTTTGTCTTTAATTCATCAATGAGAGTAGCCCACTCCCACTCATTTTCCTCTTTACATGTGTCATGTAGGGAAGCTTTAGAGGGTAATTGTGCAACAAAGGATTTGCGTGGCATCTCTTTTGCCTAATGCGAAAATGTCGGCTTCAAAAACTAAGTAAATCTAAAACTTGAATAGACCACAACATTAAAAAAATGAGCAAAGTTGCCAATAGTAGAAATCCCTTCGCTCTCTCTGCATTTGGAGCATGGATCAGGTGAGGCAAGGGTGATAACTTGGTGGGTGAGGCCTAATCATGAGGCTCACTTCATGTATGGGTGTATATCCGTGTAACAACCATATGTTTTGCCAGCTCATTTTGGACTGTGGTCTCAAAAAATGATGTGGACTCAAATCTCAGGCGGACTACATCACACGAAAACATTGGTGATTGAACGCGCACCATTAAAACTTTCCTATGGCCCACTAATGTTTATTTGTCATCCAACCTGTTGATACCGTCTCATGGACCTGGATGAATGAAGGAACAAAAAGAACACAAATAGCAGCTTGATCTAGGATTTTTGTGGCCATAGGAAGCTTTTAAAGGTTGGAATTCAACTCCTATTGTGTGTTCCATTCGAGATTTGTGTCCGCCTTGTTTTTCGGACTATGCTCTAAAATGAGCTGACAAAACAGATGGACGGAGTGGATATATAACACATACATTGAGGTGGCCCCCACAGTCATTGCCTCAGCCACTAAGCTGCTACCTACCTCATCCCTCTGTTTCTCTCTCCCTTAATCTCTCCACGTGCATTTCACGTGCCATGCCCATAGTTTACAACGAGGTGAATTCGTGGAAGAGATTGATTGGGACAGAAGAGAAGAGGTTTGATGATTATAAGATAAAGAATTTTGTGTGATGTGGCTCAACAACTGGAATTGACTGTGCTGGCGATCCCTTCCATACACCCTTTGATTAGATATTGCTACCAGTTAGTCGTCATTCCCCATAAATCTTATCTGTCCACCGCACAATGAGCCAATATGTCAACAAAAGCATCATAAATTGGTGGGCCCAACCAAATGTACGCTACCGTCCAAGTTCTCAGTTGCAAAAGTGGGGGCCATCATCCACCCGCTGTTAATGGTACATGCACCAAAAATCACCCAATTGAAAAAATAAAAAAATAATAATAATAATAATTCCTACTTGAACAGATCAATGAGTGGCCAACAAGGGAACGTTTTAGAAAACAAATACACTCCCACCAACAAAAAACCAAAGATTCAACGGCTATGATCTTTGGATCCAGTAGATTTTTGGTGCATGGCCCATCTTCCTAAAATTTGGACCAGTGAGTTCATGTGTCCATATGTACAAACTGAAAAACCAGAACAGCACTGTAATCATATATCAACTGGATATCCATGAATGGACAATGTAGAGTTTTGGCTGGTGACCCCAACATCAGCCAGCTAGCTAGTGTCAAAGCTTTGTGGCCCACCATGATGTATTTGTTTTATCCACTCCGTCCATCCATTTTTCCATATCATTTCATGGCATGAGCCTAAAAAAGAAGAAGATCCAACACTCAAGTCGACCACACCACAGGAAACAGCATGGATTGAAAATTTCTTGGGGGCCACTGAAGTTTTGGATCAATCTGATATTTGTGTTTTCCCTTCATCCACGGTTACGTGACTTTATGAACAGGTTGGATGGGAATAAACTTTTCGGTAGGCCCTCAAGAAGTTTTCAACGGTGACCGTTCAATCCTCATTGTTTCCCATGGTGTGGTCCACTTGAGATTTATATCTGCCTTATTTCTGGATCATGCCTTAAAATGAGATGGCAAAATGGATGGACAGCATAGATAAAATACAGACAGCACAGTGAAGCCCACAGAGCTTTGACACCAGCTAGCTGGCTGGTGTTGGGTCACCAACCAAACCGGGTCCACTGAAAACACGGCCAAAGTGCAACAATCAGAATTTTTTGGCCTATAGCCCAACCAAGTGATGGCCCAGCAGTTGAACGATCCACATTGAACACAGGTAAGGCAAGGTAGCATTATGCCTATCTTTTATACGTTGACCACAGTATATTCGCACCAAACTGCTAGCTGAAACGTCAGTAAGCTAGCATTTAATAAGGGATTGTCTAGGCTACTTCGCCTGTTGGGTTCTAAGCTGTTCTTGTTCAGGCTCATACAATACTATAATGGGCCCCTGAAACCTAGGTAAATCCTTGGACAATGATCTTGATTAGAAGCATCTAACTTTGAAATGTCCTCCCTCTTAATCACCACAAATGGGTCAGGTAAAACAAAGTGTCTGGGTGCTGGTCCCAACCCATTTAAGAATCCGGATAGAATTTTGGACACAGACCCAGCCATTAAATTTCATATCTGATCGAGGTCGCAATCAAATCAAAAAGTAGCTCACCTTTTTATTTAATAGGTAGGGTCCAGGTCCAGGAGGTACTAGACTATGGGTATTGGATATATATGCCTTAAAGGCCAACCCCACACCATAGAGTAGTAGTTAGAACAGGTGGGTGTGGTATTGAAAATCCTCATTCTTTATTGGAAAACATATATGATCAGATGCATATGTAGATAAAGTTCACTTGATATAGTTTGTGATTATTGAAATTAAGTCATTGGTAACTTGTTAGTTTAATGGTTTTATTATTAATTGTATGCGATTGAATTACTTAGCATTATACATTTTAGTGGGTTACAAGGATTCCTTTATGGAGTCTCTTTGGTAGACCGATGGTGAAGAATGAAGTTGACACGAGAGCTAATGAGGCCAGTGAAGAGTTTTTGTACCATGTTTCTTAAGTATTCTAAATTTTTTGGATGACTTGAGACTAGATTATTTGTTATTCTGTTTAAAGAGAAACTAATGATGAGTTAGGATAGATTAATCTCTAATATTAGGCATCTTGTTGTTTATCCCCTTTACCATATATATGAGTGTAAATGTTCACTAGTTTGTGATTATTAGTGATAGACTCCATGATTTTTTGCATCGGAGGATGCATTAAGTGTCCTAATTGAGAGGCCTTTCATGCATGAATTAGATTGACTTGAAGGTGCATCAATTTGACTAATCCTTGTACTTAAGGTTTAAGGACTTCATGGTCCTAATGTGATAGGTTTGACATACCTTCTAAGGTCTGTTTACATCAATTTTGATGGGTATTGAGATTTCATGGACATTTATAGAATGTTATCAAGATAGACATGGAAAGGAAGAAAAGTGCATGTAATTAAGATGCTTTTATTGTTAGTTTTATTAATATGGGTTCTCATTATATTTTAGGTTGTAGTCTCGCATGGGCTCTTAATTATATTTAAATAAAATAATCTTTGATTATGAGATAAAACACAAAAGAAACATAATAAAATAAGATAAAGAGACCATGAGTATATAAGAATGTTATGAAAAATGCAAGTAATGCATATTGTTTCTACAATGGTCGATCCAGTATAATACGCATGATATTATCAATGTGAGGTGGTTTAATGTGGGTTCATAATACCATGCGTAATTCCATTTATGCATTTCAAGACATGAAGCATTGAGTTGTGTCCTTGAAAGAATGCACGTTACTGCATGGTAGGAAGTGAGCAATCCTAATTGCGCGAATGACACCTAATACTAATAAAATACAAGAGACATCATGGATGTTATACATGAAGTGTCATTATATCGTACCCTGGTTATTACATGAGCATATGTACGTGAACCCAAACCACATATTCAACGTATCCACTCCGAGCAAGTGGGCCATCAATATTGAGGTGCAAGAAAGCATGCAGGAAGAATAAGGCAGCAAGTTATGCCTTTGGAAGTGGTCTTGTCAAGTAGTGAAAGTGTAACAATCCTTTATGATGTTGAAAATTGGGTACCTTTAATCTATGTTAGATAGAGTTCTCCGATAGGATCGACAGTCTGGTCAATACTATCGAAAAAATCTCCAAAATTCTGATTTACTCATTGGACGGTTTTTGGGCGATCTTCGATCCTATCAACAAGTTGTCAATGGTTGTTGATTCTATCAAAGGTTTTATTGACATAGTGCGTAAGTTTGCAATTTTGCGCAACTTGTTTCCTAATTCATGTGTAATACTATATAATGTCTTGTTAATATGCAATTAGGATAATTCTAAGAGAGTAAAAATGTTTCTAGGATTTGAAAGAAGGGGAGCTAGGGTTTTCTACCCTAGGGATTGATATATAAGTTGATTCTCTCTTGTAACTTTATTTTCATAGTGGATTTTGTTGCTTTGTGCTGTGATTTTTTCCTGCAAGAGTTTTTCCACGTAAACCATTGTGTTCTCTGTAGTTACTCGCCTTTTCATTTTTCTATTTATTTGTTCGATTCACTCTAAGGTTGCTTAGTGTCAGACCGTAGGCTATTATGTTTGAGTTTTAGATTGAATCTAAGACATGACTTCTAAAGGATCAAATGTTAAATACAAGACAGAGAATTTTACAAGAAATAATAACTTTGAATTATGGAGGTTAAAGATTAAAGCCCTCCTGATTCAGCGAGGGCTACAGCAAACACTCCTTGGCAAAGTGAGACGTCCTAAAACTATGATTTAGGAAAATTGAAAAGACTTAGATCAAAAGGCAATGAGCGTAATTTAATTGTGCTTAGCCGATAATGTCATATATAATTTGAGCAATGAGAAGATTGCCCTGGGCTTATGGGTGAAGTTGGAGAGCATCTATATGACGAAATCACTCTTAAATCATCTATATTTGAAGAAATTTCTGTATGCTCTAAAGATGACGGAAGGGTTGGATCTCAATGAACACATTAATGCCTTCAACTAATTAATTTGTAAACTGATGAATGTGGAGGTGAAAATCAACAAAGAAGATTAAGCCATGATCTTGTTGACATCCCTTCTAGATTCCTATGATAATCTGGTGGATAATTTGTGTCATGGTAGAGATACCTTGGACCTAGACATTGTTATCTCATCGTTTCAGTTGAAGCAATTGAGAAAGAAAAATGGTGGGGAAAGGTACATCTATGGGTGCATTGGTTGTTAGGGGAAGAGTGTCAGAACGAAAGAAAGGCAAATCACGATCGAAGTCCAAGTCGAAGGGTAGAGAGAATTTGAAGTGTTGGAAGTGTAGAAAAATGGGTCACATGAAGAAGGACTGCACAAACCATAAAACTTAGAAAAATGAGAAATCGAATACTTCTCCCAAAGAAGCCAATTCAGCGGAATTTAGGGAGAAGGTCAGTGGCAATGATGTATTGTCCATTTCCAAGTTTGGACACTTGCATAACGAGTGGATTTTGGATAGGGGCATCGTATCACATGTGTCCTTACTGGAATTAATTCACCACATACGACGAGTATGATAGTGGCCCGGTACCTATGGGAAACGATTATGCCTGTAAGATGGTTGGGATTGGTTCGATTCACAAACAAATGTTCGATGGCATACATTGATAGATGTGAGACACGTTCCCTGATTTAAAGAAGAATCTAATATCTCCGAGAGCGCTTGATGCTTTGAATGCAAGTTCTCTAGCTACGATGGTGTTCTAAAAGTTTTTAAAGTGGCACAGAAGTCGAGACCTCTGCAGGTTGATCAGTAGCATTATATCAGGTCGAGATGCAGTGGCTATAATAGACTCCACTGTTAATGCGCTAATTTGTACACCTGTTTTGTCAATCATGTGAGTCCATATGTAATATAGTTAGTTGAGCCCTTAGAAGCTAAAGATAAAAGACACAAGAGGACATGGAGCATCAATGAGTGAAGAACAAGTAAATGAGGTGCATTGGTGACTCTAACCTTAGACTCAAAACAACCTTAGCCTTTAAATTATCTTAACTTTTATATGTAAATCTTACTTGATCATCCCATAGCCTTAGGGGCCTCAATTGAATATTCTTATATAAGGTTTAGAGGTCCTGAGTTATTGGAAAATGAACTACTTAACTTGGTTAACTCAAGGTGAGTTTGATCGATCGAACATGGCCAAAACAGTCTAGCGTATTCACTGGACTATTTCGGCTTAGCTCGATCGATCGAACATGGCCAAAACAGTCCAGCGAGTTCATTAGACTATTTCGACTTAGCTTAATCGATCGAAAGCTAGGCTCGATTGATCGAAGCTAACTGTTTATACCCATTTTATGACTATTAGAATTTATTTTCTTTATATATGACATTTAGATCTTGGGCATTTTTATAGGTTTTTGGTGTAATATAAGCCTAAGAGATTCATCACTCATATCCTTCATCTTAAGCCTCTAAACCTATGATATTTGATTTATTTTGTTGAGCTTTACCACTCTAATAAGGATTACAATCTCCATGTTTAAGATGAAATCAATCTCCATCTTCTCTAGAAATTAGACACAGCCTATTGGTATATCATTGTCTAAATCCTATAGGAGACTCATCTAGGTGAATCCCTTAGAAAATTAATTATTCATTAGTTGTGAGAGATTCCACCACCTCCCTTACCTTGGTCACCTCATTGGTACATTTCATTTAAGACGAACATTTGTAGAAGCTGAAGCATCAATATCAATGATCAATAAAGCAATTGAGAAGCTGATTCATGCATGGGAGAGTATTGAAGAAGCATATCAAGCAATGCACTACAACAGGGTTCAATCCGACAAGTAAGGTGGTCAATTTAGAGTTTATACCCTCTTTATCTGTGTGAGATTGAGTGTGAGAGTTTATGACACAAACTCGAAAAGGTTCTTGTGTAGGATCTAGGTTCTTGTGTATGTCCAACTTCACTAGATACGGGTGTGTACGTGTTAGTCTCTATGGTAGCCATTGGTGGGAGTAAACGTAGGTCTTTGTATTAGGATCAAGGTTGATGGTTAGCTGATAGAAAACCAACTAAGTTTCTGAGAGAGCCTCTGATGGGAGTATATGTTTAGGTCCGTGAGACTATAAAGGTTAAGGGCGAACCTATTAAAAACCTCCGATAGTGAATACCAGTACGCTCGAGGAAAGTGCATCCATCGGGAGTGGAGTAGGAAAATCGAACCATTATACATGCTTGTGTTTGAGATTATTATTTGAGAACTTTTCTATTTATGCTTGTGGATTAATTTGTTGGATTATATGAATGCACAATTAGATGAATGATAGGTGTTGAATAGTTAGTAAGTCACACCCCAAACTCAGAAATCAAGCTCACAAAATTTTCGATCGCCGAATCCGGCGTTGACAGCCTCCGTAGAACCCCATTCTCAGCTCCCAACACCCATATACTAAGTTCCGATCCTGGGATCCTACAAGGAGGATTTTTAAGTATGAATTTATTCCATAGCAAGCATAACCATAAGCATAACCCACGAACAATAACCAAGACACCATCACAAAATCTACTATGATAAAAAATTTTAAGGTACAATGTGCATAAAGGGAAATACAATAATAATAATAACAGAAACTCTTGAAACTCAACTACATGCTCCTGCTCCTACTAAGCTACGGCTGCGTCTGGTGTCACCTGCACATATCAATCATGATAAGCTTATAAAAGGCTTAGAGGGTGGTGAGAGTGTGTGTGCAATATAAACGCGCTTAGAATGCAATATCAGAGTAATGTGGAATATGTTGGCAAATCCATGAATACTATCAGTCATACCAAGGCTATGCGATGCAAGGCATGAATGCTATCGGCCATATCCAGGCCATGCGATGCAAGGCGTGAATGATGTCGGCCATACCAAGGCCATGCGATACGAGATTCAACTCAAGCATACCAATCCTCATCCGAATCCACATATCAATGCAGCTCATCACTTGAGCATCAAATATCAGTACAGATCTCACTCTGGACAATCATCGGGGTCTAGTATACTCTACGCCAGCTTGTCGCCCTTATCCGAGTGTACAATTAAAATAGTGGAAGAGACCTCACTATTTGCCTACCAATATCGGGCCTTGCTCGTCAATAGCGGACTCATTCTTCATGCTGGTCAAACTCAACCCAGATATTGCCCCCTCACTCAGGCGGGTAAGGTCACACTCCCTTCCAACTGACCACAATATAGTGGGAGATGCGGCCTACTGGTATACGGCCCTCATGCGCTCATGTATCCACTCGGTCTTGATATTGGAGTTATCCTCTAGTACCATCGAATTTAGAAATTTTCACCCAAGGACATCTATGATGCCCCGATGCTAGTAACAGTATTTTCGGTGTCCAATTCTGTCATCCATGAGGAAGCCATGACTCTGATGTCATTAGGGTGTATAAAAATCATAACACACAAATGCGAGATGCATGAATCATACTATCAAGTCATGCAGCAATCCCGCGCGTATCGCGCACTCATGTGGGCAACTCCTCCTATCAAGGAGTCCCATAATAATCCGCCCAATGACATGTGCTATGATCAATCACTCCTCATATCAAACATAATATGATGTTCATGGGCATGGATCGTGAAGCTATATTAAGCATGTTATATGATGATGATGTACTCTCCTCATATCAAGGATGGGCCTAGACGGCCTACTCATATTAAGAATAGGCCTAACGATCATGGGGGCCCAACGGTTTGGGTTAGCCCACTAAGGGGAGGTGAGAGTGGGGCTAGCAATGGGCCTTAGAGAGAGTTACAATGTGGACATTAACCATCATTGCTCTTACAATGTGGATATCAAACCATCACTGCTCGCAAGGCATAACCCATCATAAACATCATTACATACATCATGGTGGAATCATATATCACGTCGGTCCTCATTACATCACTTTGGGCCTCACACAAGGGCCTCACATACATCGCATTGGGCCTCACTCATGGGCCTCACATGTATCACATTGGGCCTCATACAAGGTCCTCATATACATCTCATTAGGCCTCAAATATATCATAATGGGCCACATCCATGGGCCTCAAACACATCACAATGGGCCTCATATCTGGCCCTCAAATACATCACAATGGGCCTCACCATCTGGGCCTCATATACATCAAAATAGGACGCATCACATTGGGCCTCATACAAGGTCCTCATATACATCCCATTAGGCCACATCCCATGGGCCTCAAATACATCATAATGGGCCACATCCATGGGCCTCAAACACATCACAATGGGCCTCATATCTGGCCCTCAAATACATCACAATGGGCCTCACCATCTGGGCCTCACATACATCAAAATAGGACGCATCACATGGGCCGCAACAATGGGCCTCATATACATAGAGTGGGCCGCATCTCATGAACCTCATATACATCAAGTGGGCTGCATCACATGGGCCTCATATACATCAAGTGGGCCGCATCACATGGGCTGCAACAATGGGCCTCATATACATCAAGTGGGACCCCTCATCCTAACTGGACTACCTACACCATTCATCTATTTTTAGGGATCATTTTAGAGCATTACCCAAAAAAATGAATCATATCGAAAGATCATCTAGACCATACCACAAATGGCAGTGGAGATGATGATTGAAAGATCATCGGGACCACACCATAAATAGCTGCGAAGATGATGATTTCACTGTTAAATAATTCACGAGGCCCACCATAACGTTGATTTTCCATCCAATCTATTCAAAAGGTCTCAAAGACCCGATTTAAGAGGAAAACAAATTTCATATTGATCCAAAACTTCAGTGATCCCAAACGGGTTTCAATGGTAGACGTTCAACCCTCCACTGATTTGTAGTGTGGTCCACCTGATAGACAGATCTATCTTCTTCTTCTTTTTTTTTTTATCTCAAGCCTTAAGACGAGCTCGCGAAGTGGATGGACAGTTTGGATATAACACCCATCATGGGGGACTCATAGAGCTGCTGACATTAACACAGCAGCTAAGTAGCTGGGGTCCACGTCCCACGACCTGGACTGGACGGCGTGGGAAAAACACATACATCATGGAGTCCCATGTGGGAGGGATGGCCTGGATATACAATACATGTCTCGAGGTGGGCCCCACCCCCACATGTGCAGCACGTGTGGGGTGGGTCCCATTCCTAGAAAACGTATGGGCGGTGTGTATATAACACATACGTGAGGTGGGTCCCACCATCCAGTAGGCTAGATGGTGTGGATATATACATTAAGGTGGGCTCCACCGTCCAGGGGTCTGGACGGTGGATGGCATGGATGAAACATATACTTCATAGGTGGGTCCACACATGTGCTGATATTTAAGTTTACATAAAGCTGATATTTAAGTTTTGCATTTGTCCAGCCTGCTGGAGGCTGGACGGTGTGAGCTCCAACAGTTGGGTCCAATCAAATCGGGGTCCACAGATGGACGGCTTGGTAAGATACATGCATCAAGGTGGGGTCCACGTCAGTGTGGCCCACCTGTTTGAGATCAAAGCTAATATTCATATTTTCCTTTTGTCCAGCCCTGCTAGAAAATGGGCAGCAAGGCGGACCCATATGTGGATAGCGGTTCGGCCCGCTTAAATGGATAGTGTGGATGAAATCTATACATCGAGGTGGACCATTGATCAGGGAAAGAGAGAGAGGTAGAGAGAGAGAGAGAGAGGCATGCGGTGATGGAGGGAGCTCCGCCACTATGAGCTCCCTTCTATGACACAATACATACATCAAGATGGGTCCCAAATCATGTGGGCCCTAAATAAAAAATCAAGATCTAGTGCTATGAACATCCACTGATTTCACTCCTTCTTGGTTTCTTGGAATGCTAAGATCCTAAGTTCTCTCTTTGATGGTGGATGATGAAGTTTGAACGGTGGACATGGGAGATTAAGGGGGTAGGAAGTAAGCCTTCGCTTTTCTCTCCTTAGAATTTTCTCTCTTGTTGCTTGGGATGGTAGAGAATGGAATGAGATGGAGAGAAAAGGTGATGGGATGAAAGGGATGGAATGGATGGGAGAGAGGAATGGTGTGGTATAAGAAAGGGATGGGTGGAGAAAGAGAGAGAGAGAGAGAGAGTTGACTTGCGAGGAGTGAGGTGGCATGGGGTATGGGTTGCTTGTCCTTATTGGTAAGAAAGGGATAGGAGAGGCATGGGTTATATACTTCACTAGTACTTGATTGATTGATGTGATAGGTTGTAGAGATTCTCTTGGGATTTGCAACACGCGGCGTTTTTCTCAAAAAAAATGCGGGCCCACAACTCCTGACCTGGGTATCGCATCAGCGCATGAGACATGGCATTGGAACCGCGGCAACAGCCCAATCGCTAGGGTACAAGTTTCCAGTGGAGTCGACTTAGATATACGAGATGCGACTTAGGGTCATGCGCAAACGCCGGTTACAAATCGCGGGAGTCTAATGAATGGTACGAAGTAGGATACAGGCCTTACATAGCACTTTCCACACACAAGATCACTATCTTTATTTAAGGACTAGTTATTAAAGTGTTGCGTCATGTGTAGTCTATGTGATTGGACCCACTTTGGCTTGAAAGCATAAGTGTTAATTATCTTCTTAGTTTAAATTGGTATATTAGTTTAAGTAGAAAATTATGTTTTAATTGTACAATTTTTAAGTAGCCCTATTCACCCTCTTTCGAGGACTTATTTGTAATTCTATAGCTACGCCGAGCTTCCGCATGCGTTGTGGTAGTCTATTCCACACAATTTCAAGTGGTATTAGATAGGGTAGCTCTTGAAGGGCGTAACCGCCTAGAGTTGATCCAATGTGAGCTTTTAAATTATGTCTACATATGAGGGGAAAGCTAAGGTTGCCCAAGGAAATGAACCAATTAGTAAATATTTTTGGTATGGATGAACCTTTTAGGGACAGTATAGGAATTGAACTTAACAAGAATATTATTGCCTCTACCCCACCAGTAATCCAAATAGGCTTATCTGCTTTATGAAGTAGACTAAGATCCTCTCATGTATGTCATGCTTGTAAAGATGTTGGGCACCTCAAATTTGAATGTTTGATTTCCAAAATGACCCAATCCACCTCAGTTATAAACTAAACTAGTAAATATTTCATGACTGAGAAGTCGACACACCAATGGAGAAGCATCCCTAGGGGATTACCAAAAAAGAAGAGAGTTTTCAACCCTTCCTCAAATGACCGACTGGATGAAGGTGTTGCTGAAACTAATTAACCGGCTTAATGAAAAGGTGAAGAAAATGTTAATCAATGGCAATGACAATTAGGGTAGGACTTACATAGTTAAATCACTTAAGGGAGATACATCAAGGAAAATCATCCTCCCTCCCAAACATAGTTCGGGTCTTACGAAATTCACACTTAAGTGAGTTGTGAAAATGAAATAGGTGACCTTAGAAGGTCTATGAGAGCTTAATAGTTAAATCAAAGAAATTAAGCCTCATTGTTGAACCAAATTGAAAAATCTGAGAATGTTAACCTCGTTATGTGCTTAATAGTTAAACATGAGGATTAAGCCTCTTTCTTTTGATAGTCTAATTTTAAAGTTGCTTTATTTTTGGTATCACATATTTATTGTTAAACTATCTTTGGTGATTGTCATTTCAAATGGTATATCTTTTTCAATGGCCATAATAAGTATGCTCCATGTTTTTAATGTTATATACACTATATATTTCCTTGTTAGTATGTGCTTATTGAAAAATTAATCATTTATAGAGGTTTTCATATTTTGTACATAATTGGTATATCTATGAAATTAACTCTTTGTCAAATATTGACAAAAGGAGAGAAAGATCAAGTCTCACCAAAACAAGTTGAATTCTGTTTTGTAGAATTTGTTTGTTATTGTAGGGAATTGCTGAATATAAGGGGAGCATTGTAAGTTTTTTACATGTCTTATTATATTCGAGTTGTAAGTTTTTATATTTGACATGTAATATTTTAGTTGTTTTGCTTTGTCATTGATATGGACCATAACAAGGTTTAGGTTAGGTTTTTGTCACGTAATTGACAAAAAATAAGATTCTTAATGCACTTATTTATGCATATGTTTTGTCATCACATGACTCTATGTGTCATATAGTTAGTTAAGCCTTTAGAAGTTGAAGATCGAAGACACAAGAGGACATTGAGCATCAAGCAGTGAATAACATGTAAATTAGATGCCTTGGTGACCCTAACCTTACACCCAAAACAACATTAGACTCTAGATGATCATAACCTTCATAGGTAAACCTTATTTGATCATCCTATGGCCTCAGGAGCCTCAATTAAACATGCTTAGATAAGCTTAAAGGTCCCAAGTTGCTGAAAAATAAATTGCCCAAACTAGCTTAGGGTGAGTTCGATCGATCGAGCACATCCTCAATCGATCTCAAGCGATCGAGGTAGCCGTTTATGCATGTCTTATGACCGTTGGAACTTATTTTATTTATATATGACATTCAATTCTCTAGACATTTTGATGAGTTTTTAGTGTAATAGAAGCATAGGATATTCCACACTTATATTCCTCATCCTAAGCCTCAAACCTATGAGATTTAATTCATCTTCTTAAGGTTAACAACTCTAATGAGGATTTCAACCTCCATGTTGAAGATGAACTCGATCTTCACCTTCTCTTGATATTAAACACTAAGGTTATCGGTATATCCTTTTCTAAATCTTCTAGGAGACCCTTTAGTGAATCTCTTAGGAAATCAACTATTTATTAGTTGTAGAAGATTCCACCCCTCCCCTACCTTGGTCACCTCATTGACACATCTCATACAAGGTGAACATTCATAGGAGTTGAAGCATCGACATTAACGATCGAGGGAGCAATTGAGCAGTTGATTCATGCATGAGAGAGCATTGAAGAAATATCTCAAGCAAGGCACTATAACGGGGCTCAACCCGAAAAGTAAGGTTGTCAATCTAGAGTTCATACACTTTTTCCTTATGTAAGATTGAGTGTAAGAGTTTGTGACACAAAATCCAATAGGTTCTTATGTAGGACATAGGCTACTTTGTATGACCAAATTCACCAAACACGAGTGTGTATGTATTTATCTCTGTGGGAGCCTCCTACGGGAGTAAACATAGGTCTTTGAATTAGAACTGAGGTTTTTGGTTAGCCAATAAAAAATCAACTAAGTCTTCGAGGGAGCCTCCGACGGGAGTGTACATTTAGGTCCTTGTGTAGGGTTGTAAAGGTTAGGAGTGAACCTATTGAAAACCTCCAATAATGAATACCGGTATGCTTGAGGAGAATGCATTCGCCAGGAGTGAAGTAGAAAAACTGAATCACTATACATGCTTGTATTTGAAATTGTTATTTGAGCACTTTTCTATTTATGCTTGTAGCTTAATTTATTGAATTATATGAATGCATAATTAGATAAATACTAGGTATTGAATAGTTAGCACTTCCCATACACAAGATCACTATCTTGATTTATAGACTAATTGCTTAATTATTGCATCATGTGTAGTATATGTGATTAGACTCACTTTGGCTTATAAGTCTAAGTGTTAATTGACTTCTTAGTTTAAATTGAAATATTAGTTAAAGTAGAAAATTTTATTTTAATTGTAGAATTTTTAAGTGGTCTTATTCAGCCCCCCTCTAGGACTTACCCATAATTCAATAGCTTCGTCAAGCTTCCACATGTGCCATAGTAGTCTATTCCATGCAATTTCATCCACATCGGTACGTTTGTGGCATGCACACTTATGTCGCATGAGCAAGCACGGTATGAAGGTACTACTTAATTGTGGTTTAATTCCTACTTTTAAGAATTTTTGTATGAATGTATGTGAGCACTAGATATATGGTAAACCTTCAATTTTATCTTTTAAAATCGGGAAACATAATAGTAAAGGATTGCTTGACTACATGCATTCTAATGTATGGGGGCCATCTCTCGTTGTTTTTGGAGAGGAGTTATCGTTTTTGTCACATTCACAGATAAATACTCTAGAAAGGTGTGGATTGTTTTTTAAAATGTAAATCTAATGTTTTTTTTCACTTTTAAACAGTGGAAGGTTATGGTGAAAAAACAAACAAGGCGAAAACTGAAAGTACTTGGGACCAACAATGGTAGAGAGTTCAATTCTACAGAATTTAATAAGTTTTGTAAAGATGAAGGGATCATACAGCATAACACAATTAGGCACACATTGGAGCTAAATGGTATGACGAAATGTATGAATCAGACTCTTTTAGAGAAAGTCCGAAGTATGTTAAGTAATGTTGGGTTAGGCGAGGAGCTATGAATCGAGGCCGTTAACATGGCTTACTACTAGTGAATCGTTATCCTTCTACACCAATTGATTGTAAAATTCCAGAAGAAGTGTGAGTGGTCATGAAGTTGATTACACAGGGTTGCAAGTATTTGGTTGTGAAGCTTACTCTCATGTGTCATCAGTTGAGAGAGATAAGCTAGACCAAATGGCTAAAAAGTATACCTTTATTGACTATAGTGATGGTGTGAAGGGATACAAGCTGTATGATCGAGTTATACAGAAGATCACAATTAGCCGTGATGTCAAGTTTAATGAGAATTTCTTGTTCCGTAAGGATGAATGCAAGAAAATGAAAAAGTCAACGATAATTGATATTGAAATAAATATAGGTAAAGCACTTGTAGAAGTCGAGCCGTAGGAAGAGGTATAGGAGTAGGTGAAGCAGTCACCTATTAGAAGAAATCCACCAAGAAATCACAGAATGTCATTGCAATATAGGGATAACTTAAACGTTGTGTTTGCCCTCATTATGGATGAGGGGGATCCGTCTACCTTTTAAGAAGAATTAGATGACATTGATGCTGAGAAGTGAAAGGCAGCTATACATGATGAGATTGACTTCTTGTATAAGAACGAGACGTAAGAACTGATGGAGCTTTCCGTTGGTCAGAAAGTGATTGGATACAAGTGGATCTTTATGAAGAAACATGATAGATATAAGGCTAGATTGGTAGGGAAGGTTTATGCACAGAAGGGAGTGTCAACTTCAGTGAGATTTTCGCGCCTATGGTCAGGCACGTATCTATTAGATTCATGTTAACTTTGGTTACCCAATACAATATTGAATTGGAACAATTGGATGTAAAGATTGTTTTCGTATATGTAGAATTGAAAGAGTATATTTATATGAAGCAACCAAAAAGGTTCGAGGTAAAGAGAGTAAAGAATAAGGTTTGCAAATTGAAGATGTCGTTATATAGCCTGAAACAGTCTCATAAGTAATAGTACAAAAAGTTAAATTCTTTCATGGTGAGTTAGCGGTTTACCAGAAGTGAATTCAATCACTATGTCTATTTCATATCACTGAGTGATAAGAAATTCATTATCCTAGAATTGTATGTTGATGATATGCTTATAGACAGTCATAGCATGTCTGAAATTAACACACTTAAGACTCAATTATCAAGGATATTCGAGATGAAAGATTTTGGAATTGCAAATAAGATTCTCAGCATTGATATATAAAGGGAAAGGGAAAAGAGCAGGCTATACTTGTCATAGGCGGGATACATTAAGAAAGTCTTGGTCAAATATGGACTTGATAATGCTAAAATGATTAGCACTTCTCATGCTGCTCACTTTTGGCTTTCTTCATAACAATGTCCTACTATAGTTAAAAAAAGCAGCATATATCTCGTGTGCCCTACTCGAGCCCAATAGGCAGTATGATATACGTCATGGTTTGTACTACACCAGGCAATGGGTGTTATGAGAAGATATATATCAAACTCCAGCAAGCAACACCAGGAGGCTGTGAAACGGCTACTTGGTTACATACAAGGTATAACTGACTACGTCTTAACATTCAGTAAGTATAAGGAGAAGCTAGTACGTTATGTAGACACCAATTATGCTGGAAACGTGAATAACAGAAGGTTAACTTCCAGTTACTTGATCGTGTTATTAGGTGAAGCAATCAGTTGAAAGTTAAAGCTTCAATTTGTGGTTACTCTTTCCACGGCCGAAGCTGAGTATATGGTTGTGACAGAAGCATTTAAGGAGGCGGTTTGGTTGAAAGGAATGATGAATGACTTGAGGCTTTAATAGGAAGTCGTGCCAGTGCACGGTGAGTCCAGATGGTTATCTCTACATCGATGGATAAGAGAAGTGGCTATGAAGATCTCTCCTCTTAACTTCCCTCATAGTTCTATAAATAGGAGGAAGATCAATAATTTTGGGCCCTCACTAACCTGTAACGCCCCGAAAATTGGCACTGAGTACAGAGACCCCTGTCCCGAGTTTCGGGTGTGAACCAAATGAAAATGCACGTGTGACCTCATTCAAATTCACATTCATTTCACACACGAGCAATCAGAGTAGCGCAATTCAAATTAATGAATCCAAAGCAATGTAGAAATAACAGAAATCAATAAATATAGAGCCAACAGTCAAAGTACAATTAAAAACTGGTGTCCACCCAAATGTGGATTATACAAGCCACAATATATATATACCCAAGACGATTAAAGTGTAATGTTTTTGGTTTTCGCCCAATCCTCCAATACATAATGACGTTAGCATAAGCCGATCCAAGCCTACCTGTCTGAGGTTTCACTAGTACATGCATCAATAATATTGCTTAGTTGGTATTTTAAAATATCGTCCTAGGTAGGAATGAGTAGCTAACTCAGTGGTTCCATTAGTTCTAAGTTACAAATGTTATCGACTTAATCAGCGTAGTTAATGATAAACTTGAAATCAAGCATTTCCTAAATACTCTTGTAAAATGTACGAATGAGATTATAGAATGACGCATGCGCCCTACATTCTAACACTCCCTCATAAGCGACTTCAACACCTATTTTGTAAATGCTAACATTCCCTCGTAAGCAATTCCAACGCCAAATCGCAACATATCTTAGGGTATGCATGATTAGTTGAGTAATTATTAATTCCAATTCATATTGCCGATTGGCAAAGTTAGAATACCAACGTTATATCATGAGTCCTTATTCGGATTACGTGGCTTGTTGCGGTACGTAACGGCTCTTCACCAGTGTCCCTTGATCCAAATTTAAGTTTCACCTATTTATCTCACAAATTAGCGATTCCAAAGGTATGATATAATACTACAAATGTATGAGGATCAGCTCGGTATGGGTTGTCACCCAAACACCGAGTATGATCACTCAGTTCTGAGGTACGGGTTTATCACATAAAATCAAATCACTACAAAAGAAAATGGCTCATCACCCGATTCCATTCACGCCAGGGTCATTTGAACAATACTCTGGCACGAAACCATTGTCCAAGTAATTTAACGGAGGCGATTCGAATAATAATTTATCACCTCCATTAGTGCTCACTAGTCACTACAAGGAGGCTCATTACCCTAGCATAGCCGACAGCTTGGACACGATGTCCCATACCAGCATGCCCGGTTCATTAGTCTTAGTGGGATCGTATCGCACTAACGGTTATGAATGGACTCATCCATTGGGAACGAGGTATCATCGATTTTAATTAGTCATGTCATACATTGTGAATATACATGATTGGTCGGGTAGCGGACTAATTTGATTAACTGGCGTAACTGGCATTTGGTGCAAGTATCCCGTGTAGTCCAGCTATTGTCGATCATCCGTGTTCAACCCGGGTTGATTGAACGAGCCTATGGTGGTCGGCTTAACTTGGGCCACTCCTTTGTTCAGGCGATTTACCAACTGACCCAATATCATAAGAAATCTTAAACATCGCTAAGGACTAATAATTCATCCAATAATCATAATAAGATTTCATATGAAGCCTAAATTTAACAATGCAATCACTCAAGCATTTCATTGAACATGTGAGCATTAGTGACATAACACAATCGTATAGGTATTTCATCGAACATATGAGCATTAACAACACAATATAATCACATAGGCATTTCATCGAACATATAAGCATCAATAGAACAATACACTCAATCATCTAGGCATTTTATCAAACATGTGAGCATCCATTAAAAAAGAAATAAGGCATGTTGCGATCAAATCAAAGTGTGAACATGTTAGCATACACCAACCTATCTACAAATAACAAAATCATTAACTGGGACCCTTAAGGGTCGATAAATGGCAACCTAGGAATAATGGTCCACACCTTTAAGAAAGAATCTCCGATTTTGAGTTCCTAGGGTTAAGGATTTGGGGAAAAATGATTCCTACACCAATTTTGAAGAAATTAGGTAATATTCATGCAATTCAATGTAGAAAAGCCCAAGTTAGGAAGTAGGGTTCATTTCTTACCTCTCGATCGTGAGTGGGATGGATTCGGCGGAGGAGAATGGTCGAGGCTAGGGATTGGTCGAAGGGAATCCATCAATAACACTCCGAGGTCTCCCTCATTCTCTCTCTCTCTAAAGCAAAAATTTGTATGGGGAGAGGGGTGTGAAACGAATGAGTATTTATAATGCTAGAAAGCGTACAAATTGCCCAAATGGCCCTTTGTTCATTATTTTAACCCTAAGGGAGGTTGTTTCCCACTAATGAGACTTGACGAAAGGCATATCTGTCAATCTAAGCCGTAGATTAGGTGTCCAACAATGCGATCTTTATTTGGACACAAATATACAATGATCGGGGGTACTAATCAACCGGGAAGGCCTTAACTTAGATCAATGGTCACCAATGATCAATCGAGGCCATGGCTATATAGATGTGTGGAGAAATATCTTTAGTCGGTACCCCAAATTTGAAACAATGGGCTAGTTTCACTTAAATTTCAGGTTTTCACCTAAGGCATTCGCACATCTCATGTACTTGGTTTTTAAGCCTAAGTTGAGTGATTCGAGACACAACCTCGGCTCGATGTCCCATGATGGACGTCAAACCCACTAAGAAGAACGTCTTGCTATAATCTTGGGTTTAGTGACCCACTAATGAGCGGTCTAGAGCTTGTTCAGATAATTAGAGTATTTTCATAATGACTTAGACAGTGAGATTTCTTATACGCGATGATTAGGGTGTGGATTAGCTAAGTTTATAGTGTGCCTTATTTGCAATCAGCGAAAAAGGCGATTCGGTCCTAATCACTCTAAGTCATTGGTTATTAGGCTAGAGGAGTAACTGTGTTGATTTGGTTTGTTAATTAAGATCTTACCCCTAGTTGTCTTGACTTTAGGTAGGTCTTTATTTAGTTATGATTTCCTTGATTAGTCAGTGATAGGTAAGCTAGATTTGGGCCCTAGATGAACATATCACGAGGCTAAACTCGAGATTTACGTGATCGGCGAATTCATTGTCTTCCTATGGTTGAATAATCATATTCGTACGGTTCTTTACGGGCACCACCCATGTGTTGGCTCACCTTGAGTGTTAAGGGTCGGTAACTGACGACATATGCTAATTATAGCAAAAAAATTCAAGAATTTTTTATAATCTAGAATAGCTAAAATCTGGGACATTACACAACCCAACACATATCAAATCAAATCTACAACACAATGTTGCCTATCAATTTTATCTTTTATCTTTTTTTGCGATTAGCATAACCCATCTATGCTGCTATGTTCTACCAGTCTTCGACTAGTACTAGTTTAATCCCGTCCATCTATGTTGCTATGCTGGACCGAATTAAGCTTAAGAGTAGTATAATTTCCTTTCATCTATGTCAAATGCTAGATTGTAAGGAAGACCTTTTCTTTTTCTTTTTTCAGCAGTATAATTCCTTTCATCTACACCTAATTCACCAAAACCAGGAAGACTTAGATCTAGAGCCTCATTATCTATACCACAAACACTAGATCACAGTGAAAATACCTTTTGTAAGTTCTCTCTCATTTTATCAATATAATTAAGTTTCTTTCACTCACATGTTGTACAAATTGGATCATCTCTACTATCATGGTGAGAAAAAAGCCCTTTTTTGTACGAAAAGAAAAAAACTCATTAGAAGGATGAACCCTCTTCATCATAAACCGCTTGATTACGCATACGAGTGGTTGAATAGACAATCAAACTACTTTAGTTCTTGGTCATATGCAACTGCTCAATCCCTCTGTTTATCTCAATACTTGAGGTCAAGGAGTTCAGTTTAGATCGAGTTATAAAAGGCTCTGGCACGTACGACACTATACACACTACACATGATCGAATTTTGAGCTAAACAGGTAGACACTAGTATTCCCATCTCCAAGCTTCAACCAAAATGTCCTAGATTTCTTGATCTAGCTCTTCTTACAAACGTAGAGTTGGCTTCATGAAATAGGTCAAGAGGTGGTCCTCTTCTTGGTCTTGAGTGTTTGTTTAGTTTGGTCCACAAGCTTCAATGACACATTTTTCTAGTCTAACGGTTCAACCTACTTTGATTAGTAGGGTAGTGGAGACTCCATGGCATGATTCGTGGTTATAGGTAGAGCAGCAAAGGTAGCAGATGGTAATAGACTGGATTGGCAAATTGGTACTGATGGTGGATTGAGATTCCGAGGTAAGTTATGTGTTTTAGACATAGCTAATGGATAAGACACATCTAACTAGATTCATGATCCACCTATGAGGATGAAGATGTATCACAACATGTGTAAACAGTATTGATAAAATAAAATAAAGAGGGAGTTCGCCGAATACATGTATAGATGTCTCACATACCAGCAAGTGAAGGTAGCACATTAGAGGCTAGAAGGGATGCTTTAGCCATTATCGATAGCAAAATGGTAGTAGGAGCACATAACTATGGATTTTGTTATGAGTTTGCCAAGGATGCACCATAGTTATAATGCAGTTTGGTCATCATTGATTGATTAACCTAGTCTACATATTTCTTCCCCATAAGTGCTACATACTCCCTGGATGAGTTTTGTAAGCTCTATATAAAGGAAGTGGTTAGACTTCATGGAATCCTTGTATTTATTGTATACAATCGGGATTTTAGGTTCTCATCTTTATTTTGAAGGAGTTTCAAGAAATCATTAGGGATTTCACTTGATTTCAACACAGTGTTCCATCCTCAAACTGATAGGTAGACTAAGTGAGTGAATTAGATTCTTGAGTACATGCTCTATGCTTGTGTGCCTGATTTCTTAGTGAATTGGGATGACCATTTGCCTCTGATTGAGTCTATCCATAATAATAGTTATCAGGAAAGTATTGGCATGATACCTTATGAGGCTTTGTATGGGAGGTCTTGTAGATATCTAAATTACTAGCAGGATGTTGGAGAGAGCAGTATGCTTTGGACATAGTGTAGGAGGTGACAGAGAATATAGTCATCATTATAAACCGTTTGTGTGCAGCCTAGAGTCGTAAGAAGAGCTATGTTGACCACAACAAGACAAGTTTGGAGTTATATGTTAGCAACCACCTTTACTTAAAGGTTTCACTAATGAAGGGTGTTATGAGATTTGGCAAAAAGGAAAATTTAGCTATGAGATATATTAGTCCATTTGAGATCTAGGAGAGAGTCAGCATTGTAGCTTATATGATTGCCTTACTGCCTCAGTTGACTCGTATTCACGATATTTTTCACGTGTCAGTATAAAGTATGAGTGAGATGTTTTCCACATTATCAAGTGGCAACCCTTATAAATCAATGAAGATGCTTCATATATAAGTTGAGTAGCCCATTCATATTTTTGATAAGTGCAATGGGGGCATCATGATGTGAAGGAAGCTTTCTGAGAGCAAGATGCAAAAATTAAAGAGAAGTATTCCCATTTGTTCACATAATAGTTATGTTCAATTTTGTGAATAAAATTCCTTTTAAGAAAGTAGAATGTAGTGATCCAAATGTTATTTTAAAATATATAAATAATTAATACACATGTAGTCACACATACATGGTCACATGCACACATACACATACGCATATATATATATATATATATATATATATATATATATCTAAAATATGTATGTATATATATATATATATATCTAAAATATGTATGTATATATATATATATATATATATATATATCTAAAATATGTATGTATTAAATGTAATGGTTGTTAAATGTTTTATGACATGCACTTGGTTGTCTAGTAAATTTTGTTAAATGATAATTACTCAAGCATATTTTTATTTTTAAACTTGCATTTGAGATGCACTAACTGAGCTTTCGAGCTCACTTTGTTTTTCATGTTGCCTTTTAAGAATAGGACTACATCGAAGTCATTGAGGATTATACTACTTGCTAGTGATATTTTACATATTTAGTTTATTGAATATTTGGTTATTTGCACAAGAGTTGGGATAAAATGTTTGTACATAAATTTAGATGTTGATGTATTAGTATTAAATGGAGTGGATCTTTATTTCTCAAAACAATTATGAATCGATGCTAAGTAACAGATGATTGAATTATGAGTCGTGAACATTGAAATTTTTTAGTCTCACCCCAAGGTGCGGGATGAAGGTTGAGTGAATCGGACTGTCAAGCTTAGGCGTGACATCATAAGTTGCTTTAGATAAGCTCTACTTATACCTCCACATACTTATCAACCAAAAGTATAATAGCATGTTTGGTTTCTAACATCATATAAGTGCTTATCCTTTAAATTTGTTTGGTCCACCTTTAATATCCATCTTTCATCATATGTGGCCAACCTTTGATGTGGAACATTCATTATGTTGGGCCCACCTTGGCGCTATCTTCAATGCAAATAGTGTATCATGTTGGGTCTACATTCAATGTGGATCATCCACCTTGCGAGATCCACCTTCGATGTAGGCTATCCATCATACGGACCCACCTTGGATGTGGGTTGTCCATCATGTCAAATATTGGATGTGAACCGTCCATCATGCAGAGCTCACCTTTAATGTAGTTCTTCCGTTATACAGGGCTCACCTTGGAAGGTGGTCATTCATAATCAAAGGCCAACCTTCGATGTGAACCATCCTCATGTGCGGTCCACCTTAAGATGGGTCATTTATCATATGGAGCCCACCATCAATATTATTGTACATCATATGAGGCTCACTTCAATATCCACCATCCATTATGTGGAGCCCACCTTTGATGTCGATCGTCCCTCTTGTGGGCCCCCACCTTTGATGTGGGTCATCCATCATGCAGGATCCACCTTGGATGTGAGCCATTCATCATTAGCAATTGACCTTTGATGTGGACTGTCTATTATGGCGGGCCCACCTTGATGTGGGTTATCCATCATGTGGGGCCCACCATCAATGTCCACTGCCCATCTTTGATGTGGACCATCCATCATGTGGGTTCTGTCACGCCCCAAACCCGAAAATCGGATTCACAGGAACTCTGACGCCGAATCCGATGCCAATAGCCTCCGTAGTATCCCATTCTCGGCTCCTAGTGTCCATACGCCAGATTCCGATCCTGGGATCCTGCAAAGAGGATTTTCTAACATACATTTAACTCGTAATAAGCATAACCACAAGATTACCTAATTCACAAAGGCACATCATCATCACATATCCACTAATATAATCATTTGAATACAATGCTGAAAGGGAAATACATAAATCGAAAATCAAGCTCCAGAAGATCGCTGCACGCTCCAAGCTCAACACTACTGCAACCTAACATCACTTGCACGCATCTATCGTGCATAAGCTTATAGAAAGTTTAGAGGGTGGTGAAAGTGTGTGTACAAGGTAAGTGTCAAATATTCAATACAATGTCATCATCATACAATACTGGAAATACCGGTAATCCATAAATCATATAATATCGGAATAAGCAGAAATACTGATAAGATCATGAATTATCAGAGTAAGCAAAAATATTGATAAGATCATAAATCATACGATAACAGAGTAAGTGAAAATATGGACAAGTCTATGAGTCAATCAATATCAGAATACGCAATATAAAACAACTATGCAAATGAGGAGTCATAAAGAGCCAAATATCAGATGCCGAGGATGTGATGCAATATGTAATTCCTAATGAGTTCACAAATAGCGTCAGCCGTATCTAGACCATATAAATGCAGAAACACAGTAATCCAAAATGCCATATGCCGCGGATGTAATGTAATATGCGGTGCGAATGGAATGACTGTGCCGGAGTGTGAAGTCGGGATGATAGTACGTAGTATCGTAGGCTATGGGGTCCATCACAAGGGACTTCTATCCAAACCAGTCTCATACCTAAATTTGGATAGTTAGACTCGATGTGGTAAACTCCTGATCTCAGGTTAGTTACGGCCCCAACCGAAATCCTGGCTATTGCGAAGGTACACGTAACAAATAGTCGCGCACCGCCAGCCCGAGTAAATAGTGAATGAATGAATGAATGAGTATACAACTCCTACTTAATAAGTCCATATATTAGTACAGTTCATCTATGGGATCATCACCGGAGTTTAGTACACTCCAAATGGCACTGCCCCTCTCCCAACAGCACAGTCCAAATGAGCGTAAGAAACCTCACTATCCGCCTGACCAATAGTTTGCCAATACCTATCCGACACGTCGATAGTGGAATCATTCACGAGCTGGTCAAACTCAGCCTACTAATGCCTCCTACGCTCGAGTGAGTAAGGCCACACCTCCTCCCAACCGACCACGACATAGTGAGAGATGCGGCCTCCTGGTATTCGGCACTCGGGTGCTCATATATCCACTCGGTCTCAACGTTGGGGCGTCCTCTGATACCAAGAGGGTTTAGGGATTTTCACCCAGGGCCATCTATGACGGCCCGATGCTAGAACAGATTTCCGGCGTCTCATCTGGCCATCCACGATATGCCTGTGAAGGTTACGGCTCTGATGTCTCTAGGGCATACAGTAATCACAATACAAGATGCCTGAGTCATATAATCCAGTCATGCATCAATCCTATGCAAACCGTGCGCTCATGTGAGATCACCTCCGCCTATCAAGAAGTCTCATAACAACTTGCCCAATAACATATGCAATGGTCAACCACATCTCATAACAAACATGCAGATGATATGTATGGGCATGTATCATGATATCATGTTGTCACATACTCATAATTAATATCAATAACTGACATCAACAATCGGCCTCGACAATGTGGACATTTAACCAACATTGCCCCCAAGGAATGACCCACATAGAGCCTAACATATAATGGACCCATGGCCTCACACAAGGGCCTAATATTTAACACCATGGGCCTCACTTGAGACCTTAATACACATCACGATGGGCCTCTCACATGGGCCTAATATATATCACGATGGGTTCCATCGCTTACCCTCAGATGTATCACAATGACCTCATCACATATGCCTCATATACATCACATTGGGCCTTAAACACAGACTGAATACATATCACAACGGGCCTCAAATTCTGGCCGCATATATATCACATTGGGCCTCGATAATCGGAATCGGCAATCGGCCACGTCAATCGACAATCGGCCATGATAATTGACCTCGATAATTGGAATCGGTAATCAGCCACGATAATCGGCCTCGATCGATAATCGGTCAATCGGCCACGACAATCAGAATCGGCAATCGGCCTTAATATTCAGCCTCAATCGATAATCGGTCAATCGGCCATGACAATCAAAACCGGCAATCGGCCACTATAATCGGCCTTTATCGATAATCGGTCAATCGGCTATGACAATTAGAATCAGCAATCGGCCTTGATATTAGGCCTCGATCGATAATCGGTCAATCGACCACAACAATCAGAATCAGCAATCGGCCACGATATTCAGCCTCAATCGATAATCGGTCAATCAGCCATGACAATCAGAATCGGTAATCGGCCACGATATTCAGCCTGGATAGATAATCAGTTAATCGGCCACGACAATTAGAACCGGCAATCGGCCACTATAATCGACCTCAATCGATAATCGGTTAATTAGCCACGACAATCAGAACGGCAATCGGCTACGATATTCGGCCTCGATCGATAATCGGTCAATCGACCATGATAATCAGAACTGGCAATCGGCCACTATAATCGGCCTCGATCAATAATAGGTCAATTGGCCACGACAATTAGAATCGACAATCGGCCTCGATATTCGGCCTCAATCGATAATTGGTCAATCGGCCACGATAATCAGAATCGACAATCGGTCATGATATTCGGCCTCGATCGTTAATCGGTCAATCGGCCATGACAATCAGAACCGACAATTGGCCACTACAATCGGCCTTGATCAATAATTGGTCAATCGGCCACGACAATCAGAATCAGCAATTGGCCACAATAATCAAAATTGGCAATCGGTCATGATAATTGGCCTCGATCGTTAATCGGCAATTGGCTACGACAATCAGAATCGATCAATAATCGGGCTCGATAATCAGAATTGGTAATCGGTCATGATAATCGGCCTCGACAATCGGGATCGACCAATCAAGGCCTAAGGGAAGATCACAATGTGGACATCCAACCATCATTGCCCATCAATGTGGACATTCAACCAACATTGCTCCCAAGGAGTGGCCCATACAAAGGATCTGTACACAACGTAACGGGCCATACATACATCGCATTGGGCCTCAACCACAGCCTCAAATGCATCATAATGGGCCTTGCCCATAGGCCATGAATACGTCACAATGGACCCCGCCTATGGGCCTCAAATACACAATGGGTGAGCCCTACACATGGGCCTACATCAATAGGCCGCATTAATGGGCCTCATACACATCAAGTGGGTTGCATCAATGGGCCGCACTAATGGGCCTAATACATATCACAATGGGCCTTGCCCATAGGCCATGAATACATCATAATGGGCCTTGCCCATGGGCCTCAAATACATTACAATGGGCCCCATCATATGGGCCTTAAATATAAGGCAAGTGGGCCCTATCACATGGGCCTCATATATACATCATGATGGGCCTCATGGATGAGCCGCACCAATGGGCCTCAAGTGGGCTACAAATATATCAAGGTGGGCTTCAGAGATGGGCCATAAAATACATCAAAGTGGGCCTCTCGAATGGGCCACAAAATACATCAAAGTGGGCCTGACAAGTGGGCCACAAAATACAACCAAGTGGGCCTCACAAATAAGAGCTTGGATTACATCTAAAATCATTTCAATAGTTGCAAGTGCAACATGTGTATCACTGTACACATCATTTTATGGGCACATGGCCACAAATGATGATCAGCATTGTCTAACATTGGACGTGCAAATCAGCACTGTCCAACCATCGTCTATGTAAATCGGCATTGCCTAAACATTGTCCGAGTAAATCTGCACCATCTAGACATTGTCCAGCTCATCAACACCATCCAAATATTGTCCAGCATCGTCCAGATGGCCTGGACGGTGTGGATGAAATAAATACATCACTGTAGTCCCCACGTGGGACCCACAACTTATATATATATATATATATATATATATATATATATATATATATATATATATATATATATATATATATATATATAATATTGTTATTATATCTCACCCAGTAGGGCGGCCTAATATAAGACATATACATTACGTGGGGCCCTTGGACGGATGGTGTAGATCAACACATACATCATTACAGGGCCCCACAACACCGTCCAGCACCGTCCAGATATTGTGGACAGTGTGGATGAAAAATATACAACATGGTGCAGTTCACAGCATCGTCCAGGCATTGTCCAGCAAGAACGGACGACCTGGATGGCATGGATGAAATACATGCGTCAAAGGTGGGTCCACATGTGTGGGACCCACCATTTGATAAAGCTAACATTTGTGTTTTCTTCATCCATCCAGGCTGCTGGACATCCAGCAACGGATGGCCTGGACGGGATGAACATCGAGGTAGCCGCCAAGGATGGACGACGTAACTAAAACGCATACACCATGGGTGGGCCCACACGTGTGGAGGTAGGCCCTACCGTCCTGGTCCAAGACATGGGTGAAATACATACATTTAAGGTGGTTTCTCACCTGTTTGGACGGTCTGATGGGTCCCACGTGGTGGCCCACCATGGTTCAGTTCGACGGATCTTTGAGGTTTCTCATCATCTGGGTCTGTCCAGACGGACAGGCCAGCGGGCCACACATATGGGTGGCATGGATATAATATTGTCCAGCACCGTCCAGCGGCCCGACATATGGGTGGCATGGATATAATACATATCTCCTGGTGGGGTGCATCAGGGTGGGCCACACACAACAAAGAGAGAGAGAGAGAGAGAGTAGAGAGAGAAAATGAGAGAGGGAGATCGGAGTAGCGGAGGGACCCTGCCACTATGGGCCCCTCAACACAATACATACATCAAGATGGGTCCCACTACAAGTGGGCCCTCAATTCATCGAAATCACACAAATCGAACCTTAGAAGAACACCCACCTTTGATGTCCTTTTCCTTCTTCCGCCTATGCAATCTAGAGCTCCAAGGGGATAACTTAGATGGTTGAGATGATGATCCAAGGGTTGGATTAGGTGGTAGGAAGGTGGGCCACACCAACCTCTCTCATGGGAACCATGGACGTTGGACTATCATAGAGTTGCTTGAAATGGAGAGAGCGAATGAGAGAGAGAGAGGGGTGATGGGAGAGAAGTGATGGGAGAGAGGGATGGTGAGTGATGGATGGATGTACTTGTGTAAGGGAGAGAGAGTTGACTTTGGAGTATTTGTGTAAGAAAGAGGATGGTTGTTGTACTTGACATGTGAAGTGATGGATGTGTACTTGATACATGGGACATATTGTAGAGATTCTCTTAGGATTGCAAACGCGTGGCATTTTCTCGAACTAAACGCGGGTCCACATCTCCTAGGCCGGGTATCACCTCGAAACGCAAGACACGGCATCGGAACTGCGACGACAGTGCGATCGCAAGTCTCGAGTCGAGTCGACTCTGGAATACGGGACATAACTCAAGGCTGCGGCCAAATGCCGATTACAGGTCGCGGGTCACCAGAATTTGACCGGGAGGACTGCGGAAGCCTATAGAACGGTACGGGCTAGGATACAGGTCTCATAGGCTCCACCTTCAATGTGGGTCATCCATCATCTAGGGCTTGCCTTGGATGTGGGCCATCATCATTGAGGACTAACCTTTGATGTAGACTGCCCATTATGAGGGGCCTACCTTGATGTGGGTCATCCACCACGTGGGTCCACCATCAATGTTAATTGTCCATAATCTGAGGCCCACCTCAATGTTTACTACCCATCATCTGAAGCTCACCTTTATTGTAGATCATCCATTGTGTGAGCCCACCCTTCAATGTGAGTTGTCCATTATGTGAGTCTACCTTTGATAGGAACTATCCATTATATGGGGAGAGAGAGAGAGAGAGAGAGAGAGAGAGAGAGAGAGAGAGAGAGAGAGAGAGAGAGTGTGTGTGTGTGTGTGTGTGTGTGTGTGTGTGATAGTGAGCGTTCTATTAACTTGATGAAGAACTTAGTTTATCACTCACGGACCAAGCACATTGATGTGTGTCATCACTTTATCCAAAAAAATACTAAAGGAAGGTGGTGTTACTCTTTAAAAGATTCACACTAATGAAAAACTGGCCATCATGCTTACAAAAGTGGTTCCTGGAGAGATGTTTAGGTTTTGCTCGACTTCTATGAGCTTGGCAAAGATTTGAATGAAGACGGAATGTGCACGAAAAGCGACGATGGTGTTATTATGGTGGATACGATTAGAGATGGAGGATGCAATTTGGAGCAGTGGAGCTTGGAGATTAAAGTCATGGTGGAGATTGTTGAAAACCAGGTATCTTTAATATATGTTGGATAGAGTTCTTCAATAGGATCGACTGTTTGGTCAATACTATCGAGAAAATCCCCAAAATCCTGCTTTACTCTCTAGACAGTTTTTGGGAGTTCTTCGATCCTATCGAGGGTGGATTCGATCTTATCGATAGGTTTTTGATGGTTGTCGATCCTATCAAAGGTCCTATCGATAATGGTTGTCGATCTTATCAACAAGCTATCGATGTATACAATTCGATCCTTCATTTTCATAGTGGATTCTGTCGCTTTGTGCCGTGGTTTTTTCCCACAAAGGTTTTTCCACGTAAATCGTTGTGTTCTTTGTGGTTGCTCATCTTTTTCGTTTATCTATTTGCTTATTTAATTCACTCTAAGGTTGCTTATGCACCTAACGTGAAGGCGGTTGTATGCAACAATGCCCATGTTTAATAGTTAACATAGACCACGTGAATAGATTTTGAGCATCAAATTGTATACATAAACTTTCAAGCTTACTTCATTATAGGCGTGGACTTCTAGGCAACACTAGAGTAGGCTCAAGTCTCTAAGAAAAATAAGGATAAGTGCGGGCCTCTAAACAACACTAGGGTAGGTGTGAGCCATGCCCAGGGCCAAATCACAAATGTTGAGCCAGCTCACAATTGAGTAATAAGTGCGAGCAATACTTGAACTTGTTCACAATCTTACTACTTGACCTTCTCCAACCCATAATTTCTTCATTACGGGGGCGTTTGGATCCTAAGTTACTTAAGATAAGCTATTTATGCCATAAGCAGCTTATGTTGGTTTATACTTATTAAGTAGATAAGTATGTTTGGTAAACAAAGTATTTATCAACCAAAAAGTAGAAAGCATGTTTGGCTTCCAACGTCATGAGTAATTATTACTCAAGTATGTTTGGTCCCCCTCACATCCACCATCCATCATTTGGGGCCACCCTTTGATGTGGATTGTTCATTGTGTGAGCTCCACCTTTGATGTGGGTCATCCATTATGCGAGGCCACCTTAGATGTGGGCCATTCATCATTGGAGACCAACCTTTTTTGTGCACCGTTCATTATGTAGGGCCCATCTTTGATGTTTGTCATCCATCATGTGAGCACCCCATCAATGTTATTTGTAAGTGCACCCAACGTTACACACTTGTTTGTCAAATACATGACTAGTTGTGTCTAGTAGTCGGTTGAGTTTTTGGCAAATGAAGACCGGCGACGCAACTAGATCAGAAGCATTGAAGCCATATTGAAGACAAATGACTGCTTCTACGATCTTAACCTTGCAAATAGATGATCCTAACCCAAATAGGAAAACCTACTTAGGTCATCTATTCAAAGTCAATTCCAAGTTCATAGTTTTTATCATTTAGCCTTAGCTTTAACAAGTCCCAAGTTGGTGAAAGATTTATTGGACAAAAACAGAAAAATCTGTCCACTGTCGGTAGGACGAAGGTTGTCACGCCCCAAACTCAGAAAATGGGCTCACAAAATTCTCAATTGCCGAATCCGGTGCCAACAGCCTCCATAGTCCCATTCTCGACTTCCGGCACCCATTTGCTACATTTCGATCCTGGGATCTTACAAGGAGGATTTTCAATATGAATTATTTTTTTGTAATGGAGCATAACCACAAACATAACTAAGTCACAAAACAACATCACCACATATCCACTATATCAAAAACTTTAAGTACAATGCGAAAAGGAAAATACAACGTGATAAAAAAGCTCCAAAATAATCCGATATGCGCTCTTGTCTCAGCGCCGCTGCGATCTAACGACACCTACACGTAACGGTCGTGCATAAGCTTACAAAAGCTTAGAGGGTGGTGTAAGTGTATGCGTAAGGCAAATACCAAGTATACAATATCAGAGTAATGCAGAAATATGCAGGTAAGTCTATAAATACAATCAGTTATACCAAGGCTATGTGATGAAGGCATGAATGTTATCGGCCATACCAAGACCATGCGATGCGAGGCCTATGTAGCCAAATGTCATATGCGAGATGCAAAGTAAGCATGTCAGTCCTCATTAAGTACACATATCAGTACAGTTTCTCTCTAGAATATCACTGGGGTCTAATACACTTCACACTGACTGCCGCCTCCCTAGCCGCACAGCCCAGCAAGTGAAAGAAACCACACTATCTGCCTGACTAGTAGTCTGCCAATACCTACCCGACTCATTGATAGTGGACTCATTTGCGAGCTGGTTAAACTCAGACTAGCTTATAGCCCCCTCACTCGGGCGAATAAGGCCACACCCCCTTCCAACCGACCACGACACAGTGGGAGACTCGGCCTACTGGTATTTGACACTCAGGCGCTCGTGTATCCACTCGGTCTAGACGTTGGAGCATCTCCTAGTACCAAAAAGGTTCTGAGACTTTTACCCAAGGACATCCTAAGTGCCCACAGTGCTAGAATCAAGTATTTTCGATATCCGATACGGCCATCCACGATGTACCTGTGGAGGCCACGACCCTGATGTCGCTAGGGCGTACAATAATCATATCACACATATGTGAGATGCATGAGTCACACTGTCCAGTCATGTAGCAATCTCACGTGCCACGTGCTCATGTGGGTAACTCCTATTAATGAGTCCCATGAATAGTCTGCCCAATGGCATATGCTATGATCAGTCACTACTCATATCAAGCATACAGATGATGCGTATGGGCATGAATCATTGAGTTACACTAAGCATGTTATAAGGTGATGAACTATCCTCACAATGAAGATGGGCCTAGATGGCCTATACACAACAAGTAAGGGCCTATCAATGGGACCTAAGGAGAGTTACAATGCGGACATTTAACCAACATTGTACTTACAATGTGGGCATCAAACCATCATTGCTCCCAAGGCATAGCCGGCCAAACATCATTACATAAACCATCGTAGAATCACACATTGCAATGGACTTGTGTACAACCCATTGGGCCTCAACCCATGGGCCTTAGATACAGCAAATGGGCCGCAACATATAGGCCTCATATATGTCAAGTCAACGGACGGGCCACAAATACATCAATATGGGCCTTATATATATCAAGGTGGGCCTCTACGGACGGGCCACAAATACATCAAAATGGGCCTCATCACATCCCAAAAAGAATCATATTTGAAGGATCATTTGGACCATACCACAAATAACAATGAAGATAATAATTTTCACGATTAAATAAATCACAGGGCCCACTATAAAGTTTATTTTCCAACCAATCAAATCATAAGGTCATAAAGACCTGGATTAAGAGGGAAAACAAATTCCCCATTGATCTAGAACTTCTGTGACCCAAATGGGTTTTCAATGATAGACGTTCAATCCTCCAATATTTTTGCGGTGTGGTCCACCTGATCAAAGGCTGGACAGATCATGGAGTGGCCCGTCGTGATGTATTTGAGATCCAACCTATTCGTAAGTTAACATAGTGATAGATGAAGTGAAAATAAAAATGTAAGCTTAATCGGAAACCACTGTGACCTTTAAAAGTTTGAACGGTGGACTTCACTGTCCACTACTTTAAAGGGTGGGGTCCACTTGAACTTTAGATCTAACTCATTCTTTGCCTCATATCATGAAATGATATCTCAAAATGGTTGGGCAGCAGGGATATAACGCAATGCATCATGGTGGGCCCCACCATCCAAACAGTGGACGGCGTGGATAAAACAAATACATCAAGTGTGCGGGTCCCACTGTCCAGTGGTGTAGACGGTGTGGATAAAACACACACATCATGGTGAGTCCCACTGTCCAGTGGTGTGGACGGTGTGGATAAAACACATACACCATGGTGGGTCCCACCTTCCAGTCATCTGGACGGTGTGGAATACAATACATACATCAGTGGGTCCCACGTGGGGCCCACCATAATGTTTATCTACCATCCAATCTGTTGGTAAGGTCACACAGACCCGGATTGAAGGGTTTCAATGGTAGACGCTCAATCCCACTGTTTTCTTCCGTGTGGGCCACCTGAGTTTCAGGTACGACTGATTTTTGGGGTGGCCCACTGCCCTAAGGGGGCCTACCAAATGCACGGTGTTGATGTCTAACATACCTCACGGTGGGGCCTATGTATGGGACCCACGTCCCTGCCCTCTCTTCACGTCCCAGCGCAGCAGAACGCTGCTGCGCGTCCTCTGGACATCAACAGCAGCACCTGCTGCTTCTTGATTTATTTATTTATTTGAAAATAGGTTTTTCTGCAGTTTTTCCTAGGTGGGGTTAGGAGAATCCAACCTAGCCGTTGGATTCTATGGCTCAAGACAGACCAATCAAGCCCAATATTCAACATATTTCAGTTGTAGACATAGCGGATTTAAACGGTAAAAATTACTATTTTCTATGTCATGGCCCACCAGGTAATCAGATTGGCTTCATTTTTCAGCTCAACGCGTAAAATCAACTGAGGAATGGAATGGATGGCGTGGATAAGGTTCATACATCAAGGTGGGGCCTGTATGAGTGGCCCACCCAAAATCCTTAAAAATCAAACTGCTATATCCTTTTTTTTTTGTGAGTACACCTCACTGTCTGTTCACACTTCACAATGCATGTCCAGCGTCCAGGGACATTGGATGGACGGCGTGAATCAAGGTGGGTCCCTCATTGACGTAGCCCACTTGATTGGATCAACCTGATGTGTGTTTTCCCATCAGTCAGACCCTCCAAGAGGGGTAGCAAAGTGGGTTGGTCCCCATGTTTGGACAGCCATGGGATTCGTTTGATGGACGGTTTGGACACCACATACACTCATTAAATGGGCCACAAAATAAAGGAAGGAGAGAGAGAGAGAGAGAGAGAGAGAGAGAGAGAGACGTGATGATGGAGGGCTCTGCCACTATGAGCCCTCCCTTTCCATGCAGTCAATCATACATCAAGTGGGTCCCAATACATGTGGGCCCACCAAAATGGAAGGTCTAGATGACCCCTTTTAAACTAGAAAGAAAAATCATTATGGGGTCCATGGAGAACGGCCCCATCATGGAATGATCATGAGAATCAAGGTGGGCCATCGGCCGCATCTAGGATCCAAAGTGAGATCCATACCATCAATCGGTAGGCCTCACTTGGCCCATCATAAAAATATGAAATCTAGGCCTATAAAAACACACACTGTTTGATCTTCTTGGTCCGATGGAACACCAATCTTCTTGTGTCTCACTTTGATAGAAGGTGATAAGAATTGAAGGGCTAGGATGATGGATCTTGGGAGAGGAAGTGGGCCACACACAACAGTTTTCTCCCTTGGAATTTCTTGGACGTACACCTCTTTTGGTTTCTTTGTTGCTTGGAAATTGTGAAGAGAAAGAGAGAGAGAAAGGATGGTTGTAAGAGAGGTGATGGATGTGAGTGATGGATGTGAGGTGATAGTTGTACTTGACTTGAGAGTTGACTTAGTAGGTTGCTTGACTTGGGGAGAAAGAAAGCATGGGTTGTGTACTTTGATTGATTGATTGATTGAAGGGATAAGTTGTAGAGATTCTCTTGGGTTCGTAAATATGCGGCATTTCTTTGAAATAAGCGCTAGTCCACATCTCCCTGCCAAGGTATCGAATCGGTATGACGTGGCATTAGAACTGCGGCGACGGTGCGGTCACAATAGTATAAGCCTCGGATTAAGCCGACTCAGATCTACGGGATACGACTTAGGGTTGTGCGCAAACGTTGATTATAGGTCACGGATTGCTGGAATTCGACGAGAAGGATCGTGGGATTGTATGGAACGGTACAGACTAGGATATGCGCTTTATAAAGGTTCCACTGAATAGCACCTTCAGTATCACCAAAGATACCTTCGGTGTTACTGAAGGGGCTCAAAACAGTCTAGTAAGCTTACAATCTTAATTTGGTGTCACCGACTGGATATTTCGGTAACACCGACTGCCACCGACCAACAATGTTCGTGCCACCGAGACTTTTTGGACAGCAACTTGGGAAATTAATTAGGAACTACTGAAAGATATTTTAGTACCATCGAAGCAAGTTCGGTGATACCGAAGCTGGCTGTGGTAGCACCATAAACTAACAGTTTTCTATCCATTGGAACTTTTTATCCATAAAAGTGGCTTGTAGTAACTTGCAAAATTAGTGAAAATAGGCATCATAGAGTCTCAAGTGTATCCCAAGGTTATCCTAGCCCATTTAGACTTTATCCATACAAGTTTTATGTTCTCTTTATTGTAATCCTTCACTCCTATGAGAATTCAAAGCTTCTATTAATGAAGAACATGAACTCGTGCCTTCTCTAGAGTACAAAAGCCAAACTAATAGGAAAACCCTTTGCCTTTTGATACTCTAAAGCATCCATAAGTTGAATCCCTTAGAAAATCCACTCATTATCCTAGATAGGATATTCAACCAACTCTCATTACCTTGGTCACCTTTATAGGTACATCTTATGTAAGGTTTTTAAGCGTGAAGTCGAACCTAACAGGTAAATTCAAGCTACGCGATCAGGGGAGTACCGGGAAGCTAATTCAAGTACGAGAGCACAAAGATTAAGCATCCCAAGATGAGCTACAAAAGAGAACTTTATCCGACAAGTAAGTGTCATAGTTAAGAGTTCAAAGTTTAGTCTCTTTCCTCGTGTAGGATTAATGCTAAGAGTTTGTTATCAACAAACTACTTTAGGTTCCTTGTGTGGGACCTTGGCTGGTGGGCCTAAACATAGGTGCCTTGTGTGGGACCTTGGTCGATGGGCCTAAACGTAGGTGCCTTATGTAGGACCTTGGATGGTGGGCCTAAACGGTAGGTGCCTAGTGTGGGACCTTGGCCGGTGGGCCTAAACGTGGGTTCTTAGTGTAGAACTTTTTCTCTTGCGGAGAGCATAAATTGGTGTCCTTAGTGTAAGACTATAAAGGTCTTACATGTGGAGACCACCTTTGATGTGGATCGTCCATCATATCAGTTTGCTAACTTGAATGTTGTCCTTTTATCATTATGGGTCAACCTTTGATGTGGACCATCCATATGTGGGCCAAAATTAATATGGGGTCATCCATCATGTAGGGCCCACTTTTTATGTAGACCGTCCACCATTTGAGCCCCACCTCTAATGTAGAGAGTCCAACATATGGAACCTCCTTTGATATGGATAGTGAGAGAAAGCCTCCTTAGACATGGAGCGTGAGAGAGAAAAATAGAAAAGTCATAAGTTAAGAAGCTTGAAAAAAAAAAACTTATTTAGATAAATAGTTTTTAGCTAATAAGTTACTTTTACCATAATACTTAACAAACTAATTTAAGTGAAAAAAAAAAAGTAATTTATCTAGTAGTATCCAAACGGGCCCTACAAGTTAAATCAAAACCATCTTAGTCTCATTGGAAAAACTTCCTCTATAAGCCCATTAATGAGACTATCATTACCTTATTTGGAGGTTAACTCACTTGTCAAAGATAGGGCCAAAGTCTCTCTACATTATCAGTAATCAATTTAACAAATTGGAAGTAATTTTCTTTTTCTTTTTTTAAATAAACAAGGTCACTTTAATAGCCAATATATGGGTGTGATTGGGTCCATGCATTATTGATTCAATAAAAACATGACATACACCAACACCAATTTCACTAGTTTTCACATGACTTGGTTTATGGATAAATCTTATTGGTTGGACCCTCTAACATTTGTATATAGCTTGCAAGCACCTTAGATTATCTTCAAAAGGTTTCTTGAACAATTTTTATCTATTGACCTTTTTATTTCACCTTTAAAGTATGTTATATAGCTTGATGGATCTTGTTATAGGAAATGTAAGCAGACTCGATAAGGACTGACTCAAGCAAACCGAATCGATCAGTAGGGCCTCAGAAGGAGAACAACGTGACAAGTCCGACCTTGCTTCTTCCAAACTATGATTCTAAAACTAGGGTCACTGGAGAGAGATAGACGGGGCAATTCGAGCCGAGCTCTTGTCTGGAGTCCTCATCCGAAGAACTACGGCCCCGGATCGACCAAACAGAGCTCTTGTCTAGAGTCCTCATCCAAAGAACTACAGCCCTAGATCGGCCAAGCCGAGCTCTTGTCTGGAGTCCTCATCCGAAGAACTATGGCCCTAGATTGGCCGTGCAAAGCCTTACTCACATCTCGGAGGCTATAGACGTACTCCGACCACGGACTCCGATATGAGGTCCGACCAATGGCTCGGGAGACCGAGTTCCGAAACCAACCCCAGTATTGACATGGCCGAAGATCACGCCCGTAGATATGCCCCATTAAGGCATACAGGAGAGTGAACTGGTGCACGATCCAAGGATAGCGGCCGACATCTTCGCACGCACGACATTTGCTTGATTGAGCAAATCATTCCAAGATTGACGGCCATGATCCCATCGCCTCACGAGTATAAATACTAGAGGAACCCATTACAACAGGTACACAATATCTCGCACCCTCTCTCTACACCACGCAACTTAGACCCAGATTCCCTAGCCTGACTTAAGCATCGGAGGGTCCCCTGCTTAAGCCAGGGTCTCCTTTGCTCACTTTTCTGTGCAGGACCAGGGTCTGTTCCGAGTTCCCAGCATTAAGTGAAAGGTGCTCCAGATTTTGACATCAACAGATCTTTTAGTAATCCACCTCATGTGCATGCATAGATTTTGGGCCAAGAGTAAACTTTATAAATAGAAAAAACATTTAGGTGATATCAAATGCATAAAATAAGCATATTAACAAACTTTTGATGATGTAGGGTATACTAAAGTCCGTTCCTTGTTGAAATGAGTTTTCCCAAAGGGGTTGGCACGCATAAGGGGAGAAAGAAGGATGAAAAAAATTCCATCCCTTCTCCTCGTATCTTCTCTTCTCCATCCATCCATCTTTTTAGTCAACTAATTAGACAGTTTCTTTTCTTTTCTCCCATCATAACCCTATAGCGTGATTGAGGGAAGACTAACTTTCCCTTTATTAGAGATAAATCGGGAAGAGACTTTCATTGAAGAAGGAACAACATTAAATCAAAGACAACTCATAATCTAGACCATTTATTTTAAGTCCTAGAAATTTTATTTCATTTAGATGAGTAAAAGATCATATAAAATGAAATGACCAGAAAAATTCCACAAAAGCTCAAAATCAGAAGTTAAAAAGAAAAAATCCTGCGAAAATATCGATAACCGTTTGTGGCCTTGATCTCAGCCATCAAAGTGATACCTGAGGCCCACATAAGAAAAAATCCTACTTCGGTGTGCATGATGATCAGATCTTTGATGAGTGAGATACATTTTTTTTTCCACATAAATCATGAGTGGAGACTTCCGAGTCAAACGGTCTCAATCACCACAAGTGGAGCAGAAGTGAAGAGCACATGGGCAAGCAAAGACCCCAAGTCGTTACAAACAAGGCCCATTGGTTAGGTGATAGAGACCATTGGCCAATGCACGAACCATGACCCAAAAGTCTCCCAGGATCGAAGATTCTAGGTATTTAATCTTTACCCTCTTTTTCCAGTCCATGATGGCGACTAGATTTTTTTTTACTTTTTTCCTTTTTATCTTAGCCGTTTATTTTTCTACTGATCAAGGGGGGGTTGGTATTGTCCCATTGGGGAACTTTTTGGGCCCATTGGAATTGAACAAGGAGCATTCCTGCAAGGCCTCTCTTGAAAGTATCATATCATTTCCTACGGATCAGACAATCTCAACACATGACCGTCCAAGGGAGCCCACGAGTTGTTGCATTGTTAATATATCAAAGGCCAGGGTATCATATTTCAGATTGGGGCCCATCCAAAGGTCCAAATATATCAAGTTCATCCAACCGTCTAGAATGAAGATCTAGACCATTCAACAGTCCAGATTGAAGAGCTGAACCACATCAAGGGTCCAAACTGATCTGAGAGGCCACTTGGGTTTGATCAATTGACATGATTGTTTTGTTAGACTGAATCAATGGTCTGGATGACTGATTGGACCACGGTACCTTTGGATCTAATCAGATGGCCTAGATCACGAGCGGAGAGTGCCAGGTTAGAAAAGGCCTTTTACAACTGTATGGGCTCAAGATTCAACTAGATTGTGTATCCATTGGAATTCTAGTAGGATCTAGACTTTTAATTCTTCTTGTTTGTTTATCTTTTCTTTGAAAGATTTTAGGATATTTGCAGAGGGCAAACAGGCTTTCAATATTGGCGGGCAATATAGATGTGTATCTGGCTGTCAATTGGCCAGGCTGGCTAGCTCGTTTTTTGGGTTCTCAGACATGGCCCACAGAGCTTGGACCCAAATATGGGCTGTACCAAAATTGAAGGCCATTTATTAATTTGAGAGTACCTATGGCTAGAGGTGGGCATCAAGTCTAGCTGGACCGAGTTAGGTCCAACCAGATCCGATTTTGGAAAATCCCTTACCCTAACTCGATCCCACTCGCACCAAGTCCAGCGGAGCTGACTTGATCCGAGTCCAGGTCTTGGCTGAGCTGACCCAAACCGAGTCCGACTCGGTCAGAGATACCGAGTCGGATCAAGTTGGCACCGATTCGAATCAGGTCACATCGGACTGGTTGGTCAAGCATTCGAAAAAGATGATACGATAGTCATGTATTGATCAGGTCCACCCATTTACTGGTAGAGTAAGAAGAATTGGACTATGGTATACCCATCTCTCCACATAACATGTGACAGGGTCATGTATTGATCGGGTCTATGCATTTATAGAACCAGGACGGATGACTTACTGTTTAAAAATAAAACTCAATTCGATCAGGTAGCTTTTCTATAGTTTATCTCACTACATTTTTTACTAGTAACATTTATTTTCATCGTCAATTTAACGTCGACAGATCGAAACATTTCATGCCACAGGGTCCATTGTTGATTAGACCAAACCTGATGTATATCCCATATTTGAAAATTCTAGCCATTCAATTGATGGCAAGTAAATAAACGGTTAATAAAGAAATTAGACAACAATCCTCCTCCAACTGTTAAAATATCACAGATCCAAGCTTATTTCCCCAAGCACACAAAAGACCCTCATTCCACCCAGATTGTATACGTAAACTCCACACCATCCGTTAGGTAAGAACCATTGCTTTGACCGTTCATATAGAAGATGTTGGTGCATAAAAAGTGTTGCATCTCCACTCCCAGTCCCAGAGTGTTACATCTCTAAACTCCCCTATTGCACAGAAACAGACTCTTAATCCCAGAGTATTGTTGCGCCGGACTCCCCTGTTGCGCAGAAATAGACTCCTAGTCCCAGAGTGCTGTTAAACTACACTCCCCTGTTGTGCGGAAATAGACTCCTCGTCCCAGAGTGTTGTTGCGCCAGACTCCCCTATTGCGCGGAAACAGACTCCCAGTCCCAGAGTGCTATTGCGCCAAACTCCCCTGTTGTGTGGAAATAGACTTCACACGTGTGAGATATGTATAAATACCCCTCTCATCCTCATTTAAGTTAGTTAAAAGTTAGAGAAGCTTGTGAATCCTGTTGCGTGGAAACAGATTCCCAGTCCCAGAGTGTTGTATCTCCAAACTCCCCTATTGTGCGGAAACAGACTCCCAGTCCCAGAGTGACTCTCAATCCCAGAGTGCTATTTAGAGGTGGGCATCGGACCGAGTCTGATTGGATTGTGTCTAACCCGATTCTGTCCGAGATCTAAACACGTTGACCCGAACTCGTTCCGATCCGGGGCTGGATCTGGGACATGCCATTCGATCAGATCCGACACCTTGTTAGCCTGACTCGAACCGAGTCCAAGTCGGCCAGGGAAACCGAGTCGGATCAAATTAGGTACGATACTAATCAAATTTTTTAATGGTGAAAATCATTATCCTTGTTGTTATTTTCAGTGTGGTCCATTTGAGCTTCAGATATGATTCATTTTTTTACCGAATGCTCTAAAATGATCATGAAAAATGGTTAAACGGTATGGATATAATAAATACATCATTGTGGGGCCCATGTTGAATTCGTTTGAACTGTTCGTACAATGCTCGATGTTTAAAAGTTACAGTTGTTTACAGCTGTGAATGGTGTCAGTGAGACAGTCCCGGGCGTTGGTGGTAAACGGTATTGACGTCACGTTAGCAAGTTAGGTGGGTCTGATCATGGTACATGTGTTATATCAAAACCATCCATCCATTTGTCGAGCTTATTTTATGGCTTGAGATGAAAAATAAGATAGATCTAACTATTAAGTGGGCCACACTGAAAGAAGCAGTGAATTCATTGAAACCCTTTTTGGGTCGCCCTTTTTTGTATAATGCTCTAAATTAATCTGTAAATATATGTGAACAGTGTAGATATAATAAAAACATCACTATCGGGCCATATGACATTGATCTCCTTTGAATAGAGTAGCATCGTCTTGGCACGACACGTACCTACACCTAGGTTGAAAGCCAGGTATGTAGTAGTTGTGTGCAGTGTACGGTACACAGCAAATCATTTTGCTATTGTACACAGCAATCTCAGTTGGGGCCTACCTTGAATGCATGTGATGTATCCACGCCGTCCATTCGTTTTTGCATATCATTTTAGTGGTTAAACCCAAAATTGATGTATATCCAAAGCTCAAGCGAACCATACCATAGGAAAAGGTAGAAGTATCAAAAGAACTACTCCGGATCAGGTAGGATCGGATCTATCCGGATCCATTTGGATTGGTTTTCGGGTCAGGTCGGGTTGGGTCGGATCGGGGCCAATCCGAAGTCGACCCGAAAAGATTTCGAATCTGGATGGGGCTACCCGATCAGCACCGATCCAGACTGTCGGATCGGTTCTGATCGGGTCGGATCCACCGGATCAGGTCTATTTTGCCCAGCTCTAGTGCTATTGCGCCAGACTTCCCTATTGCGTAAAAATAGACTTCCCACATGCGGATTGTTATAAATACCTCCTCATCTCCTCATTTGCATGATTTTTGAAGAAGTTAGAGAGGTGCTCGGGAGCTTTTGGAGTTAGAGAGAAGGAAAGACACGGTATCCAATAAGAAGCTGGCCTATTGCGCGCCTGCGCAATAGAGTTCCATTGCACACCCACGCAATGACTCTTTAATGCCCAAGCAATGGATCCCCTATGCTACGTAATAGGGTTTCAGTGGTTTACTTGTTGTGTAAATCTCCAGATCCATCTATGGCTCGTTCTCTTATGCATATACCTCGTGCATATTGATGGGGAATAAGGGATCTTAGACCCGCACAACTCCGTCGCTTTGATGAATACCAAATATGCCAAAATGCTGCCAAATTTGTCATTGGATTGCTTCTCTTTTTTGCCATTATACTAATTTCATGTATTTAGTTTTAGAATTAAGGGAGATGTGAGGATGTAATCGAAACTCATAATTAATGAAATATATGATGATGAATGTTCTTTTATTTTCTTCGTTATTATTGAGTGATAATTCCTCTATCAAAATACATTCATTTCTTATCAAAACAAAATGGCTACTCTGCTGGGGATAATAACTCATTCAATATTAACTTAGAAATTGTTTGGAGAGCGATTATCATCAATCAATGCCGTAATGGTGCCAAAATGGCAACTCTTAATGGGAACATCCCCCCTTCATCTCTAAAACAAAGTACAATTCGACTGAATCGAAATAACTAACAGTTTGTTTAGATTACAGGTATTTCGTTCTTACACAATCGCAATGGCTTCTCTCCCGACTAATGTAGTCATTTATTTCACACCCAATGGATTCGTTATAGACCATATCGACAATACGCATTCATCATCAAAGAAGGTATCACGAAAGACTAAATCAACTATGATCATAGATGAGCGACATCAGGTAATGTCAGGGATGGTCTCCACTTCACCAATAATGCAGCAGGACAGTAAAGAATAGATAGTGGTAACATCCAAAAGACGAAGATTTCGATCTCCTCCCATAAGAAATGTCATCCCGCCAAATACAGTTAGAGAATCGATTGTACAAGATGTCGCAAGACGTAGCCTCGCCTCAGTTACACATTCATCGTATTCAAGAAGGACTGAAAAGCCTGTCACTCCAAAAGGTCTTCCAGTACCGCCAACTACAACTGTAAAGACATCTTCTGCAGAATTATTATGAATTCATAAGAATAAAGGGAAAGCCATTGCAACAAGCGAATGTTCGCTTACAACACTCCCTATAAAGAATTTAACATAAGCTCACGCATTAAGAATATCACGATTCTAGTCAGTTAGTCCTTCCAGGTGACAGTATACTAATTTCAAATCAAACAGCAGTTCATTTTCCTTGACATCACCAACAATGCAGCGCTCGTTTCCTCCTTCAATATCAGAGCGATCGAAGAATAAAGGAACAAAAGTCTTACTGGCAGACATTATTCAGTCTAGTCGGCTTTTGCTTGATGAGCCCATGGCTAAAGTAGTCACTAACCTTCCAATAGTGACTACCGTAAACACCATTGAACCACGAGTAGAAGGGTCACGACCACAAGTGGTTAGATTTCATGGACTGATGCCTAATATTGCTCAAATCATAACGCAGGAAGAAATCCGACAGATGGTCACCGAAACCATTCATCTAGAGAAGGAACGAGGTCAGAATAAAAGGTTCAGATATGAGACACCATATCCCCCTGAAATATAAAAAGTACCATTTACGGCTGACTTCAAACACTAAGACTTTCAGAAGTTTAATGGAAACAGATTGCTCGAAGAACACATGATGCAGTTCATAACAAAGATGGGAAACTTCTCTACAATTCCTTAATATTGTTTACAATTATTCGGGTCATCTCTAACATGGAAAGCCTTCAGATGGTATTCAGCCTTAAATCTAGAGCTTCTTCATACTTGGGAACAGATGCAAGATGCTTTTATGGAAAACTTTTTCTCTTCCGACAGAGAAGTCAGTTTGACAGAATTAGCCTCTGCTCACCAACGAAAAGATGAATTAGTTGATGAACTCATCAGTCAATGGAAAGACTTGGGGGCATCATGTCGATATCTTCTGGGAGAATCAGATCAGGTCAAGTTATGTTTGGAAGGTATAAGACTAGAAGTAGCATGTGTAACCTAATTGTGCAGATTTGCAAACCTTTCGTGATCATGCTACCAAGACTCATATTTTTTAAAAGATGGTTAAAAAGTGTCCGCTTTTTACATAAAGTCACTATACCAGAATCTTCATGAAACATCAGCCAATGCCACTAGCAAAGAAGAAAAGAAAGAAGATTATCAGAATGAAGAAAAAAAATAGCGGTGTAGAAAATTAAAAAGGTCATACGATTATGATGATATATGAAAAATGCAGGAAATATAAAACCCATAAGAAATGGGCATTCGCAAAAGAAGATATACTTCTTATGATGAATCGACTATTGGCCAAAGAGAAAATTAAGCTACCTTAGTCAAAGTTCCGTAAAGAAATGGAGAAGATGAGAGGAAATGGATATTGTCATTAGCATCGTATGTTCGGGTATCAAACTGAAAATTGTTATGTTATTAAAGATATACTCCAAAGGATGATCGATAATGGTGAAGTTGTTATGGAAGAATGTGATAGAAAGAGAAGAATGGCGAGTCAATATAATTTCCATTTGAAGCATGGCATCAGCATCAGTAACCCTTCAAGAAATAAGGCGTGATTCTAGTAGTGGCGCGGTCCATCATACTTATGCGCAAGAAGGAAAGCAGAATGGCTATGCAATAACATAATAAGACAAGAAATATTTCAATCATTTGTCTTCATGAACATTCATTCTCTGGTGAAGTAAGAATGAAGAATGATCAATGAATAGAGAAATCTAATAAAAATACAATTTTCAAATATTCTTTTTAACATATCCTTTCGAACAGCCATACGGGACACTTGATCCTTTGATCCCGGAAAAGGTAATTGATGATTTCCTGATATGATAATTGTCAATATTATTTTTTGTAGGTCAACATTGGGGCTACAATCATTACCATGGTTGAATTATTATATATTAACCCTCAAGCCCGGGATTATTATTACGATTGGATTATTGTTACGGCTGACAAAAGTGTCTCCAAAATTATATATATTCTGAAAAAGGCTATCGTAAAACTATTTCTAAGCTCTGGTCGACTATCTGCAAGATTTATTGAGCGACAATTATAACCAGATTATTGAAAATTATCGGGCTTATAATGTCAATCAAGACACAAAAAGAGATATATATATATATATATATATATATATATATATATATATATATCGTAAGTGCAATGATGTATTAAGCACCCTTTGTTGTCAAATTTCGGTAAGATAAAATAATTTAGAGTGTACTTTGTTCACATGATGGAAAATTCACCTTCAAGATCATCATCATATGAAGATTTGAAATACAAGATATGAAGATAGTTCTACAAGGTTGTGATCTACTTCAAGATCAAGCTACTAATGCAAGTCGACTTCAAGATCAAGCTTCTAATGCAAATTTACTTCAAGTATAAGATCTGAAGCTACTAAAGATTTGAGTTCAATGTCCAATGATCCAGGTATAAGTGACCCTAGAAAGACCCTAGCTTTAGGTCCTTTCTTATGCATATTATCTACGGGTTATTATACTTTGTATAAGCTTAAATTCGACTAGTCCAGGCTCTGGTTCGACCAGTCCAGGGTTTGCTTCGACCAGTCCAAGATTCAAATGCAAATTTTGAGTTTTTCTATTAGATCCTTGACCAGTCGAGCACCCTGCTCGACCAGTCATGGAGATCTGCTCGACCAGTCGTGGTGAGCTCGACTCGAACTCCAGCAACATATTTTTCCATCCCATGACCAGTCAAGGGCTTTGCTCGACCAATCGAGCAGGCCACTCGACCAGTCATAGGTCAGTTTTATCCGATTGCGCCAGAAAAATTAAAATTTTATTGAATCTAAGACCAATCGAAGGAGACCTTAGACCAGTCGAAGGAACCATTTTTTAGCCTATATATAGAGGTCTTTTCTCATTCTAAATCACTCAATTAAGCCACTGAAAGCTTCCACTTTGAGAAAAGTCCCCATCATTATCAAGCTATAGTCCGGTAATTTTAGATCATTTTAATAGCTTATTTGTTTTTGTAATTCCTTGATCTCTGCATTCTTAATCTGATTTTTTTTAAAGGGAGTTTTTACTCTACCCTTTGAGATCCAAGGAATTCAATCAAGTAGCCCAAGGTATGAGATAATTTAAAATCTATTTAGAACCTAGAACCCTTGATTATATTTATTAGACATTGAACATCTACATCAAGTGAAGCAGTTTTACGGGCTACATCTAGCAACATCTTCAAGAAAAAGATAAGTACTTTTATTATTTTCTTTTTGGTTTTGTTTGAGATTAGCCAAGAAAAATCTCTGTATTGGTTTTAACTGAGATCAACCAGAAAATCTTAGCGCGGGGTTTGATTGTGTAAGCCTAATTGAAAACACAACTATATAGGTTTCAAGGTGAACCTGAGAAAACCTTGTTTCATAGTGAACGCCAATATCACGTGGGTTATGATTATTAAGAGTGGAGTAGGTCTGGCTATTTAAGAACAGTTAGTGTACACACCGAACCACTGTAACTCTTTGTGTTTAAGGTGGATGATAATGTATGTCATGGATGTGTGCTGAATGTTTGTAATCATTTCTTTCATGTACATGTGGTGAATTCTTGTAATAGATAGCTTCCGATATTTGTCTCTTGTTTTAGTTTGTAACCTTGATCCTTACTAAGTTTAAGAAATCAGGTTGTCCTACCATAAACATTTGTTTTTTGTGTAAGGTTGTCCTTTGAACAAAGTTTGAATCAATTTCTCAATACTATTACGATTGAGATCTGCGTTTGATTCAGTTATTTATTATTTCTGTTCAGCATTTTTTTTTATTTTGGCATAGTCCTATTCACCACCCCCTCTAAGACTGAGAGCGCACCCTTTTCAAGTGGTATCAGAGATAAGTTGTTCATTTACTTGGATTAATTTCCTGAGCTTATCGATCTAGAGCTTTCATTATGTCAAATTTCGATAGCTTGTCTATTACTAGGCCACCACCTTTGATGGCTAAAACTATGTTTATTGGAAAGCCAGAATGAGGATTTTCTTGAAAACTATTTATGAAAGCGTGTGGCAAGCCACAGTAACCAAATGGAAACCACCAGTGTTTGAGGTTCTAGGCAGTGATGGAACCAAGTCCATTAAAGAATTACCTTATTATTTATGGACTACACCTCAGAAAAATGAAAGCAGTGCGAATGCTAAGGCTTTAAATGCAATTGCATGTGCTCTATCACCTGATGAATTCAAAAGAATCATTTCATGTGATACAGCTAAACAAGCCTGGGACATTCTTGAAATGACACACGAAAGAACGACTATTGTCAAAAAGTTTAAAATTCAGATCCTCACTACAAAGTTTGAGGAAATTCGTATGGAAGAAAATGAGTCTTTCATGGACTTATATACGAAACTAAATGACATAGTCAATTCTATGTGGGGTCTAAGAGATGGGATCCCAGAAAGCAAAGTCTGTACTAAAATACTGCGATCACTTCTAAAGAGCTTTAATTCCAAAGTTACTATCATTCAGGAACTAAGGGACATAGATTAAATGAAGGTTAAGGAGTTAGTTGGTTCACTTCAAACCTATGAGTTAAAATTTAAAGCTCCCAAAGGTAAGTTCATAGCTCTTAAATCATCCAAATCTATTTCAAAAGATAGTGATATTAATTCTGATTTTGAAAACTCAGAGGATGATATGGCTTTACTTGCTAAAAATTTTATAGGATTTTTAAAGTAAGAAAAGAGTAAATTTTCAAAAACCCTCTGAGAAGAGAAAAGGTAAATTAAAAATTGGAAATCTCTAAAAGATAGTCAGTGTTTCAACTGCCATGGATATGGACATTTGACAAATAAGTGTCCAAAAAGGGACAAGTCAAAAAAAAAAAAAAAAAAAAAAGGCATGCTAGCTACTTGGGATGAATCATCTAGCTCTGAAGTTTCTTCTGAGTCGGATGAATCAGAACAAGAAACTTCAAATGAAGTAAAGGCTCTAATGACTATAGCCAGAGTCACCTCCTCAGATAGTTGCAACTCATCTTATTATGAAAATCTCAGGAGGGACCTTGAAAATGAAGATGAAGATGATCTTCAGGATGCCTCTAATGCCCTATACAGGAAAAGTTGTAAGATTGCTGTCAAATTAAAGCTGCAAAAAGAAATTTTTCTTAAATTAAAAGAAGAACTTGAAAATTCTGTTTTGGAAAAATCTCATCTTTCTGATTGTTATGAAAAAGCTAAATATGATTTAAGTTTCAAAACTTCTAAACTTGAAAAACTCAGAACAGAAAATGAGAAACTAAAACATGAAGTTTCTTCTCTATTGAGTTCTAAGGATACTCGAAGGTATGCCCATGGAGATCCTAACCTTGAAAATTTATTAACCGCATCCAGAAAATGTGATGATAAAACGGGTCTGAGTTATATCAAAGATATGGCTCTGAAACATAAGAATGTATATCCTATATTTATTAAAGGAGAATCCTCAAACTTAAAAGGAAAGAACTTGAAAAATAATTACCAAAACAACTTTAAAAATTCAAAACCATTTCAAGCTTCTAAAGTCAATCGAAATAACTTCATCTTTCGAAAACAAACTTATAACCCCTTAACTGAAAAGATAATGGACTTACTCAAAGAGCTTCTCAAATATAACTCTAATATCAGAGTTGACAAACAGAGAAATTTCAATTCTACTAAAACAAGGAAAACTTCAAGTCTTAGAACAACAATGAAATGGGTTCTGAAAGTTACTTGTCTTGTTGCCCACACCGCCTTCAAGGCTTCTAGCCATTCAAAGTGGTACCTAGATAGTGGTTGTTCAAGACACATGACAGGTAACAAAGATATGTTCATCAACTACAAAGATATGACTAACCTTTCGGTCACTTTTGGTGATGGAAGCAACTGTAAGATTATTGGCCAAGGTACCGTACAAATTTCTAACCTTCCTCCTTTTCAATATGTCTTATATGTTGAAGGTCTTAAGCACAATCTTTTAAGTATATTTCAAATCTACGATAACAAACATAGTGTTAAATTTACTAATCAAGGATGCGAGATTTCAAATGAGAAAGGTTGTGTGATATTAAATGGTCGTAGAACGTTTGAAAATTGCTATATCATTAATGAGTCTTACTCGTCTACATTCTCATGTTACATGGTCCAAACTGATGAAATTGAATATGGCACAAACGCCTTGGACATGTCAACTACCGAAATCTCTATAAACTAAGGAAAATCGATCTGATTAGAGGTCTACCCAAACTAAAGAAAGTGGATAAAATATGTGGCACATGCCAAATTGGCAAAACAAACAAAGAGTAGTCACAAGAAAGTGAACTCCTCTACCACATCTAAACCCCTTGAACTTCTCCATATGGATCTTGTTAGACCAATCAAAACGGAGAGTGGAGTGGTAAGAAGTATTTTCTGGTGATTGTTAATGACTTTATCAGATTTACTTAGGTAGCATTCATGAGAGAAAAATTTGAGACTCTTGATGAAGTTAACAAAATTCTAAAACGAATTCAAACAGAAAAAGAAATGAATGTTATCAAAATCAGAAGTGATCATGGAACGGAATTCGAAAATAGCAATTTTGAGAAGTTTTGTAACGATCATGGTATATCGTATGAGTTTTCAGCTCCTAAAATACCTCAACAAAATGGGGTTGTTGAAAAAAAAATAGAGTGCTACAAGAAATGGCCAATGTTATATTAAATAACATGAAGTTACCTAAGAATTTGTGGGCTGAAACTGTAAATATTGCATGCTATATTATAAACCATGTGTATATCAGAAGATCTAAAGATAAAACATCTTATGAATTGTGGTTTAATAAGAAACCTACTGTCAAATACTTTCGAATTTTTAAAAGTAAGTGCTTCATCGTACGTGACCGTGAAAACTTAGGGAAATTTGAAGCCAAAAGTGATAAAGGGATATTCTTAGGTTATGCTCTGAATAGTAGAGCATATCGTGTTCTAAATAAGAGAACAAGTGTAATTTAAGAATCTATAAATGTGGTAATTGATGATCACCTAAACACACCCTCAGCTAGTTCAGAAGATGATGAAGTCAATATAATTGAAAAATCTGAATCCACATCTAGTTCAGTCAATACTGAACTAAGATCAGTTAAAGACCACCCTACTGATTAATACTAGGCAACCCTCTCACTGACGTACATACTAGAAAATAGTTAGAAAATATTTGCAACTACGTTTGTTTTACCTCTCAAGTTGAACCAGCCAATGTAAAAGAAGCTCTTACTGATGAAAATTGGATTGCTGCTATACAAGATGAATTAAATCAGTTTGTTATGAATGATGTTTCGTACTTGGTTCCAAGACCATCTGATAAGCACATAATTGGAACCAAATGAATTTTTAAGAATAAATCTGATGAATTGGGAACTATAATCAGAAATAAAGCTAGACTGGTTATATAAGGGTACACTCAAATAGAAGGAGTTGATTATGATGAAACCTTTACTCCAGTAGCTTGTCTTGAATCCATCAAACTATTTATATCCATTGCCTATTTTAAAAAGTTTAAGATATATCAAATGGATGTTAAAAGTGCTTTCTTAAATGGTGATCTACACAAAGAAGTCTATGTTGAACAACCTAAGGGCTTTGAGGACCCTAAACACTAATCATGTTTATCACCTTAAAAAGGCACTTTACAGTTTCAAACAAGCTCCCTGGGCATGGTATGAGAAGCTGACTAAGTTCCTACTCAGTCACAATTTTATCATGGGAAGCATTGACAAAACTCTGTTTGTTAAAAAATTTAATGAACACATACTAATTGTATAGATATATATTAATGATATTATCTATTGTTCTACAGGCACTAACCTGTCTATTGAGTTTGCAGAACTTATGAAATCCAAATTCGAGATGAGTATGGTGGGAGAATTGAACTACTTTATAGGTTTACAAGTTAAATAGCTAGAAGATGGTATCTTCATTTCTCAAACCAAGTACACCTTAAGTCTAGTTTAAAAATTTGGATTTAAAAATGGTAAAAAATTCGATACTCCTATGAGTACGACTCTCAAACTCTCAAAACAGGTAAGAGTATAGATGCTCGGTTATATCACAGCATGATTGGTAGTCTGCCATACTTAACTGCAAGTAGACCAGATATTGCATTCAGTGTAGGTATTTGTGTTAGATATCAATCAGATCCAAAGGAATCACATCTTATTGTTGTCAAACGTATTATTAGATATGTTACAAGTACTGTTACTTTAGGCCTCTGGTATCCATATGATTCAAATGTTCAATTAGCTGGATATACAGATGTTGACTGGGCAGAGAACATTGATGATAGAAAATCTACCAGTGGTGGATGTTTCTATGTTGGGAATTGTTTAGTTTCCTGGCACAGTAAGAAACAGAGTCCGGTATCTTTATCCACAGCTGAGATTAAATATATCGCAGCTAGTAATGCTTGTACCCAGCTTGTGTGGATGAAAAGAATACTTAATGATTACGAAATTGCACAAGATATTATGATTTTGTATTACGATAACTCTAACGCAATTAATATCTCAAAAAATCACATCCAGCATTCTCGAACGAAACATATTGACATTCGCTATCATTACATTTGGGAATTGGTTGAAGATATAAGCATTTCTTTAAATACATCTAGACGAAAAACCAGCTTGCTGACAGTTTAACTAAACTGCTAGACAGGAATAGGTTTTCCAAATTGAAACTTAATATTGGTATGTGTAATTCAAATTAAGTGAATTATGTTATGTTTGCATGCTTTAATTTATATATATATATATATTTATTTATTTATTTATTTATGCAAATATTTTTATAAAAAAATAACAATTTTTTTTAGTGGTTCACGACCGGTCGAGCACGTACTCGACCAATCGAGCCACGACGGGTCGACCACGTACTCAACCAGTCGTGGAGCACGGGTGGGTGTCTTAAAAAGTGAAAATCACTTTATTTTCTTCATTTCTTCATCTTCCTCATCCGGCCCTCTTTTGACTCGTCAAACCCATCTCTCATAAGATCATTGTAAGTGCTCCATTTTCATTTTTCTTCTAGATTTGGGTTGTTGTTTGCTTATTGTGCTACATTTTGAAGTCGATTTGGTTTTTCCATTTCATTTTTGTGGGTTTTGAACAAAAAATCTAATTTCTTTATAACCCATCATTCTTGTGTTGATTTCCTGTTTCTTACATTCAATGGACTCTTGTTCTAAAAAGAAAGCAATTCATGCTTCTTCTTCTAGGGCAACTCCTTTTAAGGTGCATACCCTATGGCCACCCGAGGAAGACCCAGAATATGTGCAGGATCTCCACAACAAGGAAATCATTGTCGAGCATACCATAAATGTTGATCATTTGGCTCCTTTTCATCTACTTCCCATCCTTAACGTTGTAGGTTGGGAAAACATCCTCAATTGGGGCAGACCGACATGCTGCACTATTGCACAAGGAATGTTTGCATCTATTGGTGAAGCGTCTCTAGACGATTTAACTTTCTTGATCCATTTTAGAGAATGGACGTTTAAAGTTGATAAAACTCTCATTTCAGGTTTATTAGACATCAGATTGACTCGTCTATTCCACCTCCTTCTTCAGGTTCTTATTAGTATTTGAATCTTTCTATATTGGATTTGTATAACTTAACTTTCCTTTCACTATTAACCTGATTTATATGGGATTATTCTAGATAACTCTCTTTCATTACTATCTTTATGACACTCATACTCTTCTTATTTTCTCTTAATCATATTTATGCTTTAATTAGATTTTTGTCTTCCTTTGTCAAGTTGTGACAAAAAAGGGGGAGAGACTTGTTATTATGGTTATGATGTCTGGCTTGCTTAGATTGTGTGGACTGTATTTTTTGGTTGGATATATGTATTGTACTTCTTAATATAGTACAGGTACACTACACAAGTCTAGTCAAAGTTCAGATTAAGGGGGAGCATCTATTGTGAATGAAAGAGTGCAGTGAATGGTTGTGATGTTGTGAAGTTTGTGTATTGTACTCTTCTAAGTTTGTTTTGTCACATTTTTGACAAAGGGGGAGATTGTAAGTGCTATGATGTATTAAACACTCTTTGTTGTCAAATTTTGGTAAGACAAAACAATTTAGAGTGTACTTTGTTCACATGATGGAAAGTTCACCTTCAAGATCATCATTATATGAAGATTTGAAATACAAGATATGAAGATAGTTCTATAAGGTTGTGATCTACTTCAAGATCAAGCTACTAATACAAGTCCACTTCAAGATCAAGCTTCTAATTCAAATCTTCTTCAAGTATAAGATCTGAAGCTACTAAAGATTTGATTTCAATGTCCAATGATCCAGGTATAAGTGACCCTAGAAAGACCCTAGGTTTAGGTCCTTTCTTATGCATATTATCTACGGGTTATTATACTTTGTATAGGCTTAAATTCGACTAATTCAGGGTTTGGTTCGACCAGTCCAAGATTCAAACTCAAATTTCGAGTTTTTCTGGTAGATCCTCGACCAATCATGGAGATCTGCTCGACCAGTCGTGGGGAGCTCGACTCGAACTCCAACAACATATTTTTCCATCCCACGACCATTCGAGGGCTTTGCTCGACCAATCGTAGGTCGGTTTTATCCCATCGCACCAGAAATTTTGAAATTTTGTTGAATCTAAGACCAGTCGAAGGAACCATTTTTTAGCCTATATATAGAGGTCTTTTCTCATTCTAAATCACTCAATTAAGCCAAGCCACAGAAAGCTTCCACTTTGAGAGAAAAGTCCTCGTCATTATCAAGTTATAGTCTGGTAATTTTAGATCATTTTAATAGCTTATTTGTTTTTGTAATTCCTTGATCCCTGCATTCTTAATCTGATTTTTTTAAAGGGAGTTTTTACTCTACCCTTTGAGATCCAAGGAATTCAATCAAGTAGTCCAAGGTTTGAGATAATTTAAAATCTATTTAGAACCTAGAACCTTTGATTATATTTGTTGGACATTGAACATCTACATCAAGTGAAGCGGTTCTACAGGCTACATCAAACAGCATCTTCAAGAAGAAGATAAGTACTTTTATTATTTGGTTTTTGGTTTTGTTTGAGATTAGCTAAGAAAAATCTATGTATTGGTTTTGTTTAAGATTAGCCAAGAAAAATCTCTATATTGGTTTTGACTGAGATCAGCCAAAAAATCTTAGTGCGGGGTTTGATTGTGTAAGCCCAATTGAAAACACAACTGTGTCGGTTTTAAGATGAACCTGAGAAAAACTTGTTTCATAGTTAACGCCAATATCACGTGGGTTGTGATTATTGGAAGTGGAGTAGGTGTGGCTGTTTGAGAACAGTTGGTGTACACACCGAATCACTATAACTCTTTGTGTTTGAGGTGGATGATGATGTATGTCATGAATGTGTGGTGAATGTTTGTAATCCTTTCTTTCATATACATGTGGTGAATGCTTGTAATAGATAGCTTCCGTTATTTGTCTCTTGTTTTAGTTTGTAACCTTGATCCTGACTGAGTTTAAGAAATCAAGTTGTCCTACCATAAACATTTGTTTTTGTGTAAGGTTATCCTTTGAACAAAGTTTGAATCAATTTCTCAATACTATTATGATTGAGATCTACATTTGATTCAGTTATTTATTATTTCTATTCATCATTTTTTTTTGACAGTCCTATTCACCCCCCCTCTAGGACTAAGAGCTCACACTTTTCATATATTCTTCAAAAAAGGCAATATGTTGTGGCCTATTAAAGGACTTATCATACCATGTATCGGAGTGCTTGCGGATATTCATCCTATCAAAATTATTATTCTTGAAAGTTAAAGGAGTTTTGAATGTAAAGATTCTCAGAGAAAACCTCATCCAATCAAAAGGGGGCAAATCAGACAACAGTTATACAATAGCCACAATAAGCATACTATTACCTAAAAGCTATCACTAAATGCCTTGGACGTGTACACTACCGTAATTTATACAGATTGAGCAAAGGAGAACTAATAAGAGGTCTACCTAAATTACAAAATATAGACAAAATATGTGGTGAATACCAGTATGGCAAGCAAACAAGGAGCTCTCACAAAAAGGTGAACTCCAATGCCATATCAAAACCACTCGAGCTTCTCCATATGGATCTTATAGGACCTACCAGGACGGATAGTCGAGTTGGCAAAAAATACATCTTGGTAATCGTGGATGATTTTTCTAGATTCACTTGGGTAGCCTTCTTAAGAGATAAATCAGAAACCCTTGATGAAGTTAAAAGGATTCTCAAACAGATCCAAACTGAAAAAGGTTCTCAAGTTTGTAAGATCCGTAGTGATCATGGATCTGAGTTCGAGAATAGCAGTTTTGAGAAATTCTATAATGATCAGGGAATATCACATGAATTCTCTGCACCTAAAACTCCTCAACAGAATGGTATTGTGGAAAGGAAAAATAGAGTGCTTTAAGAAATGGAAACAGTAATGTTGAACAGTATGAAGCTCCCTAAAAATCTTTAGGCTGAAGCAGTGAATACTGCCTAATATGTTATTAATCGTGTTTATATATGTAAATCTAATAATAAAACCACTTATGAAATGTGGTCCGATAAAAAGCCTACTGTCAAATACTTTCGAGTTTTTGATAGCAAGTGCTATATTTTACGTGACCGTGAAAATCTGGGGAAGTTTGACACAAAAAGTGACGAAGGAATCTTTTTACGATACTCTTTAAACAGTCGCGCATATCGTGTACTAAACAAAAGGACCGGTGTTATTCAAGAATCAATTAATGTGGTCATAGATGATCATTTGAATACACCTGCCCCAAGTTCAGATAATGATGAAGTTCTTCTAATTGACAAACCTGATACTTCATCAAGTCAAAATAATTATGAATTAAGGACTGTTAAAGATCATCCAACGCTCAAATTCTTGAAAATCCTCTCACTGGTGTGCGCACTCGTAGACAATTAGAAGACATATGCAATTATGTGTGCTTTACATCTCAGACTGAACCGCCAAACGTAAAAGAAGCTCTTTCTGATAAAAATTGGATAGTAGCTATGCAGGGAGAACGTAATCAGTTTGTTCGAAATGATGTCTGGTATTTTGTTCCTAGACCTAAAGATAAACACATTATAGGAACTAAGTGGATTTTCAAAAATAAGTCTGATGAACTTGGGAATATAATTCGAAATAAGGCAAGACTGGTTGTACAAGGGTACACTCAAATAGAAGGCATTGATTATGATGAAACCTATTCCCTAGTTGCTCACCTTGAATCAATCAGCCTTTTTATATCCATTGCATGCTTTAGAAAGTTTAAAATTTATCAAATGGATGTAAAGAGTGCTTTTTTGAATGGTGATCTACATAAAGAAGTATATGTTGAACAACTTACAGGGTTTGAAAACCCTAAGTTTACTGATCATGTATATCGTCTTAAAAAAGCTCTATATGGTTTAAAATAAGCTCCTAGAGCATGGTACGAAAATTGACTAAGTTTTTACTAAGTCATAATTTTCAAATGGGTAGTGTCGATAAGACGCTTTTTATTAAGAAATATAACGATGATATCTTAATGGTTCAGATCTATGTTGATGATATTATTTATGGAACAACTTGTACTAACATGACTATTGAGTTTGCAGATTTGATGAAATCTAAGTATGAAATGAGCATGGTTGGGGAATTAAATTATTTCCTTATGTTGCAAGTAAAAAAATAATCAAATGACATTTTCATTTCTCAAACAAAATATGTTCTAAACTTAATCAAAAAGTTTGGATTTGAGAATGGTAAGAATTTTGATACTCCTATGAGTACAACTTTAAGACTCTCAAAAGACTCTACAGGTAAAAATATAGATCCTAAATTATATCGTAGTATGATTGGTAGTCTACTTTACTTAATTGCTAGTAAACCTAATATTGCTTTAAGTGTTAGCATTTGTGCTAGATATCAGTCTGATCCTAAAGAGTCACATTTTTCTGCTGTCAAGCGGATTATGCGATGTGTCGCAAGTTTTGCTAAAATGGGTCTCTAGTATCCATTTGATACTAGTGTTCAATTGGCTGGGTACTTAGATGCTGATTAGGCTAAAAATTTTGATGACAAAAAATCAACCAGTGGTGGTTGTTTCTATATTGAAAACTGTTTGGTTTCTTGGTTTAGCAAGAAGCAAAGTTCTATATCGCTCTCAACTGCTGAGGCTAAATACATCGCAGTAGAAAATGCTTGTACTCAGCTTGTTTGGATGAAACGTATGTTAAGCAATTATGGAATTGCACAGGAATCAATGATATTATATTGTGATAATTCCAGTTCTATAAATATATCAAAAAATCCAATCCAGCATTCACGTACCAAGCACGTTGACATTAGATATCACTATATTCGTGAATTAGTGGAAGATAAAATAATATCCTTGGAATATATACCAACCGATACTCAACTTGCTGACATTTTCACTAAACCGCTCGACAAAAGCAGGTTTAATAAATTAAAGTTTGATCTCGAAATGTGTAATCTAAATTGATTATTCATGCATATTTGTATCATAGTATATATATATTTGATAATTTATTTGTTTAAATTTCAAATTTTTATGGAAAAATGCATTTTTTTTGTTTTCACGAACAGTCGAAGACGTGCTCGACCAGTCGTGGTACGACCGATCGAGAACGGTCCTCGACCAGTCATGTAGCGCGTTGTAATCTTTTAAAATTGGAGGAAATCTCCTCTTCTTCATTTCCTTTTTTCTTCTCCAACGAGCCGAGGCACGACTAGTCATACCCACCTTCCTAAATCTTCAAGGTTAGTGCATCTTTTGTGTTTCTCTTGTAGATTCTAGTTCTTATTACTTCATTTTCACTCTTGGAGTAATCTATTTTGAGATTCCTTACCATTTTGGGACTTTTTCTTGAAAAATCTGATCTAGCAAAAACCATTATTTCAAATCTTTTGTCTCTACTAGATCTTTTGATTTTCATTTTGATTATAGATGCTAGAGGGAAAAAGAAAACTTCCCGTTGTCTATCTTCTTCTAAATCAGCTCCTCTTGCTAGGCGTCATCTTCGTTTACCTGAGGATGATCCCTCTGATGTATGGGATTTGCGTATGCGCAATGTCATTGTTAAACGGTCTGTTTGTATTGAACATATTGCTCCTTTTGGTATTCTACCTATACTCCAAGCTGTAGGATGGGATAACATTTTACATTGTGGTGGGCCTGCATACCAATCTAATGCACAGGTCATGTTTGTATGTATCTCAGTATTCTCTATTGAGGATTTAACTTTTAAAATTGATACTAGAGAAGGTCTATTTGAAATTGACCGTCATCTAATTGCAGGGTTAATGGATGTACCTGTTAATGAGGAGGGTATTCCTATTCATACTTTAGCTGAGAAACCCTCAGAATCTGAAAAGCATATGCTAACCAGAGATTTGTGTAATATTAATGTGCAATGGACTCATAAAGGGAATGCGCTCCCCACAAAGTACTTGTTACTCAAATACAAGGTACTTCACAGGATTTTTACTTCTAACCTGTATCCTCGTTCTGGTAATAAGACTGAATTAACATCCTTTGTAGTTCGTGTGTTGCACTCTGTCATTTCTGGCTCTAAAATTTGCTTTCCTTCCTTAATCTGTCATTCCATCATTCATTCTCATCTCCATCAGGTCATAGTGATATTCCTTTTGCCTATCTCTTGACTGTTTTAGCTACTCACATGCTCATGGCTATGCCTATTGGAGAAGCTCCCATCCATCATCTTATTTTTAACAATTCGAATATTAACAAAATGAAATTGGAATTGGCCCGTGGCCAAGTGGATGTTGGTAGAGCTGAGGTTGGGGATGAAGAAGCTGGTGATCTTCCTCTTGACGATGTAGATATGGATGATATTTTCAATGAACTTAATTCTGATTCTGGAAATGATCCTGATTTTGAACCTTCTGATTTTGATGCTCGTCTTCATGCTTTAGAAGAGAAGGTAGAGAATATGAATATTGCTCATGATCTTCAGTTTAAATATATGCGCAAGTATCTTAGGCACTTGAACAAAGGAATGCATAATCTTGATCCTACTATTCATGCTCCTTCTTCAGGATCCGATTAAGTATTTTCTTTCCTGGTCTGTAATAACTCTCTTACTTGTGGTGGATTGTGCAATTATTTGGTTTGCTAATTTTTTAGTTTTTCAAATAACTGGATTATGAACGTTTACTTACTTATACATAGTTATGATACTTCATCTATTTCTCCATTACTTATCTTTCTCTTTGTTGCTTCCTTTGTCATATTGTGACAAAAAGGGGGAGAAGGTTTTAGCTTTTGGGAGATGAAAGGTTGAGATGAAAGGTTGCTTATGGATATGAGTATTTTTTAGTATTTTTGGATGAAAGGTTGCTTATGGATAATGAGTATTTTTGGACATGTGATATGTGTTGCTACTCGGGGGGAGTAGTATATAATGATGCATATGTGACATGTGCTGCTACTCAGGGAGAGTAGTATATAATGAGTTCGTGCTTAATGACAACTGGTGCATGATTTGTTAATATGCACATTGTGCTCTTTATTATATTTGTTGTGCTTCTCTTATTGCCGTACGTTTTGTCATTAATTTGATAGAGGGGGAGATTGTAAGTGCTATGGTCTCATGCTCCTTTGATCGTCAAATTTTGTGGTGCCAAAACTTCTTGTGTGTGCCACAACTTCTATCTGTGTGTCTTGTGTTTGTATGTTGATATATATGTGATTCAAGATGATATCACAATGGTTCAAGACATGTACGATGCTCGACTTCAAGAAATGCAAGGTTATGTACTGTGTTCTCTTCCGTATGCATCAATGTTCAAGACTACATCAATAAAAAGAGTGTTTGTTCAAGACTCAAGTACATTTCAAGACTCAAGTACAACTCAAATTGAAGCTTATATTCATGGTGTAAAAGATCTCAATCTTAAGCTACATTAAGTAGAAGTCTCAAGCTTCAAAGGTTAACTATCATCTGAAAGAATGATGTTCAATGTTCATACTTCATGTTCCAGGTATGATAAACCTTAGTTTGACCTTAGGGTAGGTCATTTTAGATACATAAGTCAAGATAAATCTTTATACATGAAGTTGGTCTGTTCTAAGACTAGTCCTAAACCTTGTTCAACCAGTTCTAGACCTGGTTCGACCAGTCCAAGAAATTCCACGACCAGTCCTAAGCTGTTGAAGATTTTCAAAATTTTTTGGTTATTCTTCGACCAATCCTAGAAATTGTTCGACCGGTCGTAGGGCTGTCACGACTCGTCCTTCGACCAGTCCTAGAACTACGACTCAAACTCCAACAACCAAATCTGGTTTCCTACGACCAGTCCTGGATCTGCTACGACCAGTCGTAGGTGGTCTACGACCAGTCGAAGGGTCCCTATGACCAGTCGTAGAACTAATTTTTCAGATCGCGCTTAAATTTTCAAAATGCCGTTGGAGCTACGACCAGTCGAAGGTTCCTAAGACCAGTCGTAGACGCGATCTTTGCTTCTATAAAATAAGCACGAATTTCAGAGTTTTACATCGATTAATTTGAGAAATTCAAGCCTCCACTCTGAGATAAGTTGTGTTCATTTTAAGCTAATTTGTTCGTATTTAATATTCTTTTTGTTAGATTTTCTTATTTGATTTTATTCCTAAATTCCGATCTTATTTAAAAAAGACGAATTGCTGTATTTCTTCTTCATTGGAATCAAAATCAAATAGAACTACGCCCAATTTGATTTAATTTAAAATCAATTAGAAACTAGAACCATTTCTTAAGTGAGTATTGGACATTGAGCGTTGATTTGAACTTCTACTCTCATTGGTTCTACCGGGCTGCTACAAAAGAAGAAATCCAGGTATTTTACATTTGTTGTAAATTCCTTTATTTTGGTTTTGTTTAAGATTCACCAGAAAAATCTCATTGTGTGGTTATCTGAGGAGAGCCAGAAAACTCAGAAAGTGTGGGTTTTTGGATTGTGTAAGCCCAAGTTAAAAAGACACAATTGTGAAGGTTTTGGGTAAACCTGTAAAACCTGTTTAATAGTGAACGCTAATATCCCCTGTGTGAGGATATTAGGAGTGGAGTAGCAAGCTGTGTGGCTGTTGTTTAACAGTTGGTGAACACACAGGCGAACCACTATTTATCGGTGTGTTTTATGATTGAATGCTCTTTTGATTTTCATATCTTTAATCATTTAGATTTGTGGAATGTATATGTGGAAGTGAATGTTCTAATCTTTACATTTCAAGCAAAGTGGGGCATGTTGTAATAGTTTAGAATTTATTTCTTGTTATTTCCTTTATTTCCTTTCTGTTTGAGTTTTGATATTCAACTTGTTCTAGTAAGGTTGTCCTGCCATAAACCCTTGGTTTTTATGATGCAAAGGTTATCCTTAGAACAATGTTAGTATCAAGCTCTTTATTTAAGATTGCTTTACATTTCAGTCTTTGATTTATTTAAAGTCCTGTTCTTTATTTTTATAAGGCTATCGTATTTCAATTCCGCTGTTAAATTTTAAATTTGACACAGTCCTATTCACCCCCCCCCCCCCCCAAGGCTCTATGTGGGCCATTCCTTGGGGGCAATGTTGGTTACAAGTCCACACATTCTCAAGGCCGATTATTGATGCCGGTTATTAATACCGATTATGAGTATGTGACAGCATAGCATCATAATACATGCTCATACGCATCATCTACATGTTTGTTATGAGATGTGGTTGACCATTGCATATATCATTGGGCAGGTTGTTTGAGACTCCCTGATAGGCGGAGGTTATCTCACATGAGCACACGGCATGCGCAGGATTGATGTATGACTGGATTGTATGACTCATGCATCACGTAGTTTGTGATATGACTTTTGTATGCCCTAGCGATATCAGGGTCATAACCTCCACAGGCATATCATGGATGGCCAGATGGGACACCGGAAATGTTTGGTTCTAGCATACGAGTGTCATAGAAGTCCCTGGGTGAAAATTCCTAAACCTCTGTGGCCAGGAGATAACCCAATGTCGAGACCGAGTGGATGTATATGAGTGCATGAGGGTCGTATACCAGTAGGCCACGTCTCCCACTGTGTCGTGGTCGGTTGGGAGGAGGTGTGACCTTACCCGCCTAAGTGAGGGAGCAATATCTAGGTCGAGTCTGACTAACTTGAGGAATGGGTCTACTATCGACGAGTCAGACCCGATATTGGCAGGCGGATAATGAGGTCTCTTTCACTTACCCAGTTGTGCGCTCGAATATGGGCGGCAAGTTGGCGTAAAGTGTAATAAACCCCGGTGATGATCCTAGAGATGAACCGTACTAATATGTGGACTTATTGAACAAGAGTTGCATACTCATTCATTCACTATCCACTCAGGCTGGTGGTGCGCAACTATTTGTTATGTGTACCTTCGCAATGGCCAGGATTTCGGTTGAGGCGCGTGACTAACCTGAGATTAGGAGTTTACCACGTTGAGTCTGACTATCCAAATTTAGGTATGGGACTGGTTTGGATAGAAGTCCTTTGTGGTGGACCCCGTAGCCTGCGATACCATGTACTATTATCCTGACTTCACACTCTAGCTTGGTCATTTCATTCGCACTACATATTGCATCACATCCTCGACATCTGATATTTGGCTCTTTATGACTCTTCATCTGCATAACCGATCTGTATTACGTACTCTGATATTGTTTAATTCATGATCTTATAGTATTTCTAATATTGTATTATTATGGCATTGTATTGAATATTTGGCAGTTACCATGTACACACACTTACACCACCCTCTAAGCTTTCTATCAGCTTATACACGATAAATGCGTGCAAGTGATGTTAGGTTGCAGCAGCATGGAGCTTGAAGCATGTAACTGACGTCTGGAGCTTTGATTTTTGACATATGTATTTCCCTTTCAGCATTGTATTCAAATGTTTATATTAGTGGATATATGATGATGATGTTACCTTGGTGATTTGGGTAAACTTGTGGTTATGCTTATTATGAGTAAACGTACATTGTAAAATCCTCCTTGTACGATCGTAGGATCGGAATCTGGCGTATGGATGTTGGTAGCCGAGAATGGGGTACTACGGAGGCTGTCGGCACCGGATTCGGCGATCGGGTATTTTGTGAGCCCGGTTTTCAAATTTGGGGCGTAACAGAAGTTGGTATCAGAGCATAACTTGGGAATACCTGAAGATAAAATCACATATCTGCTGATAGCTACCCTTCACTCTATAATTGTTGAGAACTTAGAATGATTAGATCCCCAAGTTCAAACAACTTAGAGATTTTCTGATATAGCTCCCTACTGTTGAAATTGTGAGGCTGCGTAGTATTTCGGTTTCGATCGTTTCTGATTCAAGGTTCAGTAGGGGTCACCATAGTGTTGATGATGCGTCTTGGGAGGGCGAAGTTGAGATTAGAGAGTGTTGTCTTCATCCTTTTATGCCTTGACATATATACTTAATGATGTTTCATCTTCCCTTGTCTGTTCTGTAAATTTTGAGGACGAAATTTTTATTAGGAGGAGAGAGTTGTGAAACCCGTATTCTAGCCCGTACCGTTTCGTATGACTTCGCGGTCCTCCCGGTCGAATTCCGGCAACCCTCGATCTATTATCAACATTTAGGCGCGATCCTGAGTTGTGTCCCATATATCAGAGTCGACTCGACTCAAAATTTATACCGTTGTGACCACGCCGTCGTCGTCGTTCCGACGTCACATATTACGCGCCGAGGCGATACCCAAACCAGGAGATGAGGGCCTGTGTTCAGTTTGAGGAAAACGTCGCGCGTTGCAAATAACTAAGGAATCTCTACGACACATCACACCAATTACATCAATCAAGTACACATCACTCCCATCACTCATACTCATCCCCAAGTACAACCACCCTCCCAAAAGTCAACTTTCTCTTACAACAAAGTACACCCCTCCATGACTCACCATCTCTCTCCCATCACTTCTCTCCCATCACCTCTCTCTCTCTCTCTCTCTCTCTCTCTCTCTCTCTCTCTCACATTTTCCAAGCAACCCAAGCACCCAACATCCATGGCTTCCATGGAGAAGCTAGTGTGGCCCACCTTCCTACCTCCCGTCTCCACCATTCAAAGATCATCTCGACCATTGAAATCGATCCCTTGAAGCTCTAGAGGCTATAGGTGGAAGAAGGAAGAGGAGATCAAATATAGGTGTTCATCCGTCGACTTTAAAATTTGATTGCCCACTTGTGGTGGGACCCATCTTGATGTATACATTGTATAAAGGGACCCCTCCACTACTTCGATATCTCTCTCTCTCTCTCTCTCTCTCTCTCTCTCTCTTTTTGTGGCCCACCTTGAAGTTGATCCACACCGTCCACGCTGATGTGGACCCATCATGATGTATTTATTATACCTGCACCATCCAGCAGAACTGGACAGTGGAGATCCACCCACCTAATGTGTGTGCACGTGTGCAGTGCACTGGTCGTGGGGCTACTTTGATGTGTATGCTTTATGCACACCGTCCAGCAATCTGGACGGTGCAGCCCACCTGTACGTGTGATTATTCACACTGTCCCTTGCACTGGACGTAGGGCCTCACCTTGATGGATGTGTTGAAGTCTATGCCGTCCAGCCCAACTGGATGGTGGGCCCTACCATGATTATATGTGTTTTATCCTACCGGTCCATTCATCTAGACCGTCCATATATGTGGACCACACTAGCCATGTGGCTGTTGTGGGACGTCAGCTGGATGGTGGGCCCTCACCGTGATGTATGTATTCTTATACCCACACCCATCAGGACGGTGGGTCCCACCATATCCAAGCCGTCCGTTAGCAACGTCCAGAGGCTAGACTTATACAAGTAATAATATTATAATATTATATTACAACTTGCAGAGGCAGTACGTTGTTATAAGTAATATAATAATATTATAATTTATATAATATAATATATGGTGTTTGTGTATATATATAATATAAAGTATATTATGGTGGGCCCCATGTGGGAACCACCATGCTATATGTAATATATATATCCACCGTCCATGTACTCTGGACGGTGGGGCCTTTGCCCTGGACGTGGGAAATCCAAATCGTCCATCCATTTCATTTGGTGGGCCACATGTGTGGACCCCACCATGAGGTATTTGCTTTATCTATGTCGTTCGTCCGTTCTGGACGGGCAGGACCCACATTGGTGCACTTATTATATCCTTACCGTCCATTCGATTTTCAGGACGATGGGTCCCACTGCTGACTGACGTCAGCAAGTTCTGTGTGGGCCCACCTTGTAGTATACGTTGTACCCACATCGTCCCTCCATGGGACCCTGATGATGTATGTTTTGTGATCCACACCGTCTAGAGTGTCTGGACAGTGCTGGACTACTTTTGGACGGTGTTGTGGACCCCACCAAGATGTATGTATTCTATCCACACTATCTAGAGTGTTTGGACGGTGCTGGAATTTGTCTGGCAAGTTCTGATTTTTCATGGATAATGTTGGACAGTGTTGATCATCACAAGTGCCATGTGCCCCATAGAATGATAGTGTACAGCGATATACATGTTACACTTGCAACCAGTGAAGTGATTTTTGATGTGATCGAAGCCCATTTGAGGCCTATATGTGCGGCCCAATGTGATGTATATATGACCCATGTTCGAGGCCCAATAAGATGTATACCCGACCCAGGTGTTGAGACCATTGTGATGTATCTAAGGCCAGTGTATTGCAGCGCATATGAGGTACGTGAGGCCCATGGGTTGCAGCCCATTACGATGTATATTGAGGCCTATGGTTGTGGTCGTTATGATATGTTTAAGGCCCATGGTTGTGGTCGTTATGATATGTTTGAGGCCCATGGTTGTGGCTCAATATGAAGTGTTTGTAACCCATTTGGTAAGGCCCACTGAGATGTATTTTTGGCCTATAGGTCGAGGCCCATTGTGACATATTTCCGACCCATACGTCGTGGCCCATTGTGATATATTTTTGGCACACTTGGCGAGGCCCGATGCGATATATATGAGGCCCATATGATTAGGCCGACTTAATGTATATAAGGCCCATTAGTGCAGCCCATTGATGCGACCCACTTAATGTATATGTGGCCCATGAGTAAGGCTCATTATGATTATACTAAGCCCTTGAGTGAGGCCCATGATGATGTATATTAGGCCCTTGTGTGAGGCCGTAGGCCCACTATACGTTCGGCCCTATGTGGGTCACTCCTTGGGAGCAATGTTGGTTAAAGGGCCACATTGATGGGCAATGATGGTTAAATGATAAGTCCTCATTGTGACTTTCCCTTATGCCCTTTGTTAGGCCGATTCCGATTGTCGAGGCTAATTGTATAGGTCGATTCTGATTGTCGAGGCCGATTCTGATTTTTTAAGGCTGATTGTATAAGACGATTCCGATTGTCGAGGCTGATTCCGATTTGTAGAGGCCTTGTTTGACAGATTTATCGAGGCCGATTGTACAGGCCGATTCCGATTCCGATTGTCGAGGCCGAGTATCGAGGTCGATTCCATTTTGTCGAGGCCGATTCGGATTGTCGAGGCCAAGTATCGATGCCGATTTCGATTTGTCGAGGCCGATTATACAAGCCGATTCCGATTGTCAAGGCCGAGTATCAAGGCCGATTCCGATTTGTTGACGCTGATTCCGATTGTCGAGGCTGAGTGTCGAGGCCGATTCTGATTGTTGGGGCCGAGTCCGATTGTCGAGGACGATTCCAATTTCGATTATCAAAGACAAGTCCGATTGATGAGGCTAATTCTAATTGTCAATTCCGATTGCCGAGGCCAATTGTCGAAGCCGATTCCAATTGTCAAGGCCGATTCTGATTGATGAGGCCAATTCCGATTGTCGATTTCGATTGTCGAGGTCGATTATATAAGCCGATTCCGATTGTCGAAGCCTAATGTGATGTACATGCGGTCCGTATTTGAGGCCTATTGTGATGTGTATTCAGCCCGTGTTTGAGGCTCAATGTGATGTATATTAGGCCTATGTGATGAGGCCCATTGTGGTGCATTTGAGGGCCAAGCAATGGAGCCCATTGTGATGTACCTTAGGCCCATGTGAGAGGCCCATTGTGATGTGTATTAAGCTCTTGAGTAAGGCCCATAGTGTTGTATATTAGGCCCTTGTGCGAGGCCATGGATCCACTATATGTTAGGCTCTATGTGGGTCATTCCTTGGGGGCAATGTTGGTTAAATGTCCAAATTGTCGAGGCCGATTATTGATGTTGGTTATTAATACCGATTATAAGTATGTGACAGCATAACATCATGATACATACCCATACGCATCATCTACATGTTTGTTATGAGATGTGGTTGACCATTACATATATCATTGGGCAGGTTGTTATGAGACTCTCTGATGGGCGGAGGTTATCTCACATGAGCGCATGGCATGTGTAAGATTGATGTATGACTGAATTGTATGACTCATGCATCACGCATTTTGTGATATGACTACTGTATGCCCTAGTGATATCAGGGCCGTAACCTCCACAAGCATATCGTGGATGGCCAGATGGGACACCGAAAATATTTGGTTCTATCATACGGGCGCCATAGATGTCCCTGGGTAAAAATTCATAAACCTCTATGGCCAGGAGACGCCCCAACGTCGAGACCGAGTGGATGTATATGAGTGCATGAGGGTCGTATACCGGTAGGCCACGTCTCCCACTGTGTCGTGGTCAGTTGGGAGATGGTATGACCTTACCCGCCTGAGTGAGGGGGCAATATCTAGGTTGAGTCTGACCAACTTGAGGAATGGGTCCGCTATCGACGAGTCAGGCCCGATATTGGCAGGCAGATAGTGAGGTCTCTTCCACTTACCCAGTTGTACGATCGGATAGGGGCGGCAAGCTGGCGTAGTATAATAGACCCCGGTGATGATCCCAGAGATGAACCGTACTAATATGTGGACTTATTAAGCGGGAGTTTCATACTCATTCATTCATTCATTCACTATCCACTCGGGCTGGTGGTGCGCAACTATTTGTTACGTGTACCTTCGTAATGGCCAGGATTTTGGTTGGGGCACGCAACTAACCTGAGATCGGGAGTTTACCACGTTGAGTCTGACTATCCAAATTTATGTATAGGACTGGTTTGGATAGAAGTCTTTTTGTGGTGGACCCCGTAGCCTGCGATACTATGTACTATTATCCCGACTTCATACTCCAGCTTGGTCATTTCATTCATACCGCATATTGCATCACATCCTCGGCATCTGAGATTTGGCTCTTTATGACTCTTCATTTGCATAACCATCTGTATTACGTACTTTGATATTGTTTAATTCATGATCTTATCAGTATTTCCAATATTGTATTATTATGGCATTATATTGAATATTTGGCAGTTACCTTGTGTACACACTTATACCACTCTTTAAGCTTTCTATAAGCTTATGCACGATAGATGCGTGCAGGTGATGTTAGGTTGCAGCAGCGTGGAGTTTGGAGCATGTAGTTGACATCTGGAGATTTGATTTTGGCATATGGATTTCCCTTTCAGCATTGTATTCAAATGTTTATATTAGCAGATATGTGATGATGTTACCTTTGTGATTTGGGTAAACTTGTGGTTATGCTTATTACGAGTAAATGTACATTGTAAAATCCTCCTTGTAGGATTCCAGGATTGGAATCTGGCGTATGGACGTTGGGAGCCGAGAATGGGGTACTACGGAGGTTATCGGCACCGAATTCGGCGATTGAGAATTTTGTGAACCCGGTTTCCGAGTTTGGGACATGACAAGCGACATGTACCACTCAATCTGAAAGGAAATTATATAAGATGGCTATAAGAGCCATGCTTTATAGGCAAAATGTTGGACGATTAAGGAATAACAAATCCACAAGATAAGTGTAACCGAAATGAAGATGTCAAAATTGATGAATGGCAAGAGAAGGATAAATAGAATTAGAAATGAATGCATTCGAGGGGATTTAAAAGTAGCATCAATAAGCAACAAGATGAGTAAAACTAGACTTAGCTTGGTCATGTTCAACGAAGACCAATGAGTTCATACAAGTTGAATGCTCTAAAAGGAGAAGGGAAGGCCCAAGAGAACATGGGTGGAAGCAGTAAGAAAAAACATGACAACCTAGATCTAACTGAAGTTATGGCCCTTGATAGAGTGCACCAGCAGAAAAAGATTCACATGGCCAACCCCAATTAGTTGAGATAAGGCTTAAATGATGATAATGAATCCTGTAGTGGGAAATGATTTCTATTAATAAAAAATCTCATCATCATTATCTCTCTAATAAAAAATCTCATCATCATTATCTCTCTCCCATATGCATGGCCATCTATGTTACAGTGGGTGGGTTAACCATCAATTTGTACTATCCAACTAGTGGGCCTCATTATGGACGGACAATATTTGGAAAGTTACAGTTAACAGAAGATTAGCACTAGATGTCGACCACTAACTACTTTTCTTTCCCATATTGGGTTAAAGGCTCATCTATGCATATCTTGCATCAATTTCCATCTATGGTGGATTCCACTAGATGGCCAATCCTGATTCAAAGATAACCCTGACAGTTGTAATGTAGCAATATATGGCTCTATCATATTCGGGTTATTTTAGCTCCATGGTAGCACCTTATGCACCCTTCCACAAGTTCTAATCTAAATAAATAAATAATAGTAATAGTAATAGTAATAGCCAATATTAAAACCCTACGAGATCTCACATAAAACTATCCTAAAATATTTCAACGTCACAATGAAAGATGAACAACGAAAATGAAAGGAAAAATCCAAATTCTAATAAAAATTCCATTTATATACATCCATATGGGCATCTACACTTGTACGTCCAGCAAGCCTTTTGTAGTTTCTATATAGGACCTATAGTAGGCTTGAGCACATCATCCAACTGGTTGGTGATATGGACCACCCCATTAGATCTATGAGCCTCATATCCAATTGGACTACTGGATCAGTTCAAAATAGTTATATCCTCCTGATTTGGTCCCGCATCAAGACCCTTGATATAGCCTAGATGATCGATCAGGTACTATGGACCCGTGATTTGGTATAGATTGTCAATATGGATGGTTCGATGGTCCAGATCCCCAATTTTGACAGTTGGATCAGCAAGATATGCGGTTTGGACCCTGGACTGGCTGATATGGGTCCACTCTATCATCTAATGGCTTGATAATCAATAGACCAATAATGTATGCTTTCCATTGGATGATCATAGAGTCCTACATCAAATTCTATACAAGTTCAATAATCTATAAATAGAACTTTATATAAGTTTACAAATTTGACTTGTATCCCATGCTCAAAGTATCGGTATTGCTACAAGTTTCGATAGTTGACAATGCAGATACAATATCAATATTGCCGACGTCAATAAACCGAAATGAGGGGAAACATAATAAAATAGTGGATTTTTCGGTGAAACTTCAACAGATGCTAAAATACACATATTTACATATTTAGGATTTTTTTTTTTTTTAAATGCATTGCATACATAATAAGTTTTCATTTAATGGGGGGCGTAAAAGCATGTGTTAGCATAAGAAAACGGTCCAACCATCCCAGATATCCATCCAACCTTCCATCCAAATATCTATTGATATTTCAGAATATTGACAACGCATGATATTTTATCAAGAAATCATTGATAACTGAAAGGGAAATGAAAGATTATGGTCTCGATATCACCCATGTTGCGATAACGATAATATTTCAACATGATCAATATTATCATCAACAATTTGAAAACTGCATATAACCATGCGCCCATTTAAAAATAATAATTATTATTATTATAATAAATTAAATGGAAAGTTTTTTTAATAAACAGATTTTTGGTGATATCAATACATTAGAGATATTATCTAAATATTACTGATACACTGCTGATACAAGACAGTCGAAAATATTTGCGATATCGAAACATAGGCGATACAAACAACACCTAGAATTCACACAGTCAAAAATATTAGCAATACATTCAAGACTACCGGTGTTATTAGTATCGCTACCAATGTCATCGATATCACTGAGCTGGAGATAGGGATAATATCAAGGATATTTCGATAATATCGTGGAAACACCGAACAATGCTTGCATCCAATACAAAAGTTGTGTATTGGCCTTGTGATATTAAGTTATTGATTATCATCATCATTAAATCCTCCATGGCCAACAAAATTAGATTTTAAAGCCAACCCCAAACAGTACGAGGTTAAGAAAATGAAAATGATGAATTAGTACCAAGGGAAGTAAGATCCCAATATTAGATGGCATTAATCAATCAAATAAAGCAATAAATTATGGTTCTAAAACTCACTGAATCGACATAAAACTCAGCGGAGTCAACTTGACTCAGCGAGATTTGAAGCCGAGTCCTGAGAAACTCATTTGTGTCATTGACTCGATCCGACTCGGCCAGACTCATTGAGTTGACTTGCTGACTCAGCCTACTCAACATGACACGGTATAATTCACCAAAGTTATACAACGTGGCTGGACTTCAGCTCAAATCAAGTCTTTGGGTTTTTGAAATATGCAATAAATAATTCTGATCTCCAAGAAGTAAAATCTACATGAATATTATGGTATTAGGATTATCAATCGACGGGTATCTCCTAGTAATTATAAATCGCACTTACTGTCCACTCTACCAGGAACAACAAAGGATGGGGTCAGCAGGTTGCATGATCAGGTGAAACAGAGGCTTCATCAAGTGGCTCTACCCTCAACCAAAAATGCGCCAAAAATCAAATTGTACAATCTCATTGTAACGTAACATGAGACTGATGAATGCTTCTCTCGGATTTTCAGTTATCAACTGAGGGCTAAGAATACAAATCAAAGTTTTCACACCAGATCAGGGCAGAACTTGAATTTACCAGTAGTCATTGCATGAACAAGTCCCTTCTTTGAAATGGTGGAAACGGTTGCGATCCCTGACAACAATTTCTCTCTTGTAAACCTTAGAGATCATCTTGGTAGCAGAGTGGCAATCTGTACACACTCTGAGGTTCTTCGATATCCTAATGGTAGATCCAGGTGAAGTCCTGAGAAGCCCAAACGCAATCGCCAACTTCTCACTATGGTGGAACACCGATGATTCCTTCTCATCTTCTTCAGCATCTATTCTTGCCTCTGCCGTTTTGGGCACATAACCAGCTAGCTTGAGTCGCTTGATCATATCATCAACTGTATCATAGATCTCTTTTGATTGGGGATGCGCACTATCTTCCGCAAAAAACTCATTGATCACCCCGTCTACCTCGATCAAGGTACACCCTGGAGTCTTCTTAATTCCTTTCTCCTTCATTTGTGTTCTCACCCTTAACGCATTCTCCCACCTACCCACCGATGCATAAATATTTGACAGAAGTATATAGTCCCCACTATGTTTGGGCTCCAATCTTACAATTTGCTTTAATGATTCTTCGCCGATTTCAACATTTTTATGAACTCTACATGATGCCAACAATGTTCGCCAAACAATGGCGTTTGGTTCAATGGGCATGGCCTTTATAACCTGATAAGCCTCATCAATCAAACCAGCACGGCCAAGAATATCAACCATGCAACCGTAGTGCTCAATTCTAGGCTCAATGCCATAATCCCTATTCATGCTGTCAAACAAACGCTGACCCTCATCGACCAAACCCGCATGACTACAAGCAGAGAGGACACCTATGAAAGTGACATCATTTGGTTTGACATTCAAATCTTGCATGGAAGAGAAAATGTCAAGAGCCTCTCTCCCTCGCCCATTACTTGCTAAGCCTTGGATTAGTACTGTCCAAGACAACACATTCTTTTGAGGCATTTCCCAGAAAACTTCCAGGGATTGCTCCACAGATCCGCATTTCGCGTAAAAGTCCACAAGAGCAGTACCAAGAGTAACAGTAAGCTTCATACGCTTCCTCTTTATAAAGGAATGGACCCATTTGCCCGTCTCTGAAGCTCCCAGAACAGCACAGGAAGAAAGAACACTAACCATTGTGATTTCGTTGGGATCGACTTTGGCCATTTGCATTTTGTGGAACAGAGCAAGTGCATCTTTACATCGGTTTGATTGGCTGTAGCCAGAAATCATGGCGCTCCATGCAACAACGTCTCTTTCAGTCATCTCATCAAACAACTGATGTGCAGTATCAATCTGACCGCATTTCGCATACATGTCAACGAGAGCAGTGCTCAATTTAGCATTTCCCTTTAACCCATTATCCTCTATGTATTGATTTATCCACGCCCCAAGTTTCAAAACACCCAATCTCCCACACGCTGTCAAGACACTAATCAGAGTCACCTCATCAAACACTACACCCGAATTAATCATTTCACCGAACAATTCCACAACTTCCTTCCAATCCCCGCTCTTGGTATATCCAGCGAACATGGAATTCCAAGTGACAATACCCCTTTCAGGCATTCCATCAAACACCCGTCGTGCGACTCCAACCTTGTCACAACTAGCATACATGTGGATCAAGGTGTTCTGCACGAAGTCATGAGATCCAAACCCGAGCTTTGTAATCAAGGCGTGTATCTGTTCACCTTCTTCCAGTGCTCGAAGCCTCGAGCATGACTTCAAGATGCAAGGGAACGTGTACTTATCGGGTTCGACAGAATCTTCCCGCATTTGCTTGAAGAGGCAAAGCGCGTCTTGAGGGGATTGATTCAAGGTGTAGCCTCTGATCATGATGTTATAGGCAGCTGCGTGGGGTTGTTCGATGCAGTTGAAGACGGAAACAGCGTAAGCAATGCTTCGAGGGAGAGAGATGGCGGCAGATTCGAGAATGTTTTCGGTGAGCCTGGGGAAGTGGATTAGGCCGGTTTTGATGGCATGGGCGTGGAATTGGTGAAGGTGTTGGATGGTCTTGCATTGTTCGAGTATTGGAAGGTTTCTCGGGCGGTCGTTGGTGGTGTCAGTAGCAACCGTTAAGGTTATGGTTTTGGCGGGAAGGCTGGAAATGGACATTTTGGAAATGACTACTTGGCCACAACGCTGCACTTACCTAAATCGAACCGGAATCGTCTGCAATAGCACCCGGCGGATTGCTTACAACGAGCGCGAACCAGCCATGTGGGACCGTAGGGGCCCACCTCGATGTATGCATTATATATCCACGCCGTTCATCTGTTTTTTCAGTTTATTTTAGTCCTAGTCTCAGAACTGAAGCATATGCAAATTTTTTGAGGACCGTACCAACGGAAACAGTGGTTATTGACCATTAAAAGCTTTTTGTGGACCACGAAAGTTTTGGATCAAGCTGATATTTACTTTTTCCTTTTCATCAAGGTGTAGGTCTGGGTGACCTCGTCTACAGGTTGGATGGTAAATAAACATCTCGGTGGATGCTAGGAGTTTTTTAATTGTGGTGTTCAATGACCATCATTTCCTGTTGTGTAGTGGTGGATGATAGGAAGTTTTCATTAGGTTTTAGACTACAGAATCACACAGAGATGGATCTAGGATAGCAATCCAAGAGCACCAAGCAAACACAAGAGAACACTAAGATTTAACGTGGAAAACCCTTTCAGAAAAAAAACCACGGCACAAAACGACAAATCTTTAATATGAAAGCAAAAATTACAAAGAGAAAAGATTTACCCAATTCAAACAAGCTTGAATATCACCCTTGCTATACCCTTTGCAATACCCTAGAACCATTTTAGAAAGCCTTAGAATCCCTTAGAATAATACCTCTCAATCCCGTTTACACCTATATATATAATTTTAGGAAGAATTTCAAACAAAATCGAAAAGAATCATAAACGAAATCGGAAACAAATCCCGCACTTTCGCAGTTGTGCAAAAAATCTGTGCAGAATCTGATTAGATTTAAGACATCAAATACAACAATCTCCACCATGTCTTCAATCTTCAAATGTGTAGTTCATTGTCCTCTTCTCTTATGTCTGCCTCGCATCATAGCTTCATTAATACTTCTTGTGCACACTCTATCTTCCTTTTACACCATCACCAAGCCCAGAGAAGTTGTACAGAACTTGAACTTCTATATAGGAACAACCTTAGTGAGCATGTCTGCTGGAGTCATGCTGATGTGAATCTTCTCCAGAGTTACGCCTCCTTCTTCAAGCACCTGTCGGATAAAATAGTGACGAACATCAATATGTTTAGTACGAATGTGATAAACAGGATTTTTAGTCAAATTGATAGCGCTCTCGCTATCACAATTAACTGGCACGGCCTCCTATTGAAGTCTCAACTGATTTATCATGCTTCTTAACCAAACACATTCCTTGAACACTTCTGTCACTGTCATATATTCTGCTTCGGTCGTGGAAAGTGTCACCACGGATTGAAGCTTCGACATCCAACTAATTGCTCCACCCGCTAGTACAAACGAGTATCTTAAAGTTGACTTTCTGGAATCCATACTGCCTACGTAGTCTGAATCCACATCCCCTACTAACTTTGCTCTTGTCTTCTCAAAAGTTAAGACGTAGTCTTTTGTACCTCGAATGTATCAAAGCAATCATTTCACCTCTTCCCAACGTTGCTTGCCGTTTGACATGTATCTGCTCACAACACTGACTACCTGTGAAATATCTAGTCTCGTACAAACCATAGCATACATTAAACTGTCAACAGCATTCAAACAAGGCACATGAGACATAACTTATTTTTCCTCATTTGATTTAGGATATTATTCTGAAGAAAGATTGAAGTGAACCGCGTGAGGAACGCTCACTGGCTTTACCTGGTCCATCCCATACTTGATCAGCATATTTTCAAGGTATTCTACCTGTGATAACCAAAGCCTGCTCCTCTTCCAGTCTCTATGAATATATATATATATATATATGGGAAATGGTACTATGCGCTCGAGCATAAAGTGGTCGTCCGTGAGGTCGAGCTAACGTGGGCACCACCGTGATGCCGTTCCAAAATCTACCCCCTCAGTCAGATGAACCATTCTAGAGTGGGCCCACACGGCTAAAAATCAAGTTAATCCGTGACTTTTGTGGGCCACACCACGTACAGAAGTTGAGAGGGGCCATGCACCATTGAAACATTCAAAACCATTTGTGGGGACCTTTCGAGACGTATTTTGATGATCAACACGGTCTATCATGTGTGTCCCACTTGGATGTAATTTTAGACCAAGTTTCAGGTGGTATCCACAACTCAGGTGGGGCCCACCAAGTGCTTTGACATGTTTTTGCGTGTATACTTATGTTTTCCGATGGTATGGCCCACCTGAGTTACGTGTACGGCTGATTTTGGGCTGTGTGGGCCTACCCTGGGCTCGTGCATCTGGTGGACGGCGTGAATCTTCGAACGGCATCACGGTGAGGCCCACACAACTCAACCTCACGGACGACCGCTTTACGCTTGAGCGCATAGTACCTTTTCCCTATATATATATATATATATATATATATATATATATATATGTCGAGAATCCTCTTTGCAACCCCCAAATCTTTTATCTTGAATGTCCCTGATAACCGAGTCATCAGTACGTTGATTTCAGACATATCATGACTGGCGATCAACATATAATACTAGGATGATGAATTTTTCATCACTCAGTATCTTGTAATAGACACAGTGATCGTATTCACTCCGAGTAAATTTCTTGCTCAAATGATAGAATCAAATTTCTTATACCACTACATAGGCGACTGTTTCAAGCCGTATAACGACCTCATTAACCTGCAAACCTTTTTCTATGCCCCTTTAATTTCGTAGCCCTCTGGTTACTTCACGTAGATTTGCTCTTCCAACTCCCCGTACAGGAATGCAGTTTAGATATCCATTTGTTCCAACTCGAGATCATATTGGGCAACCAGCGCCAACACGAATCTAATAGACACCCGCTTAACCACCGGCGTGAATATCTCTGTGAAGTCAATTCTTTCTCTCTGAGCATAACCCTTCGCTACCAATCTAGCTTTGTATCTATCATGTTTTCTTTTGAATAACCACTTGCATCCAATCGTTTTTCGGCCCACTAGAAACTCCACCAGCTCCCATATGTGATTTTTGTGCAACGAGTCCATCTCATCGTCCATAGTCGCCTTCTACTTTTCTGCATCAGGCTCATTAAGAGCCTTTTGAATAGCAGACGGATCCTCCTCATCTGTAATGAGGGCATATACAATATTAGAGTTGTTCGTATATCTTACCGGTAACTTGTGATCACGCGGTGGGTTTCTTCTCACAGGTGGTTGCTCCACCTGCTCCTGTACCTCTGTCTACGCATCTGTCTCTGCCAGAGTATCATCTGTGTCAATCTAGACGTCTATGATTAACTTTTCAGGTTCCTTTTGCTCCTCCAGATTATTCTTATGGAATAGGGAGCTTTCATCGAATTTGATGTCACGGCTAGTGATGACCTTGCGTGTGACCTTGTCAAATAACTTATAACCTTTCACACCAATACCATAGCCAACGAAAATATACTTTTTAGCTCTATGGTCTAGATTATCTTTCTCAACTGACGGTACATAAGAGTAAGCCTCACAACCAGATATGCGCAATCTGAGTAGTCCAGCTTATAACCACTCTATACTTCCTCTAAGATCTTACATTCATTTGCCGTAGAAGGAGACCGATTCACCAAATAGTATGCCATGTTAACAGCCTCTGTCCATAAGTCCTTATCCAACGTAGCATTACCTAACATGCATCGGGCCCTCTCCAGGAGATTCCAATTCATTCGTTCAGCCACACCATTTTGTTCAGGCCTGTGGCACACTGTGTTGTGCCTAATGATCCCTTCATCCTTGCAATATTCATTAAACTCAATGAATCATTGTCAATCCTTAAAACCTTTATTTTTCGCCTTAACTGTTTTTCCATTATTGCCTTCCATTATTTGAATATGGTGAAAACTTTGGATTTACGTTTCATGAAGTAAACCCAAACTTTCCTAAAGTAGTCATCAATGAATGAAACAAACCATGACAACCTCTCAATGGAAACCTCTATTGATGGCCCCCATATGTCAGAGTGCACATAATCAAGCACTCCCTTACATACATGTTTTCTAATTTTAAAAGATAATCTAGATTGTTTACCATATATACAATGCTCACATATATCTAAATCAAAATTCTTAAAAGCTAAAATCAAACAACGATCAGATAGTACCTTCATGCCTCACTCGCTTATGTGGCCCAGACGAGCATGCCACATACATAGAGACGTAGAATCTGCAATAGTTGTTGCCGCTCCACCTGCTGAAGTGCTCCCGATCAACCTGTAAAGTTTTTTGTACCTTTGCGCTCTCATAACCACAGTGCCCCTTTTGAAACTTCAAGGACACCATCAATATCAATGAAACTTTAAGGACACCATTAATATCAGAGAGAAATCAGGCTTTTCTTCATATCAAGAACATGCCTGACATCAGTCAAGGTACGCTCTATCCCATCAAACATCTTGATGCTCACAGTACCAATAGCCACAACATTACAGGCATTGTCATTGCCCATAAAGACCTGTCTACCATTGCATTCCTTGTAACTGACGAACTAACTTCGATGAGGAGTCATGATATAACACTCCTGTGTCGAGGATCCACTCATCTTCATGATTATCATGCAAGTGTCCAATCATGGACACAGACAGTAAATCACCACCACTTGTCTCTTCATCAGATGTGACAACATTGGCCTCCATGGAAGAAGCCACTGAATTTTCCTTCTTCGCTTTAGGATTGGTACAATGCTTCTTCATGTGTCCAGTCATCCCACAGTTTCAGCATTTTAGTTTTCCTTTGCCCTTGTAAGGCCCGTATTCTACTCTGTACTGTTCCTTAAACTCCCGCGATTCTCTCCGTAGAATTTCGGCAACCCGCGACCTATAACCGGCATTTACGCGTGACCCTAAGTCGCATCTTATAGATATGAGTAGACTCGACGAGAGACTTGTACCATTATGACCCCACTGTCACCCGATGGAGCACCGAATACCTAGGCTTCAATTTTAATGGAAGGTGATGAAAAATGGAGGGTTGAGATGGGAGATGAGAGGGTAGGAAGTGGGCCACACTAAAGCTCCTCCATGAGAGCTTGGGAAGCTTGGACGTGTGATATTTTGGTTGCTTAGAAAGTGGGTTTGAGAAATGAGAGAGAGAGGGTTATAAGGAGAGAGAGGGATGGGTGATGGAGTGATGGATGGGAGAGAGGGATGGGTTGAGTAAGAAATTGTTGACTTTTGGGGTAGCTTCTGTAAGAGAGGTATGAGTTGTGATTGGTTGAGTGATGTGTTGAGTGATGGGTTGAGTGATGTAGTACTTGACTTGTACTTGACCCTTGATAGGATTGATTGATTGAGGTGACATTTGGGTAGAGATTCTCTTGGGTTTTGCAACACGTGGCGTTTTTCCTCGAACTGAACGTGGGCTCATATATCTTGGCCTAGGTATCGCCTCGGCGAGCAAGATGCGACATCAGAACCGCCGCAACGATGCGGTCGCTAGAGTACAAGTCTCGGGTTGAGTCGACTCAACTAAGGATCGTGCGCAAATGTTAAATAAAGGTCGAATGTAGCCAGAATTCGATCAAGAGGACCGCGGAAACCTACGAAATGGTACAGACTAAGATACGAGCCTTACAATCGGTGCTGGATTCGGCAATCAGGAATTCTGTGAACCCAGTTTCTGAGTTTGGGACGTGATAGCCCTTACCCTTGGATTTGGATTTAGGTCTTAAAGATCCTATACCTCACTAAGAATTCCTGTCTCTTGTAAACAGTGCATCGGAAGATGTCTCCATGTCGCCGTTAGATTTCTCGTGACCTTCCCTTGAAGGGCTAAGATAACGGTGTTGACACTCAGGTTTTATTTGCGGTGCACATCCTTTCCTTAAATGACTTATACGATACTGGAAGATAATTCAGCAACATATATCCTTGTTCTTCATCTTTGATCACTTCTTCCATATCTAACAATTTGCAAACCAATTTATTAAAGTTGCTGATGTAGGCCTCCAGATCTCCACCCTTTATCATCTTGAAGTTATACCATTGTAGCTTCAAGCGTAGGCGATTTTTAGATGATTTTTTTCGCATAGATATCCTCTAACTTCACCCATAACTTAGCCGTAGTTTTCTCCCTCAAAACATTATAGAAAACCTCATCTGTGTGACATAAATGGATGGAGGCTAAAGCATTACTATCATGAGTCTCGCATTCTTCATCTTTTATAGTTGATTTTCACTCCTCAAGAGCCTTAACTTCACCTTGCTTAGTTAATAGACTAATCATCTTAATCTTCCATAACTCAAAATTATTTTTACCTGAGTACTTCTCAATTTCAAACTTGGTGTTTTCCATTATTATTAATCCTGTAGATTCAGATCTGTGCCCCAACGATAGCTTTGATACCTCTTGTTGGGCTTTGGACTGCGAAATTCACAGAGATGGATCTAAGATAGCAATCCAAGAGCACCAAGAAAACACAAGAGAACACTAAGATTTAACGTGGAAAACCCTTTTGGAAAAAACCATGGCACAAAGCAACAAATCTTCACTATAAAAGCAGAAATTACAAAGAGAAAAGACTTACCCGATTCAAACAAGCTTGAATCTCACCCTTGCTACACCCTTTGCAAAACCCTAGAACCCTTTTAGAAAGCCTTAGAATCCCTTAGAATAATATATCACAATCCTGTTTACACCCATATATATTGTTTTAGGAAGAATCCCAAACAAAATAAAAAAGAATCATAAACAAAATCGGAAACAAATCCCACACTTACGCAATTGTGTGAAAAATCTATTCATAATCCAATTAGATTTAAGACATCAAATATAACAGTTTTGAACAGCGACCACCATTTTGGTCCATCTAAAATTTGTAATGAACTCAGTGGAGTATCACTTATAAGTTAAGGAATCACAAGACTTGTAACGCCCTGAAAATCGGGGGTCGAGCATAAACTCAACTCCCGAGTTCCAGAACATCACTTATGCAACAAAATGAATGATGATTGAATGTTGACTGTATTCGTGCATTGAACATGAGTGAGATTAAGCCAAAACAAATGACATATCATACTCGAGAGACATTAAAGTTGCAAGCGGAAAGACCGTAATAGATAGACAAAATATATAAACTATGATGAGTCTCGAGTGTGATAACATTTTCAAAGTTAAATAATTACAAGGACAATTCTAAAATATACCTAATGTGATGACGTGTAAAGTCTCCTATCCCAAATACCATAGCCCCGTCAATACAATACCAGGTCTTCATAGACTGTCAGAGAGATCTGAGATAGGAGAACTCCTCCTCATCACCATAGAAGTAGCCCTTGGCCGCTTCACAAGCATCGCCATCATCACGAAACTCAACAAATCTGTTTGGTGTGTACAACACCGTCATCCGTAACGTGGGAGTGAGTAGCTAACTCGGTGGAACAATAAGGCATAAGTTAACATGTTATCAATGCAAATCAAAGCGGTAAGAATGATAAAGCATAAATCAAGCACTCCTAGTTACTCGATTAATGCAAGTATGAATGCGGGTATGATGGATGCCCTCACCGACATACTCCCTCATGCGACACCATCTCACGTTCGCACATGCTTACATCCCACGTGTGCTCCACATCTTCCAGGCACATGCGATGCATGATGAGCATGATTACCGAGTTTTTAATTAGTCCATTTCAAAAACAGGATTGGGAAACTAAGGTACCTCCCTTGTATCATTCCCAAACATGATCCATTCTAGGGGTCGTCCCTAGTTAATATCGACGATGGTGTATTTTCTAGGTCTTGCAGAGAGGTGCCGGGCTTTATTGGAAGGCATTACGCACAAAGGTTGCACCACTCCCCATCACCCCTTAAACGATTCATCACTATACGTGAAAAACAGCCTAGTTCATACTCTATATATCGCGGTGAACCCTAAGGCACGCCTGCAACTTGAGAATATGCTCGCGGTCACTACGAAAGGGAAGGCATGGTGGCATTACGCACAAAGGTTGCACCACTCCCCATCACTTTATCAATGTAGGCCGGACGGTGGCCGCGAATATAGTGTCCCATACCACCATAATCGGCTCACGAGTTAAGTTGCTCACTTTGGTCACTACGGGGAGGCACGTAGCCCCAGAGGCCGGCGGCTCGACCACGGTGTCCCATACCACCATGCCGGCTCATGAGTCTTAGCGGATCGAGGTACCATGGTTAACGGGATTTTCAGTGATAAGTTTGGTACCCTAGGTTCAAGCATTAGCGACCAAACATGGTAAACATACATAAGACACACGGTTTACTTGACGTGTTCAGTTGTGCTCGAGCGCACAACAAGTTGGGCGATATGAAGCGCAGAAGCACCTCGTGTGGCCAACCACTACCGCCAACCGAAGTACGACACGGGTTCGCTTAACACATCATGCGTGGCGGAGCAGAATCCCAACCACATCTTCAAATCGTCTGGGATGCCGGACTATGAACATAGTCCCAAGCTCGATCAAATCCTAACCATAGCATGTGAAATACGGCATGATAACATGGTAATTCAAGAACACTAGCAATCATATTATAAAGCATATCATAAAGCATGTTAATAAACAAGTCACAAAGCATGTTCAAAAGTATGTTATAAAGCATTATGCAAATAGGGATACAAATACTTATTTTTCATAGGCGAGTGATTAGAGTGAATAACCACATGGAGGATGTCATAGGTGGCTCTAAGGTAGCTAAGAATCCCATCTCAGCACCTACCTAAGGTTCTAACACTTAAGCACTTACACTCACAAGTGATTTCACCAACACTTGGAATGCACTATTTCAACATACATGACGTATGCTAGAGAAATGTGTACTAGGGTTGTCCCTTTGCCAAACTAATATTTTATACATATACATCATATTCATACAAAGCAAATAAACACGACAATCATGTCAAGCAAAATTTATACGTAGAGGGTACTTCCTAGTGTGTACTAGAGGTTTCGACATACATAGTGTTTACAAGGGAGCTTGTAATACGGCGATTCCTTTCGCCAAGCTAGTATTTTATTCATATATTGTATAATCATATATTAAATAAGTATGTCAAACATTATTCCAAAAGAAATACGTATACGGTATTTCTAACATACACAATTTCAACATACGTCGCATTTACAAGTGAACATGTATTTTGGCGATTCCTTTTCACAAACTAGTATTTTATTCATATATTATATAATCATACATTAAATAAACATGTCAAACATTTATCCAAAAAAAATACGTATACGGTATTTCTACGTATACCTAGAATATGTGAAATTCCATATTTCACAACGTTAATCGAAACAGGAAACGGAAAGCACTTTGTACATGTGCAATTGCATGCAGATCATGAATCTACCATTATCTGACATTGAAAGCGTTGAAAACCGTAACTTATACACTTAAAGTCCTCACCTTTGCCTTTGGAAACGAAACGAATCAGCAAGGGTAGTAGAACTTCCGTATACGGAAGATTTCTAGCCTAAAGAGCGGAATCGGTTAGTTGTTACGCAACCCACATCGATCCCACCACAAATCAGACCTAGGGTTAGGGTTTCTTACCTTCAAATGGGACGGAAATCGCCGTGAAAGCGCCTAGAATGTGGCGGTGTAGGCCGTGTAACAAGCCAAAGCAGGAGGAGGGAAATCGGCAACAATCTCCAAGTCTTTCTCTCTCTTTTCTCTCTCTCCCTCTAGGGTTTTCTCCAAAATTCGTATGGCTGTGAGAGGGGCTGTTCTAAGCTCCTTTTATAGCCAAAAATATTCCGAAATTAGACTCGGTTCAAGGTCACTTGCTAATATAGGATATTCGTCGCTTTTCCAGCTCAAAAGGGAAGTTCTGGTGGCCCTCCTTGAACCAAACGTCAGACTTAAGCTCACCATCGATGGATCTACGTGGGATTACGTTTTTGACTCGATCGGATACCCAGATCGCACGTGGCGGACCACTTTCAGTTCGACGGTCAGTGGGCCACGATCAGAAATTCCAAGTACATGTAAATGTTCCTGAAATTTTTCTTAATCCGAGGGTGTAATTTGGTCGATTCGATTCGACGGTCGGGTTGCTTATATCTTGACGCGTCAACGAATGATGCCAGATCACTATTCCAGATATTTATTTTGGATGGGAATAGTGTTTTTCACACTCCCACGCTCCGAATCGAAACGAATGGCCATGGAACATCGAATGGAGCTGATTTTTGAGATGATTGTTAAGCCCAGTGAGGCGGTCCTAGTTCCTTAGCTTCGTGTTAATCGGACTTCCAATGTGCGATCTAGACCTAATACGAAGTTTCGTTTCATTCCGAGAGAAACGTAGGAAATGAGTTTGGTTCTAAACTTTAGGGTAACATAGCGTCAATGATTTTACAAGTTTTGGGTCTTGCGGATCGTATTTAAAGTGATTCAAACGGATTTCGTAGCTAATGTGGTTTCGCATTTAGTTACTTTGTCTCATTTCTAAAGGATTTAGTCCTAAGTGAATTAAGTCGAGGTGGTACTCGAGGCCTTTGGAGTTTGTATATAAAGTGATCCAAGTTATACTACTTAGCTAGTTTAAGATAGTGTCTAGGGTGAAAGTTATTAGAAAAATTGGAAGATCAAGGTGATGAAGGGTGAGGTTTGTGAAGGAAATGAGTTCAAAGGCGGCTTTAGACTTTGGGATTCAGTTCTGACAAGTTAATGAGGTATTACGATCGACCCATTGCCTAAGGTCATCTAATCCCAGGTTGGTAAAAATCCGGGGCGTTACAAGACTCCTCAATTAGAGTGGCTCTCTGGGTTGGTCTACGTTGTGAGATTCCAAATAAGGGCTTCAACGATGGAGAAGTAATGGGTTACCACTCTTCTCTGCCCATTTACTCGTGTTGTCTCTACTTTACAAGATTTTAGAATTCTTTGAGAATTCACTAAGCTTTAGAGTATTATTATACCCAAGGTTAGGACTCTGAAGATGATACACTCAATGTTAACCTAACCAACGAGGTAAGAAAACAAATAGACAAAGTAAAGGAATGTGACTACAATCACAGAGACAAAAGTCTTTCATGTTGATCTTAGTTACAATCTGAAAATAGCAAATAAATAAATGTATTAAAAAAAGTAAAACACAATTTGATTAGTTGAGACGTGAGAGGAAAATGAAAGATCAAAGACTTAATAAAAGAGCTAATCGAACTTTCTTCTCACTTTTTTCTTTTTGCTCACTTATTTTTGTTTTCTTTTCTTCCCTTTTCTTCTCTCTTTCTCTTTTTCTTTTCCAAAATTACCTCCTCCCTTTCCCTCTTCAAAATTCTCTCCGAGATCACACAAGTCAACCCCTTTAGCCCCCTTTTGCAAGAGAGGTGGCCTGCTTATATTGGCAAGGCCAATTGGAATCGAATTCCCACCAACTACCTATGTGGTTAATCACAAATCGCAAGGCCTCCTTTAATTGTTGTGTGCTCAATGTAACTGTCTTCAGGCATTGGTGAAATCGGATTCCACCAACATACAAAATTCATGTTTTAGGTGTTTTTATCACGCAATGGCCCAACGTGTGTTCACAACCCTAAGTGTAGGGTCGCGATGTAGTAATAATCTCGGTAAGACGAAGGTCAAATCCACAGGTATTGATCTTGTGCATTTTTTAAATTAACTAGAAGTAGAACTAGAAGATGTAAAACTAATTCTAAAGTGATTGAAAGAGTAATTGTGAATTAAGTAATTAAAACTAAGAATTGAAAAGTGAAAAATAGGATGCCAAGGATCCACTTGTAGTGATCAGGGAGCCCTCTTACTTGATTCAAGTAACACAATTAGAATTAGAGTCTTATCCTATCCGATTGGAAAATATATCAATAAAACCAAATCTAAACTTCCATTGACCTAATTCTCAATGAAGGAAAACTATGATAATTGGCAGGGATTTCATCACCAAACCATGCCCAGGAGACAATGGCAAACAACATGATTTACCAATCCCATAATCTTAAAGCAGGAGAATTGTAAAGATTAGGAAGGATTCCATCATCCTACCATACCCAAGGGACAATGGTGAACAACAAGACTTACTAATTTCATAATCTTAAATCACGAAAAGAAGACACTCAAAGCTATTGCAGATCTACTATAATTTGAGTCACAATAAACTATTAAAAACTGAAAGTATTCCTTAAATATCAAATTAGAATCTATGGAGTTCAACATAAACATGAATCAAAGCAATAGAAACATCCCTTCATGCTACAAGCTTCACCTCTTAGCCCTAACTAAGAGGTTTAGCCAACCATAGACATGATTGGACTAAAGTCTCTTAAGAAAAATATAAAAATAACTAAGGAAAAAGGAAAAAAACTCTTGGCGACGGCTTCTCCACCCTTTTACTCCACTCCTTAAATCCTAAAATATGCCCGGGAACATCCTAAGGAATCCTATTTATAGTTGTGGAAGTGCAACTTTCGCACCTAGTTGGAAAACTCTAGAGACCGCCTCAAATTTATGCAGTTTGCTAAAATAGACTTCACTCTGTGCAATTTTTTAAAATAGACTTCACTCTTCGCAATTTCACAAAATGACTCAGAGTTTCAGAATATGCTTTTTAAGGATGATTTTAAGATTCCTTTTCTTCGCTTCAAATCTTTGATTCTCTTCATTCCTCACTTGGTTTTCTTGGATCTTTAGCATGTGAATTCTTTAATCTTGGTTTTCTAAGATCCATCCCTTACCTTAGTGATTCTTGAGCATTAAATCTATGCTTTCAACACCCTTTTCAATCCAAGCTCTTAAATTCACCTTACAACACAAATATGAGTAAAATAAAACATTAAGCATTATCCTGTTCATAAAGCCAAGACATAAATGGGGGATAATATGCAATATTTGACCCTCAACAGGTGCCGCATGTCAGGCTCTGATTGGTTATGATGGCCAACGGGAATTGAATTCACACTAACACCATCTCCTTGAGTTTTCATCACTCCTATCCCTAAAGGTTGTAAGGGTGCTTTTGGCTAACTAACTATTGTATTCAATCTCTCCTGTCAATAACTATTATGTTTAATCTCAAGTTTCTAAGTACCAGAGGATGCACCACGAACTTCTCACGCAACCCATAAACTATAAGATTAATATAATACTAGATTTATCCAAGGCATATAACATATGTCCAAGAGGACCCATGGTCATTAAGATCAATCGTTTAGATTGACCCCATCACACCCACGATCAGGGTACACATTGGGTTTCTAGGGCACCAACTCCAACAATTAATGTGCAAGTACATCTTATTACATCTGAGATGATCGTTGGTGGCCCGCTGCACTACTACTTGAATAAACAAGCCCTCAATGTGATCACAGTTGCAAAATGATAGGTAATATTACTTAAATTTGACAAAAAGATGAGCATAAATAAAACCTTCGGAAAAAGATGATCCACATCTTGGAGAGCTCTATTACTCCTTTGAACCAAAGGCTCTGAAAAACCACAAAAATCAAAGTATTTTTTTTTTCAAATCTTACGATAGGATTGCATTTCCAAAAAAAAAAAAATCCCAGTGAGAAATTCCTAAATGTACATTAAGTCCAACAACTAATGTGCATACTCATCTCATCGTGTCCAAGGCAATTGTTGGTGGCTCGTCACACCACCATTTGAATAAACAAACTTTTACGTGATCACTCAAAATTGACAAAAGATGAGGTTTAAAAAAACCTCCTAAGAATGTCGATTTACATCTTGAAGAGCTCCTTCAAACTAAGAGGCCCTAAAAAACCACAAAAATAGAAGTGTTTTTTTCAAAGATCTTACGATAAGATAGTATTTTGAAAAATAAATAATCCTCAATAAGTGCTTTCTTAAGTGAAGCCTCCATGTAATAAAGCTTTTCAAAATTTTTAAAAAGAATATGCGCCTAATGTTTGAGAAACTAGGAAGTCTTACATGCTTTCGGGTGTGTACCAGTGCAATAATAAAATTGGATTTGGTTTTCCAAATCTTTAAGTTTATCGGATTCATGTGTAATATCAAAGCAGTCAGCCTAAACTCTTATTATTAGTTCGATCACATCATTGTAAATGAGGTAATATAAGCTGTTATGAGTAAAAATGGACTGGCTAAGGAGAAGGGGTCAGCTTGGACATTTGTGCTCATCGTGTGATCAGTCAGCGCAAGTCGCGACCAAGGAGCTCCTCGGGGAAACCACCTACTCCTCAAGCTCAGCCATCAGAAGATGAAATATCTCCACTTCCATCAAATGTCGAGCCCTTCCATGGTCCCATCCATTTTTGAGTTGCTGCTCGGAACGTCTCTTGGTAAGGGTCCCCAAGGTATGACCCTGCAAGAGGCAAGACTCTAAGCTGCTATACTCAAGGAAACCATACTCCATACAGTAAGCTGAAAAGGATGATCATCCCTAATTTTGACTATATTTTATTAAGGAAATGAGCTCGATCTCAATGCTCGGACGTGACTCCCAAGGCCAAGTTGGCAAGTCAATAATATGCTCAATGCCAAGGGAAAGCTTAACCACTGCTCACAGAAGAATTCAGGTCGAAAGATTACTCCTTAGGTTGACTACATAGGTCACCTCGGATGCTCAACCTCAACTTCCTACTATGTGTTTCTACTGGTTCTAACTATTCAGGTCTTATTAAAGAGACCTACCCGAGATCTCGGCCGAGGATCTCGGGAGAACCGCAACACGGATCTATCCGAGATCCTAGCTGAAGATCTCAGAAGATGACCACAACATGTTTGGGATACGATTCCCTCTACAATACGCACCTACTAAATAGGGGGGTTGCCCTCTACATCACCATCCCCTTTTCGACTATAAATAAGAGCATCTCTAATGGTAAAAGGTATACACAACTCTACGCACAAAAAATCTATGCTCTACTAGACCGAGATTCCATATCTGACTTAGGCATCAGCGGGTCCCCTGCTGCAGCCAAGGTCTCCATTGTCTTCCTTATGTGCAAGTACTCGAAGGTCTAAGAAGGGTTAACCAGATTTCTACAGCAACATAAGCTATACTTGAACTGTTTTCTATCCAGGGCAACCGCATGTCATTAGGGAAAAATTCCGTTGCAACCTAAGTGTTGAGATCAGAAGTTTGGATGGTAAAAGATAACTTAGTTGTACCTATCCAGGAATACTTGTCAAGCCTAACAATTGTAGTGCAGCGGTTAGATGACCACAAGGTCATAAAGCATAGGGCAATTACCTATTCAAATGACCATACTCACAGGCAATTATAGGGCGAACCAAGGGTAATAATCGGATCCCCAAAAGACAATAAAGTGCATGGACAATTGAAAACACCGAGCTAAACGTCCTAGGGGGGGTAAATGGGACCATGCCAAATTAAAAATATAAATGCGAAAATGAAAGAAATATATCACAATCAAATAATAAAGAAGCACAAGTAAATAGCAACTTCAAATGTACTAGTCTTGAGACGTTGATACAAACTTAGTTCTAAGGACAACCTAACACCAAAAACCAAAGGCTTATGGCAGGATAACCTTACTAGAACGTTTGTAAGTATCAAAAACCCAAACCAATAAAGAGGGAAAGGAAATAGCAAAGGAAATTAACTAAGTTATTACAACATTCCCACAAGTGCATAAAATAAATTACACCATTCACCACAAATGCTTAAAGTAAAATACAACATTCACACACATAAGCACATTCAACCAATCACCACAACTCCAAGAATTATAGTGGTTCGCTTATGTATACATCAACTGTTAGAAAACAACCACACAACTACTTCACTCCTAATATCCACTCCCTCAGGATACCAGCGTTTCACTATGAAAAAGGTTTTCCAAGGTTCACCTTAAAACCTTCACAATTGTGTCTTTAGTTAGGCTTACACAATTATAAAAACCCCACACTCTGAGATTTTCTGGATTACCTCAGACAAAACCAAAAAGAGATTTTTCTGGCACAACCTCAAAAACCAAACCACAAAAGGTATACAAAATGTAAATGTACTTATCTAGAATTTCTCCTTTTGAAGAAGCCCGATAGAACTAATCCGATGTAGACAAAGATGTTCGATGTCCAGTCTCACAGATAAAAAGGTTCTAGTTCTAAATGATTTTTAATTAAATCAACCTGGGTTAGATTGATTTGATTTTGATCTCAAGAAAGGGGAAAACACAAATCCTTTCTTAAAATAAGATTGGAATAAAGATCACAAAATCAAATTGCAAAAGCTAATTAAAGAGAATCTAAAATGAGCATAATATAGCTTAATAAAATCACAAACTTATCTCTCAGACTGGTCGAGTGAGACCAGAAAAGCTTGTTGGACTTTGAGTCGACCATGCACGACTGGTCGAGCACTGTTCACTCAACTGGTTGAGCAGTCTCCACAACTGGTCAAGGGTCCAACAGAAAATTCTGAAAATTTACAACAAACCTTGGATTGGTCGAAAAAACTCTTAGACTGGTTAAGCCAGTACTTGAACTAGTCAAACAAGGACTAAGACTAGTCGAGAAAATGACCTATAAATTTATGAAATGACCCACATAAAATATGCAATGAATATGACTCAACCTATGATCAGTCTAGGGTCATCAATACCTTGTTTGTGAGTTGGAACAATTGAAACATCATTTACTCCAGAATCTTGAATTCTTGTGATACGTGAAGCTTAAATTTGATCTCTTGAACTTGGTGCTTGAGTTATGCTTGAGTTCTTGATTCTTTAACGTACAGTATTTGAACATTAAACTTGAACTTGAGTTCTTGAGCCTTAGTTCTTGAATTTGAACTTGAAACCATAAACTTCAACAATCTTTACTTCATCTTGAAAATGTAGGCAAGTTCGACGAAGATGCAGACAACTTTGCAATGTATAAACCTAATCAATTCAACTCAAAGCATGATACAAATTCTAAATGGTTTGGCACAACAAAATTTGACAACTCTACGGGTGCTAGATTTATATAATAGCATTTACAATCTCCCCCTTTGTCAAATTTGTGACAAAACCAAATAAAGAATTATGCACCAGTTATACACACAATAAAAAATCATGCACTATATGAGCAATTAATAATCAAATAGTATATGAGCAATTAATCATCAAATAGTCTCGACTCCCCCTCATTCCATTACTCCCCCTCAATCCAGGATAGGTGATTTGTAGACCTGTAAACAAAAAAAAAAAAAAAAATCATACTATACACTCCATATTTTATACATTCCATATTCCATAATCACACAAAACATCTCCATAATTTCTCCCCCTTTTTGTCACAATATGACAAAGGAAAGACATATAAAGATAAGAGAAGTAAATGAAATAAGAAAGGAAAGAGCATCACCATGATAATCACAATATTAACTTAAGGCATAATATCATGTCCACGTATCAAGAAGTAAAAGACCAAGAAATATCCCAACACACAAAGAGTAGAAAGTATTTGAATTAATCTAGATGATGGAGCAGGAATAGAAGGATCTATCTGATATAGTCCCTCATTAATGCACCTAAGATATTTGTACATGTATTTGAATTGATTTTCCTAGGACACATGTAGACCATCTACCTTCTCCTCAAGGGATTGTAATCGCTCATCAAAGTCAGAAGGCTGAAAGTCTGGATCAGCCGTAGAGTCTAACTCTTCAATCTCATCAAACAAGTCATCCATATGAACATCATCAGGAGGCAAAGCATCCTCCTCTTCAGTTGCTTCAACAGCTCCTGTAGCACCCACATCAACTTGGCCAGGAGCCAGCCTCAGATTCATCTTATTAATGTTTGAGTTGTTGAAGGGAAGATAGTTAATGGGAGCTTATCCAATAGGCATAGCCACAAGACTATGGGTGGCTAAGGCAGTCATAAGATAGGCAAATGGAATATCACTATGACCCAGATGGAGACGAACTAAATGATAATGTAACAAATAAGAGATGGAAGATATACAAGAACACTAGTAACAATAGAGTGAAGGATGCGAGCCATGAAAGAAGTGAGTTCAGTCTTGTTACCAGACCTAGGATGGACATTAGAGATGAAAATACGATGGAGAATCCTGTATCTGGGTAACATATATTTAGAACTGAGTGCAACACCAGAGTTATAATCAGCATCTATGTTACATAACACTCTAATGAGCATTGTTTTTTCAGACTCAGAAGGTCTTGCCACTAAAGTAGAAATAGGAATTCTGTCATCATTAACTAGAAGATCCATCAATCCAGATATTAAGTGACGGTCTACATCAATAGGACCTTCTCTTGTTGTAATAGTCAAAATTAAATTTTCACTAGAAAAGTCACTTATGCAAACAAACATGGCCTGCGCAATGGAACGGTATGAAGGACTGCCCCAATTTAATATGTTAGCTCATCCTACAGTTTGAAGGAGGTGAACAATGCCGAATGGTTCCAAATGATTTAAGTTGACAGTCTGTTCAACAATCACGTTATGGAGACGTATATTCCACACATATTCAGGATCTTCTTTAGGTGAACGAAGATGACGCACCATGATTGAAGCAGAACGAGAAAAGAGGGACCACGAGAGGCTCTCTTCTTATTTTTACCTTCCATAGCAACAAGGAATATAAGAAATATAAGCAATGTACGAAAGGTAAGATGAGTTTTAAGTAAATCAGATTTTATAAACCACAAAGACCTTGAAATAAACAACAAAATCAAGGAAATGGAAGTGTAAAGAACCTAAATCCACAAGAAAAACGAAAAAGATGCGCTAACCATGAAGGAATCGAAGGTGGGTTTGACCGGTCGTGGTAGGGATGGTTTGGGAAGATGAAACAAATGAAGAACAAATATTTTTTGCACAATAAAAAGCCCTAAACCCAAGCGGCTCGATTGGTCGAATACATACTTGATCGGTCGTGCCACGACTGGTCGAGTGTGTACTCAACTGGTCGTGCACCTCAGAAATTTTACATTTTTCAATATTTTTGATATTTAAAATTTTACAAAATAAAATAAAAACATGCAATATAGTACAAATAAACACAAGCAGTTCAGTTCATATTACATATACCCATATCCAATTTTCATTTAGCAAACCTGTTTCTGTCAAGCGGTTTTGTAAAAATGTCTGCAAGTTGATTTTCAGTCTGAATATAATCCAAAGAAATAACTTTATCTTCTACTAATTCACAAATATAATGATATCTAATGTTAATATCTTAGTTCGTAAATGCTGAATTGGATTTTTAGAAATGTTAACTGCGCTAGAATTGTCGCAATACAACACCATAGAATCTTGTGCAAATCCATAATCACTTAACATCCTCTTCATCCACACAAGTTGGGTGCATACATTACCGGTTGTAATATACTCAGCCTCAGCTATGGAAAGTGATACGGAACTCAGTTTCTTACTATGCCAAGAAACTAGACAGTTCTCGACATAAAAACATCCACCGCTGGTAGACTTACGGTCATCAATATTACCAGCCCAATTAGCATCGAATAGCTGGCTAATTGAACATTAGTATCATGAGGATACCAAAGGCCGAGTTTGGCTAAACTTGAGATATATCTCAAAATGCACTTTACAGCAATCAGGTGGGACTCTTTAGGGTCCGATTGATATCTACCCCAGATTCCTACGCTGAATGCAATATCAAGTTGGCTCGCAGTTAAATATAATAAACTACCTATCATGCTACGATACAACTTAGGATCTACAATTTTACTTGTCGAATCCTTAAAGAGTTTAAGTGTCGTACTCATAGGAGTATCGAAATTTTTATCGCTCTCAAAACCAAACTTTTTCAATAAGTTTTGAGTGTATTTGGTTTGAGAGATAAAGAACCCATCAGCAAGCTGTTTTACTTGTAAACCTAAGAAATAGTACAGTTCTCCAACCATGCTCATTTCAAATTTCGACTTCATTAAATCTGGAAACTCAATAGTCATGTTAGAACAGGTAAATCCATAGATAATGTCATCAACATATATCTGTACTATCAGTATGTGATCATTGTGTTTCTTTACAAAAAGTGTCTTATCAACACTCCTCGTTATAAAGTTATGACTTAGTAAAAACTTAGTCAATTTCTCGTACCATGCCCTGGGAGTTTATTTTAATCCATAGAGTGTCTTTTTCAGGCAATAAACATGATCAGTATGTTTAGGGTCTTCAAAACCAGTAGGTTATTTTACATATATTTCTTCATGTAGATCGTCGTTCAAGAAAGCACTCTTAATATCCATTGACAAATTTTAAACTTTTTACAACAAGTAATGGATATAAACAGTCTGATAGATTCAAGACGAGTTACTGAGGCAAAGATTTCATCATAATTAATGCCTTCTATCTGAGTGTACCCTTGTACAACCAGTCTAGCCTTATTTCTTATAATATTACCAAGTTCATCAGACTTATTTTTAAAAATCCATTTACTTCCAATAATATATTTATCATTAGGTCTAGGAACTAGGTACCATACATCATTCCTTACGAATTGATTAAGTTCTTCTTGCATTTCTACTATCCAGTTTTCATCAGCAAGCAATTCTTTTATGTTGGCCTGTTTAATCTGGGATGTGAAGCACACATAATTACAAATATTTTCTAATTGTCTACGAGTGCACACACCAATGAGAGGGTTCCCAAGAATTTGATTAGTTGGATGGTCATTAACTGATCGCAGTTCAGTGTCATTTTGACTAGATGAAGAGTCTGGTTTATCAAATAAAGAGACTTCATCATCTTCTGAACTTGAGACAGGTGTATTCAAGTGATCATCTATAACCACATTAATGGACTCTTGAATACACTAGTCCTCTTGTTGAGAACATGATATGCTCGACTATTTAGTGCATATCCTAGGAAAATACCCTCGTCACTCTTAGTGTCAAATTTTTCCAGAATTTCCCGACACGTAAAATGTAGCACTTGCTGCAAAAAACTCGAATGTATTTGACAGTAGGCTTTTTATTGAACCGTAGTTCATAAGCAGTCTTATTATTAGATTTTCTAGTATAAACACGATTAATGATATAACAAGACGTGTTTACTGCTTCAGCCCAAAAATTTTTAGGAAGTTTCATGCTATTTAACATCACATTGGCCATTTCTTAAAGCACACGATTTTTTCTTTCAACTACCCCATTCTGTTGAGGTGTTTTAGGTGCAGAATACTCATGGGATATTATCAAGTTTGCTACAGAACTTCTCAAAGCTGTTATTATCAAATTCGGAACCATGTTCAATACGGATTTTAAAGACATGTGATTCCTTCTCAGTTTGGATACGCTTGAGTACCCTTTCACTTCATCGAGAGCTTCAGATTTCTCTCTCATGAAAACTACCCATGTATATCTGGTAAAGTCATCTACTACAACCAGAATATATTTCTTACCGCCTCGACTCTCCATTCTAGTCGGTCCAACGAGATCTATGTGGAGGAGTTCAAGGGGTTTGGATGTGGCATTGGAGTTCACTTTCTTATGAGTTGTAACGCCCCAACTTTTCAGGACCCGAGTATGCGACCCGTTACCCAAAAACCCGAGTGTTAACTTATAAAGAACCAAATCTCATATATAATCTTTCTTTTTCATTCATCAGAGTTAACAGATAAGCGTAAAATGGATAAGTCGGCATAAAGGAAATATTACAATTACACTTAGAATATACAGAGGTTACCCACAATGATTTGTACAAACCGATGTCTTAACATTAACAATTATAAGATTTACATACATGAGAAATATAATATATATATATATATATATAATGAAAGCCACAAGATCGCACAACTTCCTTGACAGGTACAACCACGCATCCTTGACCATCATAACGGCTCATCGTCAATCTGAACCTACATATCACTTAAGCCACCTGTACTACTTGTACAATTGTATATTTGATGGATGAGTGGCAAACTTAGCGTGAATTCCCCTCAAGATTACACACCGCCGCATTAGGTATGCAAAGTTATGAAAACATACAAGGCATACAAAACAATATATAATGTAGTCTTATTAAATGTATGGATGTATGAGTGTACATCAACTGGGGATGCTCATTTAGTTAGCTTTTAAGCAAAACGTATGCAATGTGGTCGGTCACCAGTGAAAGTACATAGTACATACATAGTGCCAAACTCACCAAAAGTGGGTCGATAGTCAATGGTCTGGTAGCTAGCGAATTGATACTCCAACTAAATCCTATTAGGCACGTGCTACAGCATCTAGAATTAGTCACCCGTCATCGCCCGAATGCTATGAATACATAATTAACCCAACTATTATTAATCTGTTTACAATTAGCAGATTTAATAAGCTCAAAGGTCATTACGGGGAGCTCAGAGCCCAGTGTAAGCTGATAGCTCGGGCATAGGTCTCATACCGCCATCCCCGGCTCATGAGACTACCATCTTAGGATGTTTAATAGAAGCCTATCTACTAGTGGTCAATCATAATCCAATATATAGGGCTTACCATCGCGTAGTTGCACGATATAAAATATCGAACCCATATAGGAAAAATACCAAAACAAAGCCACCTAGGGCGATTGTAAGACCCGTACCCTAGACCGTACCATTCCATAAGCTTTGACAGTCCTCCTAGTCAAATTTCGGCAACCCTTGACCTGTATCCGACGTTTGTGCGTAATCCTAAGCCAAGTCCTGCATACCGAAGTTGGCTTGACCCGGAACTTGTACCCTCGAGACCGTGCCATCGCTGCTGTTCCAACGCCGCGACTCGTGTACCGATCTGATACCCAAGCCAGGAGATGTGAGCCCGCGTTCATTCTGAAGAAATGTCACGTGTTGCGAATTTTGAAAGAATCTCTACAATATGTCACATCAAATCAAGTCAAGTACACCACCCTTACCCCATGCCACCTCACCCTATCCTAAGTACAAATTCTCATTCCCTCTTTTCCCCAAGTCAACTCTCTCTCTCTCTCTCCCTACCCATCCCTCTTTTACCAAAATTTCAAACAAATCCATACCTCTCCATCCCCTTCCTTACAACACCCATTCCACCCATCCCATATCAATCCATCACCTCTCTTTCTCTCTCATTTTTTAAGCAACATCCCAACTCCCATGAGAGCTCCCAACGTCCAAGCTCTCTCTCCCAAAAACAAGTGTGGCCCACTTTCCTACCCTCTCATCTCCCATCCCAACCATTCATTCTCCATCAACCTTCATTAAAATAGAAGGCAAGGAGCATAGGAGTCCAAGAAGCTAAAGAAGAAGGCCGATAGGTTGGTGATCCACCATTGATTTTGATTTCTAAGGGCCCACTTATTATGGGACCCACTTAATGTATGCATTGTATTTGGGAGGGCGCAATAGTGGCAGGGTCCCTCCCCTTCACGTGTATTTCTCTCTCCCTTTCACTCTCTCAGATTTTGTGGCCCACTTGATGAATGAGTTGTATCCACGCTGTCATGGTGGGGCCCACTTTGTTGTATGTAATTCATTAGTATCATCCATCTGGATAGTACCAATTGGAAACCCCATGATGTATGTGAACGTCCTAGCCGTCCATTGAATGGACATGGACCCTACCACAGCAATGTGTGGGGCCTACCATGATGGATGTACATACAGACCATCCATTCATGTGGAGCCGACCATCAGGTCGTCCGCCCAGCGTCTCTGGATGCTGGGTGCTGACAATCCCACCCTCCCACACACTCACGTATATATATAATATATAATATTATGATATATGTTATTATATAAATATAATATTTTATATTAAACGATGATATGGTGGGCCACTCTTACGTGGGACCCACCTTACCTCAGCAGCTGTATTAATGTCAGCTGCATCTGACGTGTGGTGAGATCTTCACCGTCCAGAGGTCTGGACGGTGGGACTCCCGTTGATGGATGGATCTCATCCAATCGTCCATCCATTTGGCTTGCCCGGATATGGTGGACCACGCTCCTGGGCGCTGACCCCACCGTGATGCCTGTGTTGTATCCCTATCGTTCATCTGTTGAACGTGTGGGGGCCAGCACCATCATCCATTCATTTGGCAAACTCGTCAATGGCTTGAGACTAAAAATGAAGTAGATTCACATCTCTGGTGGGCCATGTACGTGGACCCACCCCTGATGTATGTGATCCAGCCAACCGTCCATTCATCTGGCAAGCTTGTCTCAAGACTTGAGACTAAAAATAAGCCAGATTTGGTATCACGTGGACCACACTACAGAAAACAGTGGGTTGAACACCCACCATTAAAACCCCTTTTGGGTTACAGAAGTTTTGAACCAATATGATATTTGTCTTCCGTCACTGTTCAGGTCTTTGGGACCTTATGAACAGTCTAGATGGGAAATAAATGCTATGGTGGGCCCTCTAAATTTTTAACCGTGTGAATCATTATCACCACTGCCACTTGTGGTATGGTCTAGATGATCCTTTGGATATGATTCTTTTTTTTTTATGCTCTAAAATGATCTCTAACAATGGATGAATGGTGTATTTGAATCAGTCCAGTCAACTCGGTCCATTTGATCGGCCTAATTGACTCGGCCCACTTGACTCAGCCCATTTGAATTAGCCCATTAGAATCAGCCCATTTGATTTGGCCCATTTAATTCGGCCCATTTAAATCAGCCCATTGATTCGGCCCATTTGATTCGACCCATTAATTCAGCCCATTTAATTCGACCAATTTGATTCGACCCATTTGATACGACCCGATGTTATATATATATTGGCCCATAAGTGAGGCCCAATGTAATGCGTATATGCCCCATAAGCGAGGCCCATGATGATGTGTATTAGACCATTGTATGAGACCATGGACCCATTATACGATTGACCTTATGAGCGTCATTCCTTAGGAGCAATGTTGGTTAAAGGTCCACATTGATGGGCAATGATGGTTGGACGTCCACATTGTGGCCTTCCCTTAGGCCTTGTTAGGCCCTTCCTCATCATTCTCTTGTGGTTTAACCCAAACGCTTAGGCCCAATTGATTTTAATTAATCCATCATCGATCATCCATCTATGGACCCTGCCTTACGTCGAGGTTGATTATCGATTGCCGATACCAGCTACCGTTATCGATTATTAGTTTGTGATGGCATAACATCATGATACATGCCCATACGCATCATTTGTATATTTGTGATTAGCCATTGCATATGCCATAGTGCAGGTGGTTTATGAGAGTCCCTGATAGGTGGAGTTATCCCACATGAGCGCACAGTATGCGCAGGATTAATGTATGATTGGACTGCGTGACTCATGCACTTTGCATTGTGTGATTGTAATTACTGTACGTCCTAGCGACATCAGGGCTGTTACCTCCACAAGCACATCATGAATGACAGGATTGGACAACGGAAATATTGTTACTAGCATCGGGGCGCCATAGATGTCCCTAGGTAAAAATCCCTAAAACTAATGGTACCAAAGGATGACTCCAACATCGAGACTGAGTGGATACATGAGCGCATGAGGGCCGAATATTAAGAGGTCGCGTCTCCCACTGTGTCATGGTCGGTTGGAAAGGGGTATGGCCTTACAACCCCCCCCCCAGCGTAGGGAGCATTGCAAGGCTGAGTTTGAGTAGTTTATGAATGGGTCCTCTATCGATGTGTCGAATAAGTATTAACAGACTATTGGCCAGGCGGATAGTGAAGTTTCTTACGCTCACTTGGGCTGCGAGCCAGGAAAAGGGGCAGTGCCATTTGAAGTGTACTAAACCCCAGTAATTATCCAAAATGAGAACTATACTGATATTTAATACTCTAGTGATAAGCTGCATTGATATGTGGATTTAGATGAGGATTGGCATGCTTAAATTGTATCTCGTACGCATGGTCTTGACATAGCCGATAGCATTCATATCTTGCACTGCACAGTCTTGGTATGGCCGATTACATTCATGTACCCATCAGCATGATTCTACATTACTTTGACATTGCATTCTGAGCACATCCACATTACGCACACACTTACACCACCCTCTAAGCTTTCTATAAGCTTATGCACGATTGATGCATGCAGGTGATGCCAGGACGCAGCCGTAACTTTGCCACAGTAAGAGCATGCAGTCGAGCTTCAGGAGTTTCCATTATTATTATCTTGTATTTTCCTTTATACGCATTGTACTGAAAAGGCCTAGCTATATGTCCTAGAGGGGAGTGAATAGGACTATGCCAAATAAAACTTATAACAGCGGAATTAAAAAGAATATGATAGCCAAGATAAAACACAATGTAGAAAAGTAAAACAACCTCAAAAATCTGATCTTGAGAGGTTGATACAAATGTTGTTCTAAGGACAACCTTTCACCAAAAACCAGAGTTTATAGCAGGACAACCTTATTTCTAGAAAGATCTTTGTATCAAATCATAAACCAAAGAGGAATACAAATAAGCACAAATTGAAATAAATTGTAATCACAAATGTATTGTTCTAGGGACAGCCATACACCATAAAAATGGCAGGGCAACCTTGCTGGAACAACTTTAAAGGAAACTGAATTTCAAGCAGATAAAGGAATAGCAGAAAGTAAATTCTAAACTATTACAAAATTCTCATAAAGCTTGAATTAAATGATTACAACATTCACCACTATACTACATCCCACAAATAAATAATTAAATATTAGAAATGTAAATCATTCAACTACAACACAAGGGATTATAGTGGTTCGCCTGTGTGTTCACCAACTATTAAACAACAGCCACACAGAATGCTACTCCATCCTAATATCCTCACACAGGGGATATTAGCGTTCACTAACAAAATAGGTTTTCACAGGTTCACCCAAAACCTTTACAATTGTGTCTTTGTCCGTGGGCTTACACAATCAAAAAACCCCACTTCTGAGTTTTCTTGGCTCTCCTCAGATAACCAATACAACAAGATTTTTCTGGCAAATCTTGAAAGAAACCAAAATAGAAAGGAATTTACAATTAAATGTAAAATACCTGATTATCTCCTTCGTTGTAGCAGCCCGGTAGAACCAAGTCAGAGTAGACGATTGAATGTCCAAGTTCAATATCCAGTACTCAATTACAATGGTTTTAATTCTAATGGATTTTAAATTAAACCAACTAGGGCTTGCCTTAATTGATTTTGATTCCAAAGAAAGGGAATAACAATTCCTCTTATCAAATTAGATTGGAATAGCAGAAACAAAATCAATTAAATAAAGCTAAAGAAAGATAATATTAAATAAGCACACTTAGCTTAGATGGAGCATAGAATTATCTCTTAGAAGTTTGACGAAGATTGGCTTGAATGGATTAATTAACTCACTGCATTCTTCTGAGATTCGTGCTCAATTTATAGGTGAGCAATCGCATCTTCGACTATTATAGGGAGCTCTTCGACTAGTCGAAGAAGTAACAGATTTAAAAAAATTGGGCGTGATAAGCTTTGACCGTTCTACGACTGGTCGAAGGTCATCTTCGACTGGTCGTAGGTCACATTCGACTGGTCGAAGGTCTCCTTCGACTGGTCGAAGACCCTGTAAATAATTGCTAGACTTTGAGTCAAAGATTTTCGACTGGTCGAAAATGCAGTTGACACTGTTCCTTCGACTGGTCGAACAGATTCCTGGACTGGTCAAAGCCTAACAGAAAATATCCGAATTTTGTAACAAACTTACGACTGGTCGAGGAATTTCTTGGACTGGTCGAAGCAAAGCTAGGACTAGTCGAAGAAAGCTTAGGACAAGTCTTCAAACAGCCCAAACTCATGTAACATATACATATGACTTATGTATCCAAAATGGCCTACTTCTAAGGTCAACCTATGGTCAATCAAACCTCAACAAGAAGTAAGGACATTGAAACATTAAAAACAAGTGACCTTGAAGTTTTAAGCCTTGATGTCTTGATATAGTTCAAACTGATGTAGTTCAATCTTGAAATCTTAATGTAGCTCAGCCTTGAAAGTGTCTTGAGTTCATTATGAACTACCTTGAACACTTCGTGAATCATACATTCTTGAGACTTGTCTTGTGAGCAGTACTTGCAGTCAAGGTTGATCTTTGTACTTGTGAGCTTTGCTTGTTGTGATCTTTACTTATTCATGAATGTTGATCTTTGAGAGAGCTTCACTTATCCAAGATATATAACAGTGATTTTGGCATCACAAATTTGACAACCGACAGGGATATAGACTATAGCATTTACAATCTCCCCCTTTGTCAAATTAGTGACAAAACACATAATCAAGATAAACATAGAGTAAAATAATTGGTTAAAGGATCATGAACCAGTTAACCTGCAAATCAATATTCAACATTCAACCAGTTCATTCAACTAATTTCAAATATAGATATACTCCCCCAATATTCAACATTCAACCACTCCACTCATAATCGCATCTCGTTACTCCCCCTGAGTAACATAGCTACACTCTCACAATCACATTGTTAAGAACAAACCATTCTCCCCCTTTTTGTCACAATATGACAAAGGAAATAAAAAAGGAGAACTAAATAAAGGAATATAAGAGAGTAAACAAGAGATTATAGCAGCAAAACAGATAGTATTCAACTTAAAATCAGTATAGTTTCACAAAGAACAGACACCCAGCATAAAACTAATCAGATAATAGAGAGATCAAGTTGGTGCATACCTTTGTTCAATCGCCTAAGATATTTGCGCATGTACTTGAATTGTAAATCATTAGCAACAAACATGTTTTCCATCTTTACATTTATATTCTTAACTTTACCCTCTAATGCACTCAGACGTGCATCAAAATCAGATGGTTCAAAATCTGGATCATTTGTTAAATCAGAATCCAGTTCCTCAAAGATGTCATCCATATTAATGTCATCACCAGCTTCTTCATGACCACCACCACCATCGCCACCTTGTTTAGGAAGTAATTCCAGCTTCATCTTATTGAGATTAGAATTGTTGAAAATCAAATGATGGATAGGTGCCTCATTAACAGGCATATCGACCAACATATGTGTAGCCAATACAATCATTAAATAACTAAAAGGAATGTCACTATGACCAGGATGGAGTCTAAACTGAAGAATGAAATGACAGATTAAGGATGGTAAACAAATCTGAGTACCACTGGAAATAGCATGAATAACACGAACCATAAACGAAGTCAAGTCAGTTTTATTACCCGAACGAGGATACAGATTAGACACAGATTCTGTGGAGGATTCTGTATTTGGGTAACAAATACCTTGCGGGAAGCGCATTCCCTTTTTTAGTCCAGTGAACATCCATGTTACACAAGTCTCTAGTGAGCATACATTTTTCAGAAACTGAGGGTTTATCAGTCGAGTTATGAATAGGAATACCCTCATCATTCACAGGAATGTCCATGAGGGCTAAAATTAAATGACGATCAATGTCAAATGGCCCTTCACTAATAGATATTTTAAAAGTTAAATTATCCTGTAAGAAGTCACTAATACATGTAAACATGGATTGGGCAATGGACCAGTATGCAGGCCTACCCCAATGTAATAAGTTAACCCAACCTACAGCTTCAAGCATAGGAAGGATATCAAAAAGTGCAATATGATTAATATCAAAAGGATGTTCAACAATAACATTGCATGATCTAATGTCCGTAACATAAGATGGATCATTATTGGGCACAAGAAGATGACGCTTGGTCGATCTGGAAGAAGAAGAAGGACCACGGGAAGTAGTTTTTCTACCTCTAGAAGCCATATGCAACAACAATAACAAGGAAATAAGAAGTTGCAAAGAATTGAGAAGTGGGTTTACCCAAAACAAATTTCTCAAAATCCAAACCCCAAACCTCAATGAAATCCAAAATAGAAAGCTTCAAGTCAGAAAAGAAAGCAATCTAGACACAGATTTGCAAGAAAAACGTAAATGGAACACTAACCTTGAAGAACAAGAACAGTGGGTTTAACAAGTCAAAGCTCGGCTCCTTAGAGAAGAAAAACGAAATGAGGAAGAAAGTAAAAACCCCAATTTTTAAGTAATTCCCGAGATCTACGACGGGTCGTGGGTATCTACGACTGGTCGAAGGTCGATTGGTCGAGTATACTCACGACAGGTCGAAGGACGTCCAAAATTTCATATTTCTTGCAATTTTAAAAAAAATTGGAATTAAACCTAGCAAATATATATACACTATGATACAAGTAGGCATAAATAATCATTTTGAAATACACATGCCAAGATCAAATTTCATCTTTTTAAACTTGCTTTTATCAAGAGGTTTTGTGAAAATATCAGCTCGCTGATCTTTAGTAGGAATATATTCCAGAGATATAACTTTTTCTTCTACCAATTCCCGAATATAATGAAATCTAATGTCAATGTGCTTAGTACGAGAATGTTGAATAGGATTTTTTGAAATATTTATTACAATGGAATTATCACAATGTAATAACATAGAATCTTGTTTAATTCCATAATCACTTAACATTCGTTACATCCAAACAAGCTGTGTACATGCATTACCAGCTGCGATATACTCAGCTTCAGCTGTTGAAAGTGATATAGAATTTTGTTTCTTACTAAACCAAGAAACTAAACAATTTCCAATGTAAAAGTAACCACCATTGGTTGATTTTTTATCATCTAGATTACCAGCCCAGTCAGCATCTGAGTACCCAGCAAGTTGGACACTAGTCTCATGAGGATACCAGAGACCAAGATTTACAGTACTTGCGACATATCTAATAATCCACTTGACAGCAATCAAGTGAGATTCTTTTGGATCAGATTGATATCTTGCACAAATATCAACACTTAGAGAAGTATCAGGTCTACTAGCAGTTAAATATAACAAACTACCAATCATACTTCGATAAAGTTTTGAATCAACATTTTTACCATTATAGTCTTTTGAGAGTTTCAGGGTAGTACTTATGGGAGTATCGAAATTCTTGCCATTCTCAAATCCAAATCTCTTGATTAGATTTAAAGCATACTTATATTGAGAAATGAATATTCCTTCAGGTTGTTGCTTAACTTGCAATCCAAGGAAATAAATCAATTCCCCAACCATGCTCATTTCGAACTGTGATTTCATCAAATCTGCAAACTCAGTAGTCAAGTCAGTATAAGTTGATCCATAAATGATATCATTAACATAAATCTGTACCATTAAGATATGATCATTATGTTTTTTAACAAATAGAGTTTTATCAACAGATCCCATGTGAAAATTATGACCTAAAAGAAATTTTGTTAGTTTCTCATACCATGCTCTAGGTGCTTGTTTTAATCCATAAAGTGCCTTTTTAAGCCGATATACATGATCAGTATTTTTGGAATCTTTAAAACCCATTGGCTGTTCAACATATACTTCTTCATGTAAATCGCCATTAAGAAAAGCACTTTTCACATCCATTTGATATATCTTTATCTTTCTAAAACATGCAATAGATATAAATAGTTTGATAGATTCAAGACGTGCTACTGGTGCAAAAGTTTCATCAAAATCAATTCCTTCAATTTGAGTATAACCTTGTACCACTAGTCTAGCCTTGTTTCTAATTATATTACCACACTCATCAGACTTATTTTTGAAAATCCATTTTGTTCCAATGATGTGTTTATCTTTAGGTCTTGGTACGAGATACAAAACATCATTTCTTACAAATTGGTTAAGTTCTTCTTGCATTGCAACAATCCAGTTCTCATCAGCAAGAGCTTCTTTTACATTAGATGGTTCTATTTGGGATGTAAAACATACATAATTATATATATATCCTCAAGTTGTCTACAGGTGCGAACACCGGTGAGAGGATTTTCAAGAATTTGAGTAGTTGGATGATCTTTAACAGTCCTCAACTCAGAGTCAGTCTGATTTGATGAAGTATCGGGTTTATCAATGACTAGAACTTCATCATTATCTGAATTAGGGATTGGTGTATTTAAGTGATCATCAATGACAACATTGATGGACTCTTGAATCACACCAGTTCTTTTGTTCAGAACCCTGTAAGCACGACTGTTTAAGGAATATCCTAGAAAAATCCCTTCATCACTCTTTGTATCGAATTTTCCCAAATTTTCACGATCTCGTAAAATATAGCACTTGCTGCCAAAAACTCGAAAGTATTTGACAGTAGGCTTTTTATTGAACCACAATTCGTAAGCCGTTTTATTATTATCTTTACTAGTGTAGACTCGGTTAATAATATAGCAAGCTGTGTTGACAGCTTCAGCCCAAAGATTTTTAGAGAGCTTCATGCTATTCAACATGACATTAACCATTTCTTGAAGTACCCTATTCTTTCTTTCCACAATTCCATTTTGTTGTGGAGTTTTGGGAGCAGAGAATTCATGTAATATTCCTTGGTCGATACAGAACTTCTCAAAATTGCTATTCTCAAATTCAGATCCATGATCACTACGAATCTTACTGATTTGAGAAGATTTTTCAATTTGAATCCTTTTGAGAACTTTTCTTACTTCTTCAAGGGTTTCAGATTTATCCCTTAAGAAGGCTACCCAAGTGAATCTGGTAAAGTCATCAACTATTACCAGGATATACTTTTTTCCACCACGACTTTCCGTTCTGGTAGGTCCAATTAGATCCATGTGGAGAAGTTCGAGTGGTCTTGATGTGGATTTGAATTCACCTTTTTGTGTGAGTTCCTTGTTTGTTTGCCTATCTGGCACTCACCACATATTTTATCTAATTTCTGAAGTTTGGGTAAACCTCTTATAAGTTCTCGTTTGCCCAATATATATAAATTTCGATAATGTACATGTCCAAGACGTTTGTGCCATAAATCAGTCTCGTCTGTATGGACCATGTAACATGTTTGATTAGATGAGCTGGATTCACTAATAATATAGCAATTTTCAGACGTTCTACGTCCAGTTAATATTATAGAACCCTTATTGTTTAGTATCTCACAGCTTTGATTAGAGAACCTAACACTATGGTTATTATCACATATTTGTGATATGCTAAGTTATGTTTTAAGCCTTCAACATATAAAACATTTTTAAACACAGGAAGATTAAAAAGTTGAACCGTACCTTGGCCTATAATCTTGCAGTTGCTACCTTCACCAAATGTGACTGAACCATCAGTCATATCTTTTAGATCCGTGAATAAAGCTTTGTCACCTGTCATATGCCTGGAGCATCCACTGTCTAGGTACCATTTTGAATGACTTGTTGCTTTTAAAGCAGTGTGAGCAACCAAGCAGGTGACTTTAGGAACCCATTTCATAACTATTTTGGGTTTAGGAACATAGTTGGTCTTCTTTTGTTTATAGTTGAAAGAATAACCTATAGAGTTAGATTTTAGGAGCTCCTTGAGTAAATCTACTATCTTTTCAGCTAGTCGATTTCATTTCTGATTAAAGTTGACATGGCTGCTTCTAGGTTTTGGAAGAGTTTTTGAATTTCTAAAAAAACCTTGATAAGTATTTTTTCCTTTTGAGTTTGAGGACTCTCCTTTCACAAACATAGGAGGAGTATACTTTTGTTTAGGGGATAAATTTTTATCATAGCCCAACCCGGATAGATCGCCACATTTTCTTGATCCGGATAAGAGTTTTTCTAACTTTGGATCACCTTGGGCATATTTCCATGTGTCCTTTTGACTCAGAAGAGAAGATACTTCCTTTTTGAGTTTCTCAATCTCAGATTTCAAATCAACAATTAGGGAGTTTTTGAATTCCAAATCGTATTTAGATTTTTGAAAACAATATGAAATTTGTGATTTTTCTAAGACAAGTGATTCAAAACATTCTTTGAGTTTAGAAAACTTTTCTTTTTGAAGTTTAAGTTTGACAGCAATTTTACAACTTTCCTTATATAGGGCATTGTAAGCGTCTTGAAGATCATCTTCATTTTCACATTCATTACTCAGATTTTCTTCACTTGTTGAGTCATTATCTGAAAATGTGAATTTGGCTAGAGTTATAAGTGCTTTAACTTCATTGCCTGACTCAGTTTCAGAATCTTCTGAATCAGAATTTTCTTCTAAATTATATTTAGAGGATTTTAGTGCGATAGATTTACCTTTAGGAGCTTTAAAGTTTAACTCGTAGGTTTGTAAAGAACCAACTAATTCTTCTACCCTCATATTATCCGTATCACGTAGTTCCTGGATCGCGGTTACTTTAGAATTGAACCATTCAGGAAGTGAGCGTAATATCTTTGCACACACTTTACTTTCTGGGATTTTATCGCCAAGACCCCACATTGAGATTACAATGTCATTTAGTCTAGTGTAAAAGTCTATAAACATTTCATTTTCCTCCATATGAATTTCTTCAAATTTGGTTGTGAGGAGTTGGACTTTAGACTTTTTTACAATTGATGTACCCTCGTGTGTCATTTCTAGTATATCATAGGCTTGCTTTGCAGTATCACAGGATATGATTCTTTTGAACTCATCCGGTGATAGTGCGCAAGTGATTGCATTTAGTGCTTTAGCATTGGCATATACTCACTTTTGCATATACTCACTTTTCTGAAGAGTGGTCCATAAATAATAAGCAGGTACAGACATAGTTTTTGGACCGTCGAATTCAGTTACTTCAATGGTAGGAGTTTTTCATTTGGTCACTGTGGCTCGCCACACACTCTCATCCATTGATTTTAGGAAGATCTTCATTCTAGCTTTCCAATAGGCATAGTTGGAGCCATCAAATGGTGGACGCCTAGTGACTGAAAGGCTATCAAAATTTGACATCTTTTTATATAGCTTATATCGTTAGCTCAGGAAATAAATCTAAATAAAAAGCAATAAGAACGAGCTATTAGGCTCTGATACCACTTGAAAAGGCCTAGCTATATGTCCTAGAGGGGGGGGGGGGTGAATAAGACTATGCCAAATAATACTTATAACAGCGGAATTAAAAAGAATATGATAGCCAGGATAAAACACAATGTAGGAAAGTAAAACAACCTCAAAAATCTGATCTTGAGAGGTTGATACAAATGCTATTCTAAGGACAACCTTTCACCAAAAACCAGAGTTTATGGCAAGACAACCTTATTTCTAGAAAGATCTTTGTATTAAATCTCAAACCAAAGAGGAATACAGAAATAAGCACAAACTGAAATAAATTGTAATCACAAATGTATTGTTCTAGGGACAACCATACACCATAAAAATGGCAGGGCAACCTTGCTGGAACAACTTTAAAGGAAACTGAATTTCAAGCAGATAAAGGAATAGCATAAAGTAAATTCTAAACTATTACAAAATTCCCACAAAGCTTGAATTAAATGATTACAATATTCACCACCATACACACATCCCACAAATAAATAATTAAAGATTAGAAATGTAAATCATTCAACCACAATACAAGGGATTATAGTGGTTCACCTGTGTGTTCACCAACTGTTAAACAACAGCCACACAGAATGCTACTCCACTCCTAATATCCTCACACAGGGGATATTAGCGTTCACTAACAAAATAGGTTTTCACAGGTTCACCCAAAACCTTTACAATTGTGTCTTTGTCCATGGGCTTACACAATTAAAAAACCCCACTTCTGAGTTTTCCTGGCTCTCCTCAGATAACCAATACAACAAGATTTTTCTGGCAAATCTTGAAAGAAACCAAAACAGAAAGGAATTTACAATTAAATGTAAAATACCTGATTATCTCCTTCGTTGTAGCAGCCCGGTAGAACCAAGTCAGAGTAGATGATTGAATGTCCAAGTTCAATGTCCAGTACTCAATTACAATGGTTCTAATTCTAATGGATTTTAAATTAAACCAACTAGGGCTTGCCTTAATTGATTTTGATTCCAAAGAAAGGGAATAACAATTCCTCTTATCAAATTAGATTGGAATAGCAGAAACAAAATCAATTAAATAAAGCTAAAGAAAGAGAATATTAAATAAGCACACTTAATTTAGATGGAGCACAGAATTATCTCTTAGAAGTTTGACGAAGATTGGCTTGAATGGATTAATTAATTCATTGCATTCTTCTGAGATTCGTGCTCAATTTATAGGTGAGCAATCGCATCTTCGATTGGTCTAGGGAGCTCTTTGACTAGTCAAAGAAGTAACAGATTTGAAAAAAATTGGGCACGATAAGCTTTGACCATTCTACGACTGGTCGAAGGTTATCTTCGACTGGTCGAAGGTCTCCTTCAACTGGTCGAAGACCTTGTAAATAATCGCTGGACTTTGAGTCGAAGATTTTCAACTGGTCGAAGATGCAGTCGACACTGTTCCTTCGACTGGTCGAACAGATTCCTGAACTGGGCGAAGCCTAACAGAAAATATCCGAATTTTGTAACAAACTTACGACTGGTCGAGGAATTTCTTGGACTGGTCGAAGCAAAGCTAGGACTAGTCGAAGAAAGCCTAGGACAAGCCCTCAAACAGCCCAAACTCATGCGACATATACATATGACTTATGTATCCAAAATGGCCTACTTCTAAGGTCAACCTATGGTCAATCAAACCTCAACAAGAAGTAAGGACATTGAAACATTAAGAACAAGTGACCTTGAAGTTTTAAGCCTTGATGTCTTGATATAGTTCAAACTGATGTAGTTCAATCTTGAAATCTTGATGTAGCTCAGCCTTGAAAGTGTCTTGAGTTCATTATGAACTACCTTGAACACTTCATGAATCATACATTCTTGAGACTTGTCTTGTGAGCAGTACTTGCAGTCAAGGTTGATCTTTGTACTTGTGAGCTTTGCTTGTTGTGATCTTTACTTATTCATGAATGTTGATCTTTGAGAGAGCTTCACTTATCCAAGATATATAACAGTGATTTTGGCATCACAAATTTGACAACCAACAGGGATATAGACTATAGCACTTACATGTACCTTAAAGTTTTTTTATCATAGTGGATTGTGTGATGGTATTCTTGTGGTTATTGTTCGGGGTTATGCTTATACTTAATCAAAATCATGTTTGATATCCTCCTTGTAGAATCCCAGGATCGAAACCTGCTATATGGGTGTCAGGAGACGAGAATGTGGTACTATGGAGGCTGTCAGCGCCAGATTCAGTGATCGAAAATTTTGTGAGCCCGGTTTCCGAGTTTAGGGAGTAACAGCGATATCACAACAAACCACGTAAGGCAAATACAAATAAGCCACATGGGGCAAGTATCAAAACCATGTGATAAAAGACCATCCTTAAAAACCACTTGGACACAACAACCCCTGGATGGTAAGCCCACATCAATATTCAAATTACTCCATTATTTAGTAACCACTAAGTCAAAGGTCCATTATAACCACAATTAATTGAGTTACATCCCAAGTATGGGTGTACATTTATAAGTGGGGGTTTCCCACTGATGTACCAGTTTAAATTCTAGAAATAATCCATGAGTAATCCACAACATAAGAAGATATGTAAGATAAATATTAAGCATGTAATCTAACAATCCAATCTCAACAATTTACACATGTGATTACAAAGTGATGATATCAATTACCAACTAGAATTAAAATAAATACTATCACTCAAGCTAATGGGAAAATGGAAAGCTCAAGGGGAAGAATCTTCACCTGATCAGGAACCAAATCACCTTCTAGTGACGCTAACTGCTTGCGCCCTTAGGATTGAATCTTAGCACAAATTATGGAATTATAAGGTTAAATCAAGGTTCTACAAGACTATCTATGGTCTAGATTATAACCTAAGGTTTAGGTTACTTATTTTTATGATTTTGATGTGAAATTAGGGTTTTCATCCTTGGGCTTAGCCTTAAACTTAGATCCTATGATTTGAACTCTACTTGGTGTATTATTTAGGATTAAATCTTAATAATTCTAAGAATACTATTAGCCTTAGTGTTATAACTCATATCTGCTAATTATATTAATAATGATAGTTCATAAATTCCTATAAAATATACCAATATTAGATTCTATACTTAGATCCAATCCCAACACACAAAAGTATCGACCTAGGGCTTAGATTACCTAGGCCTAAGATTTCATCCTAGAGTTTAGGTCTAGGCCAGATCTTAAGGGTTTTAATGTAGAGTTTAGGGTTTCATCTTAGGATTTAGTTTTGGGTTTAGATTATGGAATTGAACTCTATTTTGTGTGGCCATTAGTAGTATTATCAAAGGGAATAATAAATGAACATGATTAATCAAATGAATTGGTTATTAATTTAGGAATATCAATAATGGCTACTATTATATTAAATTGCCTAATAACGACCCATTACGAATAATAATATTAGTAATTCCCAAAACAATTATTAATATTAACAATATCCATAATATTAGCTAACATGACACTAATAATTATTTTGATGAAAATGATTAGTGTGTTCTAACGTTAATAACAATATTTTAAGAACGACAAGATAGAATATTAATATTTTAATAATGATAATTTTTATATGTGTTAACTAATATCTGTATGGATAATTTACTAATTGTTAATGATATCTATATTTAATAATTCTAAAAATGACAATAATAATAGAAATGATAGTTGAAATTATTTAAATAAGAACAGAAAATGTGGGCTCACCCAGTCGACTCGGTTCGAGCCGAGTTGACTCGAACTCTCCCTTCACTAGCTTTTCTTCTTCTCCTCCTTCCTTTCTTATGCTTTCTACCAACTTACTGGAAGTCCAACAGGCTTTTAACCCGGACCAGCAAACCCAACACTGAGTCAGCACACATTCCAGCCCGACACTCCCTCTCTTCCTCTATCTTTCTCTTCCCTTCCTTCTCTCTTCTACTTCATTCTCTTTCTCTCTTTCTCCCTTCTCTTATCTTATCTCTTCTTCTTCCTTTCTTCTTCTTTTGCTGAAACTTCAGCAAGGCCTGGAGCAGACCCAAACCTACACCGCCCAGTTGGCTTGACTCGAATTCAAACTCCAACTCGTCCTTAAGTTGAACAAGCTTGGTTTGTGGTAGTGCAGTAGTGCACCAGCCCACTCTACCTTTTCTTATCTCCTCTTTCTCCTCTAAATTAACCACGGTCAGGATTCATTCTATTTGAAACCGCCTCGAGTACGGCTAGTAAAATTGAAACCGTCTGTGGTTTCTCTTTACTGTGGGTAGAAAACCCTAGGGCGGTCTGGAATGGACGGTTAGGATCTATCCAAATGGAGGGCTGAGAATGGAGGATCCGTCCTCACTCGGATCGCCAGACTGGCAACAACAAGAGGTTGCCAAATCTGGAAAATATGTGTGTCGAACCTGTTTGCACCAGATCTCATGCTCGCACGCGAGCATCCCAACATGTGAGATGGGTTGGGTTTTAGTCAAGCCTAAGCCCTAAACGTGATGGATGGTTTAGATTAGCCTAAGGTGGCCTGCATTGATCACAACAGTTCGGTTTTGGAATGGCAGGAAGCACACCACCGCTTGCATGCTAGGCCTTTTGCACTCGCGGCTGTGAGCGTGCACATGTGCGTGGGTTATAAAAATCACACAGTTTTCGTCAGTTTCGTCACCCTGACATGGTGAACGGTTTAGATCATCGGATAAATGGATAATGGTAGGCCATCTCCTGATAAAAAATAGGCTCTGTCTGTTTGAAAGTCCCAGCAGTGAGAAAAGAAAAGGAAGGGAAAAACCTTCCCTCTTTGGAAAATTTTGGTCAGACCTATCTGACCGATTTCTTCAGGTTCGGTGTTTCGCTAGAACTCTTGCACTGTGTACACGCGTGCTCCTACGAGGGGTCCACAGCGGTGCCTTGTGCAATCCACACCATTCATTTATCTTGGACGTCCCAAGAAAGGCCTCTGATTAAAATTTTAGGTGGGTCCAAAGCTTAGGTGGGCCATACAAATTGATTTTAGGTTTAACTTATGGATTCCCACTGATTTGTTGGTCGGATCATTCCAAATTTGATTGTGAGTGGTTAAAATGGTCCCGAGGGTCGTGTGTGAGGCTCTTATAATGTATTGTTAATCGTATACTAATATTAATATTAATTTTATAACTATCATTGTTTTATCTTAATAAAAATTACATTAATTAACAAGTAAGAATGAAATTTGTTTTATATAATTTACGTTATCACAGATTGTTAATATATTTAATTTATATGAAAATCAGTGAGAAAGAACGAAGGTTAATATGTATTATTTGGGTGTTATTTGTACAATTGTATACGTCTTTAGTTTTAATTTTATATATAATGTTAGAGCATTTGAAATACGTCATTTATCATACCTATATATGTAAGATGTGGGCTACTCATTGTGCATCATTTAGCTGCATACCCTTATGTTAGGGTTACTTGCATTAAGATGAGTTACAACTCATGAACCTCTAATTACTAAATCTTGATTTGTTGAGCGTTCCAACACTCCAATGATTGGATTGATTATTATTTAATTATCAACAACCTTTGAGATCTTAAGGAATGTCTAGGCATGATCAGGGAGTTGGATGTGAAACTAGACAACTTGATTTTGTGCTTTTAAATGATGGATCGCCCTATGAGACGTTGTAAACATGGTGAACGGTGGATTTCATGATTCAAGGTTGTATGTCCATAATTCAGTTAGATTTGTCCATCAATGGAGTTGGGCTTAGACTAAAATGAACGTGATGTTTACTTAAGCCTGGCTTGTGTTTATGCTAAGTTTGGTTATACGGTAACACCCAAGTACTGGAAAGTACGAGGTGTTACAATCTACCCCCCTTAAAGAGAATTTCGTCCCTGAAATTCAGTGCTTCTATTATGTTAGGGACGATGATAATATTCATTATTTTTCTACATGTACAAACGTATGCCTCTAAGCGCCCAAAACTGAGGTCGTTACAATCTACCCCCCTTAAAGAAGAATCTCGTCCCCGAGATTTGATGATGCTCTTTCCAATTATTAATGGTAGAAGTAGTAGGGTTATCCTATCACTTGTCAACATTAAAATTTCTTATAGTATCTATAAAGATTACAAGTTCATTTTGGTGGCCACTAATAATATTGTCGACACGAATAGATGGTTGTAGTAGGTTTGAGCCCAATACATTGATCTCCTGCCAGCAGTACAGAGGATTTTGGTATCAATTCACAATCTTGTTAAATCTCGATCCTTTGGTTGATCAGGGCAACGAGATCGTTGAGATTCGCAAGGACTTAGAACTTGAGCCCAAACCACGTAAGCTTTGCTTAAATATGGATCAATCAATCCGAGATCCCGATTGTTCTAGACTTATGGGAACTATCATGTAATCATGCTAGTCTTTCAATGAGAACATGCGAACTCTACTTGAATAGACGTGAACAACCATCATGCTACCAGTGCGCACTCTGATCGCCTAATGCAATTTTTAAAAAAAAAATTACAACCAAAATTTCTATGTGAAACTCTGAGTTTGGAATTTGTCGAATTCACCTAGGATTTCAATCTAGCCTCGACATGCTCGACCTATGGTTGGAAATTTACCTATAAACCTATGACTTCATCTCTTATCAATTCTACATGCTGAAACTTGTGGGAATTATTATTTCTAGGTAGAAAGGTGTATTCAAGTAGCAACTCCTAGTATGATTCCTTAGATTTAGGAAGTGCTAATGTTCAATGTGGTGGGTAAGGAATTTCTTATGAGGTCTAATTTCACTTCATAGTTCTCACTAAAGAGATGTTTTAGGGAGTTCAACGACTATCCGAGTAGTTTTTAAGGAAATCAATTTTTTTTGTTTCTAATTTCAAACAATGGTTCTACAGTTTATAGGAGAACCAAGGTTCTTATCCTAGAGTTCAAATGGCTCACCTTGAAAATTTCAAAAGAAACTAAAGTTTTTGGACATCTATGTTCACAACTTTTCCAATTTCTAAGGGAATTTCTAACGCTCAAAAGTCTATCCTCAAATTTTCAAGGGGCTTACAGTGGGAAGTCTCTACATTTTAGATTTTTCCTGATTCTAAGGGAATTTCACCCAAGTCGGGATTGCCATCCCAATCACTTCTAAGGGAACCTAAGTCCTTTTCTAACCCCCATCATTTTCCAAATAATTTTCTGACTTAGAATCTCAATTCTCTACGTTCTCAATTACTCCTAGCTGTAAGGAGATTTCACCTAAGTTCAAATAGCTACTTAAATAATTTCTAAGGGGACTTAGGTTTTGAATTTCTACATTCTCAATTTCTTTCCTAAGTCTAAGGGATTCCTACATAAGTTAACGTCCAAGGGCCTAACCCAAAATTTTCAAGGGGCCTAAAGTTCGAAGTGTCTATGTTCTCATATTTTTGAAGGAAATTTCTCATTAGAAATTTCACACCCTAGGTTAGTGAATTTTACGCTATGTTTATTATTACAAATTTGAGAAATGCTTAAGAGATTATGCTTAATGCCCTCTACAAATAGAACATTCTCAAATGGAGGAAGATTAAAGAGTTGAACTGTACCTTGGTCAACAATTCTGCAGTTGCTACCATCACCAAATGTGACTGAACCATCAGTCATATCTTTGAGATTGGTGAACAAATCTTTGTCGCCTGTCATGTGTCTAGAGCAACCACTGTCTAGGTACCACTTTGATTGACTTATGGCCTTGAAAGTAGAGTGGGCAACCAGACAAGTAACCTTAAGAACCCATTTCATTGCTATTTTAGGTTTTGGAGCATAGTTGGTTTTTCTATGCTTGTAGTTGTTGTATATTCTACCATTCGAGTTAGATTTTAGAAACTTCTTGAGTAAATCAATAATTTTCTCAGCTAAGGGGTTCTGATTTCTATAATTGATATGGTTGCTTTTAGGTTTCATAGCCTGAAAAGTTTTAGGATTTTTGAAAGTATTTTGATTCAGACTTTTCCCTTTTGAGTTAGTGGACTCCCCTTTAACAAACTTAGGTGGAGTGGACTTAGTTTCAGGAGGTGTATTCTTATTGTAGCCCAGACCAGATCTATCGCCACATTTCCTTGATCCGGTTAACAGTCTTTCTAGTTTAGGATCACCCTGGGCATACCTCCAAGTATCTTTCATACTCAAGAGAGAAGAGACTTCTAGTTTCAGTTTTTCATTTTCAGATTTTAGGTTTTCAACTTGGGAAGTTTTGAAATCTAAATCACACTTGATTTTTTCCAAACAATCTGAAAGGTGCGATTTTTTAAAAACTATATTATCAAAATTTTCTTTTAACTTCAAAAACTTTTCTTTTTGAAGTTTTAGTTTTACAGGTATTTTGCAACTTTCCCTGTATAGGGCATCATAGGCATCTTATAAATCCTCATCATTTTCAGGATCACTTCTTAGATTTTCATCACAAGTTGAATCACAATTGTCTGAGTAAGTGACTTTGGCTAGAGTCATTGAGTCTTTAACCTCATTGGCAGATTCGGGTTCAAAATCTTCTGACTCAGAAGAGGCTTCAGAGCAAGACGATTCATCCCATGTAGCCAATATGCCTTTCTTTTTAAATTTGTCCCTCTTTGGACATTTGTTTGCCAGATGCACGTATTCATGGCAATTGAAACATTGGTTTTCTTTAATAGATTTCCAAGTTTTAGATCTAGTCCTTTTCTTTTCAGAAGGTTTTTGACAATCTACCCTCTTTTTGCTTTTAAAAATTATATAAAACTTCTTGGCTAATAATGTCATATCATCTTCAGAATTTTCACAATTAGAATTATTAGCTTTATTATGAAAAATATTTTTAGAAGACTTAAGGGCGATGGACTTACCTTTAGGAGCCTTAAAGTTTAACTCGTAGGTTTGTAAAGAACCAACCAGCTCTTCAACCCTCATATTATCCGTATCACGAAGTTCCTGCATCGCGGTCACCTTAAAATTGAACCTATCAGGCAATGAGTGCAGTACTTTGCACAGACTTTGCTTTCTAGGATGCTATCACCAAGACCTCACATAGAGTTGACTATGTCATTTAACTTAGTGTAGAAGTCCATAAAAGTTTCACTTTCTTCCATACGTATCTCCTCAAACCGAGTAGTGAGGATTTGAAGTTTAAATTTCTTAACAATAGTTGTACCCTCGTGTGTCATTTATAGAATGTCCCAGGCTTGCTTCGTAGTATCACAAGATATAATTCTTTTGAATTCATCTGGTGATAGTGCGTAAGTAATTGCATTTAAAGCCTTTGCATTGGCACTACTCACATTTTTCTGAAGTGTGGTCCAAGAAAAATATGGTGTAACCTTTATAATTTTGGATCCATCAGTGCTAGTCACTTCAGTGGTAGGAGGGATCCATCTAGTCATTATGGCTTGCCACACGCTCTCATCTATGGATCTTAAAAAGATCCTCATTCTGGCTTTCCAATAGGCATAATCGAAGTCATCAAAAGGTAGAGGCCTAGTGATTGAGAGGTTATCAAAATTTGACATCTTATAAGCTCAGATCAGTTAGCTCGGGAAATAAATTCAAATAAAAATCGCTATTAGGCTTTGATACCACTTGAAAAGGCTAAGCTAAACGTCCTAGAGGGGGGGGGTGAATAAGACTATGCCAAATTAAAAATATAAATGCAGAAATGAAAGAAAGATAGCATAATCAAATAATAAAGAAGCACAAGTAAATAGTAACCTCAAATGTACTAGTCTTGAGAGGTTGATACAAACTTAGTTTTAAGGACAACTTAAAACCAAAAACCAAAGGCTTATGGCAGGACAATCGTACTAAAATGTTTATAAGTATAAAAAATCCAAACCAATAAAGAGGCAAAGGAAATAGAAAAGGAAATAAACTAAGTTATTACAACATTCACAAGTGCATAAAATAAATTACACCATTCACCACAAATGCTTAAAGTAAAATACAACATTCACACACATAAGCACATTTAACCAATCACCACAACTCCAGGAATTATAGTGGTCCACTTGTGTGTACATTAACTATTAGAAAACAGCCACACAACTACTCCACTCCTAATATCCACTCCCTCGGGATATTAGCGTTTCACTATGAAAAAGTGTAAGACCCGTATCCTAATCTGTACTGTTCTGTCAACTCCTGCGATCCTCCCGGTCAAATTCTGACAATCCGTGACCTATAATTGATGTTTGCGCGTGACCCTAAGTCGTACCCTATAGATTTGAGTTAGCTTAATCCGAGACTTGTATCATTGCGACCGCACCGTCGCCACGGTTCCAATGCCGCATCTTGCATACCGATCTGATACCTTGGCAGGGAGATGTGGGCCGGCATTTATTTCAAAGAAACAACGCACATTTGCAATCTCAAGAGAATCTCTACAACATGTCTCATCAATCAATCACTTAAATCAATAAATCAATCACATAATGTCAAGTACAAGAGCAACCCATGCTTTCTTTCTCCACAAGTTAAGTAAACCCCAAAAGTCAACAAGTCACTCACCTCACCCATCACTCACCTCACATCCATCACTCCATCACCCATCACTCTCTCTCCTTACATCCTCTCTCTCTCTCTCTCTCTCTCTCTCTCTCTCTCTTTCTCTTCACAAATTCCAAGCAAGAGAAGAGGCTCACGTCCATAGTTTTCCAAGAGAGAAAGTGAGTTATGTGGCCCACTTTTCCATCCTAAAATCCCTCATCCTAGCCATTCATTTCCCATCTTCCTCCATCAAAGTGAAGCACAAGGAGATTGACTTTCCAACGGACTAAGAAGATCGAACGATGGGTGCTTATTAGGCTAGATTTTTCATGTTTCGATGGTGGCCAAGTGAGGCCTACCGATTAATGGTATGGATCTTACTTTGGACCCTAGGTGTGACCGATGGTCCACCTTGATGCTCCTAATCATTCATGATGGGGCCATTCTCCATGGACCCCCATCATGATGTTTATTTTCCTTACATGAAAAGAGGTCATCTAGACAGTCCATTTTGGGTGGAGAAGGGATCTCCACTGTTGATCCTTGATTTGGTGGACCCACATGTATTGGGACTCACTTGATGTATGATTTCTTGCAAGGGAGGGCTCATAGTGGCGGAGCCCTCCATCACACACGTCCCACTCTCTATCCCTATCTCTCTCTCCCTCTTTTTTATTTTATTTTATATGATGATGTGATTGTGAGGCCCAATCGGATGGACCCCACATTGATGTATGTCTTATCCACACCATCTAACTATTTGGTGGCCCACTTAGGCAACACACCTATGGGTGGGGCCCACCTTAAATATGTGTCATACATAACCATCCAGCATCCAGGGACGCTGGACACGTCTTTAGAGTGGAGTGAGAACGGACAGTGAGGTGCACTCTCGGTGAAACAAAAATATCAGTTTGCTTTGAAACTTAGGGTGGGTCACTTATATAGGCCCCACCTTGATCCATTGATTAAATCCACGCCGTCCATTACATTCCCCAGATTATTTTAGGTGTTGAACTAAAATAGGAAGCAAATCTGAATCTCTGGCGGGCCATAGCGTTGTAAACAGTAGTTGTTACTGTTGAAATTCACCTTAACGTTTTTGCCCGCCAAAACACATCACATATTGGGCTTGTTTGATCCATCTTGAGTCCTGGAATCCAGTGGTTGGGCTGGATTCACCTGATGTGGGTCCCACCTAGGAAAAACCCTAAGATTTCTTTTTTTTTCAAAAAAAGAAAAAATAAAACAAAACAAAACACAGCAACAGCAGGCGCTGCTGTTGCTGACAACCCAAGGACGCGGTAGCGTCCTGCGCTGGCGGGCGGACGAACGGACAACAGGACCCACGGCCCCTGCCGTGGGCCCCACAGTGATGTGTCCTGGGCAATCCATACAGTGCATTTGATGCCCCTTAGGGTCGTGGGCCCCCCCTCCAAAAATCAGCACGATCTGAATCTCAGATGGCCCACATCACAGGAAACAGTGGGATGGAACGTCTGCCATTGAAACCCTTTTCTGGGCCACACAAGTTTTGGATCAAGACAAAATTTATTTTTCCTATTCATCCAGGTCCGTGAGACCTTATCAACGGTTGGATGTCAAATAAACATTATGGTGGGCCCCACGTGGTACCCACAGTAATGTACATATTTTATTCACCACCGTCCAGGCGGACGGTGGAGCCCACAGATGTATGTGTTTTATTAATGCCATCTTAGCTACTACTGGACGGCTAGTGGACTCCACCCATGATTTATGTGTTTTATCCTCACCGTACACACCTAGACGATGGGACCCACCCCACATGTGGGGCTGATGTGTGTGCGTGTGTGTGTATATATATATATAAATATATATTATACTATATTGTATATTATATATATATATATTATAGATTATATAATATATTATGTAATATATATGTGATGGTGGGCCTTTATGGAACCCACCATGATGCTTGTGTTGCATCCAACTTGTCCATCCATTTTGAAAGCTCATCTCATGGCGTGAGCTAAAGAATGAGTCAGATCCATAGCTCATGTGGACCCCGCCCTTGATACATGTGTTGCATCCAAACCATCCCAACCATTTGGCAAGCTTGTCTTATAGGCTTGAGACTAAAAATAAGACAGATCTATAGTTCAAGTGGACCCCACCATGGTATATATATAAGGCCCAAGTGATTAGGCTCATCTTGATGTATTTGTGGCCATTGTTGAGGCCTACCTTGGTATATATATAAGGCCCATTTGGTTAGGCCCACCTTGATATACTTTATGGCCCATCCGTCAGGCCCACTTTGATGTATTTTTGTGGCCCAATTGAGGAGCCCACTTTAATATACATGTGGCTCATCAGGATGTTTCTTCGACCCATGAGCAGGGCCCACCTGTTGCACGTTTTGAGGCCTAGGAGCAGGGCCCACCTATCATGTATTTTGGGGCCCATGGGTTAAAGCCCATTGTGATGTATTTGGAGCCCATGGGTTAAAGCCCATTTGAGGAGGCCCACCTTGATATTTATGAGGCCCATTTGATGTATTGGAAGCCCATGGGTCGAGGCCCAATGGGATGTACATAAGGCCCATTATAGTGTGATTCCACCATGGGTTATGTAATGGCATTTATGGTAGGCCATGCCTTGAGAGCAATGTTGGTTTGACGTCCACATTGTAGGAATAATGTTGGTTAAATGTCTACATTATAACTCTCCTTAAAGCCTATTGATAGGCCCATACTTATTGAGTATAGGCCATTTAGGCCCATCTGCATTGTAAGGATAATTCATTACTTTATAACATGTTTAGTATAATTCCATGACTCATGCCATACGCATCATATGTATGCTTGATATGAGTAGTGACTGATCATTGCATACGCCATTGGGCAGACTATTTATAAGACTCCTTATGAGATGGAGTTCCCATATTATCATGCTGTACGCGCAGGATTACTGCATGACTGGATAGTGTGACTCATGCATCTCGCATATACGACTTAATCATTGTACGCCCTAGCGACATCAGGGTCGTGGCCTCCACAGGTACATCGTGGATGGCTAGATGGGAAACCAAAAATATTTGGTTCTAGCACTATGGGCACTTAGGATGTCCTTGGGTGAAAATTCCAGAACCTCCGAGGCCAAGAGTAGCCCTAACGACTAGATCGAGTGGAACATGAGCGCCCGAGTGCCGAATACTAGTAGGCCGCATCTCCCACTGTGTCGTGGTCAGTTGGGAGGGGGTGTGACCTTATCCGCCCGAGTGAGGGAGTTATAAGCTAGGCTGAGTATGACCAACTCGTAAATGAGTTCGCTATCGACGAGCCGGGTAGGTATTGGTATACTACTGGTCATTCAAGCCAAGCCAAACCTAACATCGCACTGATCCAAGCATTTCAATGGTCTAGATAGTATGGAGTAGAGTTAAAATTTAATATATCTGATGGTTGGTTCTAAAAGAGTACTAGGTCTCTTCCTTTCTATCTCATACTCCCTAAGGGCACTGCCATCCTGTGCAATCCATCGCTGACTTATTTTACTGCATTTACTTTATTGTCTCCATAGATTTTGTCTCATACATCCTCTTGTTGAATACTTTTCCCTCCATTTATCGATCTTCTCATATGCATCTTTTGCGCTTTTCCATATAATCTAATCCCTACACATCAAAAAATGAAAACAAACTCCGAGTTTTGTCTTTTACATTTGAGTTATATTTGTCGCCTTGATCATGATTGATGTTGACCATTTTATCTTATAAGTTGTGACTATAATTAAGCAATAAATGTTCTCAACTTCACTAGATCAAGAAATAATTGTCTAGGGCTTAAACTATGGGGGGACGGGCAGAAACAAACCTGAGTTAAAATAAAATAATAAAAGATTAAATAAACCAAGCACACAAAGAGCACAAGGTATCATGTGGAAAAACCCTCGTGAGAAAAAACCACGGTGCAAACCGATAGTGAATCCACTATGATAATCAATATTACAAGACATGGAAGAACTTTCCAATCCGAGAATTAATCCCGAATACCATACAAAAACCTAGCTTTGATCTTCCTTTGCTCATAAAAGCCCTAAACACGTTCTCAATAACCTAATCCTTAATTACAAACTCTATAATATAGTTAAAACTGAATTAGGAAAAAAAACCACAATTCTACAAAATTGCATAAGTAGGTTGATGGGTTGGATTGAGCACTGTTAGCGACCCATCGATGAGATCGAAGTCATCTTCAATCAGATCGATTTGGCCTGAAAAACTGTCAGCGAGCAAAAGCAAAAAAATGGGAGTTTATAGATGGGGTCAAGTGGACTGTCGATGAGATTGACAGTTGCTCGATGGGATCGAGTGGTTTATTGATGCCATCAATAAACCCAACTGAAGATAGATTGAAGACATCTAACATTAATCTTCACTATGTCTTCAATTATCACGAACCATAACTCCAATCTTCATCTCTAGTTGCTTCCATCATAACTACACCATCGTTGCATCTTCTCATGCACACTCCGTCTATGTCAATCCTTCACCAAACCCAGAGAAGTCGCATAAAACTTAAACTTCTTTATAGAAACCACCTTCATAAGTATATCGATCGGATTCATGCTTGTGTGGATTTTCTCGAGAGTCACTCCTCTTTCCTTAAGCACATGTCAGATAAAATGATGACGAACATCAATATGTTTAGTATGAGAATGGTAAACCAAGTTCTTCATCAAATTAATGACACTATCATTGTTATAATTTATTGGCACTAAAGCCCAAGCTGATTTATCATCCATCTCAACCAAATACCTTCTTTGAATGCTTCAATCACCACCATATACTCTACTTCGGTTGTAGAAAGAACCACCACAGACTGAAGCTTCAACATCCAACTAATTGCTTCACCCGCTAGTATAAATGAGTAGCTGAAAGTCGATCTCCTATTATCCACATTACCAGTGCAATTGGCATCCACATAGCCTACCAACTTGTCATCGAACTTTTTAAACATTAAGATGTAGTCTATTGTACCTCAAATATATCAAAATAACTATTTCACTGCCTGTCAGTGTTTCTTACCGGGGTTAGCCATGTATTTGCTCATAACACCTACTGCATATGAAATATCGGGTCTTGTAGAGACCGTAGAGACCATGGCATACATCAAACTATCAATAATACTCGAATAGGGCACATGAGATATCACTTGCTTTTCTTCATGTGTAGTTGGACATTGTTCAAAAGAAAGACTAAAGTGAGCAACATGGGGTGTGCTAACCGGTTCGCTTTATCCATACCAAATTTAAGCAATACATTCTCAAGATATTCTGTCTGTGACAACCCTAGCCAGCTCCTCTTTATGTCTATGTGAATATCTATGCTGAGAATCTTCTTTGCAACCCCCAGATTTTTCATTTCGAATGTCCCTGACAACTGAGTCTTCAATGTATTGATTTCAGGCATGATATGGCTGACGATAAGCATATCATCTATGCACAATAATAGTACATTAAACTATTCATCACTCAATATCTTCTAATAAACACAATGATTATATTCACTTCTAGTAAATTGATGACTCAACAAGAAAGTACCAAAACCCTTTGTACCACTGGCTAGGCTATTGTTTCAGGCTATACAACAACATCATTGACCTGTAAATTTTATTTTCTACCCATTTCACTTCGAACCCTTCTGGTTACTTCATGTAAATATGCTCCTCCAACTCCCCATATAGGAAAGCAGTCTTTCTCATCCATTTATTCTAATTACAGTTTATTTTGGGCAACCAAGACCAATATAAATTCGATAGACACCTACTTGATTACATGCATGAAAATCTCACTGAAGTTGACACCCTCCTTCTGCGCATATCCTCTCGCGACCAATCTTGCAGTATATCTATTATGCTTCTTCATGTAAATCCATTTATAGCTGATCACTTTACGCCCCACTGGAACCTCCACCAGCTTCCATGTCTCATTCTTATGCAAGGAATCCATCTTGTTATGCATGACTGTTATCCACTTTTAAGTATCAGAACCATCTAATGTTTCTTGGAAGGTAGATAGATCACCCTCATCCGTAATAAGGGGAAATACAACATTCGAGTCATCCTTGTATCTAATTGGTAATTTGTAATCTCTTAACGAATTTCTTCTGAGAGGTGGTTGCTACACTTGCTCTCGTACCTCTACCTATAAGTCAACCTCTGTAAATGTATCAACTTTTCAATATCGATATCAATGACCATTGATTTTTTCGGTTCCTTGCGTTCGTCCTTGTAGAACAAGGAATCTTCATCAAACCTAACATCTCGACTAATTATGATCTTCCGTGTGACACGATCGTACAACTTGTACCCTCTCACACACCATAGCCCATAAAAATACACTTCTTAAGCCTTTAGTCTAGCTTATTTCTCTTAGCTTACAATACATGAGAGTAAGCATCATAACGAAATATACACAACTGTGAGTAATCTACATCATGCCCACTCCACACTTCTTCAAGAATCTTACAGTCTATCGGCATAAATGAGGATCGATTCACAAGGTAACTAGTCATATTAACAGCCTTCGTTCCTAAGTCATTATCCAATCAAGCATTACCCAACATGATTCGCACTCTCTATAAGAGAGTCTAAAAGGACGAGCTATAAATGTCCTAGAGGGGGGTGAATAGGACAATACAAAATATTTTGATATAATGTGGAATAATAAAACAAATACTCTAAATTGCTTAGAGTATTGAAATCTTAATTCCAAATATTTTGTAGGAAAACCTTCACCTAAAAGATTTGAGGACAACCTTATTTTATGACGTCTTTGAGATCAATTTATCAAACTTAGCAAGAGACAATCAATACAAGGCAAGTAATAAAGAAATAATCAATCACCACCAATGCATAAGGAGTTATAGTGGTTCGGTGCTTAACCCCACACCTATTCTACTCCCAAAATTACTACCCTTGTAATTTTGGTTTTCACTATTTCAAGGTTTTCACAAGATCACCTTAACTACTTGATACATTTCTTGTGATTTTCACTAGCTATCACAACAAAACCCAATTTGTAATTTTCATGGGCTCACAATAAAACAACCTGCTGAGATTTCTGGGCTATCTAAGAAAAACTCAGATGAAGCAAAATGAAATTACAGTACTTATATTCAAATGCCGAGTCGAAGACGTAACTGTAAATTGATTGCAGTGATCTTCCTTCTTGGGAGATTGATGAAGCCGTATATGTGTTCAACCCAAAAAAAAAAAAAAAAAATAGGAATCTAATGTATTTTTAAAGTACAAAAAAAACTCTAATGCTGCAAATTCAATTCTCTAATTCTTAATTAGAGTATGGATTACTCTATTAAAAATGATTTTAAAAAACTCCATAATAAGCTAAAATAAATATTAGAATACTTGCACAAATAGCTTAAGGAGGCCATGACTTTCTCTCTATGCTTGGGGATATTGCTCACAATTTTTCGTTCTTAAAATGAATGAGAGAGGGCCACTATTTTTAGCCAAGGGACTTGGAAATTCGATTGGCCTGATTTTCTTTTCGATTGGCTGAACTCCAATGATCAAGTTCCAATGGCACTCGAATTTTGTGGTATAAGACCTTTCAAAAATTCGGCCAGCTTGAGCTAAAATTTTGTTGGCCGAACACGGTGTTCGGTAGCCGAATCTCCCTGAAATTTAAAACTTTAACATTGCTGGAAAGTTTATTGAACACACTCGGGCTGACCGAACTTGACATGGAAAAATCATATCTTGTTGTATACTTGCCTAAATAATGTTGAGTTGGCCAAAGGTAGTTAGGTTGGCCGAACTTGAAGTCGGGCTAGCCTAACTTTAGTGTATTTACTTAGTATTATATTATCATATCACCATGTGAAATACATCTAACCTAGGGTCATTCTAAGGTTATACCACCTGATGGTTGATACATATAGAGTGCTTCAGTTATTAAACCATGCATAACCTTTAAATCTTTAAATGTTGAGTCTTCCCTGAGATGTTAAGTCAGTCTTTATGAAATTTTCATGAGTTGTCTAAAAACATTTTCGTGAGTGCTTATGATCTATCTGGGACTACAAAATTTGACAATCCTAAGTGTCTTTTAAGTATAATCACTTACAGAGTCTAATTCATCTGCCCTACTACTCCATTAGACTCAGTGATGTGCCTTATTGTATTGTGCCTCATAATCACTTCATCTTTGTAAATTTGATTGAATTCCTTTGAAGTGAATTCACCTCCGTTATTATTGCTTAATACCTTTAATTTCTGTCATGTCTGTCTTTTAACTATTGCCTTCCATACTTTTTTAATGTGGTGAAAACATTGGATTTATTTTTGAGGAAATAAACCCATACTTTCCTAAAGTAGTCATCGATGAATGGGACAAAATACGATGACCGCCCAACAGAAACAACAAGAAACGGGCCCTATACATCTGAATGCATATACTCAAGTACACATTTACAAACATGCTTTCATTTTTTAAAAGTTAATATTGACTGTTTACTATATATACAATGCTCACATATACTAAGTTTAATACTTTTAAAAATAAGAATCAAGTAACGATCATAAAGTACCTTCATGCCGCGGTCGCTCATGTGACCTAAGCGCGCATGCCACAATCATGCCGGCGTGGATTCCACTATAGATGTCACAGCTCCACCCATTTTAGTATTTTCGATCAACTTGTATAGATTACTACTCTGTTGTGCGCTCATCACAATAGGTTTCACTTTCAAAACTTTAAGGATCCTGTCATAATTAGTGAACTTACAACGAAGTGCCCCAAGAGCCCCTAGAGATATCAAATTCTCCATGAGGTCCAGAACACATCAAACATCTGTCGAATATGCTCCACCCCATGGAACATTATGATGTGCACTAAACTTATTTCAACAACCATACATGCAATGTTATTGCCTATAAAAACCTATCCATTGTTGTACTCGTTGTATGTGGTGAATCAATCCCTGCGAGAACCTATGTGGTATGAGGCCCTCGAATCCAGAATCCAGTCATTATTAAGGTAATTGGATATGGATGCGGTCAAGACAACACCACCATCCACCTCCTCGCATGATTGCACTGTGTTAGCTTCTTTTAGCGCATTTTTTGATTTTTCTATCTTTTGAGCCTTATGATTCCTATAGTCATTCTTCACATGCCTTATCATTCCACAATTCCAGACATCATTTGCCATTTCCTTTCGATTTGGATCGCGACCGATAATTGCCCTTCTCCCTTTCAGTATTCCTTCCCCTTGCAACTAACACATCCATAGAGATACTTTCGTCATTATCTTTCTTTCTCAACTACTTCTCATGAAAGGTTGATATGACAGTCTTAACATCGATGGTATCCCTACCGTGGATCAACATGTCTAACAGATTCTCGAAAGATTATGGAAGCGAATTCAAAAGAATCAAGGCTTGCTCTTCCTTTTCGATCTTAACCACTGCATTCATCAGTTTATATAACTATTCGCTAAAAAGTTCTCTTATATTCATTAATGTCAGACAGAGATGTCATCTTAAGATTATGGAATTGTTTTTTAAGATACAGACGACTACCCAATGATTTTTCATGTGCAACCTATCCGATTTCGTCTATACCCTTGTAGCAGTTTTTTGATCTGGGACATTATATAGGACACTGTTCACTAGATACAATTGTATTGAGGCTATAGCCTTTTGTTTAGTTCATCACACTCTTCATTCATCATAGATGCAGGACGCTTCACCTTGCCGAGGAGAGCGTATTACAATCCTTGTAGAACTATGAGGCATATCAGCTTAACCATCCATGGTTCAAAGTTATTTCTCCCAATGAATTTCTCTGTTTCATACTTAATATTAAATCCCTTAGAAGACATATTTTTAGATTCAAAAAGTTCAAAACCTCAACGTTCGCTCTAATATCACTTATTGGGAGGATGCACAAAATTGACCCTGAGTTAGAATTAAACAATAATAGATGAAATAAACCAAGCATATAGAGAACACAAGGTTTCCTGTCAAAAAACCCTCACAGAAAAAAACCATGGCATAGAGTGACGGTACCATGATAATAGATGAAATAAACCAAGCATATAGAGAATATAAGGTTTCGCTTTCTGGCTTAGGACATTCAGGCTACAGTCGGGCTAGGCACCTCACGATCTGAGCTATGTCTCTCTATTCAGTGTTTGGGGGCTTTTGGCTTTATTCAGACTCTGCGCCGGAGGAGTCCGAGCCGTTGCTTCACTAAGTCTTCTGACCCTCAAGCCGACTTAAGGACTTGTCATATTTTTCCCCCAACAGTGAGCCCTCCTACTCTGTGTGTCGCCTTAAGACGGTCGGGGAGTATTTCGGAACTGAGTCGGGTTGTATCGGAGTCGAGTTCATGATGAAGCATTTATTGATTGCAGGGCGGTTCACGTGACTTTGAAGACGCATTGTCTCGCTTGACCATGTGTCGATTCTCTTATCGAGGCTGCACGAGCAGAGCGGTCGTCGTTTCGACGTCAGGACGTATGAAGATCGAACACGTGGCGGAGTACTTGATGGCAACGCATGGGGTGCCGCCATGTGTAAAGCTGGGACGCCCGAGGGAACGTCATTTCAACTCCCCATTTAATGTTGGAGACACGTGGCGGCTCTATAAAAAGAGGTCGCCCAAAACAGGCTTTCGCCATTTTCGTGCCCTCTTTCGATTCTCTCCCTTTATCGCCTCGCTTCCTCTTGTGGACTCTAGCACAGTAATCCTTTACTACACTGTCTGTTTCTAGCATTCTTGGATTTCTCCTGGTGAGCTCCTTCTTCCTCCCTTTCTTTTCTTTTAACAATGTCAGGCCCCGTAAGCCCTTGGGAGGGAGAATACAGAAGTGAGGGTGAAGCGAGCGGCTTTTGTGCGGCTTCGGAATCACCCTCACTATTGGCGGAGGTTGCTGGAGAGGCAGACATCCTGTTCTGCCATTCACAAAGGGTAATGAACCCTCCGGCAGAGAGGCCTTCTGTTGCAATTTTTCATGTTGTGCTGCAATGCGGTCTCCGGTTACCACTTCAGAGGATTGCTCGGGACCTATTAGGCAGTCCTAGCATAGCTTCGGGATAGGTGGTGCCGAACGGGTGGAGAGAATTGTTCGGTTGTGCTGTGCTCTGGGCCGAGATGCAGTAGCCCGAGCTAAGTGTGAATAAATTTCTCCACTTGTACCAAGTGCGGGCGCACACTCAGCATCCTGGCTGGTTTTTTTCTGCTCTTGGCAGAATACCGACAGGCCTTTAATAACCGACCCTCCTTCATCGAACAAGCATTGGAAGGATAGGTGGTTTTGGGCCATCGGTAGATGGGAATCGGGCGAGACAGGGCCTATCCGCCCTTTCATCCCTCAAGCTTTTTGCGCGGTAGGTAGTATTGATGTTGGATTTATTACTTTCACTTAGTCGAATTTTTGTTGAATTGCTACGCAGCTTCTCTTTTTCTTTCAGTGATACCCAAACATCCTCCGTAACTTGACTCGGGCTCTTTGAATTAGATAAATAATTTCTAAGCTTTGAGTTCGGAAAGGAGATTGTGTAAGAGGCTTCTCCAGCCGGAGTTTCTTTTCGAGTGGGGCTTCGATTCCGCTGTGATTGGTGAGAAACTTAGTTTTTTTTTACTGTACTGACGCTTATCTTTTGAACGTAGACATGTCTGAGGCTCGGCCCACTTTTTGTCCCCCGTCTTAGGTCCGACCCCCACCCCGATCCAGTTCTCGAGTCTCGAAGAGGCATAAGATGGTCTCGAAGGACCTGGCGAGGACCGCCCCTCCTACTCCCCCGGTCGTTATCGAGGTTGAGGAAGGTACAGAGGTGGCGAAGGCACCGAAAGCGGCAGCGACGGAGGCAATAGCAATGGCCTCTGAACAGCCTCAGGAGGCTCCCGAGCCAGAGCCGGCGGAGGCACCCGTTGTCCCGGGGACGGAGGAGAGGGGGCCGCATAGGGCGAGAGCAGCTGAGGAAGAGAGGATAGCCTTCCGCCAGAACGTTGAAGAGATCCTCCCGTGGTCGAGTCGGTAAATGTTCACGAAAGAATTTTTTGGCCTTTTGGAGTCATCTTTCATGGACAACACGCTCGGTAGGATCGGGACGCTGTTGCTCGAGGTAACATCGCCGCTTTGCTCAGTCATTTTTGCTTCAAACTTCCCTTTTCACTCTCTTTTCTGAAGAAAGACTTTCCTTGTACAGTTCGCCCCTTGCATGCTGAAAGCCCGTGCCGAGGTATCTGCCTTAACTAGGCGAGCTAGGGATGCGAAAGCTAGGTTGTCAGATGTTGAGGCTCGACGGTCGGAAGCGAAGGCTCGGCAGTCGTTCGCTGATTCTCGAGCTATCTTTACGGAGGGCCATCTTGAGAAGGCAAAGGCTGCTCTTAAGTCAGTCATTACGGAAAGGGACTGCGTGGCCTCATGATTGGAAGAGGCCAAACTGGCCTTTGAGCAACCACCATGGAACGTTCCTTGGCTAACAAGAAGCTTCAAGAGCTCGTGATGGGGACTAAGGCCGCTCTCGCGGCTGCGAAGGTTGAGGCGGTGGAATAATATCTTTCATCTTCAACCTATGAGGAGGAGAGAACCCTTGTCTATTGAGAGGGCTACGCAGAGTGCATCAAGGTGATGAAAGAATCTTTCCCCATCTAGATCTGTCCAACTTCGACTAGGGCGAGTCAAGGTCTAGTGGAGAGGCGACGGTAGACCATGAGGCATACACTTATGATGCCTCTACTACTGCTCCTGATGCGGCTCCATAGGCATCTTCTGGGTTAGCTCCTGGTCCAGTGGGCTAGGCCGAGCCCTAAAGTTAGTGTGGTAGAGAAAAATTCATTTTTGCTCCCCACATCTGCTTCAGGCACTTCAAGCACACCGAGCTTCGGGGCTAAGCAAGTTAACAACGGCGAGCGTCGTCCTTTACTGATATCCGAGCATTTATCATTTTGTTAGTACGATACAATTATAAACCATAAACCGATAATGTAACACTTTACTGATCAATGAATATATGTTTTTTGCTACTTATTTATGCATTCTACATTTTTTTTCATGATTCTTATAAGTGTTTAAAGTAATCGAGTCGAGTGTGGATTGCTCTTTGACCGTGCTAAGGATAGTATCTTGAGATTCTCGGCATTCCAAGGATGAGGCAGGAGCTACCCTGTTAGGTCTTCTAGTTGGTAGGTACCTGGCCAGACAGTATTTGCAATTATGTAAGGGCCCTCCCAATTATGCCCCAGTGTTCCCGCACCACTTTCCTTAGTATTTCAAAAAGTTCTTCGAAGGACTAAGTCCACTGCTCAGAATCGCCTAACTTTGACTCGAGCATTGTAGGATTGGGACACCAATCGTTGATAGACGGCTGTTCGAAGTCAAGCCAACTCTCTGATTTCGTCCAGTAGGTCGAGGTTGAGGGTCAGCAACTCCTCGTTGTCTTGCTCGTTGAACGAACCTACTCGAGCGGTAGGTAGGCCGATCTCCACAGGGACAATTGCTTCCGAGCCATACGCTAGCGAGAATGGAGTTTCTCCTGTCGCGGTTCGAGCTGTAGTTCAGTATGCCTAAAGGACTTTAGGAAGCTCTTCAGCCCATGCCCTTTTAGCTCGGTCAAGCTTAGTCCAAAGGTACTGCTTTATAACCTTGTTAATGGCTTCAACCTGCACGTTCGCCTGTGGATGATGCGGGGACAAGTAAACATTTTTTATCTCAAGGTTCTGACACATTTCCCGATATTGTCTGTTGTTGAACTGTTTCCCGTTATCGAAAACAATAATCCGAGGTATTCCAAACCGACTGACGATGTTTTTCAAAACAAAGTCTGTGATCTTCTGCTCGGTTATCTTGGCCAGGGGCTCGGCTTCGGCCCACTTGGTGAAATAATCTATGGCGACGACAGCGAACTTAGTCTGACCCTTCCCTAAAGGGAATGGTCCAATGATGTCGATCCCCCTTTGGGCAAAAGACCAAGGGCCGGCCATTGGTGTCAGTTCTTTAGGTGGCTGTCGGGGGATATTGACAAACCTCTGGCACTTATCACAATTTTGAACGAAATTTCGAGCATCCTGCTGAATGGTCGGCCAATAATAACCTTGCCAAATAACCTTGTGAGCCAGAGATCAGCATCATGAATTTCATGTAGGGCATAGTCAGTTTCACTCGACCTCAAGCATCACATGAGGGGTGCGTAGTATCCTTTCTTATACAGCACTCTGTTGAACATGGTGTAGCGGGCTGCGCGGTTCTTCAGTCATCGAGCCTCGGCGCGATCTTCGGGGAGTACACCGATTTCAAGATATCTGACGATTGGATCGATCCAAGATGGCTCGGAATTTGAAAAGGCCGAGCTAAATGTCCTAAAGGGGGGGTGAATAGGACTATGCCAAATAAAAAAATAATAAGCGGAATGAAGACAACAGATAGCCAAATAAAATGCAAATAACCAAAGGAAATAACAACCTCAAAAATCAAGTATTGAGAGGTTGATACAAACTTGGTTCTAATAACAACTTAACACCAAAAACCAATGATTTATGGCAGGACAACCTTACTAGAGCGTGGGTGAGTATAAAAAACTCAAACTGAAGAGGAAATGAAAGAAATAAAATATAATTTATTACAACATTCATCACACAATGCTGAAATATAAAGATTACAACATTCACATCCACAAATACATCCCACAATCTTAAACCATAAAAGATAAAGTAATAAACCACGCATCTACCAAACATAAAGAATTGTAGTGGTTCGCTTGTGTGTACACCAACTGTTAAATAATAGCCACACAACTACTCCACTCCTAATATCCACTCCCTCGGGATATTAACGTTCACTAATCCAAAATAGATTTTTCAAGGTTCACCTAAAACCTTCACAATTGTGTCTTTCAAGTGGGCTTACACAATTCAAAAACCCCACGCTCTGAGTTTTTTGGATCACCTCAGATAAATCAAAATAGAGATTTTCTAGAACAATCTCACAAACCAAAAAAAAAGAATTGAATTACAGAAAAAGTAAAAACTTATTTGTATGACGATTCTGAAGTAGCTCGGTAAAACCAACTTGATGATGACGTGGATGTTCAACGTTCAGTCTCATAAGTGTATAAGGTTCTAAGTCTAGATGATTTTTAATTGAATCAACAAGGGCTTTGTATTGATTTTGATCTCAAGAAAGGGTAAATCGGATATCCCTTTTTCAATATAAGAATAGAATAGAGAATCAAAATCAAATTACAAGAGCTACTTTAAAAAATTTAAAATATGCACAAAACAGCCTAGAATGTACTCAAAATAAGCTCAGAGTGATTGCTTATGAATGATAAGAATTGAATAAAAAACTCTGAAATTTGAGCACTATTTATAGGTGAAAAATCGGTTCGCATGACTGGCCTTTGGTTAGCTACGACTGGCCTTATCCAAACAGTTTTTAAAAATTTTGGAGTGATAAGATTTTTTAGTTATACGACTAGCCTTGTGGGTCCCACGACTGGTCGAGTGGCTTGCTCGACTGGTCATGGACACCAGACGACTGGTCGTGTGGGTCCAGATTACATACTGGAAAACGACTCGAGCACAGCACGACTGGTCGAGCACTATTCACACACTGGTCAAGTAGTTTCCAGGACTGGTCGTAGACCAATATAAAAATTTTGAAAATTCATAACAAATCCTAGACTAGTCGAGGAAATACTAGGACTGGTCGAGCCAGTGCTAGGGCTAGTCGAGAGAACAGAATTTTACACTTATAAAATGACTAAAATGACCGACCGAAAGTATGAAATGATCTAATCATGATCTAAGGTCAATCTAGGTCAATCAGTGTAACACCCCGTACTTTCTAGTACTCGAGTGTTACCATTTAATTTAATTTAATATAAATACAAGAAAATAATACAACCTAAATATATATACTATGGAATGTTTTTTTTAAATCTTATAAATATTTAAAGTTTCGTATTAAAATGATATGTAACTATAATCCATTTTATGTGCATATACTTACAACAACATTAATGTAAATTACGAACTATAGAATCCGTAATTGTAACATCCCGAAAATCGGGGGTCGAGCATAAACTCAACTCCTGAGTTCCAGAACATCACTTATGCAACAAAATGAATGATGATTGAATGTTGACTCTATTTGTGCATTGAACATGAGTGAGATTAATCCCAAACAGCATATCATACTCCAGAGACAATTAAATTGCAAGCGGAAGACTTGATAGATAAATAACATATAAAAACTGTGGTGAGTCTCCAGAGTGTGATAAAGTTACCAGGTTAAATAATTATAGTACAATTCTAAAATATACCTAATGTGAGGAAGTGTAATGTCTTCTATCCCAAGTACCATAGCCCCGTCAATACAATACCAGGTCTTCATAGACCTGCCAGAGAGATACAGATAGGAGAACTCCTCCTCATCATCATAGAAGTAGTCCGGCTCTGCTTCATAAGCATCACCATCACCTGAAACTCAGTAAATCTTTGGTGTGTATAACACCATCCCGTAACGTGGGAGTGAGTGATCAACTCAGTGGAACAGTAAAGCATAAGTTAACATGTTATCAATTCAGTCAACCAGTAATGATAAAGCAGTAAAATCAAACACTCCTAACTACTCTTATTAATGCAAGTATGAATGCAGTCATGATGTATGCCCTCACCAAACCCTCCCTCGTGTGACACCATCTCACGTTCGTGGCATGCTTTCATCCCTTAGTGCCCCACATCTTCGCATGATGAGCATGATTACCGAGTATTTATTAGTCCATTTCAAACAGCAGGATTGGAAAACTAAGGTACCTCCCTTTTGTCATTCCCAAACATGATCCATTCTAGTTAATCTCAGACGATGGTGTGTTTTTCTAGGTCACTGCAAAGGCTGCCAAGGCTATTACGTACAAAGGTTGCACCACTCCCCCATCATCTCTTAAACGATTCATCACTATACAGAAACAAGCCTAATTTATACTCCATACACCGCGGTAAAACTCTAAGGCCACCGCGATTTCAGAGTATGCTCGAGGTCACTCCACTAACGTCCTACCAACTGGCAGTCTATTTTCGAAGCCCGACCAGTCCACTTATTGACAATGGGACTCGGATGCAACCCGACTGGGGACCACAGCCAGGCTACGCCAGTGTAAGCCGACAGCTCGAATATAGTGTCCCATACCACCATAATCGGCTCACGAGTAGGTTGCTCACTGGTCACTACGGGGAGGCACGTGGCCCCAGCATAGGCCGATAACTCGACCACGGTGTCCCATACCACCATGCCCGGCTCATGAATCTTAGCGGATCGAGGTACCATGGTTAAAAGGGATTTCATTGGTAAGTTTGGTACCCTAGGTTCAAGCAGTAGTGACTAAACATGGTGAACATAAATTAGACAGATCGGGTTACTTTGACGAGCTCAGCTAGCTCGAGCGCACAACAAGTTGAACGACATGAAGTGCATAAGCACTTCGCGTGGCCAACCACTATCGCCAACCGAAGTACGACTCGAGTTCGTTAAACACATCTCACGTGGTAAATGAATCACAGCTACGAATTCAATTCTGGTACCGATTGTCTGGACTATAATCATAGCCCCAAACTCAATTAAACCTTATACGTAGCATGTAGAGTAAAGCATGGTAAACAAAGTAATCCGAGCATGTTAGTAAGCATATATAAAGGATGTTATAAAGCATGTTGTAAAGCACTACATAAGTAGGAATACAACATATATTGCACAAGTAAGCAGTTTAAGTAAACAACCTCATGGAGGTAATCATACATGTCTCTAAGGTAGTTGAGAATTCCATCTCAACACCCTCCTAAGGCATCAACATCTAAACACTTACTCACACAAGCATTTTCACAAACACTTAACATACACTATTTCAACATACTTAGTGTATGTTAGCAAACATGTATAAGGGTGAGTCCTTTCACCAAGAAAATATTTTACGCATATATAGTATATTTATACAACAAATAATCATGGCAAACACATCTCTAAAATATACATGTATACGGTACTTTCTACAATACAGTATTTCAACATACATAGTGTATATTAGTAAAGCATGTATTTGGGCGAATCCTTTCGCCAAATAAGTATTTTATCCTTATACCGTATATTCATACAACAAATAATCATGTCAAACACATTTCCAAAATTTATACGTATACGGTATTTTCTACGAATACCTAGAATATGTAAAAGTCCATAATCTACATCTTTAATCGAAATAGGAAACAGAAAGCACTTTGTACATGTGCAATTGCATGCAGATCATGAACTTATCGTTATCTAACATTGAAAGCGTTGAAAACCATAACCTATACACCTAAAGTCCGCACCTTTTATCGTAGAATCGAAACGGAGTCGATAGAGTTTGTTAAGCTTCCGTATTCGGCAGTTTGGTAACCTAGAGAACGAAATAGGTTAGCTATTTCATAACCTACAACCTATACAGCCCCAAAACAGATTAGGGTTAGGGTTTCTTACCTAGAAACAGAGCTGGAATCGTCGGGAAAGCGATGAGAATGGAGCGGTTGAGCTTGGATAAGGCAGGGAAGAACAGCAGAGAAGAATCTCCCACTTCTCTCTCACTTTCTCTCTCTTTTCCTAGTGTTTTTCTCAAATTCGGATGGCTGAAATGAGAGAGGGTTTAAGGTCCTTATATAGGCTAAAAACTCACCGAAATAAACTTGTGGACAAGGTAGACTTAGGTTATAACCAAAGTGACTCTATTTCAGCTCAACGAAGCACTTCTGGCGGGCCTCCTTGAGCCAAAGGTCGGACTTAAGCTCACTAACATTGGATCTACGTTTAGTTAAGTTTTCATTTCAGTCGGATTTCCAGATCACGCGTGGCGGACCAGTTTCAGTTCGACAGTCAGTGGGTCTCGATTGAAGATTCCGAGTACATGTAAATGTGTATGAAATTTTTCCTGATCCGAGGGTGTAATTTGGTTAGATTCTGACGGTCTGGTTGCTTAATATTGATCCGCAAGCGACGAGTCTCAGATTACTATTCAAGATATTTATTTTGTAAAGAAACTAGTGTTCTCACTCTCTCTCGCTCCGGACTCAAGCGAACAGCCATGGGACACTGTCTGGATTTGATTTCCGAGATGGTTGTCAAGCCTAGCGAGGCGGTCCTAAGTCCTTAACCTCGTATTATTTGGACTCCCGATGTGCGGTCCAGATCTGATATGGAGTTTCGAGATGCTCTCGAGAGCAGCCGGGTAATGAGATTGATCCTAGATTTTAGGGTAACCTAGCGTCAATGATTCTACAAGTTTTGGGTCTTGCAGATCGTATTTAAAGCGATTCAAACAGATTTCGTAGCTAATCTAGTTTAGCACTTAGTTACTTTGTCTCATTTCTAAAGGATTTAGTCCTATAAGATTTCTGTCTGAGGTGGTACTTAGTCCTTTGTAGCTTGTATATAAAGTGATCCAAGTTATACTACTTAGTTAGTTTAAGATAATGTCTAGGGTGAAAGTACTTAGGAAAAATTGAAAGATCAAGGTGGTGAAGGGTGGGATTTGTGAAGGAAATGGGTTCAAATGCGGTTGTAGACTTTAGGATTGAATTCTGACAGGTTCATAAGGTGTTAAGATTGACCCATTGCCTAAGGACGTCGAATTCCAGGTTGGCAAAAATCCGGGCTGTTACAATCTACCCCCCTTAAAACAAAATTTCGTCCCCGAAATTGGCTAAGGGTAATAAAGAAAGATTTAATTATTTCTTTTGCCTAAGTTTTATTGATTTCAAGTTCCTACGCGTGGTAGGGCATAAACTAGTCTGGTTCCTTTTAGTCTACCCCCCTTAAAACTTATTTCTTTATCCGTTTCTTATATCCTGATGGTTTGCTACAATGGATTTATAAGAAAGTATCAGATCTTAGTTAGTGATCTATCTTTACACATAGTCTGAATCCATTCCATTCGATCCTGGGCCAGTGGAGCAAGGGTCCACCACGCTTCCGCAGTGCCATATAATCAAAGAGGTGTAATAGGTGACCTAACTAGATTGGGCTCATAATGTTCTACCCCCCTTAAAAACTTAATTCCCTAAGGCTTAAGGATCTGTCTCGCTCCGTATGTCAGAATGAGGTAAAATTTTAGGCCTATCTTTGGTATGAAATGGGAAGCGATCTATTACTACATTGGCCTTCCTCTCATCGATGATGTGTGCTATGGCGTTGATACCTATGTTAATAGAAAGCTAAAGATGATGGGTATTGTGGTTGATTTCAAGGGCAGGTGTGAGTTTGAGGCAAGATGCCTAATTCTACCAGGGAGTTTTGTCACGGTCCAGACTTATCCTATTTAATCATGTCTAACTTAACAGGCAGGTTATCTTTCTACGTTCATATGCACAAAATGTATGCCGACATGGCATGTAATTTGGGACCTAATTCTTAACTATTTGTTGCCCATTTGGGTAATTCCTTGGGCCTAAAAGACAAAGTCACTATCGGTTATATACTCATAATACTTTTCAAAGACGGAGTTATAAACTTTTGGTTGCAAGTGGTTCGGCCAACACGGAAGAAAGTTGCGTAGTGGGTCTGAGCCGGATACATAGATCTTCTGCCTCGTGAGGACAGAAAATGTATCGTATCAGTTCTTAATCCTAGTTAATCCCCACCTTCTGCTTGATCAGAGCATAGAGTTCATTGGTCACCACCAGGATTGAGAATTCGATTCAAACCGCGAATACCTCGCTTATATGTAGTTTCTCTGTTCCGTGTTCCCGATTGTACAAAGTCCTTGAGAGGGTGATTCTAAGGGGTATATAGATTTGACCCATCATTAAATCCAAGAGATATAGAAGTTTCCTCTAAGTATAATCCAAAGTCTATTCTTATACACTCGCTGAGTTCAGATCATTTCTAATACAAGAAATTATTTATCGTGTAGGGTCAAACGTTGTCTAAGTGAAATTGAGTTGTCTGTACTTGAAGCTCGAGCATTTCACACATGCTCACACCAGCTATGAGGGTCCTAGGGTTCACATTATTAACTCGTTAGATTTCCTATACGGTCAGGTCTATTGAAATCTAGGAGCATCGCTCTAAGTCCAAACTCCAAGGGTCTATTTGGCCAGTGGTCTTAAGTCGTACTAAATGGGACTGCAATACTAACCCTACCTCAGGATTGGGAATGACATGTTTGGTAGGAGGGTAGGCGGGGATTAAAATTAATGATATAGGCTTTGGAAAATGAGCCTTATGTTGGAAAAGGGTGAGATGGGATTTCCAAATCCCAAGACAATGAATTTCTAAGTGAAATTTGAAAGGAAATCTTGGAATTTACTTTTAATTGCGTACATTTTTAACATGGTATCGGAAAACATGGGATATACCCAATCTAAGGACAATACCTAACACATACATTTATTATTACTTATACAATTATATCCACCTAACTCACCTAATGCAGTTTGGCCGAACAGGCCCTAAAGGGAGAAAAGGGTTAGAGTTTTGGTTCTCATCAGGGGTTGTAGAGGCCCAACAGACAAGGAGTAAAGAAAGGTAAATGAAGAAAATGGATGGGTTAGAGGGCTTGCCCGATTTTGAGCTTCAAATGGGGGGTGTGGGAGTCCAAATGAGGGAAACGGAGAGGGTAGGGAGGAAGGGACTGCTGTGGATGATGGGAATGAATAGGTTGTGGTCGAAATCAGCAGGGAGAACGATTGGAAGGGCGATTTTAAAGAGAAACAACAAGTTTGGAGGGAGAAAACAGCTTGGAGGGGAGGTTTGTGAAGGAGGTAAGGTTTCGGGAGAGGGAGAAAGGACGGGAGCCACATCAGGGGGGTCCCACAACCCCTAAAGAGGATTAGCTCGAGCGCAGTTGCAAGGCCTCTGACCGGGCGAGGGCCTCGCCGACCAACTCCCTGGTTTTTAAAGGGGGGCCCCATGGGTGTCTTCCTCCAGTCCCCTAGGCCCTAAAAAACACTGGGTCCCACCCTGGGTACCCCGAGAAGTGCTCTATTTGGCCCCCCGACTCCATTTCACTCAATTTTAGGTAGTTTCGGGACAATCGGACATATCTTGCAATCTGGAATGAGTTATCTGATGTAAAATATATGAATTTGGGGTAGAACGAGCTAATGAAGCCAACCAACCCAGCTATGCCAGGTTGTGAAACCCGAAATTATGAAAAACCCCTCCGATTGACGGTCGTTTCCCCGTTTCAATTTCGTTTACTAAAAATAGTAGGTTTAGTTTGATTTCTCTTCATCCGTTGGGCTTTAGGAGTTACGCCCATTGAGCAAAGAGCTTAGAATAATTAGGAGAATGGTTTGGTGAAGTCAAATAGGACACTTACTATTATTTTTTTGGCCGAAAATCCTGCGCACTAGTAGACATCATAACCTTACAGTAAGTCGCGAATTCTACAAGTCTTAGTTGTAGTTTGTTTCTGATTTCTTTCCCATTACTTGGTATTCCTACTTAAAGGGTTGTGAACCCGTTTTCAGTCATTCATTAATCAATTTCGAATGTATTAGAATTTATTTCTATCTTCTGCTTTCTTCCTCATGGATTCGAGAAGTCTCTGTGAGGAGTTCAGAGAAGCTCCGAGGATTCGGAATAGTTAACATCATCACTCTTATTACCGATTTTCAACGGTTGGGGTGAGGTGAATTGTAATATAGAATTATCTATAGATGGCCTAGGAATATTTTAAGGTCGACCCGTGCGACCATGGTTAAATACAGACTCGATTTCGGCGTTCGTTTTCAACGAACCAGCCGTTAGACGGAAACAGGGATGCCTAAGACTGTTTCTACATTCTGTCACTCCCTCCTAAGTCAGAGTGCGTCAGAGTGACCATAACCCAGGTCGGTTTAATCCAAATCATGCTCTGATACCATCTGTAACATCCCGAAAATCGGGGGTCAAGCATAAACTCAACTCTCGAGTTCCAGAACATCACTTATGCAACAAAATGAATGATGATTGAATGTTGACCGTATTTGTGCATTGAACATGAGTGAGATTAAGCTAAAACAACATATCATATTCCAGAGACAATTAAATTGCAAGCGGAAGACTTGATAGATAAATAACATATAAAAACTGTGGTGAGTCTCCAGAGTATGATAAAGTTACCAGGTTAAATAATTACAGTACAATTCTAAAATATACCTAATGTGAGGAAGTGTAATGTCTTCTATCCCAAGTACCATAGCCCCATCAATACAATATCAGGTCTTCATAGACCTGCCAGAGAGATACAGATAGGAGAACTCCTCCTCATCATCATAGAAGTAGTTCGGCTCTGCTTTATAAGCATCACCATCACCTGAAACTCAGTAAATCTGGTTGGTGTGTATAACACCGTCCCGTAACGTGGGAGTGAGTGATCAACTCAGTGGAACAGTAAAGCATATGTTAACATGTTATCAATTCAGTCAAGCAGTAATGATAAAGCAGTAAAATCAAACACTCCTAACTACTCTTATTAATGCAAGTATGAATGCAGTCATGATGTATGCCCTCACCACACCCTCCCTCGTGCGACACCATCTCACATTCGTGGCATGCTTTCATCCCTCAGTGCTCCACATCTTCGCATGATGAGCATGATTACCGAGTATTTATTAGTCCATTTCAAATAGCAGGATTGGGAAACTAAGGTACCTCCCTTGTATCATTCCCAAACATGATCCATTCTAGGGTCGACAGTCCTAGTTAATCTCATACGATGGTGTGTTTTTTAGGTCACTACAAAGGCTGCCAGGGCTGTTATGTACAAAGGTTGCACCACTCTCCCATCACCTCTTAAATGATTCATCACTATACAGAAACAGGCCTAGTTCATACTCCATACACCGCGGCAAAACTCTAAGGCCACCGCGATTTCAGAGTATGCTCGAGGTCACTCCACTAACGTCCTACCAACTGGCAGTCTATTTTCTAAGCCCGACCAGTCCACTTATTGACAATGGGACTCAGATGCAACCCGACTGGGGACCACAGCCAGGCTACGCCAGTGTAAGCCGACAGCTCGAATATAGTGTCCTATACCACCATAATCAGCTCACGAGTAGGTTGCTCACTGGTCACTACGGGGAGGCACGTGGCCCCAGCATAGGCCGACGGCTTGACCACGGTGTCCCATACCACTATGCCCCGCTCAGGAGTCTTAGCGGATCGAGGTATCATGGTTAAAAGGGATTTCACTGGTAAGTTTGGTACCCTAGGTTCAAGCATTAGCGACTAAACATGGTGAACATAAATTAGACAGATCGAGTTACTTGACGAGCTCAGCTAGCTCGAGCGCACAACAAGTTGAACGACATGAAGTGCATAAGCACTTCGCGTGGCCAACCACTATCGCCAACCGAAGTACGACTTGAGTTCGTCGAACACATCTCACGTGGCAAATGAATCACAGCCACGAATTCAATTCTGATACCGATTGTCTGGACTATAATCATAGCCCCAAACTCAATCAAATCTTATACGTAGCATGTAGAGTAAAGCATGGTAAACAAAGTAATCCGAGCATGTTAGTAAGCATATATAAAGGATGTTATAAAGCATGTTGTAAAGCACTACATAAGTAGGAATACAAACACATATATTGCACAAGTAAGCAGTTTAAGTAAACAACCTTATGGAGGTAATCATACATGTCTCTAAGGTAGTTGAGAATCCCATCTCAATACCCTCCTAAGGTATCAACATCCAAACACTTACTTACACAAGCATTTTCACAAACACTTAACATACACTATTTCAACATACTTAGTGTATGTTAGCAAACATGTATAAGGGCGAGTCCTTTCGCCAAGCAAATATTTTACGCATATATAATATATTTATACAACAAATAATCATGGCAGACACATCTCTAAAATATACATGTATACGGTACTTTCTACAATACAGTATTTCAACATACATAGTGTATATTAGTAAAGCATGTATTTGGGTGAATCCTTTTGCCAAATAAATATTTTATCCTTATACTGTATATTCATACAATAAATAATCATGTCAAACACATTTTCAAAATTTATACTTATACGGTATTTTCTACGAATACCTAGAATATGTAAAAGTCCATAATCTACATCTTTAATCGAAACAGGAAACAGAAAGCACTTTGTACATGTGCAATTGCATGCAGATCATGAATTTATCGTTATCTGACGTTGAAAGTGTTGAAAACCATAACCTATACACCTAAAGTCCGTACCTTTTATCGTAAAATCGAAACAGAGTCGATAGAGTTTGCTAAGCTTTCGTATTCGGCAGTTTGGCAACCTAGAGAACGAAATAGGTTAGCTATTTCATAACCTACAACCTATACAGCCCCAAAACAGATGAGGGTTAGGGTTTCTTACCTAGAAACGGAGCTGGAATCGCCGGGAAAGCGATGAGAATGGAGCAGTTGAGCTTGGATACGACAGGGAAGAACAACAAGGAAGCCACTTCTCTCTCACTTTCTCTCTTTTCCTAGGGTTTTTCTCAAATTCGGATGGCTGAAATGAGAGAGGGTTTAAGGTCCTTATATAGCCTAAAAACTCACCGAAATAGACTTGTGGACAAGGTATACTTAGGTTATAACCAAAGTGACTCTGTTTCAGCTCAATGGAGCACTTCTGGCGGGCCTCCTTGATCCAAAGGTCGGACTTAAGCTCACTAACACTGGATCTACATTTAGTTAAGTTTTCATTTCAGTCGGATTTCCAGATCACGCGTGGTGGACCAATTTCAGTTCGACGGTCAGTGGGTCTCTATCGAAGATTCCGAGTGCATGTAAATGTGTATGAAATTTTTCCTAATCCGAGGGTGTAATTTGGTCAGATTCTGACGGTCTGGTTGCTTAATACTGATCCGCAACCTACGTTACTATTCAAGATATTTATTTTGTAAAGAAACTAGTGTTCTCACACTCTCTCGCTCCAGACTCAAGCGAACAGCCGTGGGACACTGTCTGGATTTGATTTTCGAGATGGTTGTCAAGCCCAGCGAGGCGATCCTAAGTCCTTAACCTCGTATTATTCGGACTCCCAATGTGCGGCCCAGATCTGATACGGAGTTTCGAGATGCTCCCGAGAGCAGCCGGGTAATGAGATTGATCCTAGATTTTAGGGTAACCTAGCGTCAATGATTCTACAAGTTTTGGGTCTTGCAGATTGTATTTAAAGCGATTCAAACAGATTTCGTAGCTAATCTAGTTTAGCACTTAGTTACTTTGTCTCATTTCTAAAGGATTTAGTCCTATAAGATTTCTGTCTGAGGTGGTACTTAGTCCTTTGTAGCTTGTATATAGAGTGATCCAAGTTATACTACTTAGTTTAAGATAATGTCTAGGGTGAAAGTACTTAGGAAAAATTGAAAGATCAAGGTAGTGAAGGGTGGGATTTGTGAAGGAAATGGGTTCAAATGCGGTTGTAGACTTTGTGACTGAGTTTTGACAGGTTCATAAGGTGTTAGGATTGACCCATTGCCTAAGGACGTCGAATTTCAGGTTGGCAAAAATCCGGGCTGTTACAGTAATACATAAAAATGAAATATACTGGAAAGATTGAATGGCTTATATAAAATTTAAAGCCTAACACATATATGACCGTATAAATAATATACAAATAATATATATATATTAATCTCTGCTTACTGATATTCATATAAAATTATATATATTAATAAATTGTTATAATTATATATGACAAAATAGATAAAAGAAATAAATAATAATAAATGTTGAATTAACCCTAATAAAAATATTAATGTTATGAAAATCATAGAACGAGTGGCCCCAACTACCTAAATAAATTCTTAAGTATCTTTTAACCGTTGATGATCGATTTGGAATCGATCTGACCGTCGGATTCCTACTATAGACATTTAAAAATCATTTATCGTAGCTTACGGCCCACCAAAGCTTTGGATCCACCTCATCCTTGGCCGATAGCCCTTAGATGACCCATATATTCGAATGAACGGAGTGGATTTCCACTAACATCACAATGGACCCCACTCAAACGTTGTGTGTGCACCATGGGTGGTGCACTCGCCGTGCATGGACCCTGGGAGACCGGTCAGACCTGTCTGACCCGTGCCTAGCCAAAAGAGGCAAGCGGCCTCTCCTACTTTCCCGCCTACGGGCGTCTTTGAAACGAAGGGTATCCGTTTGTTTCGACGGTGGCCCACCAGCAAGGCCCACCTATATGATCTGAACCGTCCATCTGACACAGGCAATGGGCTCGACCAAAACCTTGATTGTTTCACACGAAATGGCACACATGTGTTGGCACAATCCTCAGCGCAAATAGTCCCACAAGCACATGCCTTCCGAAAACGGGAAGCTTCCGTTGTGCCCTTCGTTTGCCAGCTCAGCGATCCGCGCGGTGGGAGGCATCCTCCAATCCTAACCCTTCATTAAGACAGATCCCAACCGTCCGTCCGTTGCCCATGTGCTATGGCTTTCCAAACGAAATCACACCCGGTTTCAGTTTCTAACCACCATTTTGAGAAGCGATTTTCACCAGAATGAATCTGGGTCGTTCGTTGACGATCCAATGACCTAGAAGAGCTAGATTTTCCTACATATAGAAGAGAAAATGTCCCCTCCTATCCTTCAGCAAAAGAAAGCATAGAAACAGTCGTTTTCCCTATCCGCGCGAACCCACCACCCAAATCTCTCCCAAGCTTCGAAAACCCTTACCTATAAGCTTCCTAGGATCGATACTAACCTTCCTAAAGGAGTTTAAAGTCGTGGCTGGGAGTCTGCCATTGGAGTCGGGTCCTCTTCCCCGGCATGTTGCTGCACCGAGACAGCTTCGACTCACCATGCTGTTGGGCCGATCCGGTGAGAATGAAGAAGAAGAGAAAGAAGGAGAAAGAAGGAGAAGGAAGAAGAGAGGATGAGGGGTTGGAGTGGTACAATCTGTTGCACTAACTCGGCCCGACGGAATTGCCACTGCATCCAGGCCCATTGACGTGACTCAGTCTAGCCACTGAGTCACTGTCCCGCCCCTAGTATGGCTTAGAGTATCTTTGGACCTCCAGCAAGGTAAAAAAAAACAGAAGAAAGAGAGAAAGAAAGAGAGAGAGAGGGAGTGGGTACGAGCATGGGCCGCACTACAGTTGCTGCCGGGTCTTCAGGTAGCTCACACGAGTTGGCTGAGCTGGGCTTGGGTCCAGACCAACTGAAGTTCCAGCAAATGAGAAGGGATGTGGAGAGAGAGAGAGAGAGAGAGAGAGAGAGAAAGCTGTTGTTACTACTACCGCAGTTGACTCAGTTGCTAACTCAGTATTTGATTTTTGGCTTGACTGAGTTGCTGGGTAGAGTCCAGCCACACCATCTGGTCAGGAGAAGGAAGGAGAAACAGAGGAAAGAAAGAAAGAAAGAAAGGAAAAGGAAGAAAGGAAAGAGAAACTAGAGGGAGTAGGGGCCGAGTCGACTCGGCTGGAGCCGAGTCAACTCGTATAAGACTGGGTCCAACTGGATGGGCTAGGCCTAGTCTGATTTAGGTTATCCTAGGAAGGAAAGGAAGAAAAGAAAGGAAGGAAATGAAGAAAGAAAGAAAGAAGGAGAGAGAGAGCGTAGATGGTGGTTGTGTTGAGTCGAGTCAACTCGGCTCGAACCTAATCAACAAAGTGAGTCTACATTTTCTTTCCAGATTAAAATTATTTCAGTTATCGTTACTACTATTATTATTATTTTTAGGATTATTAAATTTAGGTATGGTTAACGATTAACAAATTTTCTATACTAATGATAGTTGTTACATACTAATTATAATTTGTTAAACACAAGTGTTTTAGTCTTCACCCTTGAAGGTTATTATTGATAGTTATGATCGTCATCATTAAACAATACTATCCTAGGATTTGTATAATTTTGTTAATGTGATTATTGGATGTTAGTCATTATTATGTTATGGTTAGTAAAAATCTTATTTTTATTACTAATATTATTTAAGAAATTATAGGTCACTATATGAAGTATTAGGTAATGTTGATATATTCGTTAATACTAATTATTTAATTACTTCTATTATGACTATTATTTCATTCATGGTATAAAAATAAATAATAATAATTGTAATCAGAGTACAAGTCCTAAAATATAAGCCTAGTCCTAAACCCTAGGATAAAACCCTAAAAGGAATCCAAACCCTAAGTTGTATAAATTTTGACCGTAGACAATTGGTAGAATATTGATCTCATGTACAACTTCACAATTCATGGTAGGACTCAACTCTGAGGATGCACACGCTTCCTAGCAACATCAATTAGCGATTCTAACTATAAGGTGATGATTCTTCCCCTTAAGCTTTCCATCTTCTCATTAGCTTAAGTTATAATTTTTATTTAAATTCATAATTGATATCTCTCTTGAAATCACATGTGTTAGTTGGTGGAAATTAAATTGTTGTATTACATGCTTTATAATTATCCTGTATAATTGTTCATGCTTGTGGATTTCTTTTTGTGGATTGCTTATGGAACTTAAACTGGTACATTAGTGGGAAATTCTCACATATGAATGTATACCCATACTTGAGATGTAACTTGACTAATTGTGATCATAATGGACCTTTGACTTGGTAGTTATTAAGTGGTGGTCTAGATGGATCATTGATGCGGGCCTACCATCCAGGGTTGTTGTGTCCACTGGTTTTCAATGATGGTCTTTTATCACATGGTTCTGATATTCTCCCTATGTGGCCTACTTTGATATCGCCCTATGTGGCTTTGTTCTAGTATTTTTCCTATATGGGTTAGATGTTTTATACTTTGCAACCATGTGATGGTAAGCCCCATAGACTGAATATGATTGGCCACAAGTCGATTGGGATCCATTAAAACATCCTAAGGTGGTAGTCTCATGAGCCGGGGATGGTGGGAATGGGACACTATGCCCGAGCTGTCGGCCTACGCTAGGCCATGTGCTCCCCGTAGTGACCTTTGAGCTTATCTAAATTAGCTGGTTGTAAATGGACTAATAATGACTTGGCTAATCATGCATACATGACACGTTCCGACTGGTTGATATTTTCGGAGTTCGATGATTTCGACTGGTTGATGTTTCCCAGGTTCGATGATTGCATGGGTGACGGCCCACTGTCCGCACAGATGAGTATCCCCGGGGCGATGATTGCATTCACGCATTCATGCATTTAAAAAGACTGCATTTACTCTGTTTTGGTTGTCTGAATGTTTTATAACTATGCTTACCTAATGCGGCGGTGTGTAATCTTGAAGGAAATTCACACTGAGTTGGCCACTCATCCATCAAATATACAACCGTACAAGTAGAACAGATGGCTTTAGTGATATGCATGTTCAAACTTGATGAGGAGCAGGGTACGATCGCTAGGGATGCATGACTGTACTTACCTGGAGGAGCTGCATGATCTTGCAGCTTATATTTATATGCTTTCTTCTATTCTCCATGTATTAAATTCTTATAAATCTTGTACTTGTTAAATTCAGAGACATTAGTTTGTATGAGTCATTATGGGCAGCTTCTTGTATATTTGAATGATAATGAAATTTTTCGTTATGTCGCTTTGTCCACACTACGCTCATTGCTTACTCTGATAAAAGAAGAAAAATATATATATTTGACCATCCTTTAAGGTTAACACTCGGGTTTTTGGGAAACGGGTTGTGTACTCGGGTCCCGAAAATTCGGGTTGTTACAATCATACCTCACTTGTGAGATAGAATATATGAATACTTAATATATCGATCACTTCAGTAGCTTTAATTTTTGCGATCTTCAAAGTTTGAACTCGACATACTAAACATAATCTTCAACTAGGTCTTGAGTTCTTGAACTTTTCTGGTTTCAGATCTTGAACCGCAAGTTCTCAAACTCTCTGTCTTTACTCAATATATGAAAGTCTTCACTTTCTTCCAGTTTGAAGATCTCGGTAAGTTCGTTGTATATATCTTATCAACATGGCACTTATAAAATTAATGGGGAGTAAGGCCGAGGGTTAATTTGGTTCCCCCGACGCTTGGCTCGACCACGAATTCAATAGGAACGGATTTGGGGATGTCGTCTTCGTCGGCTAAAGCGAGCTTCACTAGGAGGTTGGCTTTGACATTCTCGGCCCTCGGGATCCGGGTAATAGAACATTGGTGGAATCCGACAATCATCTCTTTTGCTTTCGTAAGATAAGCTTTTAACCTCTCCTTTCTAGCATGATATATATCGGCTATCTGATTGACGACTAGTTGAGAGTCGTTGTACACGTTTAGATGAGTGACTCCTAAGCTTGCTACTAACCGGAGTCCTAGGAGCAGAGCTTCGTATTCTGCTGTATTATGGGAGGCTTGAAATCCAAGTCTCAAGGCATATCAAATAACTGTGTGATCAGGAGTCTCCAGAACTACCCCTGCCCCTCTTGCCTTAGAGTTGGATGAGTCATCCACGTAGAGAGACTAAACGGGTTGGGTGGGAGGGGAAATCTGCTTGGATGATGCCCCTGGGTCAGTAGAAGAGATTTCTATTTGCACTTTGACTTCGACGATGAAATTTGCCACTTGTGTTATGTCCATGATCACAATGGAAATGGCAGTACTGTGAGTTCGACGAGGACCCTGAAGACTCTCCGGTTGGCGATAGTAATAGTGATGACTAGAGTGTCGTCGTGTGGGTGATGAATGCCCCTCGCGTCTGCTTCATGAATGTTACACTGTATTTCTCGAGCTTTCTCTCCTTTGGGGACCGAGTCAGAACCTAATCTTGGACTCAGGTCGACCAACGTTCCTTGTATGATTTTTTTAAGCGTTATTTGAGTAGCCTCCACCCAGATGACCACCGATATTAGTTCAGATGTCTTCAGTAGGTCGGTTATCATTCAGGCGTTCTTCCATGGTTCTAGCTCCTAGGTCGACGTGTTCGCTGAGGTGACCCTCTCGGATGAGCTTTTCAATCTCCTGCTTTAGATTATAGCAGTCACTTGTGTTATGTTCATGATCGCGATGGAAATGACAGTACTTACTTATGCTTTGTCGATGCGGATTATTCCGGAGTTTGTTTGGCCAGTTGACGAATCCTTCGCCCTTAATCTTCATCAGTACCTACTCTTGCGACTTTGTTGAGCAGAGTGTACATCGAAAACTTGTGGTCGAGCCGCTTACCCGTCCCACGTTCGTTGCGGGACTAGTCATCTTTCCGCTTCTTACCGGCCGAATCAACTTCTTTTTTGGTTAGCTCTTTGGTCGGGGTTTTCGCGTTTTGAGTGGCCTCTCGTAGGATTCGGGTTTCCTCGGCGTCTGCATACTTCTCCAACCGGACCATGAATTCAACCAGAGTAGTGGGCGGGTTCTTGTTCAGGGATGCAAGAAACGGCCTGTCTCTGACTCCTTGCATAATATAATTAAGAGTTGTCTCGTCCGAATGCTTCCGGACTTGGAGCTATTCGAAATTGAAGCGTTGATATAATCCTTAAGAAGCTCTCCCTCTTTTTGGATTATATTGTTTAGATGCGCAGATGACTTCAACTCTTTCTTCTCTCCGATGAAATTAGCAAGGAAAACGTTGCTGAGCTCGGTAAACGAGCTAATGGACTTTGGTTTCAATTACTTGAACCAAAGCTGAGCTACATCAGCTAGAGTGAGAGAGAAGGCCTAGCACATCACGACATCCGAGGCATCATGTAATTCCATATAAGTCCAAAAGGACTCAATGTGCTCGGTTGGATCGGTTTTGCCGGTGAAGGGCGTGATCTGAGGAAGGCGGAATCGTTCCGATAGTCGAGCTTGTATAATCTCGTTTATGAACGGGGACGACTTCACCTTGGGCCCTGCCTGACTGGCATGACGACTTTGCTTTATATCTGCGATCTCCTCCAGCATTTCCTTCCATAGGTCCTAGAGCTCAGCCTTCCAGGGTTCGTCACTGTCACCTGTACCCTCAACCAGGGGCCTGTTGCACCTTGTCCGATCTATTTCATGTCGTAGATCGGTGGCAGGCAGCGGGGTGGTCACGGAGATCTGGGAGGGTGCAGGCTCAGCCAGACTTTGGTGTTGGCTTTGCTGAGGAATAGTTCGTAGAGCAATGAGCTGAGGATTGACGAATTGTTGTGGGGCATTTGCCCGACCATCGTCTTGTTGAGGCAGCTGGACTTGCTGGCGATGAATCTCTTCCATCATCTGCTTCATGTAGTTCATATCGGTCCTGAGTTCCTGGACCTCCTTATCCAATCTTCCGTTCCCTCGATTCTGTTGAGTGTGCCTGGTAAAAACGGAGGTTGCCTAACGGGTTGCAAAACCTTGTCGATTATCTGGTTGGTTTTAGGCCCTTTGGGCCCCATTCGTACCAGGCGGGCCCTCTATCGCCGTGGTCCAGTGACAGGGACCTCGTTGGGTTCGTTCTGGATGGTTCTTCTAGTTTTCGCCATTGGAGATTACTCAGTGCTTAGAGAAAACGACTTTTCGTATCGCTTCCCACAGACGGCGCCAAACTGTTGATGCTGTTTTCAGCTCACCCCCTTTGTGGCCCTTGGACCTGCACAGGAAGAAGGAAAAAGGTGACCCTGGCTTTACTAGGGGACCCTCCGATGCTTAAGTTAGAATCTGGGTCTTTGAATAAAAGGTTTTAGGGCAAGAGTTTCTGCATACCTTTCACCATGAAGGTGTTATTATTTATAATGGTGTCGGACCCCGTAGGGCTTCCACAATTAGAATTAATCTCAATCTCTTGGGATCCGTAATCCCTAATATTCCTGGATTCTTGGGGATCTTATTTTATCTCCTAAAAATCTCAAATGGAGATTCAGAGTTTTACTAGGTAACTTTCAGATATGAAGCAGTATAGCTTGGCCGACTCTTTCTCTTTAGCACGGTCGTGCTGAGATAGGTTTTACTGCTAATCTCCGCCCACTCTATTGGCCGACCCAATTTATGGGTCGGACTAAAGCTCGGGTGGCTTTAGGGCTGACTGATCTTAGGTCGGTTTGAGCTTTCCTCTGTGAGGCTTTTGATTAAATCTTGAGGTGCACTTCTTCTCTTAGAGGTTTCGCTTTCTGGCTCAGGACATTCAGGCTACAGTTGAGTTAGGCGCCTCATGATTTGAGCTATGTCTCTCCATTCAATGTTTGGGGGCTTTGGGCTTTATTCGGACTCGGCGTCCGATGAGTCCGAGCCGTTGCTTTACTGACTCTTCCAACCCTCAAGCCAACTCAAGGACTTGTTATATTTTCCTCCCAACAAGAATTAACTCCAAAAACCATACAAAATCCTAGCTTTGATCTTTCTTTGCTCACAAAAGTCCTAAACATGTTTTCAATACCCTAATTTCTGATTAGAAATCTTAAAAAGCATTAAAACCGAATTAGGAAACAAAAATCACAATTACACGAGATCGTACGAGTTGGTTGATAGGAGCTTTGATTAGATTGATTGCCCTCGACAATATATTGATGGGATCAGAATCATCCTCGATCAGATTGATTTGATACAAAAACTATCAAATGTGCAAAAGCAAAAAAATGGGAGTTTATCGATGGGATCGATTGGACTATTGATGAGATCGGCGGTTGCTCAATGGGATTGAGTAGTCTGTTGATGCCACGACAGACCCAGTTACAAATATATTGAAGACATATGACAACATAAACTCTCAGAAAATATCCAAATTGTACAACGTAGAAATCGTAGTGGGGCACGGGAGGGAATGATGCCTAATCTCTCTGTTTTTTTTTTTTTTTTTTCGTTTGTTTGTTGTTGTCAACCAGGCACTTAGAATGATGCCTAATTCATTACTTCTTTGTCCCCGGGGCTTTTATCCAAGATTGATAGATGTTGACCAATGGTAGGAGCCATTTAAGTTAGAGAGTTTTAATTCCCTGATCGAGTGTAGATTAAACAGTAAATTTTAAGATTATTGACTTGTGGCAACTGAAGTATAAAAATTATACCGGCGAGTCCATATCACGATTCCCGAGTCAGATCAAGAGAGCCTCGCTGTCTGGACGATTTGTATACAACTAATTCAAGTTAAAACCGTTAAAATTTTGCGCAGCAGTTTAGATAACACGCTAACAAAAAAAAAGAGATCTTAACTTACCATCTAACCATCAGATCTAGGAACATTTATTGAACCGTTAAAAATGACAGTATCCAATGATCTTATTTAAGCAAACAAGTGTCTACAAATTCGAGGTTTGGATTGTTGGAAAAAAAAAAAAAAAACGATTTCTGGAATTTAACTTTCCGACAGTAGGTTCCACAATCCAGACGGGCTAATTTTAGTTAATATGGGACACGTGTAAAATTTCGAAGTGCCCGCTTATGAAGCGTCCTGCGCTGCCAGAGTATAAAGTAAATCCCCTCTTCTGGTGCCTCTCTCTCCCGCTTATTTTCAAAATCCGCACCTTTCCCTCTCGCCCCTGTCAATTAAACCCTAATCCAGCTCTCCTTCCCCTTCCTTCTCTTGAGAGAAGAAGAGAAGAGGAAATGATGAGTGGAACTCCAATGGAGGTTTCTGCGCAAAACTGTCCGTCCGATCCAGATGAGGCCAAAAACATCACATCTCAATCCGTCCCTCCACTGCTCTCCGCCTCTGCTGCCGACGATAAGGTCCTCGTTTCTGGTAATGTCGTCTTCTCTTTGGACGTGTGCTTGTAGTTGAAGTTTGCATGTACCCTCTCTCATTTCCTATTTCATCTCCTTGTAACCCTTCCTTTGGACGTGTGCTTGTAGTTGAAGTTTGCATGTATTCCTCGAGCACAGCTCGGATTGCGGACGTTCGTGAAGCTGTCGAAAGGTTCCTATCTCTCTCTCTCTCTCTCGTATGGCATTGTCCTCTGTTTTGTTACTTCGATGTGATTCCGTTGTTTCTTTTCTGGAAATGTAGAAGAAAAAGAAGAAAATCTTTGAGTTCTTGATCGTGACAAGTACAATGGAGGGAAATTAGAGTACTGGAATCTTAATTATCTAATTCGTTGGTTCATTTGGTCCAGTGCTAGGCTCTGTCTCGATGACGGATGCTGAAAACTTTGGTTATCTTTCAAAATAGTGGGTGTGATTGGACCCTAAATAAGGTGGGTTTTACCTTGCTCCTTAGCTAAGGAGTCTTAGACGATCTTAACCGTCTGATCAGAGTACTTGTTCCTATTTTATGGGCCATTACTCATTTTTTGCCTTTTACTGGCCTTTTTTTTTGTATGCTGTCAATTGGATGGTTAGGATTGTTTGATGGACTGTGAATTATGGATCGTCCATGTTAAGGCCCACATGATAAATGGGGTCTGTGTCAATTCTTGTATGCCTTTCTTGGCATTTTGGCTAAGATCAAGTAGTATCTGTTGTTATCAGTTTAATTTCTAGCATGCCACATATACGGTTTCTTGATCAAGGACGCTGGAAATTCCCCATAGCTTTATACCATAAAACTAATTAATAAATGACTGTCATATGTGGGTCCCACGGAATTTTCAGTTTCATTTTGGGGTTATGAGCTATCTACAGTAGTTCCCACGTTTTGGACTGTTTAATTTGGATTAGATATGTGCCTGAAGTGGTGGAACATGTGGGTCCCACCAGTTTGCTGCCACCTTGTCAGATGTCAATGATCATACTACCTTGTGGGTCCCGCCAGTTTGCTGCTACTTCTCACCAATACCAAAATCCCAATTATATTAGATGATTTCCAAAAATGCAGATATTTCACTCGAGCCCAGTATATATTTTCCCTAATATTGGTGTTACCAAATAAATTATTGCCGATAACAGGGGACACCTGGAAATTCACAAGAGTCGAAATTTTCACTTTTTTAAAGGATTTTTTGGGGAATTTGTTATTTAGGTGATTATCACCTCTCCGTTAAAAAAAAATAATAAAAAAATTATTATATAAATTACTAGCAGTGTATGTTATTTAAACGATACAAACTCATTTTGGTTATAGTTCTTGGTTTTTTTCCGGCAACACATGTATTATTCTCCTGTTAAATGAAAATTTATTAGGTGTACTTGTTTCTTGCAGTATTTTGATTCCTAAATGTGTAAATTTGTGTCTTTGCACATCTCCTAAAGTTTCATTAAAAAGTCCATCTTTTCCCAATGCTTTCCCATTGTTTCCCTCGTTTAGTGATATTTTTCTTGGTATCGGGGTGATATCGGTACAAGTTTCCATATCCGCAGTCTTTGATACATGTAACAATACCGATACTCTTAACATTGGCCATTGCTGGGGATTTCAAGGTTCCTAATATCCCAAGCAAGTCTTTCATATCTTAGAGGACTCCTCCCGAGCAACATACCCGGGAGGCTGTTCTATACACACCTCTTCCTGCGAATCATCACGTAGAAAATCTTAATTGGTAGTTATAGAAATAACAACTCGAACTGAATTAAGTTTAACCATTGAGAAAAAAGTATATAGATAATCTACTTCATAAACCGGGGTGTATCCCTTGGCCACTAACTTGGCTTTGTAACGTTTAATGATGCCATCAGGTAGAAACTTAATTGTGTAAACCCATTTACACTTAACTAGTGTCTTACCAGATGGAAGATCAATTATTTCCCATGTATCGTTGGAATACATGTCATTCATCTTGTCATCCATCGCCCTTCTTCAGTTTTCATCCAATAATGCATTTTAAATTGACGTAAGAATAGAAACAAAAGATAAGGTAGGGGGGGCAATTTGTTGATAATTGGTGGATAAGTGATAAAAGAGAACAAACTTTGATATGGTGTGGAGCATGCGAACATTTACCTTTACGAACAACAATAGGTAGATCATCGACAACCTTGATAGATACAAGAGATGCTGGAACCTCAATCAGAGTGGCAAACGATGGTGTAGTGTGAGAGGGAATAGTCTGCAACACTTGGTTTTTTCTCCTTTTCTTGGTATATCTGCGTGAAATCCTTTTGAGGTGGTGATGCCCTAGTAACAAAATTTGTTTGGAACATATTAGGTAATGGAGCTTCCAGAGGGGTGGCTTTTGCAACATGTTCAGTTTTAGCATAAAATGGGCATTCTTAAGGAAGGTTACAAGAATTGTCACAAAATGCCTTTTAAGTGAAAGACAATAACACCGATAACTTCTGTTGTGGTAATGGTGGCCGTAATGGCCACTATCGTTACCTTTACGATACAAGTTGTAATGACCGTTTTTTTTAAAATTAAAATTTTTTTTTTTTAAAATTTTTTCTATTGGAAAAAACTCGAAAAACCCTGTATTGGCCCTGTAACAAGCTGTTATGGCCTTTATAGGGGGCGTAACGGGCCATTATGGGTTATTTTTTCTGTAACAGCCGTTATGGCCTTTATGACCCTGTAATGTGTAACGGTTATCATCGTTACCTTTACGACACACCATGAACCTTTCTGATTGTGGGAGACGGAGTACAAAAAAAATGCATTTAATAGAATGTGGAATAAGTTTATCTTGGCCAAGTGCAAATAGGTGAACAAAGCAAGTACAACTGAAGACTTTTGGAGGAACATAAAATACTAGTTGATTAGGAAACAATAAAGAGAAGGGTAATTTTTCATCAAGAACTAAAGAAGGCATTCGGTTTATCAAATAACATGTGGTAAGGACTACACTTTGGAAAAATTGTGGAACATTTATTTCCAATAGCAAAGCATGTGTGATTTCAAATAGATGTTTATTCTTGCACTCAGTCACCCGTTTTGCTGAGGTTTGCCAGCACAAAAAGTCCGATGAATAATACCCTTTGTAAATAGGACTGAAAATCACTAGGCATAAGTTTCAATGCATTATTAGATCTACATATGCAAAGATTTGGCCAAACTAAGTTTTTTTTATTATTATTATTATTATTATTATTATTTTTTATTTCACTATGAAAGTTCTGAAATATACAAAAAACTTCTGACCAATTTTTCATATGATATAACCAAGTCATTTTAGATTTTTTTTTTTTTTTGTTTTTTTTGGTTTTTTTTTTTGTTTTTTTTTTTTGGAAGATAGTCATTTTAGAATAGTTATCAATAAGAAGAACAAAATACTGAAAACCTAAAAATTAGGAACTCGAGCTGGTCCTATACATTACAATAAACTAACGTCAATGGGGTAGTGCTTCGTTCATCAACTCTAAGAAGGAAAGGGACTCTATGGTGTTTACTTAGACGACATGTTTTGCAATCCAAACTTGATAATTTTGGAAGGAATGAAAAAGAAGTCGGATGGCCCAACGATGCCATAGGTTGCAGGACCCTCAGGTAGCACCACAACACCTACTGATACCCTCTTAAATAATATGTACCATTCTTCTCATGTCCTCCACCAATCGTTCTACCATCTTGCGGTCTTGAAAAATACAATGAGAAGGGAAGAAGGTGCCAAAGCAATTTATAGACTTTGTTAACTAACTCATGGATAAAAGATAGAAGATAATAACAAAAATGCACCAAGTTGAGTAGTACCAAGTCCAATAATTTTGTAGAAGGTTCCATCAACTAATGTAGCAAACATGTTGGATGAAAAGATCAAATGAAGAAAATGAACTATGATTACTAGAAATATGATTAGAAGCTCCAAAAATCTATTATCCAATAAGGAATGAGATGATAAGGAGATGTTCTATCTAAATGGGCTTAAGTAGCTAACTATAGAGGTGGAAGGTACATTATTGGATTAGGGTCATGTATATTCTTCCCATGATAATCTGGCAGTAACTTGATCACAACCAACATTGGACATAGTGGAAGTAAGGGTCTACCATTAGATGGAACATCGTCAACAATGAACTCTTGATTGGCCCTTGGAGGCTTACAATGAAGGTCTCAACAGAAATCCTCAGACTGATTCGTCAGATCATAGTAACTGTAGTAACAATCTCCTCTACCACCATGACCACCTCTACCTCCCCTCAAAGCTCTACCACTTTTGCCACTACGAAAGTCCACTGTTTGTTCGTCCACCATGACCTCCATGGATACCGTTATAACCAAATGAAGTAACTAGGGCTGGTTTGTTTGAGTTAATAACCTGAGTACTACCGGAATAATTTCTAATGGATACTCTTTGAAGTCTAGTGTAAACCTCTGCAGTTGAAGGAATTGAAACACCATCCAAGATATGATCCTTCATGAATTAATACTCCTTTGGTAGACCAGAGTACAAGAGCTTCACTTCTTTCATGTCTTCCATCTATTTCTTCACAAGTGCCACATCTGAAGTAATGAGATGATAGATTGAAAGTTCTTCCCACATACCACATACCAGTAAGCTTGGCGAAATACTCACGAAGAGATTTATCTCCATTTTGAAGAGAATCTTTTCGTACAATTGATACACCTGAAAAATATTCTATTTTGAGGACTACATCCTTCTAATCGTATCCCACGCATCTTTAGCTGAATTAAAAACATTAAGTTTGAACTAACTTCATGTTCCATACTATTCCTCAACCAGGACCTAATATGAGCACCATCACACATCCGTTGTTTATATTTATGATTGGATTCCTTAGGTTTGATTTTTGTAAGGAAGTGATCATTCTTTTGGTGCAAAAGAAACATTTCAACAGATTTAGCCCAAAGCAATCAGTTCTGCCCATTAAGTGTCACAAATGTAATTGATGCATTAAAAGAGGAGTTGGGATTATTGCCCAATGATGCAGAACCAACAACCACAACTTTAGGTTCCATATCTCGCTTCCAGCTAATTTAATGCAAGCCGTATCGAAAAAACACTAATCTAAACAAATCCACACTCAACTACAATTTCCAACTCTTTAGCATCTAGGTTCATCCAAACAGCAATTACAATTTCACTAATCACTATTAGGTCATGAACAAAAAGATCTACTTAAAACTATCTTTTATGTCAAAGTAATCACTAAATAAAATGGCAACATCAACTGGATGTGAAAATCAGCAAACCTCGATCATCCAAGACCAATTTCTGCAATCCTTTTTTCGGACGACTGCGCATACTTGAAAACATTTGCTGAACCCATCATGGTTTGTGTGAAAATTGAAAAAGAATCCTCTTCCCTAGAGCTGGATCAGCACTTCAGGAATCTTCCATGATATGATTGACAGGTTAGGGTTGAGAATGGAAGAGGCTCTAGCTTTGAATCACCTTCCGATGTGCTTTGATACCATGTGAAACCTTGAGATTAATGGAAAGAAGAGAAAAGAGATAAGAAAGAAGAGAGAAGAGACGGACGGCTGCTCACTCAGCCCAAAATGTCTCTCTCTTTTAATTAGGGCTTTCATAAGTAAAGAGAATTACAAAATTTGCCCTTCTTAAGTTTTACATAAAGTTAACTCATTAGCCCAAACTCTACTCCAATGAATATTTAAGCTCAATAGTTACAAGAGCCCACACGTTGGACCAAGTCGGTCCACTTGTGTGATCGTAATGGTCCATTTTACATGTTTGATGATATTTACCATTTTTGGTGAAGTTTTCTTCATATGCTATTGCAAATTGCAATTTTATTTTCAAATAAAATTGTATTAGCAGACTGGACAAAAGTTTCTGCTATCCATGTGATTTAGTAAGAATATTCCATTTGATCTTGGCTAAGATGTTCGTGTTTTGTCCATTTTTTCACCCATTTCAGCATTATGTTTTGCCTACTCTTTTACATGTTTCTTGAGCATTTAGGGTAATAGTTCTATTCTAAAATTTAGCTTGTATATTGGCTTTCTTTTTAAATCTTGTAGGTCATTACTTGTTTTTGTCTGTTGAATTCTTTGAATTTGTTTATGTTCAGAATGCTTGAAAAGAGAAGTTTAAGCTACATAGATGGCCCAGTTCCAGTGCCTATAGACGATTCATTCTTAATGGAAAATGTAAAAAGGATTCGAATTTGTGACACAGGTAACACGTGTATGCAATACTTTTCTAAATTCTAAGAACTTATCCATGATAATTAGAAATCGCTGATTGATATGCCAGCTTGTGTTTAGATAGTATTCATGGTTTGTGCTGGTTGTTGGTTTTGTAGACGAGTGGGTGGAGAACCATGAAATTCTCTTGTTCTGGCAAGTTAAACCTGTTGTGCATGTATTTCAGGTATTTTGACATGCAACATTGGCACACTAGGTCTTTTCTTTTATGTTGTTTTTATCTATGATCACTACAATTTGCACAACCCACTTTTATATTCTACTATTTTGGATCCTTGCATGCACTCAATGCTCTTTGAACTGCTTCTGTTAATAGGTAGATTTGGTTTCTTTTTCTGCAAAGTCTATTACTGCTTGTATTTAGGTGTTTTGAATGGATTTGGTAATCTGTGGTAATAATTACTTCTCTTTTCATCAGTATGTGACATCTTTAAACCTTCGATGTTTTTGTTTTTTTCATTGAAACTTTTAAGCCTTCTATGTTAATATTAGCACATGAACAAAGTTCTTTTCGCTTATTATGCCGAGACGTTTTTAGTCACATATTATTTCCATCGGTTGTACCAAGTTTAGAAAACTCTTTGAGTTGAGTTGTCGAGGCTCGTCACTTGCCCACGTAATCCATTTTCAGGCAAAACCGATTAAATAAGGTAGTTTCACCCAATACAAAGAACTTGACTTGGTTGGGTTTTGTACAGTTTTATGTGACTCGGTGTCTCTCCCAAGTCTGAAGAAACTTGCCCAAGTCTTGCTGTTTTTATTTTGTAGCAAAAACCCCTGTCAATTGAATAATCCTAACTCAACATTTTCTGTGGGAAGGGTTTTAAGGATAAAACTTTGCCACTGATCAACAATATAGGAACAACTTCGGTGGCCTCGTCAATGTTTTTTTTCCCCTGAAAACCCATTGTTTATGAGAATTTTACAATTATGTATGTTATTGACATTTAAATAAACAAAGTTTTGCTTTATTTAGTTATTGTTATTGCTATTTTTTATTGGCCAATTGGATTGAATTGGTTATAATTAATGTTGTCAAAATCCTACAATTTATGATTTGAGTTAAAAGTTAAGCAAAATGATTTGAATCCCACTTTGAATCCCTTTGTAGATGAATCCTGTGATTTTATGATTTGAATTTCTTTACAAGAGATTACATGATAGATATTCTCTTCGATGTTAAGTTGTTTTGTATTTTCTTATGATTTCTTACTTCTTAATTGATCAAAACACCAAATTGATATAGTTTTCAATAATGGTAATGATGGCCGCAACAGCCAGCCTTACGGCCATTACGATGCCAACCATAATGGCCATTACACCCTCATAATGGCCGTTATGGCCCCGTAATGGTTGTTACACCCCTAATAACGGCCACTAGGGCCTTGTAACGGTCAGATTTTTTAAAAAAGGAAAAAATGTATCTGCCCATTACGAGCCAATTTTTTCAAATTGGGCGTTGCGGCCTTGTATTGTGTTATGGTCACTGTTACCATTACATAACAGCTGTTATGTACCCGTTTCTTAATCGCATGTGCATGACTTATCTAGAATGTTTTTTCATACATGGTTGAAATCACATTGACCTATATGTATTGTGGTAATGATGGTTAGAAATCAAAATATCTTTTTTCTCGCTGGTCTATAGAACCAAATGCTGCTTTTCCAATGTGATTCTACACTGAAGAAAGGTAAAAGGAAGATAAATTATTAAAGGATTCTTGTATGTTTTTGATATAAATTTCTTGAACGACAAAAGTAAAGGAAGAGCAAGAATCCTTTGATGCTATCAAGTTATGGTGGCATTACTTGGTGGATATTGATGGGAAATGGATGATTGATGATTTTTTTTTTTTCTGATTTATTTACATTTTTCGGATTTTTTTTTAATGTCTTAAGAAAATCATAAAAAATCTTATGGTTTACAGTACTTTTTGTGATTCGATACAATTCAACCCATATTACGATTTGCGATATGTTAACTATTTTGACAACATTGGTTATAATGCATGAGTTCTATGATTGGGTAGTTGAGTTATCCTCTACTTGATATAATTTTGTCATTATAGAATGTAAGTTGGAATTTTGGAACCATAAACAATTGAATATGGTTCAGAGAGAATAAACTATTTGGATCTATGGAGTAATGTAACATTGTCCATGATGAATCAGGATGGTTCATGTTGGGAGTTCATGTTATGTGAAGACCACAATGGTGACACGGTGTTTCTCTAACATGAGAACAAGCATTTGTTACTTCACAAAGTGTACACTAGGTGTACACCAGACTCAATCAAGTCACTCTGCACTTTCTGAATCACTGTTAGAATCTTGATTGCAATGGGGTATTCATACTATAATTCCCTAAGCAATGGACAACCATTTATTGGATCAAGTGCTTTGACTCACCGACTAGTGATGCTATTATGTAAACTGTCTAATACCCAATGTTGTGGGTGCTTCGTTTAGATGATGGTATGGTGGGCCCCATAGGCAGTCCGTCATGGGATCTACACCCTTAAGGAGTTCTAGTATCATATGGGGATTGATAAGTTAGATCATCTATCAGGCATGCAAATCCTTTGTACCAGTTCATTGTGGATGATTCTCCATCACTAAGTTTTAGAAAACATACTGTCTTAGAGTAATTTCAAAAAAGTTTTGATTGATGTTTTCTTGTCTGATTGTAACGCCCCTGAAAATCGGGGTCGAGCAAAGCCCAACTCCCGAGTTCCAACGCATCACTTATGCAACATAGATTATGATGATTATTATGAGTGCATTCGAACATGAGTGAGATTATACTAAAACAGCATATTATACTCCAGGGATGACTAAATTAAGTAAACGGAAGACTGTGATAGATATATAAAGTATATAAGTGATTTTAAATCCCTAGAGTATGAATACGTAACAGGGCTAAATATATACATGCTTTGTGTCAAACTATATAAAATACCAAAATGTAAAGTGTTCAACTAAATCATATATCCCTATAATCCCATCGAATCAGAACAAGGTCTACATAAACCACTTTGATTTCGATAAGCGCATGTATGAGAACTCCTCATCGTCATAGAAGTGCGGTTGGTATTTAAAGCTCATAGGTCCCGGCTGAGTGCCTCGCAGGCATCGCCATCATCTATAAAGTAAGCAAGCACAGTACTCCAGTCTGAAGATGATATGTATTAATGATTGGTATTTAAACTTCATCTCATCGCATCCCGAACGTGGGAGTGAGTGATCAACTCAGTGGAGCTATAAAGCAAAGGTTAACATATTATCAATTCAGTCACGCAGTAATGATAAAGCAATGCAATCAAGCATTCCTAAGTACTCTGGTTAATGCAAAGATGATATGTATTAATGATGTATGCCCTCGGCTCACGAGGCAATGTTGCTCGCACTCCCTCTGCGAACTTCATCTCACGGTCGCGGCATGCACCCCTTCCACAGTGCTCAACTCCAACGCCAAAGGCACATGCAATGCGATGCATGAACGTGATTACCGAGTTCTTATTAGACCTTTTCATACAGCAAGATTGGGAAGCTAGGGTACCTCTCTTATATCATTTCCCAAACAATGATCCATTCTAGGGTCATCAGTCCTAGTAAATATCATACGATGTTGTGGTTCTGAGTCACGGACACAAACAAATGGCTCGTCACACGATCGACGTATGTTGTAGGCCTGGTTTATACTCTAGTCGCTACTGAGAAAGGCTTGTCGCCTCAACGCACTATCTCGAGTATGCTCGAGAAGGTCACATTACAAAGGGCCTCGTCATCACGATCGGTGTAGGCCAACAGCTCGAATACTGTGTCCCATACCACCATATTCGGCTCACGAGGCGGTGTTGCTCACTGGTCATTACGAGGAGGCTCGTCGCCCCAGCATAGGCCGACAACTCGACCACGATGTCCCATACCACCATGACCGGCTCATGAGTCTTAGCGGATCGAGGTACCAAGGTTAGCAGGATTTCCACTAGTGAGTTCGGTACCTTAGGTTCAAGCAGTAGCGTCCATACATGGTGAACATACATTGGGTCAATCGGGTTACTTGATGAGCTCGACTGGTACGAGCGTATATCGAGTTGATCGACATGAAGTGCATAAGCACTCCGTGTGGCCTAATCACTGTCGATAACCAAAGTACGGCTCGGATTCATCGAACACGTCTTGTGTGGCGAAACAACCTTAGCCACCAAACTAGGATAATATTTTATTATTATTTTTTTCGATTGCCTGGACTATACCATAGTCCCAAACACACTAATGGTTGTTTTGGATCATGCCATATGAGCATTCAAATGTAATAGCTAAAACAGCATGTAACAATACAATTAAATAGAGATCCCATGTTAGCATTTCAACGAACACATAGAAGACATGTTAACATACATGAGTATTTAATCTACAAATCACATAGTAGTAAAATAGATTACTTGAAGGAAACTGTAATCCTAGAGGAGGGGATTGAGAATCCTATCTCAATACCCTCATTAAGCACATGAATATATACATTAAGATTTAGATGGGAATTAACTATAACTAGGAGAGAGAGAGCTTGCGTGTAGCTCGTGAAGAGGAAGAACGTCGCCGCATGTTTGGCACGCATGGGTCGGTGCGTGATACGAGGGGGGGGTGGGAGTTTCTCACTCGGGCATTTTATCAAACACTTAGACTACACATATCAACATACATAACATATGTTGATTATAACATATACTTGGAAGATCCTTCCAACAAGGAGTTGTCACATACACTAAACAATCATGTATTTGCATTCCATAGACACGGCAGGCACAAATCATAATCCCATATTCATTCAGTCATTTCAACAAACACTTAGACTACACACTCTAACATACATGATGTATGTTGGCCATAACATGTATTAGGGCAAACCCTTTCGCCAAGGGGTTGCCGCACATACAACAACCATATATCCATGACGGGTAATCATGTCAAACACGAATCCAAATTCTATACGCATTCAATCATTTCAACTAACACATGGAGTGCACTATACTTAACATAGTTCATATATATCTGCAAAGCGAAGGAATCTTCGCATTTAGCATGTGAAATGGTACCCAAATCAGTTATAAATCATTAGCCGACCTTGAAAGCCTTGAAAACCATCACTTAAACGTTTATAGTCCACACCTTTCGCTGGTAGACTCGTATCGAACTCAGTTTGTATGTCAAGTCTTTGTCTACGGCACGACAGCCACCTAAAGCATGAAATAGTTTAGTTATTTCAACACTTACACTATTTGAAACCCTAAAACAGATTAGGGTTAGGTTTTCTTTACTTAAGAACGGCGTGCGGAATAAGAGGGGCGGCGTTTGTGCCACGTTAATGCTGGAATAGTGGTATATGGATGAGTGTGTTGGCAGGTGTTGATTAGGTACGTGGTGGCGTGGCGGATTTAATCCCAAGAATGAACTCTCACTCTCTCTCTCACTTTCTCTCTCTTTCCTTCTCTCTTTTCTCTTTTCTCTTAGGGTTGCAAATTCGTATGGCATGAGAGAGAGGGGGTTTAAGGCCCTTATATAGGCCACGAATGATGCGATGGGAATAGCCCTGGTGGTCATGGTATACTTAGGTTATAGCCAAATAGGCCATGGTCATGCACACACTTGTTTCGATCCAACGGAGCACTTCTGGAAGCCCCTTTTCTGCGTGCGGTCGGACTTAAGTTCCCTGACATTGGATCTAGGTCGAGTTAAGTTTTCGGTCCAATTGTGTTTACAGATCGACCGCGGGGGGCCAGTTTTAGTTCAACAGTCACCGGTATTCGATCAGGGCCACGAGTATACTGACAAGTGTATGAAATTTTCCCTGATCCGAGGGTGTACTTGGGTCAGATTCTGACGGTCTGAAAGCTTAGATTTGGCCCGCAAACGAACGGCCCAAATCACTTAAATCTGATTTCGATTTCTAAAGATATTCGTGTTCTCACACACTTCGCTCCGGGCTCTAGTTGTGCGCTTCTGGGTACTATCTGGATTTGATCCGAGATGTTGTCAAGCCCAGCAAGGCGGTCATAAGTGTATAGCTTTGTGGTCAACGGACTTTCGACGTGCGGTCCAGGTCCGATACGAAGTTTCAAGGTGTTCCCAAGAGCAACCGGGTTTAGAGATTGGTCCTAGGTTTCAGGGTAATGTAACGTTAATGGTTCTGCAAGTTTTGGGTCTTGCAGTTCGTATTTAAAGTGGTTCAAGCTAATTTCACAGCTAATCTAGTTTAGCACTTAGTTAATTTCGTCTAATTTCTAGAGGATTTGGTCCTGAGTGATTTCTGCCTGAGGTGGTACTCGGGTCTTTGTACGGATTTTCCCGAGACGTTACACTGATGGAAGATCCAATGGTTCTGACTTGTCATATTTCTCTTCCCTAAAGTACAGAGTGAGGATTCTTTGAGAAGCAGGAGATACTTAAAAGATTGGAAGTTTGAATACTAAATATTAAACAATTCATAGGGTGTTATGGGTCATGGCTATTTACTTGGGGGTGTTTTGATCTTCGCGACTAAGGGCTGCTTGATGCCAGGAATCTCTAGATGCCCCCCCTACAGAGGGAAGGGAGGAAGGAGGGCTAAGGTTTGAAGGGAGGGAGGGTTAAGTTGTGAGGCTCTCAGTGATTCATAGGCCTAGATTTTTCATTCGGTTCTCCTTACATGAGTTTTTGTAGAGATTTTAGGCACGTTGGTGATAATTTGGAAAATAGTGTATACGTTTTTCCTTATGAAAAACCCGAGTATCAAGAGAAACCACCAATAACTTCTACCGCAGTTCAAAATTCTATTTAATTTGTATTAATTGAAAAGAGCTTCAAATTCTTGCATCTCTTGACTGATGTAGATCCAGATCTTTGGATTTTGTTCACTACTAATTCAAGCATCCTTCAACAATAACAAAGAAAATGAAGTATTATGATGAAGGGAAGGTGAAAAGGATTTCAGGGCTGCTATTTGTTTTTCTAAGAGTAAAAATGAAGGGGAAAGCAACTAGAACTTCATTGATTTTTTTCTCTTCTAAATTGCTCATTTTCATGAATCGTACTTCAAGACATTATTCTTATTCTAACTTTTCGGAAATAAAAAAGCCTTGAAACTTTGTGGTTGGCAGAGTCCTAAGTCTAATCCTCAAGTCTTTTAACCTTCGCTTGCATTGCTTGTTCTATTTGGATGTTTTGTAGTTCTTTTTGTTTCAAACATGCATAATTTTGTATTATAATTCAAATGCTTTGGAACATGTATTTACAGCTTAGTGAAGAGGGACCAGGTGAAGAAATAAGTGGAGATGACCTTCTTTCTAGCTTTAATGAATGGATCCTTCCTTCAAGAGAATTTGATGGCATGTGGGAAAGGTTTGTTTATGATTATTGTGTAGATTATTTGAAATGATATTTGTCTGATGCCCATTGAATACTCATTTATGCTTCCTTTTGTAGCTTAATTTATGAAAGTGGTCTCAAGCAAAGGCTGTTGCGGTATGCTGCAAGTGCTTTACTCTTTACGGAGAAGAAGGTTGATCCTTGTCTTGTGTCATGGAATCGGTAGGCAATACATTGTTCAATCGATGATAATTTGTCATTTAAAAGAAGATAAAATATGTTCAAGTACTGATTGAGCTTTTGGAAAGTATGGAGCATCCTAATAGCATGCTTTCCTTATTCAATTGTTGGTATAAATTATGTGCAAAAGTTTCTATTGACTTAAGATTGGATAACCTGAGAGATTGATGTAGGATGAGTGAAACTAGCCTTAGATGAATGATGTGAGATCAAACTACATATCAATTTAAGCACTTAACAAGTAAAATCAAGCACACATCCACATTATAAGTTATGAATATTCAGATTAACCACTCAATGGACCTAGGCTATGACATACACGGTGCATGAAAGTATAAAATATCATAAGACTAGCCCACTTGGAAGTTGGGACTTCCAATCTAGCATAGGTTGGGCAACATTCACATGAAGAAACAATGGCACTATAAAAATAAGATTTGGGGAAATGGGTTTGTTTTAAAATAAGATTTTTTAAAGGGGATTTTGGGAATCAGGAATCGAGGTTTGAGGATTTTGGGAATTAGGGAATTAGGGACTCAGGCATTTAGGATTTTAGGAAATTGGGGATTAGGGACTTAGGGATTTAGGGTTTTAGGAAATTGGGGATTAGGGTTTTAGGTTTAAGATTGATGCTAGGGTTAGCAAAAGGGTGTAGAGGATGATGTAAGGAGAAATTAGATGTAAAAAGAAGGGGATAGGGTTGTCCGTATGGACGTATGACCGTCTGTAAGGCTGGTCCATACAGACACACATACGGATGTGCATGTGGGTTTGATGGATAGTTGGGTTTTGATGCGTTTGATGGGAAAAGGTAAAAAAATGGATGTAAGATGAAAGGGTTTTGGTTTTAGATGAGTTGTAGAAAAGGGAAGAAGAAGAAAAGTGAAGAGAGTTGTGTACCTTGTTGGAGAAGTGAAAGAGGATGAAGAGAACTTTGGAGGAGTCCACCACCAAGCAATCTTCGATCCCTTCCACAATCCGATTGGAAGGGAGGGTTTTCTCATAAACCCTAAAGGAAAATGAAGAGGGGCTTTTCTCAAGAGATACAAGTCTTTTGTTTTCTTTTACTCAAAACACCATTAGGGTTGGGTGTCCTATCACGACCCTAAATCTAGTGTTGGTAATCCATGATTACTAAACACCAAGTTGTGACCTAGTGGAACTCCGCGTTTTGGGACTTTCAAGTAACACATACTAAGTCCCATAAGCGGGGCTCCACAAGGAGGATTTCTGAAAGTAAAACCAACAAATACGTTGCATTTCTCAAAATTTCGTCATATGTAATATATCCAAAATGAAGGGCAAAACCAAAACGTAAACCACGTCATATTTATTTACTAAATGTACATATGTAGGGTATTACAAAAAAAAAAATACACCGATATGTACAAAGTAAAAAGGACAAGGACAAGTAGCCTCTCTACTCCATAATCTTGAAAAAAAAAAAATAGAAAGGAAAGCTTGAGCTACTAAGCCCGGTGACGTGAAAATGCATGTTTCATGTCATGCTCATTTAATGCACATGAATGCACAGAGCTTCCAAATCATTTTTATATACAGAGGTGGGACTACTACCCACTTGTAACATACACACGCTTTCAACATTTCCACAACTTTTCATATTTCCCAATTGGATCACCAAAGTCTAAAACAGAGGTGAGACTTCTACCCACTTGTATAGACTTTTCCACCGTGGTCAACTACAGAGGTGGGACTACATAGTTCACGGGCCGAACTAGTCTAACTCACTTGTATTGAACCTCACTATCTGCCTAACAGCGAGAAGTCATAAGTCGCTTGGCAAAACGATAGCGGACAATTTACGAGCTCGTCACACACAACCTATCTTTGCTTGCCCATAAGCAGGTCGGGTCAAACCTCTCAACCAATCGACACACGTCGGTGGGAGTCGCTGCCTACTTGGGTATTTCGGCATTTCAGCGCTCTGTTCTTCTACCCGGTCTAAGCATTGGTCGCTACCAATGGTACCAATCGGGGTTTAGGGACTTTCACCCACGGACCCTCTAATCATGTCCTGTCGAATTACACATTTCCGATGTGGTGTCCAACTCAAGTTATAACAAAGTATGTTCATATGCATAAGCCCACATACAAGCACAATATGTCATGGTTTTCAAGGCAAGCATAGGACGACCTCCCTCATGTGGTCTCCTCATACATTTAAGTTCCACATTTAAGTTTCTCATAAGGATCTCATGTAACACATCATGTATCTAGACGGTTTACATATTTATCACAGACACATCGTGTGTCGCACCACAATCCACTATGATCACCATATCATGAGATGAATCATTCACTCTCAAGCACACAATGATACAACAACTAGGAATCATGCATATGATATGCACATGACTTAGCCAATCTAACTCCAATCGGGGATTTATTCGCAATAAAACTTCATGCTACAAGCATGCTCTTTCTCAAGAAGTAACGACATTAAAAGGATGAAGGATATTTCTTTGAGACAATTTATCAAACAGGTAGTGGGTGTACTTTGTAAGGGACAGCGAGAAACCGATAGCAATTCTTAAACAAAACTAACTTATCTCTATCATCCAACCTTCCATTAAAAATCTCACTAATTAAACAGCAATAACCTTCAGAAAAATCTAACGAGAATATAACCCAAACGAAAATCCAGCAATATTCTAACCTAAATCCAGTGAGAACATAACCCAAACGAAAATCCAGCAATATTCTAACCTTAATACAGAAATTCCAGCACTAATTGAACCCTAAATGAAAATGCAACGATAACCTAACCCTAATACAACAATTCCAATAATAAATCCAGCAAGAATCTGACCCTAAATGAAATTGCGATAACCTAACCCTAATACAACAATTCCGGAGCAACGATAACCTAACTCCTACAATTCCAGCGATAATCTAACCCTAATACAACAATTCCGGTGATAACCTAACCCTTAAACAGCAATTCCAGCAATAACCGAACCCTCAAACAGAAAATCCCTTCCGATTTTACCTGAGGCAATCTTTAACCCTCGAAAATCGGTGAAAACCCAGGAAAATAGAAAATCCAGTGATAACCTAACCCTAAACCAGAAAATCCAGCGATAGGGTTTTGAAGGTACACATATAAGTGCTCCTAATCTATGCACTCACCTGTAATGAGCAGAGGATTGGATCTCAACCTCTTCTTCTTCTTCTTCTTCTTCCCAACTAGTAGAGTGCTGGAAAATGAAATGTTTGAAAGAGGGTTTTTCTATTTATGGGTTTGTAAATGGTTTTAAAGTGGCTTTTGGCTAAAATGGAGGGTTATGGGATGTATTGTGTTAATTTTGAGAAATTTAAACTTATGGTAGTAATAAACAAAAGGTTATTTAAGTGATTTAAACTAACGTATTCCAATGATTTGTAAAACATCAAGGTCATTTGAGTATATTTTCTCAAAATATACATGTACATATCGATGCGTAACTTACAATCCGGGTGTCCTATTGACATGCCGTTTTCGCCAGTAACTCCGTAACTTGACTACGACCACAATGGTTAGGCTCTCCGACCTAACGGATTTGAAAACTCGATGTTGGCGAAGCCCCACCTAAAATAAGGACATAATGGTCATTGCTCAGATTGTTTAATTTTAAGTCCGTATCTTAACATTCGGACATCGGGTTGAAATACGGCTTGCGACTCGATAATAGAACAACATTATGATCAAGTCAAAATATTCTAGGGGCCAATGGACCTACAACCAACGGCTATCTAGTGTACAAACCAGATTTCTGGGGTATAGGGTCTTACATGTCCCCCCCTCTTGCTTATACATAAAAAATACCAAAAGTTACAAAATTGCCATTCACTTAAGTAGTATGACCCATAATCCAAAATAAGTACACTAAAACACCTAAGTGCAATCTCAACCGTCTAATAAATCTTAAAATAACAAAAAACATAAATAGAGCAAGATCAGGGCCCTGGTGGCCCGATGGTCTGATCGACATGAAAATAAAAACCTATGACTAAAAGTGTCTCATAAGCAGCCTATATGAATCATGCCAATGTGGGGTCTTTCTGATGCACATCCCACGCATGTGGGGCTTTCAAAGTGGTCTGATGGGCCCCATCTGGAACTCATCTCTCATCCACAGAGAGGGCTGCGCTGATGTCGGTGGTCACATCTGCCTCTGGTATACTCGAGTAGGTCCTCTGATGTCCCCATCAACTCTCCTTGGCTGAGAAGAATTTTCCACTGGTGAAATAGAACTGTGGTAATGCTCAAGGAGGTCGGGATCAATGTGCCGGAACTCTGCCTCTGTAATCCAGGTGTTGTCAGGCTCCGGCCTGGCCTTCCGTTTCATGAGGTATTTCTGATATCCTCCATGGTGGGTAGAGACCGCTTGGTGGTCCAGAACATCCTTGATCTTTTCTTTCCGTCCAGGTAGTGATGGAAGAGAAGGCAACGAGTGGGAAGCAGGGTTTGACAAAGGCCATGGGCTGGGGTTGGGGTCAGGGACACCATCATGTGGGGTAGGAGAAAGGTCTGCAGGAGGGTTATAAGATGGATGTGAGGGTCTATTACAAGCCATAAGGTCCTCCACATTGAATGTGTCACTAATGCCTATGGTAGATGGAAGATCTACCACATATGCATTAGGGCCAACTCTTGTTAAAATTTTATATGGACTTGCACTGCGGGCATGCAATTTCCTCATGGTTCCCTGTGGGAATCGTTCGGTCTTAATGCGGACCATGATGTAGTCGCCCACCTGAAACTCCTTAAACCTACGATGTGAATTTGCAGAGAGTTTATAATGTTGATTACTAGCATTAATGTGCTTCCTAATCTCACTATGCGAATTATGAATATGCTGTGCAAATGTGTCTGCGGACTCAGATGACCTACGTGAGATAGCCATAGGTATGAGATCTATAGGTGTTCTAGGCTTATACCCAAGTACTATCTCGAATGGAGTCATTCCTGTGGACCTATTGATTGAATTGCTGTATGCAAACTCGGCTATGGGTAAAGCCACATCCTAGGTCCTAATATGGTCTCCCACCAAACATCGTAACAGATTTCCTAAGCTTCAATTGACAATGTCACACCTCGGCTCTGGAAACCCGAGTTTGCTTGACTCAGTCGTCGAGTCGAGGGTGTGACTTAATGGAGAGGGGATAATATTATACACATAATCATAAAAATCATCACAAATAGTAAACTTAATTAATCATCATGCATCCAGTCAAAAGTATCAATTATCTACTGGCTGATATACAACACAAGTTCATACATCATTATTTAATAGAAATAAATATAAAATGAAAAATTCTTTATTCTCGCATCAAATCTCCAAGGGCGTTCTCTCAAAGTCATCACTCCACATGTGGAGACTCTAGTTCATTTCCCTGTCCTGGATCGTTTTCCAATCAACATAATAAGCTAACAGCCCAACAAGTAGTTGCACACATGATTCACAACATAGGCATGATAAAAGTGCATATACAAGAATCTTAGTATGCCACATTACCACATAGACACTTTCTTTAGTGAATAACTATGGCCATAGCTGCACACCGCGTTCGGCCTACGAACACCCATTCGACTAAGCTCCATACGAGCCCAACACGTGTACGAGTTTACTTATATCCTATGCGAATGCTGGCTTGAGGTATATCACGTACCGTGTGTAATTGTACAGTCTAGTCATGAGCGGCCCGCTCTAGAGATGGCCAAACTCCTTCCTCTGCTTCGACCGTAGTCCAAGGAGGAGGCCCTATTGGTACCAACCCGGGTTCCATTAGGAACTCTACCCAAGAATTTAAGGGATAACTAGATCCCTGAGTTGTTTGGTGTTCTCAAAATGACATATTGAATACAAGGCAGTTGTATACTTAACAGATATTAACTTTTTATCAAAGTAAAGCAAAAGTAAGCATGTAATGTTATGCAATGCACGTGGGAAAATCCATCCGTGATAGTGACTACTTACCCACAACGTCCATTTCTTATTCGACCATTTTGACCTTTTGATAATTTCTTCATGGATCTGATGACTGCACTCAGGTCTACGATCCATAAAAAGTTCCATTTTTTTTAGTCATGGCTAGAATACAAGCATCAAGTTAATTTCTTTCTTACTTAGTGTTCATTTTCTTAAAACACTTGTAAAAATGAGTAAGATCCTAAGATTTTTACATTAGTTCATTAAATCGGTCAATCAAGTCCCTAATTTCTTAGATCTGAGTCGTAGATAGTCCATTTACCATGTTTTTAATCATATATCAAATGTATTAATCTTTGTTAAGTTTAACTTAGGATTAAGATCTACCTTAAAGACAATTGGATGTTTGGATCCATCCAATCTGACCATTTATTTTCTTATTTTCCATGATTTTGGTTCAATGATCTTGATTAATATTTGATAAGATGATCCGATCTAACATTAGATCAAGTAGATTTTTAATTTTCTTAAATCTAATCCCTTAATTGGTTTATTAAACCTTTGATCAACGGTTAGATTGGACCTGATCGTCGATTTAACGGTCCAGATCATTATTATGATCTTTTCCCTAATTTTAATAATATGAATCTAGATTTATAAAGTCTTCAATCCATATTTACACTTAGGAGGTGTTTGTTTTCTTATTTACGGTTGGAAATAAAAGTAAATAAACAATCATTATTTTCCCTAAGAAATGCATCGTAGCCGCCTATACACAGTAAGGTTTGATTTGACTTGACACTAATGTTAAGAAAAAATTTTAAAAGTTTGCGAGGCCCACCATGATATATGTGTCTGATCTAAGCTGTCCATTCATTGTAACAACTCATTTTAGGGCATAGACTGAAAATCGAGTCAAATCCAAAGTGCAAGTGTACCACAACACAAGAAACACGGGAATTAAACACATACCATTGAAAACTTCTTGTGGGCAATAGTAGTTTTGTATCCAGCTGATATTTGTGTTTTTCCTTCATCCTTGTTTGTGTGATCATATGAACAGGTTGGATCACAGATACAAATTAGTGTGGGACCCACGGATGGCTTCACATTTCAACGATGGATGTCAATATCCCCTTGTTTGCTGCGGTGTGGTCCAACTGATCTTACAATCTACCTTATTATTATTTTTTTTTTTGGCAAAAGTGCTAAAATGATTTGATAAATAGATAGACGGCGTAGATCGATCACATACATCATGGCGAGATCCAAAAATTTCACTCAGTCAATCCCACCCTTTTTTTCAAAAAGTAAATTCCGAATATCGAGGCGTAATTACCTTTGTATTTCCTCTCTTCCAAACAATGGAAATATGTCATAATTACCTATCTACCACCATTTACAATGGTAAATAGGAAAACAAACAGGCCCTTAATAAATAAGATTTCTGAAGGTACGATTAATTTTATGTGGGGCTCACTTTCACACTAAATGTCTATAATGGATTTTTCACTTACATAATTATAACACGATATAAGATATGGAAAATACAAATGATTTAATATGATAAACATGATCTTGTGGTGGGGCCCACTTTTAGAGAGATGTTAATTTGCTTTTATGTTGGCCCACCATAATTCTAATGATGAGATCCTGCAACTAACTAATTTATTTATATATTTAAAAATCACAAAAATAAATAAAAACTTAATAAAAAAAATTCAAATCTAGATGGAATAATTCACATGAATAAGATCTTATAGAAGGGTGGGGCCTACCCTTACCATTCATTATGTCTACACATGGGGTACATGCATTTGCCCACGTGAGGCAATGTGTGGGGTACCACGTTGTTGCTTACGTGACAACGTGTGGGGTCACACATGCTGACCTCATGGTTAGCCCATGATTCATCTCAGTTTACACTCTGTGTGGTCTACGTAGATTTGATCTAAAACATCTAAGAGATAAGTATTAGAGCACTCACTTGATAAATGGTTTGGATCAGAAGGTAAGCTCACAGAACTTCTCTTTTGGTCCTCTCCCTCTCTCTCTCTGAGTGCTTACGAGAAGTGGTTTGGCATGCCTTATACAAAGGAGCCAAAGCCCTCTTACATTAATGCACATGCATATGTAACACGTGATAAACACATGTTAAATGCATGTAACTCTCATCTTAAGGGTGAGAAGTTTTAGGGTGGATGATGGTGCAAACAATATGTGCGTACGTGTCATGGAGATGTGGGTCCAACAAGTATAGTGCTCTTGATCTAAGTGCATGATTAAATTGTTTATAACTTATGCCCTCTTGTAAAAATGATTTCTTGATCAAAATGACCATGGTTAATTGTAGGGAAATCATAAGTGTTCGTAGAAGCGGCAGTGCACCAAAGATTGTACACATGGGTTCACCTGAAGTAGGGTGTATTAATCGACTGTGTACATGCCACGATCGCGTGGGCCATACCAAAAGTTTCTATTTCCAATCATTATATCAAAATGAAGTTTTTATTACAAAGATCATGGGAAAAATAATTTCAAGGTAAAAAAATAAGTGTATAATACTATGTGCCATGCTCAAATGTATTGTTATAATAAATATGAATAATTTTTATGATTTTACATATGCTAAAATAATTTAAAATCATAGTTTGAAGATTTCCTAGAGTCATGAAATGAGAGGCCACTATACTCTACTAGGGTCTGCAAAATATGCCAAAATTGACGATTCAAGAATTCTTGGCCTTAGATCTAAGCCTTTTATCCTTCTTCAAGTCAAGATTTTTATATGACGTTGTTGGTGCTGTGTCTAAGAATATATTAAATGGTTGTCTATAGAAAGATCAAGTGGTCCAATGGGCAATTCTCAAGATCTTGATGATACCTCTATTAGATGATAATTTTAACGGTAGATTTGAAAATTAATCAGTTACTATTCAAGTTAGATGGTTTGGATCGATGATTCATGGTTTGGATTGGTGATCCAATGGACAGATTGTCACAGATCTTGGTTTAAATGGTTAAAATGATCCACTTGATGATCGGTTATGATTAAATAATCAGAAGAAAAAAAATATTTACCCCTCGAAATTGCTAGTATATTACATTTTATCCTCCTTAAAAGAATTTTGTCCCAAAATTCATTGTACCTTAGCTGGTAAAGAGGTCAGGATACTTTTCTCGGATCTCAACTTCTTGCTCCCATGAGGCTTCTTCTTCCTCATTGTGGTGACCCCATTGGACCTTGACCAATGGTATCACCTTCGTTCGCAACACTTGTTCTTTTCTGTCCAGGATGTCTATATGTCTCTCGATATACGATGCATCTTATTAGATTTTTAATAACGGCCAATCTATTACGTGAGATGGGTCTCTCTAGTATTTACAAAGCATAGAGACATGGAAGACGTTGCGAATATTGGCAAGCTGTGAGGGTAGTGCTAGTCTGTAAACAACAGGTCCAATTCTCTCTAGGATCTTGAACGGTCCTATAAAACGCGACGCTAATTTTCCCCTCTTTCCGAATTGCATAACACCTTTAACAGGCGACACCTTTAAGAACACGTGATCGCCAACTTTAAATCCTAAGTCTCTTCTTTTGGTATCTGCATAGCTCTTTTGGCGGTGCGTAAACGTTCTTGTATCACTGCGATCTTCTCAGCCGCCTCTTATACCATTTCAGATTCAAGCAATTCCCGTTCTCCTATCTCCAACCAACAGTTGAGAGACCTACATGGCCTTCCATATAATGCTTCAAACGGTGCCATGCCGATGCTCGACTGATAGCTATTGTAAGCAAACTCTACCAGGTGCAAGTGATCACTCCAACTTCCCTGAAAATCCATAACATAGGCACGAAGCATGTCTTCGAGGATCTGATTCACTCTCTCGGTCTGTCCATCTATCTGAGGGTGAAATTAGGGCTGAAAGTTGGGCGAGTTCAACCCGACCGACCCGTGACTGACCCGACATTGGGTTGGGCTCGGGCAGGATGTATCGGGTCCGATCTCAAGCTTGGGCTATACAAACACCAACCTAATAAAACTTGGGTCGGGCTCGGGTTGAGGTCTTGGGTTGCCTGACCCAACCCAAACCCGATCAATATATAAGTTACTTATAAATTATAATTGAGTGTGGATCGTTTGGGTTGAAGGCACACTAGTGATGTCGGGTCTCATTTGTCCATGTCATTTCCAATGACTCAATCTAACAAGATATGCCGGATTTCTCTCTACCAAATAGATTGCGTGCTATGCTACATGACTTTTAAAGGAGTAGTTGTCCTATATTTTAGCTTATTTTTTTAAAGAAAAAATGAAGTTCTTTACGATGAATAATCATATATATAATTAATAAAATCATAGTTACAAAAAATAAGTCCTATATTGAAATATAATAAACTAATGTAATAACGAAAATATTAGCATGTATACACCCGACCAACCCGATTAACCCGACCGAGCCCGCTTGGGTCAAGAATTCCCAACCCGAGGTTGGGTTAGGGTTGAGCACCAACCCGCCCGACTTTCAGCCCTGGGTGAAATGTGGTCCTGCAATCTAATGGTGTTCCCAAAGCTTCCTGGAAGTTCTTCCAAAAGCGTGAGGTGAATCTAGGATCACGATCAGAAACAATGGATATAGGGATTCTGTGCAAACACACTATCTTTTCAATATACATTTGACATAACTTACTCATCGAGTACACGGTGCCTACTGGTATGAAATGAGCGGATATGGTGAGTCTATCCACAATTACCCATATCACATCATGGCCATTATTCGATCTTGGCAATCCTATTACGAAATCCATAGTGATGTGCTCCCACTTCCATTTAACTACTGGCAATGACTGCAACTTGCCTGCTGGCCTCTTGTGCTCAGCCTTAACTTACCGGCACGTAAGACATTTAGACACGTATAATGCTACATCCTTCTTCATATTCCTCCACCAATATCGCCTACGCAGGTCATGACACATCTTCGTCTTGCCTAGGTGTATGACGTATTTTGACTTGTGAGCTTTATTGATGCAGAAATCTGGTTGTCTTCCTTGGACCACTTGGTACCTACAAGATAAGACAGACAGTGACCCTGGCTACTGCAAGGGACCCTCCGATGCCAAAGTCAGACAGGCAAGCTAGGTCTAGTAGAATGCAAGGGTTTTAGGATGTGAGATTGTGCGTACCTCACCTTGTAGCAGGGGTGCATATATATAGGTTTCTCGATGGCGGTGTCGAGTATGGTAATGAATCTGCCACCCAATATCGTCTCATACTAGGATTTTGATTCTGAGAGTGCCGCGGTTGTTCCTTCGAGATTTCTGGTGTAGATTCGGGGGAGGATCTTCTAGTAGGTTCCCAGACAGTGGATGATCAACTGGGTCTAGGCTTCAGGCCGAGCTTGAGCTTGAACATAGACGGATTGAAGTCGAGGTCAAGGTCGAGGTTGGACATACCAAAATTGAAGTCGAGGACGGACATACCAAAATTGAGGTCGAGGTCTATCCGAGCCGAGGTTATGATAGAGATTGTTGAATCCAGGTTGACTTAGAGGTCGAGTGGATCACTGTCTAACAAGCCTCTTTATGAAAGCTGTGCTCTTTTAAACTGCGTTAATATGGTCAGTCCATTTTTACCCATAACAGTAGCCCCCCTTGCTTCCAAGAGTTCTTCAAGAGCTCAGGAAGCAAGTTATTGTGGTCTGACTTATGCTTGGCGTCGAATAGGTCGAGAGATCGAGAGGTCGGACCATTTTGTCGTCATGACAAATGATGGGAGGGCGGCGAGCGTGGGAGCCGAAGTAGATTTATCAATGATGATTGAGTTCTTAGAGGCGGTGCGAGCGACGACTTCGTTTGGTTTTTAGACGTGTAGTTAGGTGACATCTGTGGCTTGGTGCTCAAGCTTGTTCATGAATCGGAGGCTCGCCACGTGGTCCATAGGGGCGCTTGCGTGCGATGCTGTAGCTTCTCGAGTTGGAGCATTGATTGCCAGTCATAAATGCGTCGACTTGGGTATGAGTATAAAGAGGGGAACGGATGCCGGACTCCTCACTCTACTTCTCTGCTGCTTTGCTCTTCACCGGACTAGGTGATTTCTAGTAAGTCAGAAATCCCTTTGTTTTCCCTTTTTCCTACTATATCCCATTTTCCGGCTTGTATTTTCCCTTTTCTGGCTCGTATTTTCCCTTTCTTCGGCTTGTATTGCATTTCTTTTTTCGTTTTGGTTTGTTCGGGAAGTCGGGCATGTCTGGTCAGTGGTCTGTGTCGGGAGCTTTCCACAATGACACCTATCATACCATCGAGGACTCTCGAATAAACAGGCCTGTTCCTTCCTCTCCGCGCGCGGGGGGGGGGGGGGGTGAAGAGATGGAGTTCCAAGGGATCAGTGAGGAGGGAGCTCGGCCAGGACCAGAGGGCTCAATGGCTGAGTCCTGAGTGGTCGATGTCTTCGAGTCCCACCATGACGAGTGCCGACCTGGCTCGGGTAAGGAGGGATTATCAAATCCTCAAGTCGATGGTACTTTGGGTACATGAGGTAGGGGAGGTGCCAGGCCAACCTCGCGAGGGTGAGCTGGTTGTTTACGTTGTAGCTTTACAATGCGGTCTTCGGCTACCCTTGCATCCTGTAGTTCAGAGGGTCATTGCCACTTTAAGGCTGGCCCTAGGTCACTTGATCCCGAATGCTTGGAGGGCATTGATCGGGACCTGTGTTCTTTGGCAGCAGCTCGGTCACCTTGAGCTGTTTGTGGATGAATTCCTATACTTATATAGGGTGAAAATCAATTCTGCAAACCTGGGATGGTATTACTTCTCTTCTTGGACTAATCGGGGCCAGGCTCTCATCACCGGTAACCCTTCTTCCAACAAAGGGTGGAAAGATATGTGGTTCTTCGTGTCGGGGGAGTGGGCAGACCCGACGATCAGTGTCCCCACCGAATTCATGCCTCTAAATCGGGAATTATTGAATCGAACTAGGTCGGCCATAACTTGCGCTTGTTTGCTAATTCCTCTTTTTTGTTTCGTGCAGCGAGCCTTCCTCGTGTACAGCCTAAGCTCTCCCCATCGCAACTTTAGTGTGTTGCTCGCACAAGGTTGTTAGAGCCCAACAAGAGGAATTGGAAGAAGCTGATCACTCCTCAATCTCTCTCTTCCGGTAAGATCTCCAAGGTTGCTCCCAGCTCGTCCAAAATAAATGGGTATGGTATACTTGGCTGTCCGTGCTTTTTTTTTTTTTTTTTTTTTTTTTTTTTTTCCGAATCTCTGTATTTTATTTTATTTTTTTTTTAAACTTTTGTTTGGTTCCCGCAGACATGTCTGGCAACCCCCGCCCTCTGAAGAAGATGGAGCTGCTTTCCTTGATTGAGGTGGAGCGGCTCAGGAGAGTAGTGAAAGAGGGGGTTCCTCATTGGGGCAAGGCGCTTCGTGGGGTCGCAGCCAATCCCCCACCTGGGATCCCGACCCATGTTGAGCAACTTGGGGTTACCGTACGCGAGGCGACCTCTGCCGCTGCTATTGCTGTCCTCGTGTTGGAGTGTGTTCGTGAAGGAGGGTCGAGAGGAGGGCTCTTGCTCATGAAGCTGAGGGGGGAGCTTTTGCTGCTCATGAAGCTGAGGGAGGAGCTCCTTCCGCTCAGGACATTGGAGCTCCTCCCGCTCATGAGGCTGAGGGTAGTGGGTCGACTTTTGCATGGGCATCTCGCCATGTGGACGAGGACGACATCACCACTCTGTCGACCCTTCATTCGATGGATGTGTTGAGGGAGGTGTCGATCTACCTTTTGAAGGTAGGTTTCTGAATTGTTCTTGACTCTTCTCTTTTCTCCATAGTTTCTTGATTCGTCTTTGTTTTCAGGCGGCTCTTGCTCTCCTGACTACTCATCTGACTTTTCGGGATGTCGGATGAGATTACGAGAAGCTGGAGGCTGACCTCCGGGCCAAGACCTCTAAGCTTGAGGTTGTTGCGCTCGATAGGGATGCGACCATAGCTCAGTCGGAAGACCTGCAAGGGGCTTTGTGGGTATTGGGGGAAGACCGGAGGGTCCTAAGGACCCAGCTGGACGAGGCCCTTTATGAGAGCTCTTCGAGGTAGTCTGCACTGGAGGATATGGGGCTGTGCTTTTCCTCCCTAGAGACTGAGAAGCTGAAGTTAGAGGCTGAGAAGCTGAGGGCAGAGGCAGCCCTCACGGAGGCAACTTCTAGGTTAGCGGAGGTCTCAGCTCGGCTGGCTGAGGTCAAAGCTTCCATCCCTGGGGTGCAGACGATGGCGGTAGAAGCCTTTAAGGCCTCCGAGGGGCGAGCTGAGGAGCTTGAGGAGTACTTCGACATGGGCTATGCTTGATGTGAGGAGCTGGTCAAGTTGAAGTACCCAGGGATTGACCTAGACTGTTTAGTCGAGGAGGTCGCCAAGACTCCAGCTCCTGTTGAGGTTGAGGCCCCTGCTCTCATCGAGACGAGGGTCGAAGACCTTCCCTGAAGACAGGCTTTTGTCTCCTCTTTTCTTTTTTGTATTTTTCATTTTCCGTTAATGAGACGATCCCTTCTTTTGTTTGGACATGGATGTTGTTTTCTTTTATTTGCTTCCATTATATACTCCTTTTATGAAAAAGAAAGTATTTTTTTTTTTGTAGAAATCGAGCGAAATTTCGAGTAGTCTTTTCGGATCACACTATCACTTGTTAGTAGGTCGAACAAATGGGAGCTCAGGGGCTAGCTGTTGGGCCCTTCCCTTTTATCAGAGGGTTTTTGCTCTCGTAGGGTAGGTGAGCGAGCTGCAATGACTCCTCTATGGGTGGCCGAGTAGTTTTCTTTTGTTTTAAGAGGATTGTTCTCCCTTGTATTAAGGGGTTCTTAGTGTAGATTGACCTGAGCAGTGTTATTTAGCGGTCAAACCTCTTGTTTAAGATTCGGGCGACTGGTGATGACTGTTTCTCCCTTGTACTAAGGGAGGTCAGTAGGTCACGTAGTGGAATCGATTAGTGGTTCGACCTCTTCTATAAGGGTCAAATGCATGGTGTGCCATAAAGGCCGTTATGGGGCCGTAAAGGCCATTACGTAAAGGTAACGGTGGCAGCCGTTACACGTTACAGGGTTGTAACGGTTGTAACAGCCATTATGGAAAAATTGACCCGTAATTGCCATTAACGGCACGTTACATCCCCTATAAAGGCCATAATAGCCCCATAATGGTTTATTACAGGACATTTAGGTTTTTCATACTTTTTAATCAACATTACGGGGTAGATACAGGTTTTTCAGGGTTTTTTTTCAATAAAAAAAATGAAAAAGAGAGACCGTAATGCCAAGTGGGTTCGATTTGAGGGATGTATGGGTTATACACAATCTATCGCCTCTATACAAAAACTCACTGACCAATACAAACTCACTACTACCCCTAGACTGACCACCTAACAACGATGCATACACCTCTCCAAAATATGGGCAACTAGGATAATATTCCTTTAATCGCTCAAACCCAATGACTTCTACGCTCATGGATTGGAGTAACGTGACCCTACGACTCAGTGCATTGGCATGTTTATTCTCAAAGCCGGCTTTGTGCTTCAACACAAAAGTGTACTCCTGAAGAAACCGAACCCACTTGGCATACCTTGGGTTCAACTTCTTTTGGGAGGCAAGGTAGGGAAAAGCGTCATGGTCAGAGAATAAAACGAACTCGTGCGGTAACAAATAATGTCACTAATGGCGTAAAGACCGCACTACCGCATAGAATTCCTTGTCATAAGTAGAATACTTTTGTTTCGCTTCATTCAGCTTCTTACTAAAGAAAGCGACATGGTGCCCTTCCTGACTAAGCACTCCACCTATACCTATGCCAGACGCATCACATGCAACCTCAAAAACCTTGGAAAAAATCTGAAAGTCGCATGATAGGAGCTTCAATCATCTTGACTTTAATCTCCTTGAATGCCTTAGAGGCTGCTTCCTTTGGAACTCCCATGTCTTTATGCAATCGGTAATGGGAGCCATGATGGAAGTAAACTCTCTAATGAATCGCCTATAAAAGGTGACCAAGCCATGAAAGCCACGCACCTCATGAATATCGTGCAACTCAGGCCAACTGACTATGGCCTTGACCTTCTCGGGATCTGCATACATGCCTTCAGATGACACGATAAAACCTAAGGAGGTGGCACTATTGGATAGAAACAAACACTTCCTGAGGTTCGCATTTAATTTCTCTGCCCTAAGGATCCCACACACTTGCCTTAGATGTGGAGATGTCGTTCCTTAGTCATGCTATAAATAAGGATGTCGTTAAAGTACACGACTAGGAACTTCCTCCTGAAGGGTCTCAACACTTGGGTTATCACCCGCATAAATATACTTGGGGCATTGGTCAGCCCAAAAGTAATGCAAGGGCATTTTCACACCGGGCTCGAGTGGGGTTGCCTGTGGGATGCAGGGGCACACTCGGGGTGGGCGGCCTGTGTGATGCGGGTGGCTTGTGTGAGGCGGATGGCTCGTGTGAGGCGGTACTTATGTGATGTGGGGCCCACAAGGGGGGGGGGGGATTTGACCGAGGTCCTAACCCATGCGATGTGGGGCTGGGCTATGAGATAGGATTGATTCGCTATGTATCAGTTCAAGCTTTTAGAGCAAGTGGTTAATTGTCCTGCATCAAAGTGGTATCGGAGCAGGAGGTCTCGTGTTCGAGACTCCTCACTGGGGGTGATTAATGCATGGGCATTTTAACATTGGGCTCGAGTGGGGTTGCCTGTGGGATGTAGGGGCACACTCGGGGTGAGTGGCTTGTGTGAGGTGGTACCCATCTACGTGGGGCCCACGAGGTCTTAACCCCTGCGATGTGGGGCTTGGGATATGAGATAAAGGGATAATTCGCCATGCTCTATCAGTTCGAGCTTTTAGAGCAAGTGGTTAATTGTCCTGCATAAAAAAGGCATGACTAGCCACTTGTACAACCCATCCGTCGTCTTGAAGGCAGTATTCCATTCATCACCAGTGCGAATGCGAATATGGTGATACCCATGCTTGAGGTCTAATTTAGAGAAGATGGTAGCATCGGCCATCATGTCCGACATATCGTCAAGACGCGATATGGGAAACCAGTACTTGACGGTAATCTTGTTGATGGCCCTGCTATCCACACACATGCGCCACGTGCCATCCTTCTTGTTAGAAGGGCGGGCACAACACATGGGTTCATGCTCTCCTGAATGAACCCTTTTCGTAGAAGATCGTTGACTTGCTTCTTAAGTTCCACATGCTCTACTAGGTTCATTCTGTAATGAGGAAGGCTTAGGAGAGTCGATCTAGGGACAAGATCAATGGCATGTTGGATGTCCCTCATAGGTGGAAGCTCATCCGGGAGATCATCAGGAAAAACATTTCTAAACTCATCCATCACCGAAATCACCTCACTGGGCAACTCTACGCTAATATGGGTTGTAGCCTCTCTAGTCACGAGGGCATACACCTCCGAATCCACTCTAGTCTCTTTCTCGAACTCTTTCCTATTAATAATATGAAGAGACTTAGGCTTGGACTTCCTTGTAGTACCAGGATCACCCTTTTTGGTGGCCTCCTCCTTTTCTGGGGTGTTCTTGGGTGGTAGGGGGATCAATCTAATTTTCTTGCCCTCAAACATGAATGTACAAATATTCGAGTGACCAAATATTGTAATGTCCAAATCAAACAACCAAGGCCTACTTAAGATGATGTGGCTGACATCCATGGGAACCACATCGCACCACAACGAATCCTTATACGACCCAAATTGGATGGGGATAAGACATCGCTATGAAACTGGAATGGAGGACTCATCAACCCACAAGACTCTGTAGGGCTGAGGGTGAGTGAGATTCGTCTTTCAAATCTAGCTGAATCACGGTGCTGGTAGAGACTACGTTCGCACAATTGTCATTGTCCATGATCACTTTACAATTCTTTTCTCTACACTTGGCATAAGTGTAAAAGATCGTGTTCCTGCGCCAATCATCATTTTCTTTAGCTTGGGTAAAGCCGCATCTGACAACTGCGAGCGTCGGGGTCTCCTGCTCATCAAACTCCTCATCACTAGCACTAATGTCAAGCTCATGGTCCTTTACATCGCAATCGCTCTGGGCATCCTCATTTGCCCCTCATTTATCATAAGAGCTTTACCTTTTTCTTTGTTCGGGCATTCCTTTGTGAGGTGACTATAGCTATTGCAATGGTAACACTGCATGTGCTCACTTCCCTTTGAACTAGTGCTTGCTAGACCCTTCACCTTTAACATCTTTGTTATAGGTGGGACCACCAGATGGGACCTTAGTCTGGCTCCCAGGGTTAGGTTTGACTCCCTGAGGAGTAACCCTGCCACTGGAATCCCTAGCCCCAAATCGCTTCATGGTTGGTTGTACTAGGTATCGCTCAAGATCCTTGGGTAGGCCTCCTCTAGTGTACCAACATCATGAGAGATGAGCTCACGCATATTGTCAGCTCGAAGGCCCCGTCTTAAAACGAGACAGGGTCATTGAAGGGTGCTCATTGATGTCACATCGCATCATATATTCCTCAAACTTGGCGATGTAATCCGAGATAGGCATCGACCCCTTGCTTCAAGGACTGCCACTAGTCCAAAAGACGCTCACGATAGGAAAGTGGGAGATATTTTTCTCTAAGGACCTCTTTCATCTCAACTAATGATGTAATGGGCTCATCTCCACGCCGCTCAGCCTTTCGTTCCATATTGGTCCAGAATAGCTTGGCTTGACCCATCAATTTCATCTTTGTGAAACTCACTCGACAACGATCTGACATGTCATGCCACTCAAAGAAGTGGTCCATATCAACTAGCCAGTAAAAGAAATCCTTCGGGTTCAAGCGACCATCAAAGTTGGGAGCATCGACTTTGACGCTCTTCATAACCCTGTCCTCGGGGTCGTAATGATCCCACGACTCTCTACGAGGCGCGTGGGCACGCGATCCTACATGACTTACTCCATGACCAAAGTTTCTACTATGACCCCTTGTATGTTCTATTGGGACTAGACCTTGTTCAGCTGAGTTCTCATCTGCTAGTTTTCCTACCTAAGATTGGTGTTATTACCCAGTGATGGGGGTACCGTGAGAGGTAGCATCTAGCCGCGTGATACGCTGGTTGTGGCAGTCAAATGTGCGACAGTGGTCCTATTGTGCGTCTCAATGGCTGTCAGACGGCAGTTAATCTTTTCGAGAGCCTCAACAATTTGATCCGGGTTCCTGATGGGGAATATACTAAAACCACGACCTGGTCGCGTTTGAATATACTAAACGACCATAAGGAAAGACCCCCTAGATTCTATATGGACTATATGATGAATGTAATGCAAAATTTAGATTTGACGCTAATTGAATATGACTCTAAAAAAATTCAGATTTGATGATGCTCAATGCAATACTAATCTAGGCATGCAATGGGATGCTCGTAGATTCTAAATGCACCTAACAACTCTAGGTTCGAATGAGGAACCCTAACCTACGCTAGAACCTTGCTCTAATACCAAATTTGATGTAGGATGAGTGAAACTAGCCTAGGATGAATGATGTGAGATAAAACTACGTACCAATTTATGCGCTCAACAAGTAAAATCAAGCACATGCATATTGTAAGTTATGAAAATTCAGATTAACCACTCAATGGACCTAGGCTATCACATACACGGTGCATGAAAGTATAAAATATAACAAGAGTGGCCCACTTGGAAGTTGGGACTTCCAATCTAGCATAGATAGGGCAACATTCACATGAACAAACAATGGCAGTATAAAAATCAGATTTGGGGAAAATGGGTTTGTTTGAAAGTCAGATTTTTTAACGGGGGTTTTGGGAATCGGGAATTGAGGTCTGGAGATTTTGGGAATTAGAGACTTTGGGATTTAGGGTTTTAGGAAATTGGGGATTAGGGTTTTGGGTTTAAGATGCTAGGGTTAACAAAAGGGTGTAGAGGATGATGTAAGGAGAAAGAAAATGTAACAAAGGAGGGGATATGGCTATCCGTATGGACGTACGACTGTCCGTAAGGCTGGTCCGTATGGACGCACGTATAGACGTGCGTGTGGGTTCAATGGATGGTTGGTTTTTTATGGGTTTGATGGGGAAATGTAAAAACATGGATGTAAGATGAAAGGATTTTGGTTTTAGAGGAGTTGTATAAAAAGGAAGAAGAAGAAAAGTGAAGAGAGTTGTGTACCTTGTTGAAGAAGAGAAAGAGGAAGAAGAGAACTTTGGAGGAGTCCACCACCAAACAATCTTCTAGCCCATCCACAATTCGATTGGAAGGGAGGGTTTTCTCACAAACCCTAAAGGAAGATGAAGAAGGGCTTTTCTTAATAGAGACCAGTGTTCAAAATATCGATACTATCGGCCGATATTATCGTTATCGCACCCCTGCGAGACGAAACCCTAGCGATAACCCCGGAAGATACCAAAAACCTGAAAATCCAGATATCGGCCGATATATTTTCTAGGTGATATCGCACGATATATCGTCGCCACAACCGACAATAAAAAGTCACAGATATGTGAAGAATCCAAAAAAAAAAAAAAAAATTGAATCAGAAAAAAAAGAAAAGAAAAAAAAAAGAGAGATAAATCGGAGAGTACCTGTGGGCTGCGGCGAAGATTGGTGATAGGAGATGGTCTGTGGGAATTAGTCTCTTTCTCGAACCTCTTCCGAGATTCCTATGGGCGAGAAATGGTCAGAAACCTCGCCGCGAACGTTCGCTTGCTCCAGGAACGCATGCGTTCGTGAAGAAGAGGGAATGCGAAGGAGAGGGGCGCGGATGGGTTTATGAAATGGACGTGCCAGACTGGAGTTATTCGAGACACTCTCATCCATCGAGTAGACTCTGTTGGCCCACCGTGAATTCATGTGGTTTATCCACACCGTCCATACGTTTTCGAGGATAATTTTAGCGGTTGATCCTAAAGTCGAAGTATATCCAAAGCTCAAGTAGACCATAACAAAGGTAACAGTGGAAGTATTGATTTCCATCGTTGAAACATTTCTAAGGCCCCCAGTGATGTTTATTTGTCATACAAACTGTTTATAAGATCACGCAGACATGGATGAATGGCAAACACAAATATCATCATCTAAAACTTCTGTGCCTCGAGAACTTTTCAACAAGAGACTTCATGGTGGCCTCACTCTCCACCATTCATGCAGGGGTCCACTAGAGCTCTGGATCTCGACCTATTTTTTGGCTCATGCCATAAAATGATCTCTTCAAATGTATGGACATTCCTTTGTGGATACAAAAAAATACATCATGGTGGGACCCACATAACTTGGTGACTTTTGGTGTGCTCCGTCAATGACGGGTGGGATTGCGCATCGAGTGTAGTACGCTCTTTATTTTATCGAGTAAACTATGTTGGGCCCACCGTGATGTATGTGGTTTATCCACGCCATCCATCCGTTTTTAATGATTATTTTAGGTGTCAAAAACAAAAATTAAACCATATCCACAACTCAAGTGGACCACATTACAGAAACAATGTTGAATGAGTATTGACCATTAAGAACGTTTTGGGAGCCATAAAAGCTTTGGATCAACCGATATTTATTTCTTCCCATCATTTCTTCCCTAAAATGATCCGTAAAATGGATGAACTGAATGGATGAAACAAATACATTATTGTGGGCCCCTGTAACACCATGCACCACCACGTTAAAGCAATCGGCATTTAATGCTTTGTGCATTTTAATGCAACCCACTTATTATTTGGTGTGGTCCACTTGAGCGTTGGATGCCTCATTTTTGTGCTCATGCCTTAAAATAATCCGAGAAAAGGGATTGACGGCTTGGATGTAAAGATACATCATGGTGGGCCCACCCATAGTCTTCGCACGTTCGGAGCTAGGGGACAGGGGCGGGGTACGTAATGCAATCCGCATCCGGACGCGATGCGTAGCCAGATTGGCTACTGAAGTGACGCACCAAGTTCTGTGAGGCCCACTATGATGTATGTGTTGTATCTACACCGTTCATACATTTGGCTATATCATTTTAAGGTACGAGACAAAAAATGAGTCGATCCAAATGCGAGTGGACCTCACCACGTAAAAACAATGGGGAGAGGGACGCCCACCGTTGAAACCTTCCTAAGGTCCACCGTGATGTTTATCTAAGATCCAACCGTTTATAAGTTAAGCCGGACATGAAAGAAGGAATTTGATCATGCTCAATGCAATACTGAACAAATTTCACTTGATTGAAAACTTTTGTGGCCCTTAAAAATTTTTAATGGTGGGCATCCCTCTCTCCATCTACATGGTGGGGTTCACCCGAGCTTTGATCCGACTCATTCTTTTTCTCATGGCTTAAAATGATATCTCCAAATGGATGGACGGTGTGGATACAACACACATCATGGTGGGCCCTATAGAACTTGGTGACGTCACTTAAGGGCCCGTAAAATCCACCGTTCATCCATTGATCCATACATACAAAAGCTGTTTGATTAAAAAATTATGGTAGGCCACACCAATGGGAGGAATGTAAAACTGCTTCCAAATTGAGATGGAGATGATGATTACGAGCCACCATGTAACTCTATGTGGGTCTAGACCACAACCAGTCCCCATCATTGATATGTATATTTCTCAAATTTTACTTATTCAGTTCTTCTTTTACTTTTCAATGAATTGATTGTGTTTTCATACATGACTAAGATATATTTATAAATATCATGCATTCAATTTAAATATAATTGCATTAGTTCAGTTAAACATCGTATAGCTTAGGACCCTATACAAAGGAAACTTATTATATGCATATTTTTTTTGAGATGTTATGATTTAAAAGTGTGTATTAAGGGCTTTTTTAACAATCCCCAGAGTTTCATTAAAAATTTCAACCATTTTCTCAATGTTTCCCCATGTTTCCCAAAAAATGCGATAAATTATGCGATACAAACGATATATCCCATGCGATAACCGATACGTATTTGTATCCCAAGGGTGCGATAAATAGTGCGATACCGATATTTTGAACACTGATAGAGACTAAGTCTTTTGTTTTCTTTTACTCAAAACGCTATGAGGGTTGGTCGTCCCCCTCTCTTGTTTATATATCAAAAACACCAAAAGTTACAAAATTGCCATCCACTTAAGTGTTATGGCCCATTATCCAAAATAAGTACACTAAAATACCTAAGTGCAATCTCAATCGTCTAATAAATCCTAAAATAACAAAAAAACATAAATAAAGCAAGATCAGGGTCTAAGTGGCCCAGTCTGAAATATTTAGTGGCCCGATGGTCCGATCGACAAGATCCAACAGTCGGATTGACACGAAAATAAGAACCTATGACTAAAAATGTCTTATAAGCAGTCTATATGCATCATCTCAATGTGGGGTTTTCCTGATGCATGTCCAATGCATGTGGGGTCTTCAGAGTGGTCCGATGGGCCCCATCTGGAACTTGTCTCCCATCCACAAAGAGGGCTGCGCTGATGTCAGTGGTTGCCTCCGCCTCTGGTATACTCGAGTAGGTCTTCTGATTTCCCCGTCAGACATTATTAGTGTAAGAGTAATAGATACTGTCCATCACTATTATATTATTTGTCCAATTGTTGTTGGTCACTTTCCAACAATCTTTTTTTTAGTTCTCACAATCATGACGAATAGTAAGCTTCTCTATATCTATGGCTTTATAAAGGAAGCCTATGGTAGGTATCTCATCGAATTCTACAAGGACTCACATTAGTAGTTCCGTTATCTTGTGGATGTTTCAGACTTTCTTCCAAATTTTAATATTTGTTCCCTTATAGTCTCCACAACTTCAATTGGTGTCTATGACCCATACATTTTGTTAAGCTACTCCTAGGAAGTAAACATTTCTCTTAATTCTTTCCTATGCTCATTTAAACTCTCAAAGGCAATAAAATTTATGGCAAATCAAGTTGCCTTAGGCCTAAGAAACTCTCTCCCTTTCGTGAACTTTCTCATTATGGCGACTACTTGGTTATGATTATAGATGAATGTTATGTCTTATTTTCCTTTTTTAATCAAATTTTGCAACATTTTCTTCTTTCCAATATTTTCTAGTTAAGGCCGATATAGTGTGTGGCACATACAAAATAAATGTTTCCACTTTCTATCAACAATTTTCTAGCTGATTTATATTTAAATTCGGGTGAATAATGTCAGGTCAATTTGGGATCACTCAAATGCCCCCCAAAAGCCCTCAATTCATGTAACCTATGAAACTCATCCCACTAATGCATATCCCCAAGTGTTTGATATCATTCCCCCAAAGAAATTTGAAGAAAAATTAACATTAAATTCAGATGATGTGTCGGTGTTTTGGTGGACTACTCGAATGCCCCCAAAACGGTCCGAAATTCATGTGATCCGTGGGATTCATCCCACTAATGCATATCCCTAAGCATTTGACATCATTCCCTGTAAGAAATTTGATGAAAAATTAAAACTAAATTCGGATGAATAGTGTCATTGATTTGGTGGATCACTCAAATGCCTCCAAATCCTTGGCATTCTACTCTACTTTTCTTTTTACTATTTTAAATTGGTTTACGTATATAGCGAAAATATGTTATGGAATTCAAATATTTATATAAAATTTTTAAAATTTTTGTAACATGTCAATTGATAGGTTGATTTTTGGGTTTCTTATGGTATTGTTTTTGAGGCCTCAGGCTGACATTCATACCTTTTACAATTCGCATTGTTAGTTTAGCTTAGTTTTAACTAAGTAGTTAGTGGATGCTTGAATTAGTTTTTGGGGTGCGCTCTAGTGGTACTGTTTCCACCGTAAGCATACAGTGGTAATGGGCAGATGTGGGGCCTAATGATATATTCACATAATCTAACTTGTCCATAACATGCTTTAGCTTAGAAAACCACAAGGTCCAAAAAATCAGCCTGATCCAAATTTCAAAGGGGCCACAACACAGGGAGCATATTGGGAGGGAACTCCCACCGTTGATTAGCGTAGGGGTCTCACTGTGTTGTGTGTGTGTGTGTGTGTGTGTGTGTGTGTGTGTATAGTCAAGGATGTTTATACCCTTAAACTAATACAGATGATGGGTCAGGACAATATTCAGGTTGTTTTGATACTCAGGTGGGCCCCTTTGAAATCCAAAGGTTGGCATTCCCTCCTAGCTTATTCACTTTTCTATGGCCCACATTACTTTTGTATTAAGATGGTTTTTGGATGCTGGAGGTTTGAAAGTTTGTGATCAAAGAGAAAGAAAAGAGTAAAGAGAAGAGAGAGAAGAAAAGAATGGAAAAGAGGAAAAGAGAGGTGAGGGTTTTTCATATGCTTTTCTTTGCTCAACTCATAAAAGCAAAATAGAAAGAATATTCCTCACATCGTACAATTTATAATATAACCCCTGAGTATTTTTTATTTATTTATTATTATTATTTTTTTTTAGAGAACAAAATTTTATCGAAACTCTGTTGAAACAAACAAAGAATACAACCCCCACAACAAAAAGAAAAGAGTACCGCCCGAAGCGATCTAAGCACACGACACTGAACTAAAGACTAAACTTTGCACTTTACAAATGACTTCTTCAGGGCCTGCATTCTTGTTATCAAAACATCGCCCATTTTAGGCTCCCCAAATAACCCAAAAAATTGCCATGAGGAGCAATCTCCAAGATGACTTCCTACAACTAGCACCTACACCGCCATGCCAACTGCCAAGCCCAAATGAAATCACTAACAAAATTTGGCATAACCCAAGCCACTTGCATCCCGTTGAAGAAGTGATTCCAAACTTGGTGGGCGAAAGAAGAATGGATAAACAAATGGTCGACCGACTCCCCATCAGCCATACACATGAGGCAAATGTTAGGGAGAACCATAGATTTCTTTTGCAAGTTGTCTATGTTGAGAATCTTTCCTTGCCCAAGAAGCCACATAAAAGTTGCCACCCTAGGGGAAGCTCCATAATGAGGCGTGCTTGACAGAATATGAGCCTCAATAATAAGCTTGTAGAGAGACTTCACCAAAAAGATCCCCGTCCGATGCCTAAACCACTAGATATGATCACTATCATTAACTTTGGGTATGACATTCTTAAGGAGGTCCAAGAGCGCAACCCCTTCATCAATTTCTTCTTTCGACAAATCCCCACGGCAAGGCGGGTCCCACACGACCGATCCCTGATCTAAGGAAAAACAGTTGGTCACCCAGACAAATCTGTCAATAGCTAACAAGGCTATCCTCGAGAAAATGGTTTGAAGAGCCTGGTTGCCACACCATCGTTCGATCCAAAATTGAATTCGATTACCTCTACCCACCCTGAAAGAGATTCCACACTTGACCGTATGCTCTACCCTTGCTATCGCCTTCCAGATTGCGGACGCCCTATATAGTGAAGTTTTTCTCACGAACCACCCACCTTCCTGCGTGTTGTACTTGTTCGTTATCACCTCTCTCCACAATCTCCTTTCTTCTACTCCAAAGTGCCAAATCCACTTCCCAAGCAACACAATGTTCATGGCCTCCGACTACTTTAGACCCGCCCCACCCTCTCGAACCAACTTGCACACTTCCTTCCACTTTAGAATATGGAATTTTCTCTTTTCGCTAGCTCCTGACCAAGAAAATTTCTCCTCAACTTATCTAGCCTTTCCAACACTAATCTAGGACATTTAAATAATGATAAGAAGTAAACTGGCATATTGGAGAAAGTTGATTCAAGTATAGTCAACTGGCTGAGACAAACCCTGACGCTTCCACGAAGCTAGCTTCTGCTCGATTCTTTTGATCACCTTAATCCACAAATGCGTAGCTGGCTTCCCTATACACAAAGGAAGACCCAAATAGGTTGAAGGGAAGGCACTCGTTTTGCACCCAAAAATGGCAGCAAATCGGTTGAGCTCCTGCCCTTCAATGTGCGCTCCAAGCATTTCAGACTTCGTCACATTAATCTTTAACCCTGATGTTGCCTCAAAACCATTGTTGTCATGTGTGACCGCATATGCGCATATTCATATGTAGGTCGCATATGCGATCTGGCACATATGCGATCACATATGTGGCATATGCGAAAATATGCGATGTATGCGATAGCATACAACATACATGATCGCATATTGGCTAATGGTTGGCACATTTTTTTTTTTTTCTTTTTTTAATGGTAAAAAAAACAACCTTTTGTCTATAAAGAGGCTTCCAAACCTCCCCCATTTGCAATATTCTCACCCCAAAACTCTCTTACTCTCTTCTTCTCTTACATTTCTTAATTCTAAGTGGTCTTAATCTTTCTCTCTCTCTCTCTTGCATTTCCTACTTCCAAGTGGTCTCTCTCTCTCTCTCTCTCTCTCTCTCTCTCTCTCTCTCTCTCTCTCTCTCTCTCTCCCCTTCATTCCCTCTTGGAAGTTGGAAGATCAAGATTCAAGCACTTGATGTTTACTTCATTGTTTAATTGATTTTATTTATCTCAAATATATTTTAAATATGTAAAATTAGTTATCTATTAACTTAGGAAAGTTACCCTTAATTTCTTATATATATATTTTGAATTTTTCCATTATTAATTTTTTAATTTAAAAAAATTAAAAAAATATGCTGTCACATATGTGATTGTGTGATCGCATATGTGCATAGGCATATGCAATTCGACAACATTGCTCGAAACACACCAGAATTTTCCTTAAGCTATTCACCGCATCTTCCTTCGCTCCACAAAAAAGCAATGTGTCATCTGCATATTGGAGTAGTGTGATCTGATTTCCAACCCCTGCCATATGAAAGCTTGAGAACAAGCCATTAACAGCCCCTCTGGATAGCATTCTGCTTAGAGCTTCGCCAACCACCACAAATAAGTACGGTGATAATGGATCTCCCTGCCTTAGGCCACAAGAAGCTTTGAAAAAACCTTTTGGCGCACCATTAACTAAAACAGAAAAAGATGCGGATTGGGTACAAGCCTTGATCCATCCCCTCCATTTGGCATCAAAACCTAGCCCCTCCATCATATAGTCGAGGAAGCCCCCATTGACATGATCATACGCCTTCTCGAGGTCCAACTTGCACAACAGACCTGCCTCCATACCCCTGTGTCTAGAATCAATACATTCATGGGCAATAAGAGAGCTATCTAAACTCTATCTACCTGGAAGCAAGTGTCTTAGCCAAAATCTTGTATGGGCTCCCAATCAAACTTAACAGCCTGAAGCCCTTCAACTGCTCCGCTCCTTGAATTTTGGGGATAAGAGCAATAAAAGAAGCCCTCAGTTCAGCAGATAGGCAACTTCTTTCCCAAAACTCGGTGATGACATCCATTAATGTCCTTCCTAAGAATGTGCCAGAACTTTTGGAAAAAGAGGAATGGGAATCCATCTGGGCTAGGCACCTTGTCACTGCACATAGAGGCAATAGTCGCCTTCAATTCTTCGGAAAACGGCTTTTCCAAATCAGCTGCAACCTCGTTAGATAACTTCTTGAAATCCAGGAAATCCAACCTCCATCTGTTCCACTTCTCTTCCGCTAATAGCTTCTTGTAGAAGGATACAATAGCATCACATATCTTAGTTTTGTCCGAAGTAGGGGAACCATCTACTTCAACGGAAGAAATCTTGTCAGCACAGGACTGTGCGCTGGCTATACTGTGGAAGAAACACGTGTTTTTATCCGCAGCTTTTAGCCACACCGCCCTCAATATTTGCCACCATTTGATTTCCTCCTCCTTGGCCTGACTAACATAGGCCAGCAAGATATCATCCCTTTTCTATCTTCAGGAGTCAATCTTCCCTCTTTGTTGAGCAAGTCAAAAGTGTGAATTCGCTCACAAGGAGAGGAACTAAAGGATAGAAACGGTGGATTGGGTGGGCCGTATGATCATATGGCCCATATTAATCAGCTTTAACAAGGGTTTAAGAGGGTCCCATTTGATAGATGGTGTGAATACATCACATGGACCCCACATCTGCCCTATGCTTACAGTGGTACCGCTACCACTGGAGTGCGTGACCGTACTGGTACCACTTGAGTGCGCAGTCAATTGCTTGGAACTTTTACACTCTGTTTTACGTGATGGTGAAATTAAAAAAGGCTATCAATTTATAATGTACTTGTGCAATTCATTGATGGCAGTCCTGTTTCAGTCGTGGCTGATTTTATGTGATAGTGAGAATCAAAAGCCTACAATTTTATCATGTACCTTTGTAGTTGTGTAATTCATCTTTATCAGTCCTGTTTATTCTTGGCTGATTTTATGTGTCAAATCACCACTTGCTCTAAAAGCTCGAGCCTTTAGAGGATGGTGTATCAATGTAAATCAAGGGACTTTAACATTATGTATTTATTTTTTCAGCATAATCCTTTTACATGGACCCCCAGGAACTGGAAAGACATCTTTATGTAAAGCGTTGGCTCAGAAACTTTCAATACGTTTCAGCTGCAGGTTTGTTCATGGGAACTATGTTAATTGGTGACTAATTAGACATTTTATATGTATTATGTTTTAATGCATTGTGTTAACTTTACATGCTTTATTTGATTTTATATTGATCTCAAATCAGATACTCACAATGTCAGTTGGTTGAAGTTAACGCACATTCATTATTCAGTAAATGGTTTTCGGAAAGCGGGAAATTGGTGCGTAATTCCATTCTAAAATTCTTCAATATGCGTTTTCTCTATTCCTTGCTCTTGCTTTGTATATTTAAAAGAGAAATATATGCTATCTCCTGGGAAGTAAACTCTAATTAGTAAGTGATGCTTGTTAGCTTTCAAAATTCTTCTAGGTTGTGACTGTGGAGGTAAAGCTCAGTTTGGTCATAGTGGTTTTATTCTTGATATCTTCGATGTTTAGTGTTGTTGGCTTCACCGATGGTTTCTGGAATATCCCCCATAAGATTTACTTTAACAAACTACTGCACTGGAATAGTGTACTTGGATTAGTATAAATATATATTTTGCTTCTCGGCCATCTAGCTTCCAACAGGAATATAGAGAAATGAAGTATGTGTAAGACTCCATTTGTCTTATATATCGATATATGGAATAACATTTAGAGCCAAACAACTGATAATCACAGTGACTTGGGAGTTCAACCGGGTTGGGCTGATGCTTGTTTTGGCCCTAGACATGAGCCAAGGAACCCGGTTCAAGTCTGGTTTGACTTCCATCTACATATGAGCGATCTGGCTGGGATCCACATGTAGGAGGAATGGATCTGGTTAGAATCCACATGCATTTACACCTGGTTGGGACTGGGAGTCTCCGGTAGGTAGGGAGAGATCTGGTTGGTATCCACATGGATTTACATCCGGTTGGCAGTCATGGATACTCATGGATCTGGGTACGAGCTGTCAACATTCTCTGTTCTGGTTGGGAATCTTGGATACTAGTGGATCTAGGTGGAGGGAGGGAAGGATTCACATGCATTTACATCCTAGTTGGGAGTCTCGGGTATTCGAGGATTTGGGTATGGCTGTTAGCCGCTGTTCTTAGTTTTTTGGTGAGATCATAAGCAGTTTGGGAACTCTGACAGAGCATAGAATATGGATATCACCATTTGTTACTTTCTCCTGGATAAATTGATAATAAAACCCAATGAAATTTGTTTGAAGATGAAGATAACATCTGTGATGATTTAATTAGCACTATTATTGTCATTACAATGGAGGTTGGTACCGGGAGAAAACATGTAGCTCACGAAGCAGACAAGTTATCCATGTAAAATTTGCAGTAGCACAAGTCACTGACCATCATTCTGCCTCAATGCTAGATCTAACAATAGTTGGTTGCCTTTTTGAGCCCATGAAACAATATTATTACCAAAAAATGCACTACTCCACTCAATATGTTGTGGAACATTAAAGCTAGGTTTTGTATTGCCCAACTGAGATAACGGATATATCGTGGGATATATTGGTGATATCACAAGATTCTAAAAACACTGGTGTAAACCTATCTACACTTGACTGGAGTCTTACCCAATGGAAGATCAGTCAGTTCTAGTTATCATTGGGGTACATGGCTTTCATCCCTTCATTCATAGTTCTTTTCCAATTTTCAGCAAACAATGCCTCTGGACTGACTTAAGAATGGAGATAACAAATCAAATAGGGGAAAACTTAAGATAGTTTATGGACATGTGGCGAAAGGTGACAAAGTTAGATTGGATGAGTAACATAAGGACGTTTACCTTTTCGGACCACAATAGGGAGATTATTAACAACCTCAAAATACTAAGTAGAACTAAAAACCTTAGTAGGTGCAGTAGCCGATTGTGTAGATTGAGGAGTAATTTGTAATGCCTGTTCTTTTATCCCTTTTCTATAATATTTCTGCATGAACTCTTTCTATGGTGGTGGCACTCCAACATCAAATTATGAAGGAAACACCATAGGCAACTGAACTTCCACAAATGTGGCTTTGACAGTATGCTCATTTTTACCATAGAATGGGACATTTCAAAAAATAAAATAAAATAACATTAGCAGTTACAAAGTCTTCCGTAAGTGTTGGAGAATAGCATCAATAACCCTTTTGAGTACGAGAATATCTCATGAAAACACATTTAACCAAAAGAGGTGCAAGTTTATCTTGACCTTATCCAAATATATGAACAAAGTATAGTCAAACACTTTGGGAGGAAAAGAAAATGCTGATTGGTCATGAAGTAACAACGAGAATGGCGTTTTACTATCTATGACCAATGAAAGCATCTTGTTGATTAAATGACACGTAGTAAAGGCTGCATCTCCCTAGAAAAATTGTGGGAAATTCATTTTTAACAATGAAGCATGAATAGCTTCAACTAGCTGTTTATTCTTATACTCACTACCCCATTTTGTTGAGGTGTACAAGCACAAGAAGTCTGATGGATGGCATCCTGACTTTGTAAATAGATTTGGAAATCCCAAGAAATAAATTCCAGCGCATTATCTGATCTGAGCACACACAACTTAGCCCCAAACTCAGTTTTTATTTCATCATGAAAATTCTTAAATACATGAAAGACTTCCAACCTATGCTTTATTAGATATAACGATGTCATCCTACAATAACCATCAATAAAAAGAAGAAAGTACTTGAAACTTAACCGACTAGGGACTTGAGCAGGTCCCCATACATCATAATGGACTAAGTTATACCGAACATCACCTCCTGAATAAGTTCTAGATGTAAAATGGACTCTATGATGTTTACTTTACTGACATGCTTCACACTTCAAATCTGAAACCTTTGGAAGAGAGAATGGGGGACTGTAGTTTCTGGGAGATGGCTGATCTAAATGACGATGCTGTTGAATTGTCTAACCCTTAGGAAGTACTGTTGCTCCTGCTGATTCTCTTCAAGTAGGATGGACCATTCCTCTCACAACCTCCACCAATCATTGTGCCCATCTTGAGTCCCTGAAAGACATAATAAGAAGGAAAGAAGGAGCTGGAGCAATTTAAACACTTTGTTAGTTTACGTACAAATAAAAGACTAAAAGGAAATTGGAGTGCATATAAAATAGAAGACAAGGACACTGATGCATTAGGCTGAGCAGTATTAAGTCTGACAATAGTCGATGGTGTACCATCAACTAATGTAACATACATATTTGATGAGAAACAACAAAGAAAGAAAAAGAATTGCAATTACTAGAGACATGATCTAATGCCCTAGAGTCGATGATCCAAGAATGAGAATAAGATGATAAGAGGCATGCTTTACTTGACTGGGCTAAAATAGCCATAGAAGTGGAAGAAGCATTATTGGATGTAGAGCTACTAGATGAGAGAAATGGCACATATTCCACCCGTGATAGTGTGAAACTAATATAATCACCACCAGCATTAAATGAAGTAGAGGTATTGGTTCTACCATATGTGATGTAGAGCTACTAGATGAGAGAAACCATGCATATTCCACCCGTGATAGTATAACACTAATCTAATCACCACCAATATTAGATGAAGTAGTAGTGGTTTTACACCTATAGAAGCATCCTTAACCATAAATGCTTGATTTGTCCATTGAGGTTTTCCACGAAGATCCCAACAAAACTCCATAGTATGGTTTTTTCAAGCCATAAAGAGTTTACATACAGTCTCTTCTACCACCACGATCACCTCTACCTTCCCCTAGAAGCTACTGCCTCTGCCACCACGGGGAGTACCATGCCCAAAACGACCACCATGGCCTCCACATAGACCAGAATAACCAAATGTAGTGGCTAATGTAGTTCTATCAGAGGCATTAACATGAGTATTGTTAGATTCGTTAATAAGAGACACTCTTGGAAGCCTTGTATAAACTTTAGTCACTGAAGGAATGGAAAAGCCTCCCCAATATGATCTTTTATTGATTAGTATTCTTTTGGAAATCCATATATGACTTTCATAACTTTCATATCTTCCTATTGCCTTTTCATAAGACTGACATTAGAGGTAATGAGATGATATATAGAAAGCACTCCCCATATTCTAGTCAATTTTGCAAAATATTCGCTGAGGGGCTTATCCCCATTTTTAACGAAAAGATCTCCTTGTATAATTGATATACTTGAGAAATATTTTTTTCTAGAGGAGTACATCTTCCTCCTAGTATCCCAAACATCTTTTTCCATATTTAAGAACACCAAAGTGAAACTCAAAGTTCCATGCTATTCTACAACCATGATTGAATTTGAGTGTCGTCACACATCCATTGTCTATATCTAGGATCGAATTCCTTAGGTTTAGGTTCCGTGAGAAATCGATCATTTTCACGGGCTAAAAGAAACACCTCAACTAACTTAGTCCACTTCCCATTCAACTTCACATACGTTATTGACGCATTAAACGAAGATCCAAACATTTCTTCAAGTGATGTGGGTCCAACAACCACACCTTTAGGCTCCATAGTTATCCCATTACCAACTTCCATTTATATGAAAATCGCTAACTTAATAATGAGAACCACAATCAACTACACATTTAGAACAACATCACATAAAAAAGATTTGGTCCATCATCACCAGAATCCATGTCAATGTCATTCACACACCACATATAACCTTAGTCCAAGCCTCTTATTTTACCAGGGCTTCCCAACAATACGTTGAAAATTACATAAATACCCCTCTTACTTAAGCAATGACTTAAAGGAGTAACTCATGGGTCTGAACTCTACTAAAACCCAACAACAGGCCCACTAACAAACAAAAACAGTATATCCCAATGTTTTTACAAATTTACAGGCATCTCATGGGAAATATCACATGTATTGGGGAATGTAGCGTTATTTGTGGGAAAAAAATAGGGAAATGTGGGATTTTTCTAATGAACCTTGAGGAGATGTTATAAAAGACATGATTATACACTTCGAACTCGAAGCATTACGAAAAACAAGTATGCACAAGAAGTTTCCTTTGCATAAGGTCGTAAACTATGTGATGTTAGAAGCCAGTGATGCAATTATATCCAAAATGAGTTTATATAATTGATACATTATATAATTGAAGTACTAAAACACAAATAATACATTTAGTAAGCAAAAAGAAAGAAAGAAAAATTCATTTGCTTTTAGACTCATAAGGAGTTACGAGGTGGCTCAAGTTGTCATTTCCATCTCCACTATAGGTGGCTATAGTATTTTTGCTCCACGTATTAGCAGTGCTATCATCTATGCCCAATTCATGGTATAATTATATTTGCCAATGTTAGTTGATCAACATATTCTTAAAAAAAATGAATTTTTAATTATTTTCACTATTTCTAATTAAAAGTGTATATATATATTTTTAAATTCAGGAATTGTTGCCAATTTGTAGATCGGCCTACAAGCAATGTGATATAATTTTTTAATAGCCTAATTGCAATTTAAATGGGTGAAATAGAAGATTTTTTAATTTTCGCTAGATTCTTCCATTTTGCCCAAATTTAAAATTGGAGCATAAAATCTATTATTTCGCATGCAAAACATGCATCAAAATGGAGTAATAACTTATTTCTATCGAATCTAAATAAAAGCATCATGTATAAACAATTGAAAAAATCTTACCGGATAAGTTATAGCTAGTTTCACTTTTGGATCCCGACTTCACCACCCAAAGCTTGATTTATCTCCAAATAACTCAATAGAAGTTGCGTAAATCCTCCGATGAAGAGATTCCAAAAGAAAATTCCTCGAAAAGGATGAATTTTTTTAATATTCTTTTTGAAAATCAACCCCCCTCTTTTTTCTTTTTTTATCTCCCTTTCTAACTCATTATCATCAATAAGTATTGTATGTATCAACAATATCGAGGAGATGTACAAAGGAATCCAAACGATATCTTGCAATATTTTGTATCGAGCTTGCACGATATTGATATCATCGATACAATGGGATACTATTGGCAATGCTAGGGAATTATGTAATTCCTTGGCAATTTTGTATCGAGCATGTGCAAGATAGGTAATATTGATATGCAGAATGATGATTTTAACGATGGTGATGATTTACAACCCCTTATGCATCTAATGTGGGTTTGACAAGGTATGTTACATGCAATGTTGTCAAATTGCATAAGCCATCTGCTTGGGTTAATCGCTTATGTGATCATATAAGCAATCGGTTAGGCTGATCGCTGATGGCCTTCTTCTTTGAATTTTTTTTAAAATAAAAAAATCATTAAAAAATGGAAAAAAAATGCAATTTTTAAAAACCTATTTCATTGTGGTTTGACTATTAGACCATCTATTAGTTATATTATATAATAAGTTACACTAAGAGATGAAGAATCTTGTTCTTGTAACTTGATTGTTGAAAGTTGAAACTTGATTGTTGATTTAAATCTTCAATTCTTGAATCCTTGATTGTTGAAACTTGAAAATTTTAAAGACCCGAGCTTGAAACTTGATCAAACTTCAAACTTGAAAGAGAGTTTGAGAAAGGAGAATAAGAGAATGAGGATGATATTATAAAAGAGAGATTAAGAAGTCAAGAGAGTTTATAGAGAGAGAGAGAGAGAGAGAGAGAGAGAGAGAGAGAGAGAGAGAGAGAGAGAGAGAGAGATTAGAATATTGAAAATTGGAGGGTGGGGGAGAGGATGGGATATGAGTGCCTATTTATAGGCAAAAGTGCCTTAAATTGGAAAAAAATAAAAAAGAAAAAGAATAGGTCCCAACTCCCCACAAAAAAAAAATATGACCGTTGGGAAGTATGCCATCGCATATTTTGTATGCAATGGTATAATCGCATAAGCCATTATATACTTATGGCATTCAAAAGTATGCCATTGCATACTCCCTAGATTGCTATGCCATGATGGCATATGTGATGCACTTGGCCCAAACTGCATAGCGACTGCATAATCAATTATGCAATCGCATGTGACAACATTGGTTACATGTATGAGTAGAGGTGTAGAATAAATTGACTTATAGTCTTATTCTTACACTCTTAGTCTCTTATTGCCTTTGTGGTTTTTATATATATATTATATATATATATATATATATATATATATATATATATATATATATATATATATATATATATATATATATATATATGAGAGAGAGAGAGAGAGCCGCGATGGGCATATTTAACAAAAATTGCCCAGCTAGACACTAAATGCTTAACTTTACTCACAACTTCCCCCATACATTCTCATTTCGAAAGCAGTGGCCATTCTGCGCACCCTAAAGCACCCAATAAACCGCCATAAGACCTTCCCTAATTTGTCCAACCCCCCCCCCCCAAAGCCCAAATTAACTTACAGACTTTGGCATGACCCAAGCGGGCGAAGTGGCAATGGATGAAAAGATGATCGATCGATTCACCATATGCCATGTACATAGGACATATTCAGAAGGACCAATGACCTCCTCAACAAGTTGTCCATTGCAAGAACTCTTCCCCTACCTAGGAGCCACATGAAGAAAACCACCCTTTAAGGAGCTCCATAAGACCAAAAGTGGAAAGGATGGGGTTAAATGGACTAAGTAGAATTCTCCAAGACCAAAAGAAATAAAGACTTCACTGAAATACATCGAGTCTTCTTCACTTATAGCTAGCTTGACGCTATTAAGGAGGCTCATAAGAGAGACAAACTCATCGTCTAACAAATTCCTTCGGCAAGGGGGCGACCAAACTACTGATCCTTCCACAAAGGAGAAGCACTCTGCTACCATTACCAATCTGTCAGGAGCAAGGCGGACAATCCTAGGGAAAAGAGCTTGGAGCAATTAGTCACTGCACCAAGGATCCAGCAAAAAAGGGATCCGATTGCCTCTACCAGGCCCGAAAGAAATTGCTTGTCTAATAAGCTACTTGGTGTTCGCTATTGCTTTCTAAACTGCCGATGCTCTGTAAGTAAACGATGTCTCACGAACCATCCACCTTGTAAACCATATTTACCTGCTATCACCTGTCTCCAAAGCCTGCCCTCTTCCACCTCAAACTGCCAAATCCATTTCCCGAGGAGGGCCACATTCATATCCCTCAAAGGTTTAATGCTAGCCCTGCCCTCATCAAGCGGTTTAGAAACCTCATCCCACCTCAAAAGATGAAACTTCCTTTTAGCACGGTCGCCTTCCAATAAGAATTTCCTTCTCAACTTATCTAGCTTGTCTAACACTGACTTGGGACATTTGAATAATGATTGAAAATGGATAGGTGTATTTGAGAATGTTGTCTTTAAGAGAATTAACCGATCCCCCATGGACATGTAATGATGTCTCCATGTTGCCAACTTCCTTTAGATTCTTTCAATCACCTTATCCCAGAGGTACTCGGGCGGTTTTCCAATGCATAACCACAACCCCATATATGAGGGAAAGATCTAGTCTTGCATCCAAAGATGTCATCGAAGCGAATAAGTTCAGATCCATCAACATTCGCCCCAAGTATTTCTGACTTATCCACATTAATTTTCAGCCTCAACATGGCTTCGAAACAAACAAGAATTTTCTGGAGATTATCCACCGAATCATCCTTAGCCTCACAAAACAGAAGCGTGTCGTCTGCATATTGAAGATGAGAAATTTGTCTATCGACCCTAGGGATATCAAATCCTCTGAACAACCCACTCGCAACACCCTTATCGATCATACCACTAAGAGCCTCCACTACCACCACCACAAATAAGTGAGGCGAAAGTGGATCCCTCTGCCGCACCCCCCTAGAGGCCTTAAATAATCCCTTAGGAGTTCCATTAACTAAAACCGAGAAAGAAGCCGAAGCCATACACTCTTTCATCCACCCCCTCCACTTTCTATCAAAATCCAACCTGTCAGGCATATAATCTACAAAGTCTCATTTCACATGATCATAAACCTTTTCTATATCCAATATGCAAACAAAACTTGTTTTCTTGTCCCTGTATCTTGAGTTGATACATTCATTAGCCATTAACTATCTAGGATTTGCCTTCCTACCACAAAAGCTCCTTGATTTGCAGAAATGACATTGGATAACGTGGCTCTAAATCTGGAAGTAAGAATCTTAGCCAGAATCTTGTAAGGGCTCCCAATGAAATTAATCGGCCTGAAATATTTTAGATTTTCCTCTCTGTCCACTTTGGGGATAAGCGCGATAAAGGAGGCTCCCATATCAATCGAGAGGTGACTCCTATCCCAAAACTCCGATAGGAAATCCATCACATCTTCTTCACAATGCTCCAAAATCTCTGAAAGAAAAGAATTGTGAATTCGTCAGGGCCATGCGCTTTATCCCCACACATCGAACCAAAGACTGCTTTCACCTCTTCTTCCGATAACAGATTTTCTAGCTCAGACACATCATTATAGAGATCGAATTAAAATGGAGGTTGTCCAACCGAGGCTTAACCTAGTGAACCTCCAAAAGAAGAGAATTATAAAAGGAGACTATAACATGGAAAATCTTATCCTTATCCGAAGTAAGAGCACCATCAACCTCAAGAGACAAAATCCTGTTAACCCGGGCTCTAGCTCTAGCAATAGAATGGAAGAAAAGGGTATTTTTATCTCCAACTTTAAGCCAAACTGCCCTCGATCTCTGGTGCCTCTTAATTTCCTCCTCCTTAGCCCGACTCGCTAAAGCTTACAACAGATCTTCTCGCTTCTGACTATCTTTTGGAGAAAGGCTGCCCTCTTCTTGCTGCAAGTCAAGCTCATGAATTTGATTGGCCATACTGTCCAATTCTTTCTCCCTTATACTAAGAACATCTCTTTTCCAGGCACGAAGGTTTTCTTTCAGTAACTTTAGCTTTCTGCAAATTCTGAACCCTGCATATCTGTTGACTTGAAAAGTAGCCCACCAATTTGCCATAATGTGTTGAAATCCATTAATTTCCAGCCATGCTGCCTCAAATTTTGACCCCAATTTTCTTCAGTAACTTCAAGGACAATCGGTTGGTGATTCAACACAACTCTAAGAAGACCCTGCTGGTTAATGAGGGGAAATTTGTCGATCTAGTCCGCAGAAACTAAAAATCTATCCAAACAAGACATCATTAGATTCTCCCGATCGTTAGACCATGTAAATTCCCCCCCCCCCAAATACACCAGAGATATGACCACTTTTGTTTAATGACATCCAACCAGTGTTTGAAGTATCGATATCACTACAAGTTTCGCTAGCCAGGGATACGGAAACAATATTGATATTGCTAATAACCGAAAATGTGGGGAAAACGGTGGAATTTTCAGCGAAACTTCAAGAGATGTTAAAATGTACATATTTGCATATTTAGAAATTTTAAAAATTTGCAAAAAGAATGCATATATAACAAGTTTCCATTTAATGGGGCCTTAAAAGCATGTGCCGTTGTAAGAAATCAGTCCAATCATCCCATTCGGCCTATTTAACCATCCAACCTTCCATCCAAACATCCATCGATATTGTAAAATATCAACAACACATGATTTTTTCCAAGAAATCATCAACAATTGGGAAGGAAATGAAAGATTGTGGTCTCAATATTGCGCATGTTGCGATATTGATAATATTGAGATATTATCAATATTATCAATGACAAATTGAACACTACATACAACTATGTACCCATGAAAAAAATGTTGATTTTTTTTTTTTTTTTTTTCTAATAAACCAAATTTTGATGATATCAATATGTTGGCGATATTATTGAAATATCGTCAATTCACTTATGATACAAGCATTACCTAGAATTTACATAATCGAAAATATTGGTGATACATTGGCGATATTGATGCATTGGCAATACAAGTGACATCTATAATTTACATAGTTGAAAATATTAGCAATACTTAGCGATACATTGCTAATAGTTGAAATTTCTAATACTAACAACGTTATCAGTATCGCTACCACTGTTATCGGTATCACTGAGCTGAAGATAAAGATAATATCATAGATTATTTGAACACTGCATCTGGCTCAACCAAAAAAAGATCTCTCAAACCCTTTTTGCACGGGCCAAAAATAACAGAGAATACCCCACTGGAATCCTGACAATGGATCACAAAAGAGAACAGAAAGAGAGAAAGAACCAGAAAAGACATCTATCTTTTGCTAGTCGTTGCTTCTCCAAGCAACCAGAATGCCCCTGCAGACCCCTGCGCATTGAGAGAGACCCAATCAACATTTTTAATACCCCAGATAGATCGAAGCGTACCTCTATCTACTGATTGCAATTTGGTTTCTTGAATTGCGATGATATCTGGTTTCGTCCTCTTGCAAAGCTGTCTGATTTGAGCCCTTTTTACGTCGCTCCCCAACCCTCGAACATTCCAAGGCAACATATGATCATTGATCACCTTGAATCCTCGATTTTGCCCTTTTTTGCTAGATATATTTGCAAGTAACTTCATAATTAACAAAACTTTCCAGATTCAACAACTCTCTCCAACCCTTGGGAGACTTCCTGGTCTTCATTTTATGCCTGGAGTGACATCGATGCATGGCCTTGGATTGAACAAATCCACAGAAGTCATGAACGTCCTCGTCGTGCCTGCCATAGGACATGCTCACCATCCCCCCCACTCTGAGCAATGTCTTTAGTCCACTGATATATTTAAATTAAATGCATATTACATTGATAGTTGATATGATTAATAAAATAAGCTTATATTATATCATGATATCATGAATATCATAGTCGATCAACTACTTAGCTTTAATCAATCTACCTAACAAATATCATTCTTTCCAAAGAATGACCTGTTATTAATGCAGGGGAATTTTCACATCGGGCTCGAGTGCGGTAGCCTGTGGGATGTGGGGACACACTCAGGGTGGGTGGCCCGTGTGAAGTCGAACCCATGTGAAGTGGGGCCCACGAGGAGGTTCGGCCGAGGTCCTAACCCATGCGATGTAGGGCCTAGGCTATGAGATAAAGAGATTGATTCGCCACTCTCTATCAGTTCAAGTCAATGTTGTCAAATCGCATATGCGATCGTGTGCGATTGCATATGCGGTCACATATATATTTTTTATTTTTTTCAAAAAATTTTAAAAAATCAGAAAAATAAGAAAAAAATGAATAAAATATAAGAAAGTAGGGGGAACTTTCTTAAGTTAATAGATAAATAATTTTATATGCCTTCGCAATGCATATGAGTAAAATAAAACCAATTAAACAATGAATTAAATATTAAGTCATCAACATTCGACAATATAGTTAACAAATATTAATCAACATTCAACAATACAGTCAACAATCAACATCAACACACTTAGTAAGTAAACAAAATGAAGTTATTTATTTATTATTGATCTACTATATACATTGATCTATTTGCCATTGTGGCATTTGATCACCACCATCATCGTCATTATCACCATCATCATCCGAGTCATCTCCTTGCTTCACATACGCCTTTTCTTCTTCTTTTGTTTCTTCATCATCTGTATGTATTAATACTTGATCAACATCCAATTGTGGATCTTTAGCTTGATCATTATCATCTCCTTCTTTTATCTCCATAATCTCTTCAACGGGTTGATTGCTACTACTCGCCCCCCTACCCTCCTATCCTTCGCCTTCGAGTGGTACCTTCTTCAGGTACCGATCCGTATGCGACATCTTCAACCTGCGCCCATGTCAAGTCCTCTCCAGCAAATACTAGGTCCTCCGTCTCTGCGAGCCACTTGTTATCTGCATTCAACTCATCTAATCAGATAGTCAAAGAAATCATGTTTTTCTTTCTTATTTTGGAATCGTTCTCGCAATTTTTGATTGTATTGGATGAAACCAAATCGTTGAGCTTCTTTTACTCAAGGCGATTCCTTTTCTTGATATGAATTTGCATGAAAGAAAGCGCGTTTGGTATTAGATCTTTAGTTAATTAATTTAGCTTACACTAAAAAGTTGAAGTTTACAATTACTAAACTTACCGCCTCGAACATGCTCCAGTTGCACTCACAACCGCTGATAGAACATGTGTGTCCAAGAATCCTCATAGCCAGCTTCTTTAGAGTTGGATCCTTCCTGTTCAGGTCTACTCCATATGCAGCCCACCGGTTCGCTGAGAAAAACAGTTTAAGTAAGTTAGAGTCACTTTCTAAATTACATTGTAAAAAAACTATTTGTAGGACATTCATAGTACTTATTGGGTAATTTCATTGTCCGATGCCTGATGATGATATTCCTCGAGAATATGCCCTCACTCTTTGTATAGAAGTCCAGTAAAGCTAAGATCCTGTCCTGTTCTGTTTTATTTGGAATAATTCTTTCCAACATATCAATAAATCCAACCATATGCATAGTAAGTGCTTCTGCTAGATCATCATAAGCATATAAATAGGCTGGGTTAAGGATGTAAGCAGCCGGATATAATAGAGATGACATTTGGCTACCCCATCTTCTATTTAGTATAGTTAAAATGGTCCATGATCTTATTTCTCGCCCTCTCCATCGCATCATATATATAACCCATTGCAGGCTTCTCATCTCCGTCCATCAATTGCAACACAGTGACTAAGGGCTCGGATGCTTTTAACGCCTTTATCACTTGTGTCCAAAAACTTTGTGAAAGGATTGTTTGTTGAACCCATTTCTCTTCAGCCCAGCCTAGGTTAAGGATGTAAATAGTCAAATACAATGGAGATGACATTTGGTTGCCCTATCTTCTATTTATAATATTTAAAATTGGCTTGTAATCACGCTCTCTATAGTTAAAATGATCCATGATCTTATTTCTCGCTCTCTCCATCGCATCATATATGTAACCCATTGCAGGCTTCTCATCCCCGTCCACCAATTGCAACACTGTGACTAAGGGCTCGGATGCTTTTAACGCCTTTACCACTTGTGTCCAAAAACTTTGCGAAAGGATTGTTTGTTGAATCTGTTTCCCTTCATCCTTCTTTGACCAAGGCTCACTTGTAAAATCAGCTGACATTACAAAGCTTCTAAGTTCTAATTTTTTAGCATGTAATCTTTGTAGTGTTAAAAAGGCTGTAGCGAAATGCGTGACTGCTGGATGTAGCAAGTTACTCCCAATGCGTTTTCTCATTCGACTGAGAAGAAGGGCGTGTTTATACGTAAAGACAGTGATTCTTCTAGCCCTTGTAATCACATTTATAAATAACCTACCTATATCTTCTAACATAAGATCAATACAATGGGCCGCACATGGGGTTCAAAATAAACGACGCTTCTTCTCCATAAGAAGACGACCAACCAATACATATGAGGCTGCGTGGTCTGTAATTACCTGTATAACGTATTCCTCACATATTTTCTCAACTACATTATCTAGTAAGCTAAACAAGTATTCTCTTGTATGTAAATGACCTGATGCATCCACGGACTTCAAGAACATTGTCCCAGCAGGACAATTTATCAGAAAGTTAATGAGAGACCAACCGGAGCTATCGGTCCATCCATCGACCATGAGTGAACACTAATACGTTTTCCACGATTCCTTATATTCAACTATAAAAGATCGTGTATAATCAACTTCAATTTTCTCGCATGTCTCTCTCATTTCATGATATGAAGGAGGTTTAAGCCTAGATCCAAATTGACCTATAGCCTCAACCATAACTTTGAAGCTTCTCGATTTAACTGCGTTGAAAGCAATGCCGGTTTGGCAAAACCACTTAGCAATATATTGAATAGTGGTTTTCCTATCTTTTTATTTATACTGGTTTTCTAAAGTTGTTTGAGCCGGCCCTTTGCCCAGACCCCTTTGGTCGACCACATCCTCGGGGTGTGGTCTACACCATATATCCATGGGCTCATGCCCTCGGGCTCTTTTTGAGGCTGTTGGTTGTGGTTGTGGTCTAGACCGGCCTGTTGTAGTAGGGGGAGTGGGAGTAGCTTCATTTACATCAATTACGTTTATATCTTCATATGTGTCTTGTTCCATATATTCCTCGTGACATAGGGCATTATCACATCTCTTTCTTAATTGTTTATCCATGTACTCCATGATCTCCTTTTGGATTTCTGGAGAAATTTTGTTGCATGCTTTTGCATTTGACCCTGGTAAATGTGGAAGGTGTTGCTTGTGCCGCGCAATGCCATCGGAACCCACATACCCACATAACTCACATACTATGTGATTCTTATCCAAAGTACTACGATAATGCCCATACTTCTAATCCGGATCATTTGACTTAGGTTTCAAAGAGGAAGATTGAGAAGAAGACGTGATGTTGGTGTGTGTATTGATTGTAAGTTGTAAACTAGTGAAAACCAAAGTAAATACTAAAGACTAAAGAGTCAAGAGACTAAATAGATGGGAGAGAGAGAGAGAGAGAGAGAGAGAGAGAGAGAGAGAGAGAGAGAGAGAGAGAGAGACACACTTACACTTACACTAGTAGTAGAATGGGAGAGGGAAAAGAAAAGGAGAAAGAGAGAGAGAGTTACATAGTTACACTTGTAGTAAAAGAGGGGGGGAGAGAGAGAGAGAGAGAGAGAGAGAGAGAGAGAGAGAGAGAGAGAGAGAGAGAGAGAGAGAGAGAGAGAGTTACACTTACACTTACACTAGTAGTAGAATGGGAGAGGGAAAAGAAAAGGAGAAAGAGAGAGAGAGAGTTACATAGTTACACTTGTAGTAAAAGAGGGGAGAAAGAGAGAGAGAGAGAGAGAGAGAGAGAGAGAGAGAGAGAGAGAGAGAGAGAGTTATACAAAACAATTACAAAATCTAAAATTCGGAAATAAATTCTTCACTTCTTGTCTTCACTTTTGACTTGAGTCTTGAGAATGTTGTAGACTTGTACTCTTGTAAGTTGTAAGTTGTAAGTAATAAACTTAAAAAAAAAAAAGTTAGAACTTGGAAGAAACTAACAACAAACTAACTTGCAACTTATAAGTTGAGTCTCTTGACTCTTGAATGTAAAGAAAGAGAGATAGAAAGAGAGAGTGGTGTGTGTGTGTGTGTGTGTGAACATGATTACAATATTTAGAACTTGGAAGAAACTAGAAAAAGAGTTCAATTTTGATGTGTTCTTGAATCTTACTCGTTTTACTTTCTTGATTCTTGAATCTTAAATACTTGTCCCTTGATTGAAACTTCAAACTTAAAAGAAATATGGAGCTTGGGCCTTGGAATTATGTAAGAGAGAATGAGAGAGTGTAAGAGAGTAAAAAACTAGAGATAGAGAGAGAGAGAGTTTGAACTTTGAGTGCTTGTAGGAGTGTTTTGAATACCTTTTTATATACTAAAAAGGCTGATTTTTTATTTTTTATTATTTTTTTAAATTAAAAAAAAATTCCAACGGTCAGATTTCTGACAGTTGGCGAATATGCGATCACGTATACTGTATGCGATTGCATATTCTCGCACATGTGGCATGTGTAGAAATCGCATATGCCACTGTCGCATATGGGCGCATATGCGATTTCCACTTCCGTGTGCGCATATGCGATTGCACATGACAACACTGGTTCAAGCTTTTAAAGCAAGTGATTAATTGTCCTGCATCAAATTTGTATCAAAGCGGGAGGTCTTGTGTTCAAGACTTTTCACCGGGGGTGATTAATGTAGAGACATTTTCAGACTGGGCTTGTGTGGGGTAGCCTGTGGGATGCGGGGACACACTCGGGTTGGGTGGCCTGTGTGAAGTGGAACCCATGTGAAGTGGGCCCATGAGGAGGTTCAGAGGCTGAGGTCCTAACCTGTGCGATGTGGGGCTTGGGCTATGAGATAAAGGGATTGATTTGCCACTCTCTATTAGTTCGAGCTTTTAGAGCAAGTGGTTAATTGTCCTGCATCAGTTATACTATTAAATACATGTCCATAACAGAAAAATTTTTGCGTTTCCTTTGTTTTCAATAATTTTTTTTAGCATTTATTTTTATTTTTTCAGGCAATAAAATTTCGGCCGATATGAACCCATATCATATTTGTTTGCAAGATAGCCTATATGTTGACCATTACCATTATTTAAAACCTTGCAAAATTCTGGTCAGTAGAGTAGCGGTATCTTGGTGGAGTCATAAAGATACTCTTGTAAGTGCCCATGTAAGTAAGCATTTTTGACATCCATATGAAGTAAAGGTGATGCCTGACTACAACAATTGTTAGAGTCTGAAAAATTGTAGTTTGGGTGAATGAACCAACGTTTTTCATATTAGCCTATTCCGTATTCTTGTTTGAATCCTTGAGGCACTAGCCGGGCCTTATAATGATTCAAATTTCCATCCGATTTGACTTTGATTGAATAAAGCAATTTGCTTCCAATAATAGATGAGTTTGTAACTGAGGAATAAGATTCCATGTTTTCTTAGCTTTAAATGCCGGGATTTCTTTTCTGATGGCCTCTGCCAGCATTTTTCTCCGACATCTTGTTCATATGATGATGGGACGATTGTTGTCAAATGCGATCACATATGCACACATCTGTGATGGGCTCACATATGCCATCATGGCTTATGTGATCCCATCAAATGCGATTGCATGGCGCATTTTCACTTTCTCCATTCTAAAGCTCACTGTTTCTCTCTTTTGCTCTTTTTTCTCTCCTTTTACTCCAATCTCTCTACAACTACATGACCACAACAACTCTTTTTTCAATTTAAGTTTCAAGAGTCCAAGATTTCACAGATCAGGATTCCATCCACAACTCTTTCAAGTTTCTCATTCTCAAATCTCTATTGAAAGTTGAAGTGTTCATTGTTCAAAGATCATTCAACAAGAATACCATCATTCAAGATTCAAGAACAGTTCTTCTTCAGTTCCTCCCATATCTTTTATATTTTCATACATTCATTTCTTATTCAATTCATTTAGTGATAGTAATATTCACTATTCTCTTCTTCTTTTCCTTTTATTTGCTATTCATTCAATTCATTTATTAAATAGTAACATTCTTTTCTCTCCCTCTTTCTCTTACATTATCCCATTCATTAATCATTCTCTATTTCTCTCTCTCACATTCTCTCATTCATTTTCTCTCTTACATTGCATTATCTTTCATCTCATCTCATAGTCTTATATCTTATTCATTCTTTCTTACTTTCTATCAGTGTTTTAAATAGCGAATAGCGTGTAGCATAGCGTTCAACCCTTTGAAGCGTGAGGCGTAAGCTACATAGCGTGTAGCGTAAGCTACACGACTTCTGGATTTTTAATCAAGGTGCCTGGTCGCACCAATGTCATGATATTCTATACCGGATTAGACTGATTAATAATGAAATTTAACAAAATTTCATGATATTAGGTGCAATAAAATGTAACCTAAAGTAATAAGAAAGGGAAATGATTAAGTATAAAGGTAAAGAAAGAGCAATGAAACTGATTTAATATTGTTATTTAGATTATATTACTGAAAGCATTAAAAAGGTTAACTAATTTTTATTGGAAATGGAAAAATGTAACAAATCATTGAAAACATCATGTGAGCTACATAGCGTGTAGCGTATGCAAATTATGATGTAGCGTAGGCTACATGCGACTTAAGTTATTTTCATAAGCTACATAGCGTTAAGGCTATGCTACGCTACGTAGCATAAGCTACATGCCACATAGCGTAGCTATTTAAAACACTGCTTTCTATTTCAAGTTTTTTATATATATATATATATATATATATATATATATATATATATATATATATATATGTAGTTTCAACTTTCAAGACTTAAGAGAGGAGTCAAGTTACAAGCTAGTTAACCATTATTAGTAGCTACAAGCTACAACTATGTCAGTGTTATTTTATATATATATATATATATATTTCATTATTTTCTAAGTTGTGCTTTTTTTTTTTTTTTTGTAAATTGTATTTGTACATTAAGTTGTAAGTTGTAACTTGAAAGTTCCATTTATCAATAAAATTTATATTTTTGAAGTTTTTAATAATTAATTCTCTTTTAATGTAGCCTGGTGATTGTTTTATTAAAATTTTTGTAAATATAATATAAGTAATTAAATATATAACTTAATGAAACACTCAAACTACAATGAAATAAGTAAAATAAGTTATTCAATCACTTAGGCAAGTTTTCCATAATTTTTTAGAATATATATATTGAAAATTTCCCTTCTAAAGAAGGAGTGATCGCATATGCGCACAACATATGTGATTGCACGTAATCGCATTGCAATTTGGCAACATTGGATGGGACAAAAAATGGATTCTAAGGAGTTAAAAAAAAAAGAATTATTAGGAGGACGAGGGATTCAAGAAGAATGTCTTAACGGCAAGGTGTTCCATAACGGTAATGGTGGCCGTAACGGCCACCACCATTATCTTTACGATACGGGGCATAATGGCTGTTACGGCCCATAACAGCCGTTACGGTATTTCTTTTTTTATTTTTTAATTTATTGAAAAAACCCTCCGAAAAACCTGTATATGCCCCGTAATGTTGATTAAAAAGTATGAAAAATCTATATGTCCTGTAATGGACCATTATGGGGCTATTATAGCCTTTATAGGCGTGTAACGTGTCGTTAACAGCAATTACGGGCTTTTTTTTTTTTTCCATAATGGCTGTTACGGCCATTACGACCCCGTAACGTGCAACGGTTGCGTCCGTTACCTTTACGTAACGGCCTTTACGGCACACCATGCTTAATGGAGAGGAAGGTGGAGGATTGGTAACATACTACCTTGATCAGTAGAGGATTTTTGCTTTTTGGGAGATGTTGGGGCATTGGTGGATGTTGTCTCTTCCTTCGAACATAGATGCACTACTGCAAAGGTTTACAAGTGATATAGGGTTATGAAAAAAACTGTAAGATAAGAAATTTGGGATGCTTGAATTTGAAAGGTAGGAAAAGAAAAAGTTATCTAATGATGTCACATGTCTAGAGACTTACATGTGTCTAACTCAGGATCATAAGAACTAAAACCCTTTTGCTCATTTGTGTATCTAAAGAACACTTTTCACAACTTAGGTTAGTCCGTTCATGTATAGGAAGGTAAATAAAACATAAACAACCAAAGACAGGAAGAAGTGAATGGTTTGGAGTGGAAGTGCAAAGTAATTCATAGGGGGATTTGTTATTCAAAAGTTTGGTGGGAAAATGATTTATGAGATAGACAATGACTTTGGTTGCTTCATACTAAAAGGTGTCAAGGGACGATTTCAAGAGTACCACCCATTTCTAAAATGTGACATATTTTCCATTCTACAATACCATTTTGTTCAGGTGTATATGGACATGACTTTTGAGATGGAACACCTTATTTATTTATTATTATTTTTATTTTTTAAGAGCTTATGGAATACCTTTTTCTTGAAGAAAATATTGAAATCAACAAACTTGTATTCTGCTGAGTCCAAGTGGAGAATTTTAATCTGTTTCCAAACTGATTATAAACCATATTAATAAATGATTTAAACACAAAATACTTCATTTTTGGAATGATGAAAATAGAACCAGGCATAACAAGTATGATCATCAATAAAGGTGACAATATTTGTGCCCTACTGTACCCAAAATTAATGATGGTCCTGATATATCCGTATGGATAATTTCAAAAGGTGCAGAAGCTCTAGAAGTACTTAAAATGAAAGGAACAGGCACCTTTTCCTATGCAACATGTAATGCATTTTTTCATGTAACAGAAGCATTTGAAGCATGTTCTATGAAACATGATCAAGTGGCTAGCTACATCTAGCCCACCAACACTACTAGCAATGCCGCATTCGATCAGAACATCTGAGGGACCATGGGAAGGCCTGTCAACATTTACGTTTCAGACTTCAATGTCAAGCACCACTCTGTCATCTTGAACAACATTGAGAGGGGTTACCATGAAGAGATGGTTTTTACCTTCATGCGTAGCTGTGGGTGACGTCTTCCTCTCCCATTGTCATCAACTGAAAATTCATGTGACAGAGAACATCTTGCTGACTATAATTCAAGTCTCCAATCAAGCTGCAATGTCCAACCAACACAACACAACTTGCTCGCATGATTATGTTGTGAGAACATACCACTACCATATAATCCTTGCTAACAGAAAGGAACGAGAACATAGTGTGGAGGCAGTTACTGACACACGTCCAGTCCATGTTTCAACCGGGTCACTTTAATGATTATCCGTCTCTTGTTCATGCTCTCCAGTTCTTGAACCGTGCTGGTTGCTGATGGACATCTTTTGGTGATAACCAAGGTGTGCTCCTTGACAAATCATGGTGGCTCAAATAGACATCTTCACATGATCGAAACGGCAACAATGACCTTAGTGCCACTGCTCTCAGTCTGTCCCTTGAATCTCTTTACTTCATGATGGGACTCCTCGGAAGATATGGGATCTTCCCAAATGCTTAACGGCTCAACTAGACCGGCAATAGTGATCAGGTATCCTATGTCGCCTTGAGAGCCGTACGCTTCCATGTCATAAATCATTGCTTCTACAATGTCTCAAAACTCAATCTGTTTCTATGTCGAAAATGGGATCGTTGGAAAAGGCCTGACGTTTCCATGAATCCCTACGGCCACTCGAATCACTAATAGTAGTATGTGAGTTGACAAACATTCCATTGTAGTTCAATTTCTTGCCAAACCTGACTCTCCAACACACTTCTCATGCTCTAGGTGCTGTATGAGATCATGATCAAAATGCATGTCGGCCAACCCTCTTGCTATCTTTGTTGAGAAACCACCTAACCAAATTTCAAGGCTGAATCTAGGCTCATCATGAATGGCTTGCAACTTCTCTATTAGATGGTGGCAAGATGCCTAGGCTAACGATCAAAAGGGTTGCATGCAATCAAACGGGATGAACTCACTAATCATAAAAAAACATTGGAATTTTGACCACATAGAAATCTTGACCGTCCTTCGTATGTCATGGACAGTGAGTGCGATCCCACCATACCAATGCTCGGCCCTTGAAGTGGGTGGCCACTGACTAAACAAGCCTATTGTCTGAAATTTCATAAAATTCCGAAAGTTTTTCGACCGCATCAAGCCATTCTTTGAGCTTGTTGGCATCAAAACTCTCGTGAAACTTCAGGATTTCTACTTTGTTGAGCTTGACCCCAAGATTTGTTCGCCCTTTGTTGACTTGAGACTTTCTCTCCCAATCTCTATGCTTAAAGGCCCATGTGATGATGTTGGTAGATTGGGTGAACTTTTGGATTGTAGAGATGGTGAATGAGATTGAACTGATGTGCCGTGGGGTGTTGGAATTCCAGAGGTGTGGAGGAAAATGGAGGGTTGTGATGTTGATGGTTATTGTTGGTATGGTGTAGAGATGAGGAATAGTTGTGATTGAGGATCTTGGTGGAGTGTTTTTGAGATGGTTGTGATGGGCGAGATTCTTTAGGGTATGGGGTGGATTACATCGCTTGTGATGATAGTGGTAGTGAATTTGCAGGGTTTTCTGAAGGCTCCAGTTCACTGACATTGTGAACCAACGGGTCATAATGAGCAAGGTGTTGGGATAACTGTTCAATTTGCCTTCTCAATTGCGCATTTTCTTCTTCTCATGGATCACTTCCTCTTCAAGGTTAGTAGCATTGCATTGTCTCAAACTCATACACAGGGTGACATGGTGAACTCTAGATAGACTTGGGATTTTTGTTGAATGGGTGATGTGCATTGCAACAATCGACGCAACCTTTGTGCAACCCGTCAATCCGGTTACAATTTTTAGCTCCTATTTCACTCAAACAACCCTGCAAATTGGCATGACTCAATTCATCAAAAACCTTGGACGAATATGTTTTTGATACAGACTTACGTAGGGGAAAGGTGGCCTCATGCAATCTCAAATCACACATTGCACAATACAAGAGAAATTGCAACAAGAAAAGAAGTGAAACAAAGAAAAACAAAGTGCAATTGGATAAAATCAACCTAATGCACTTACCCTAAAACCAAGATTGAAGAAGGAGCTCCACTCCTCTTGGCCTCTTTTTTCTTTCTCTAATCTTATAAGCTTAAAAGCTCCTTACATCCTTGCAAAAGTCCTTCGTATATTAACCTTATTATATGCAACGTTCGTTGTATCGATATCGTTACATGTATTGTTGGCTGGGGATATGGAAATGTGTATTGATATTGTTGATACCCAGAAATTTATTGCTGACTAAGGGAAACATGGGGAAAATGGTGGAATTTCTCAATGAAACTTTTGGAAATGCTAAACTACACATATTTGGATATTTAGGAATCAAATAATTGCAAAATAGACGCATACAAACTAAGTTTATCTTTAATGGGGGTCTAAAAGCATGTAATATTGACTCAAGGAAACATCGGAGAATCATGAGGAAAATGGTGGAAATTTTCAATGATACTTTAGGAGAGGCTAAAATACACATGCATATTTAGGAATCAAATAATAGCAAAAAGAAGCATATTTACATATTTAGGAATCAAATAATAAGTTTCCCTTTAATGAGGGCCTAAAAATGTGTTTTGTATTGTTGACTCAGGGAAACAGTGGGTCCATCCATCCATCCATGCATGCACATCCATACATACAAACATACATGCATGATCCATCCATCCATCCATGCACACACACATATACATCCATCCATCCATGCATACATACATAAATACATACACTCATGATCCATCCATCCATTCATGCATGCATGCGTATACACACATACAAACATGCATTTCATCATATAACCTTGCACCCATAAAAGTTTTGAAATGATTTGTTTTTTTAATAAACATATTTTTGGCCATATCGATACATTGCCATTGGTGATATTATTGAAATTTCACTGATACATTGGCGATACAAGCAACACCCGAAATTTACATAGTCGAAAATACTGGCGATATTGGTACATTGGAGATACTTAGCAATATATCACTGATACTAGGAATTTCTAATACTACTAGAGTTATCCGTATCGCCAAGCTGGAGATATCGATAATATCGGGGATACTCGGAAAAACAATTCTATGAAATCATAGCCTTTTAATCTTATCCTCACTCCTATACATGACCCTACAAAAAAAAAAAGGAAAGAAAAAAAAAAACCCTAGTGCTTAAGCTAGAAGTGAAAGAGAAACAAAAAAAAAAAATGTGGAAGTTGCCAGAGTCCCTGTCTGGCGGAGGATTTGCCTCCGCCATCCTAGTATCCTTGCAACAAATTGCAGAGTTCCCCTGGTTGGTGGAGGAATTCTCTCCATCATCTTGAGATCTTTGCAAAAATTATAGAGGATCCCCTGTCTAATTAAAGACCCTCACGGAGTGTGGCTTGGCTCACCAATCCATGTACTTGATGTTGGCTTGTGGAATTTTCCTAGTGCTTTGGATGCCCATTTGTTTGCCCATAGGCTAACAGACAAGGTCATTTGGTGTCCACCTGGGCCAAACACATGGATGTCCTTATGAAGCCTCAAAAACCTAGTTCCTTGTGGGACATGGTTGTGGGTGTCCGATCATCATGGATGTCAAGAACTTTGGCCTCACTTTGTACTACATCAATTAGCCATTACTTTTTTTTTTTTTTTTTTTTTTAACATTTTCATCTTTGTTGTTGTTGTATTTATCTGTCATGGGCCCTAACCCACTCATACTTGATTTGTGTCGATTAGGGCCTATTTGGTCGACTTATAGTTGCATGAAGCTTGAATGAAAGCGGCATCAAATTCGGGTGTGAGAGTGGGGAAGCATCTCTTTCAAAATGTAAACATGTATAAATGGGTAGGAAGTGGGGGCATGAGCAGGAGTCCAAAGCTGGGATTTGAAGTGGGAGCAGCACTAGTTAGATGGATCCTGCAACTAAGGGTTGACTTTCAGCAGGTTAATCTTTCACTGCCCAACAGACAACATTCTTATCAAAGAATGCAACATTACAACATAAGAAAAGATTTTAAAACGAAAAAAAAAAAGAGAGTACATATTTGGGATCCACACATTTTTTAGAATATTATTATTAATTTTTTAGATAATTTTTTTTTTTAAATCCAAGAAAGGGTTGTTACAAGACTGCGTTAGTCAATACGGCCCATATTGTATCCACCAACAAGCTGGCCGATACTGTTGCGTAATACCCTGAGCTTGACGAAAGCTGCAAAACTAAACAGCTGCAGGCATATCTACTGGCCACCAGGCTGGAGATGGGTCAGAGTCTCAGAGATGAAAAGGTGCAGATGGATTGGTGAACTAATTGGCGGGCCCTATGGTTTGTTAATCCAGGCCATTGGTCTGTTGTCTTGCTTTTGTAGTATGCCCCAGATATATTCCATATTGGGAAATCCCATCAGCTTTCTTTCTTTAATTTTTTAAATTTTTTAAATTTTTTTAAACTGTGGACTGTTGTTGTAACTCTCTTTGTTAGCCTTTTATCCGCTGGCCATAAATTGTAGGTTATGATTTTCTTGTTGGGGAGATTTTTAAGGTATAGTCCCTACATGGTGTGACAAATAGACCAGTCACGTTACTGAACCTTGGGCACATCTTTTCAGTACTGAAAACCCATGTATACTGTATAAGGATGTGGGCCACACATCATACAGTTCCTCCTGTTCATACTTTGTCTTTGATTTTTATTATTGCTTGAAACCTGGCTGTATTGATTGTGGAAAATGCAAATAGAAATCTTCAAAGATAATTTGTAAAAGATGGAGTGGTCCCATTTGGTGAAACATTGACATGATAGTTGTTTCACATTGCCTAGTAATGAGTTGAACGCTGAATTGTGTCCAGTGTCAAAGGTATCATCACTTGTATGTGATCTTGCCCTGGAATGTTATCAATCTACCGATAGTCCACACTTAGGTCTAGCAATTTCATCATCATCATCTAAGCCTTACCCCAACTAATTGGGGTCAACTACATGAATCCTTTTCCACCGTTCAACTCTATGAAGGGTCATAACTTCAGCTAGATCATAGGTTATCAAGTCTTTTCTAAGCCTAAGCCTTCAACTTGTACCAGCTCACTTCTAATTGACGCAGTTAGTTGAATAAAATCTGGATTCTAGCTCAGTTTCCATTACATTTTCTGATTTTCAAGCTGTCTTGTATTCGTTATGTTTTAGGTTTGACTCTTTATAAATGGACACTGTCTACAATTAGGATCCGAAGTAGCAAATAACTTGGTACATTGACTTCAATGCAGGCTTAACTGTAACTAACAAAAAAGTGCTATTGAAACTGGAAACCCCGTGTTCCAAGTGGTGAAGACACGACTGAATTAGCCAACATGTAGTTTTGACAAAACAAACTGAAACTACACTGTGCTATTGGTTTCTATACATTGTAACCTAAACTTTATTTGTTTTAGAATCTTTTTACTGAAATATTTTAATAGCAAGATATAATTGTCTCAATACTAGGTTGCAAAACTTTTTCAAAAGATCCAGGAGATGGTGGAGGAAGAAAGCAACTTGGTTTTTGTTTTAATTGGTGAGTCTTTTTGTTGAATAATTATCGTCGTGCTTTTTTTATTATAGTAAATAAATTACTAAAGTTTGGCCTATCAATATACAAATGGATCTTTTGTGTTATGTTGTAAATACGTGCTTGTATATAACTGCATGATTGTATATAATACACACATTTACAAACACCTTGATTTTTCTTTTGCTACTATTCTATAGTTTTTTCCTTAATTTTTAAATTGTCTGACTTATTGATCAATTTATAGAATTTTGTAGTGGTAGTCAATCAACTTTTAAGATTCATTTGGACAATTATTATGTAAAGAAGTTTACTGAAAATGTTACACTCTATATTGGCTTATTCCATTTCTAGTATTGCATAAGAATTTCTACGGACTGCCTGCATTTACATATTCCAATAGAAATTCCAAATGCTTAGTTGGATGTCACATAGAAGCAAAGGTTAAGTGTGTTAAAATCTCTACTTGAGCTGAAAACTAAACAACTTGATAGAATAACTGAATCCTTTTAAGTAACTTGCAGACGGTTTACTACATTAGTGATCAATACGATACCCAATAAAGCTGTAAAGATGAATTGAGATGGTGAATTTTCACAGTTTTTGTTGTCATTTACAGGATGCAATTTATCAGCTCTACCTGGACGTAATAAATTTTCCATTGCTTGAATCTTGACAGAGAGTATTGTTTTGGTCCACTCTTTTTAGTCCAATGGTTTTACTCAATTTCCTCTCCACGGTTCTAATTACCTACTTTGGAGACACATTAGTAAGCTCTGAAAATGGTATATATCAGCACATGTTGGATGATGCATGTTATGTATCTTTTGGGGGCATCACAATTGGTATCAAAGCTACATGGGGGTAGATTGTAATAACCCAAGTTCATGTAGTCAGTTATACACACTTTTACATACAAAGCTACATCACAAGGAGCATGATGAGAATTTAGACACACCTTAGTTTCCTGATCTGTGTACATGGTGGAATTGTTTGAATTTTGAGGACAAAATTCTTTTAAGGGGGCTAGAAAAATAATGACTCGGGATTTTGGTGCTTGTACACATGCACACGAGTATGTACGCTTACGATTATTCCAGCATACATGTGTAAGTCTAACAATCCAATCAAGCTCATTTTGACCATTTATATGCAGTGAAGCCTAAATCTAATGGGAGCACTCTTCATCTATATATCAAGCCATCCAATCGTTAACTTTTGGATATGAACCACCATCATGAAAACCTATTTCTAGGAAGCCGATTGCAACAAAACATCACACAACTCTTTGTTAAGTTTAAACTGTACACCATCAATTTCGAGTCCTAAATCACATGATCCACCATCCATCGGATGCACATCATACTGAATGGAAGATCTACTTGGAAGTTGCACAAATCCAATCATCTGATGATAAGATCAACTGTTAAATCTCTCCTAGGCGGCATTAGGGAGCCCTAGGACTAATGATCTACAATTTAAAAGTCATCCAACCAAATATTTTTCGTAGTCGTCATCATATCTTGGTCCTGGGTATTTGTGGTTAGCTTTGTGAATCCTATTTCGCCAATCACCCCACCTGACCCTTAAAGTGGGGGTCTTGCCCATTAAAATGAGTCTTGGAAGATTATAATAGGAAAACAACCTTAATACCTTAGAAAATCCGTCAATAATTCAATATGGAGCCAAGCCCTTGGGGGCTAACCCCAAACCTGAACACAATCTAAATTAATGCTACGAAGCCCAAGAGTTTATGACTTGGCTCGACTTTTATGTTGGGACTTGTAGAGAGATATGTTTTGTTTATGCAACATGCATATATTCTCTTCTATTCTTGAGGAGTATCATACTCCTTTCTTTATCTCACATATAAAGTATATGTTAGTCTTTGAGCTAAATATCTTGCCCCAAACTCTCTCTCCCTCATTTTATTTTTATTTTTATTTTTTCCGTTTCCTTCCTTCTTCCTTGCCCTTACTCCATCTTTCTCTCTTTCTTCTCTCCTTACTTGGTATCCAAGCTTAATCTTGTGTTGTTCAAGAACTCCAGTAATGGGGCCCACTGCTAAAGCTGGACATCGAGTTGAGTCAGATTGAGTTAGGGTTGACCCGACTCGATCTGGTTTTGAAACAGACCTGACCCGAACTCGACCCGACTCGGTACTGAGTCCAGCATGCCTGACCCAATCCTAGTCCGGGTCTGGCCTGGACTAATCTGGACTGAGTCCGACCCAGTCACAAGTACTAAGTCAGGTCGAGTTGGCACCAAGTCAGGTCGGGTGCAGTGGGTATCCACGGGTTGAAATCATAACTCAAAGCCTAGGTGCACTTGCCAGAATTGCAGCCTCTTTATTAGCTACACGGTATCTTAGATCTGAAACATCAGATCTGAGGTTTTTTTATTTATTTAATTTTTAATATATATATATATATATATATATGTACGAGTCGAGTTTTGGATCGAAACGAGTCAGTATCGAGGTTTGAGTTCAGATTGGAAGAAGTCTACTTGATTCGAATCGACTCATCCACTGGGTTCGGATTGAGTTGGGTCTGAACAAGTTGGACGAGTTGAGTCGTACCTTACCCAGCTCTACCCACTGCTAGTGTCATCCAATCAGGCTATACGGATGACACTAGCAGTGTAAGGCCGGGTTGTCAGCTGAAGGGGAAAGCTATGGGATTTGAAAGAGGGTGATTTTAGAGGATATATGATTAGTTTTCTGGGATTGTTTAAAAGTTTTTTGGAGGTTCTTCACTTGAAATATGGAAAGTTTGGATTTTTTTTTTTTTTTTGGTTGCACAATTTTTCCTTGGGCTTTTTTGTGGAGATTCGTCGCAAGGATTAGGTGAGGTTGGTCATTCCCCATCATTAGAAACAAGAATCGTGAAATTCTCCTGTGATGTGTTGGGTCAGTGATTTCTTTTTTGTAAGAAATAGATGCATACAAAACCTTGTTTAGGTTTTTCTTATTAGTAAAACTTCTAATTTCATGGTTTGAATTTCTGGGGATGTGAAGTGAGTTGTATATTCATATGTTGAGGAAGGTGATTGTGTAGTTGGTGTGCATAGGTGTATGCTTGGTAATGGTGTGTGAGCAATTGGATTGATGATAGGGCTTCATGGAACATGTTTCTTATTGATCTCTTATGGATGAAAATTTTGAACTCAATAGTTGTCTTAATATTCTTGAGGTCGCTTGATCTCACCAGTCTGTCCCAGATAAGCTAGGGATCTTTGCTTCTGCTAATCTAGCTTCCAAAGCTCCTACTAGTTCATGGATCATTGATTCTGGAGCGAACAACCGTCTAAAGGGTATGCACTCATTTTTAGTCATATTCATTCCCTTTTGGCTGTGATAGTGTGAGAATTGCTAATGGATCATTTACTGATGTTGAGGAGAGTATATAGCCCTATAATCTTCTAACTTGTTGGATCATGATATTGAGTCTCAAATTATTTGTACATATACTCCACAACAAAATGGGGTGGCTGAGAGAAATAGTCAATTCCTTTTGGAAGTAGCACATGCCCTCTTGAAATGAATGTCAATTGTTGCTTACCCAATCAATAGAATGTCTACTAGGATCTTAGGAGGAAAGACACAAATTCAAGTTTTACAATAAGATCGACCTCTCTTTACTATTCATTATTTATGGATGTCACCTTCTTTAAAGGCACACTTTCTATTCATCTCACAGGAATTTTATTGTTTATCCAATTTAGAGAGAGTCCCTATCTTCTTGTTTTCTACCTCTTCCATTGCTTGAATCTCCTTTCCTTTCTTCTGATGGTGGTTCTCATCTTCTCTTTTTGCTTTCTTGCCCAACTCCTTCACAATAGACTGGGATCTTGAAAACATATGTTTGATGAAAGAATAATGATAATCAACTGTCACCTCATGACTGCCCTCCATTGGTTGTTCCAGAACAAGGTTTGCCCCTCAACTCTGCTTCAACACATCTTCCTATTGCTTTATGCAATGAGAAGAGGTAATGCGCTGCTCATCCAATTACCAATTTTGACCCCATCACTCCCTTTCACCTTCATATTGTGCATTTCTTTCATCCAGAGTGGAAAAGTGCCATGTTGGAAGAAATGTAGGCTCTCGAGTAAAATCAAACATGGGATATAGTTCAGTTACCTCTAGGGAAGAAAGTGGTTAGATATAGGGGCCTTCACAATTAAGCATAAGCCTAATGGAGAAGTGGATTGCTACAAGGTCCGACTTGTGACCAAAGGCTTTACTCAGAGCCATGGCCTCAATTTCCATGAATTTGTTGCTCTGTTGCCTAGTTGAACTCTGTGCGAGTCTTGCTTTCCTTAGTTGTCAATTTCTCTTAGCCTTTTTTTTTGAAAGGTAACGATGTTATTATAAAAAGGCAAAAGCCAAAAAGCATACAAGAGGCAATTACAAAGTAGACCAAGAATCTGAGAGTGGGAACTTAGCAAGAGCCTTTATATTTGATGCCCAATCCATTACATCCGATTTAACCCTATTAAAGACTTATGACACTAACCTACTTTGGTTGCAAAAACATCGATTATTCCTCTCCTGATGAAGCCCGAATAGCTGCCAATAAGGAGAGCCTCCAAAGATTCTCCCTTTCTTCAAACTGCACCCCCATGCCAAGAGTAAAAAAAACCTTTGATAGATCCCAACATCACCCAAGACACGTTAAAAGTCGCCTAAAACCTCTATCACATTTCAGTAGCAAATGGGAATGTAAAAAGAGGCAATCAACCAACTCTACATCTCGTATGTGTAACATACAGACATTGGTAATCATCATCTTCCTGGTTGTCAACCATGAGAATCTTATTCCTCCCCACCAACCGGGCAAAGGCAATGACTTTTGGGAAAACCAAATAAAAGCAATGTGCCCATTGTGCATTTGAAAAGAAGATTAAACCAGAAACCTGTAGAAGGAGCTAACCAAGAATTTGACCAGATTTCCTTTATGCCACACCAAGGAATCTATAACACCTGTTGAAGGCTAAATGCAATGAAGCTGCTCCAGCATCCGAGTGAACTCTTCTACTTCCTCTTATGAAAAATTCATTGGAGATGGTGGAAGCAAAAACAATCCATCACTCGATAAAGAAAAACAGCAAGAAATGGGGATGATCACTTCACGTTTCATGCAAATATACTATATAATAAGTTTAAAAACAGTGTAATATTTAGGTGTCTGACAAGTACCAGAGTTGGGTACCTGACCCTATTATAATTGGAGCTCGATCATTAACCAAATTCTGATGTTAATTGGCCCAAACTAGATCTCGTTGAATCGAATCATATACTTTCGGTATTGATGGATCCATGTACCCATACATAAACCCTATTCTATCCTTCCTGGTCTTCCCACACATACATCTTAAATCCCCATCACTGTAGTGCTCATTCTTTACTTATGTTTCTGCATAGCTGGTTGAATATTTGCCTTATAAAATCTTCCCTTTAGAGTTCCATGGGCATTGTGACAATCACAAAACACTCTAGCATAGTCCACTTCATCTACCCATGTCTATCCATTGTTTTGAATCACAAAACCTAGGTAAGGAAAGATGTTGCTTTGAGGAATCTGCTCACCATGGCATTTAACTAAAGCTTTGACTCTATAAATATTCCTACAAAAGCTGCGTTTAAAATACTGTTGGTTTTGCCAAATTTAAACCTCCAACTAAAGCCTCTCCAAACTCCAAATGTGACATTCACCACCTCTTTAGTCTCCTTATTGACACAATATGTACCAGCCATATCATCATATATTTTCTTTGTATGTGTATATGATTGTGTATAAACAGAAGAAAATGAGGAACAAAGCTTGGTATTAGTCAGAAATGTGAAACAACCAGTTATTATTTGTTAGCATGTTGAATGTTTAGCATATCATCGACCTTTGATTGTTAGATTTTGATGGTCTACAATCATCGAATATGCTAATTTTTTCTAGGAATATTGTGTGCATAATTGATTGTGTATTGAATCCACAAATTTAATATCCATAATGCCTTCATGATTTATTGCATTACATGGTTTATATGTGATCTAGGGAGGACAAGTAGAGTTCAAGTGCCCAAAATCTATTCTAAACGCTTTGGAGAGACGAAGAAGGGATTTTTTGTGGGAGGGGTCAGGGGAGAAACACAAGTTCCATCTTATGAAATGGGAGGAAGTATGTAAACCAACAATTCAAGGAGTGGGGATCTTAAAGTTAGAAGAGATGAATTTAGCTCTTTTGGGGAACTGGGTTTGGAGGTTTGGGGTGGAGGGAGAGGTTAGATGGGGAAGGTAATAGCGAAAAAATATGGTGTAGAGGAAAGAGGGTGGTGGACGAAGGAATTATCGTCGTATCGGTCTTCTTACTCATGGAAGTCAATAGCATCCTTAAAAGAGAGAGTATGGGAGGGAATAAGCTTCCAGTTGGGGGATGGTAATAGAATTAGATTTCAGGAGGATAGGTGGGTGGGTGATGAGAGTTTGGCTGAGGGGTTTCCTTCTTTAGCTAGGGTAGCTAGGGGAGAGGGGGAGGTGGTGAGCAATTGTTATTCTATAAGAGGGGAGGAGGTTTCATGGAGTCCAATTTTTAGAAGGAATCTTTCTCGGATGGGGAGATTGAAGAGTTGGTTCTATTGCTTGAGATGTTTTTAAAGATTGCCCCTCTGCTTTCAGAAGTGGATTCCTTGCGATGGTGCAAATTGAAAATAGGTTCTTTCTCAATTAGATCATTTTATCAGTTCTTGTGTGAGAGCGAGGTTCATTCTGAGATTGCGGCAACGACATATATGTGGCACTATAGTGCTCCATTGAAGGTGGCGGCATTTGGTTAGCTAGTAGGTAGGAACAAAGTGCAAACAATAGACAATCTATGTAAGCGGAACATGTATCTCCCAAACGTGTGCTTATTGTGCTTCAAAGATGCGGAATCTGCGGATCATTGATTCTTTTGTTGTGATTTCGCCAGAGAGGTTTGGGATATTCTTTTACAATTTTTTTTTGGGTTCTTTGGGTGTTCCCAAAGATGATAGGGGAGTTTCTTATAGCTTAGTCTATTAGCGACTTTATGGGCTTTATGGTGGGAAAGGAACCAATGCTGTTCAAGGAGAAAATTGAGAAGGCCGGTGAAAATATTCAGTAGGGCAATTCTGAATATGAAGCATTGGGTGGAAGTTTAGTTCTTTTCTTGCTTCCCATCTCCTTTTGGGGGTGTTCCGATGGGTGTTGTATTTTTGTAAATGTGTATATTTGTATTTGTGCTTTCTTTGGCCTTGGCTTTTTTTAATATATCATCATCGTTCAAAAAAAAAAGAAGACAAGTAGAACCCAAAATCTTCAAGAAATGTACAAATCAAGAAACACCAAATGGAAGTATCAAGTCTTAAACCCTAATCAAATTTATTTGAAGTTCAAAAATAAAAACAAAAGAAAATTATTAATAATAATAAAAAAGAGAATAGCTCGTTCCTTTTGCACTGACCCCTTTTACTTGGGGTTTTTTATGGTCTAAACATGCAATAAATGGGAGCTTACGTTATATGTGCACAAGGTGAGAAGGGAAGTGTCAATAGATTTGAGTGCAGGGAAGCATACCTTTGAAAGTGTTAATTGCTAGGATGCAGGAGTTAGAGTGTGAATCAGAACCATGATTTGAAGCAGGAGTGGTTTTCGAGTAGAATATTCATGCATAAAGTGTCTTATTGCCGAAACCTATTAACAGTTATACCAAAACCCACCGAAAATATGGGGTTATAAAATGAGGCAATCTAGAAACACACACACACACGCGTGCACGTAGTAGCACAATTAAATTATTAATATTATTATTTTTTATCACCACTCAAAATAGGGGAGATGAAAATACAGACAGGTAAATGATGCAGGACAATTAACCACTTGCTCTAAAAGCTCGAATTGTTAGAGCATGGTGAATCAATCCCTTTATCTCATAGCCAAGGCCCCACATCTCATGGGTTAGGACCTTGGTCGAACCCCCCTCGTGGGCCCCAAATCACATGGGTATCGCCTCACACGAGCCACCCGCCTCATACAGGTGGGGCGCGCCTCACACAGGCCACCCACCCCGAGTGTGTCCCTGCATCCCATAGGCAACCCCACTCAAGCCTGTTGTGAAAATGCCTCTGCATTAATCACCCTCCGGTGAGGAGTCTCGAACACGAGACCTCCCGCTGTAATACCAATTTCATGTAGGACAATTAACCACTTGCTCTAAAAGCTCGGATTGTTAGAAATTGATGAATCAATCCCTTTATCTTATAGCTTAGGCCCCACATCTCATGGGTTAGGACCTCGGCCGAACCTCCTTCATGGGCCCCAAATCACATGGGTACTGCCTCACATGAGCCACCCGCCTCACACGGGCGCTGAGTGTGTCTCTGCATCCCACAGGCAACCCCACTCAAGCCCAGTGTGAAAATGCCCCTGCATTAGTAAAAGGGGATGATGAGGGGTCATCCCTCAAAACTAAAGAAAGACATTCTACGAGCAGCAGAAGTCATCCCTACCACATCCCTTAAATTGCGAGAGACTCATTGCCCAAAAGATCACCTACCTTTAGCTCTAGAAAAAGCCATATCTGGAGATTCTGATTTATTGTTAAAAGACCTGCTATTTTGTGTTCTCTCCATAGAACCAAATCACATTCAAAAGAGAGAGATGCCACAGGACAGATCTCTTCTTGCCTGACATCCCCCAATTCCATGCTCGAAAGAATAATTATGTCAATCCTTGCAAGATTCATGCAGTTTCAAAGAGGGCCCACACCTTACTCTAATAATTCAGAAGAACTCGGTATGGATAAACAAGTGGCTAGCATGCTTTGCGCCCACATAGGGCACCAATTCACGATCATCATTGTCCTATTGACGAGGTGATTGATGATTAGGGTTTATGTTTTGCCACAAGCCAGACAAACACCTTGAAAGGGCATGATGCGGACATCAGTGGTGCACCCTTTAAAGTGTAGCAGAGGAGGAGGCGTTACTAACAAAGTATCGGAGCGGAGGAGTTGATGTGGATGGACGTTGGGTCCATCGGACCCATTTTCTGACGCGCTACGAGTGCAAGAGTGGCATGACCGCACCCTAACCAAAGATTCATGGGTCGGATTTCACACCATACCACACGGGTGTTTTAGTTTTACACGTGTTTGTTCTTTTTTCTTGTTTCAGGGGCTTTATTGCACTTTCTTTAATTTTTCATTTTTTTCTGTTATTTTTCTTGTTTTCAGGGGCTTGAGTGCACTTTTACTTTTTCCATAACTTATATATACGTTATGAGAAACCCTATTTTCATTATTATTGAATTGATAGAAATTCGTCTCTTTTCTTTCTCTTTATTCAAGAGATTAGGGTTTCAGGATTAGCCCTTGGGTGTTGAGGATTCCACCCCGATTTCAGGTTTCCTTCTATCTAGATCTTTGAGGTGTTGGAAAATGTAAGAATCATCCTCCTCCTTTTCTTTTGACGACAAAAGGACTTGTACTTTCTTCAACTCGAACCCTTTATTCTTCACCCCTTTCATTCCTCACTGGATATCCCCTTTCTAGTTTGAACGGAAAGGAGGGATAATTAGTCTGTAGAATCAAATCCAAACTTAACAGTGGACTAACTTATGATAGATCTGAGATATCCTCATATCCCTATGTCCTCCTTTTTTACTGTTTACGCGATTTTATGCTAAGGGGCATGATTCTGATGGAATGACCTCATCTTTGTATTGAAATTTACCTAATCCCTTTGATTGGAAATGGTTAGTTGATTCGTGTATTTATTTGAACATTTTTTAACCTAATTATATATGCATCTAGGATTAGGTCATCACAGGTCCTTGCATCAGGGCAGGATGATGCCCTAAGAAAGCCAGAATCACATCATCCAAACCACGATCTTTGATTTTGAGAAAATAACATTGGCGCATTGAAAATTCCTCTCAAGTATAAAACGTCTCTAACACCAAGGCTTGCCCTTTAATGGGTCAGGAGAACCAAGCAAATGTGATCCTATGGACTTGAGAATTCTTTGATTTTCATGTCTGAGGTTTTTATGAAAATGAGAAGACAATACAAGCTGAGTCCTCATTAGAGAAGAACTGGGAAGTAAACTCCCCTTAATGGGTTACCATAGTGCATACTGCAGCATTGTATGTCTACCGTATCATATTATTTGTCAGCATCCTTCAATTTCCGAAAATAGTTTATCGGTCTCCCCACTCCCTCATCTGGCTGGGTAGGCCCCAACCATGGCCATTCGGACGGGCTGTTATTTGCACTTGGGCTACGTCGCTAAGGCATCAATGTTATTTCACATACTGCACATGTCTTGAAGCGATGGCTAACTGATGGTTTGCATGATATATGTTGCCTATAATGTCCTCAGTTTTCCCCGAATTTGTGCTCCATTGGCAAAGGATACACATATATTAATGCAGGGGCATTTTCACACCAGGCTCGAGTGGGGTAATTTGTGGGATGCGAGGACACACTCGGGGTGGGCGGCCCGCGTGAGGCGGGTGGCTCGTGAGAGGCAGGCCCCACCCGTGTGATTCGGGTGGCTCGTGTGAGGGGGGTTCGGCCGAGTTCCTAACCCATGAGATGTGGGGCCTAGGCAATGAGATAAAGGATTGATTCGCCATGCTCTAACAGTTTGAGCTTTTAGAGCAAGTGGTTAATTGTCCTGCATCAAATTGGTATCAAAGCGAGAGGTCTCGTGTTCGGGGTACTTAATGCAGGGGCATTTTCACACCGGGCTCGAGTGGGGTAGCCTGTGGGATGCGGGGACACACTCGTGGTGGGCGGCCCGCGTGAAGCGGGTGGCTTGTGAGAGGTGGGCCCCACCCATGTGATTTGGGTGGCTCGTGTGAGGTGGTACCAGTGTTCAAGTTGTCGGTATCGCTACAAGTTTCGCTGACTGGAGATAAAGATATAATATCGTTATCGCCGATAATATCGCCAATAACTGGAAATGCGAAGAAAAATGGCGAATAATGGAGAAAATGATGGAATTTTTTAGGTAAAACTTCAAGGCATGCCTAAATACACATATTTGCATATTTAGAAATTAAAAAAATTACAAAACAATACACTAAATAATAAGTTTTCATTTAATGGGGCCCAAAAAGCATACGTTGCCATAAGAAATCGCTTTAATCATAATCAAAATGAGTTCATATAATACTTAATGGGGCCCACTATAATCAAAATCACTCCAATTGTATCAAAATGAGTTCATATAATACTTTATGGATATGTAATCAAAATCGCTCCAATTGTAATCAAAATGGGTTCATATAATACTTTATGCGGTGAGTCAACTCTATGGGGCTCATTGATTTATATACTTTTATCCACTCGTCCATCCACTTTACCATATAATTATAGGGGTTGATTCTAAAGACGAAGCATATCCAATGATCAAGTGGACCACACCATAGTAAATAGTGTGAATTTGAATGTCTATCATTGAAAATTTCTTAGGGGCCATAGAAGTTTTGGATCCGTGTAATTTTTGTTTTTTACCTTCATCGATGACTATGTGATCTTATGAACAGCTTGGATGACAAATAAACATCATTGTGGGCCCTAGGAAGTTTTCAACAATATGAATCATTGTCCCCATTGCTTTATGGTGTGGTCCACCCAAGCTTTGGATCTGTCTAATTTTTGGGTTCATGACCTAAATTGATCTCGCCAAATAGATGGAAGGTGTGGATATAACACATACATCATGGTGGGGTCTACGAAACTTGGTGACATCCAAGCCACCAAGGTCGGCACGCCCATGTGTCACTCTTTACGGGGCGTTGATTGGTCCTACCCTCGGACGGATTGCCGGGGGATCTGCGGGGCCCACCATGATGTAAGTGTTTTATCCATTCCGTTCATCAGTTTTCTAAGATCATTTTAACATATGAGCCAAAAAATGAGAATGGATAAAGCTTAAGTGGACCATAAACTGGGGATTGGATGTCCACCATTAAAACCTTCTTGGAAGCTGGAGAAGTTTTGGATTAAGTTGATATTTGTTTTTTCACTTCATCAACGTCCTTATGAATAGGTTGGATGGTAAAAAAGCATCACGGTGGCCCTTAGGAAGGTTTCAACGGTGGGTGTCATTATCACTGTATCTTCCTTTGGTGTGATCCACTGCAGCTGTGGACCTGCTTCATTTTTGTAATTATATCTTAAAATGATCTAAGAAAAGCGATGAATGGTGTGGATAAAATACTTACATCACGGTGGGCCCCCACGAGTACTGCGGCGGATTACCAACGAGCGGGGTAGGGACGCAAGGGGGACGCGGATTGCGTATTGGTAACTCAAGACGCTAAGCGTCTCGAGTAAAGTCTGTGGGGTCTACCATGATTTACATATTTTATCCACTCCGTCCATCATTTTTAAAAAATAATTTTAGGGCTCTAAACAAAAAACCAAGTGCATCCAAATCTCAAGTGGACCTCACCACAGGAAACAGTGTGAATTGAAATTCTACTGTCCAAAATTTCTTGGGGCCACAGAACTTTTGGATGAATCTTTTATTTGTGTTTTCCCTTCATCCATGTCTGTGTGATCTTATGAAGGTTGGATGACAAATAAACATCACTTGTGGGCCCTAACAAGGTTTCAACGGTGGAAGTCATTATTCCCACTATTTCTGTGGTGTGGTCCACTTGAGCGAAATGGTGAAAACACGTATGGACGATGTGGATAACCCACACACATTCTGATGCAACCGAGTTTACTCGGACGATAAAAGCTACACAAGCCGCAATTCGTCGATTCGTAAAAGGGGATGCGGATAGAAGAGGTTGAAGGGAACCTAAAATCTCGAAAAATCTCGATTTCGCTCTTCGCGAGATTTGCCCATTAATTCGATCAACGATCCTATTCTCTGGTACATAATTCCAAAAGTTTCTTTTTTCCCTTTTTTTCTTGATTTTTTTTTTTTTTTGGTATTTACGCAGCTCCCGATTTTATCGTCTCTTTTATCGTCGAATCGGAGTTGTCGGCTACAGTTATCCCTTGACAGGGCCGCGATTTTTGGGCGACAACTGTATTTTACATTAAAAATCGATAAAATCGCCGAATATTCGCCGATATTTGGAAGAGAAACGAAAAAAGTAGGTTTCGGTATCGCAACTCCGGCGACACCGATAATATCGGCGATATTATCGATTTTTCGCCGATAATACAAACACTGGGTGGTACCCATGCGATTTGGGGCCCACGAGGTGAGTTCAGCCGAGGTCCTAACCCATGAGATGTGGGGCCTAGGCTATGAGATAAAGGATTGATTCGCCATGCTCTAACAGTTCGAGCTTTTAGAGCAAGTGGTTAATTGTCCTGCATCATATATGCACTATAACATCATAGTCAGAGATCCTATATGTATTGGCCTATAGGGTGGCATATTATATTGTTAATGACAAAGTCTAATGTGTTTGCACTTTTCAGCAATATTTAGGATACCTGATGAAATGTTAACCATTCATATGGATACTTTTTGCATTGCATTGTTCCTCGTAAATTCTGCTGCTCATCTTGAGAATGGAAGCTAATTTCATCAGACTGGCACTTGTGATGTATCAGTTATGTTCAAGCACTCAGAAGTTAGGCCTATGTATGTTTGTGTTTTTGTCTAGAGATGAGCCTTTATAAACATTTGCCGAGAACCCTGTCTGTCAATATCCCTCAAGTTCTTATGATTCATTGATTGGTATCTGACATTTTTTTTTCTCATCTTGGAATGCATGTTGCTATAGATGAAGTTGAAAGCCTTGCTGCTGCCAGACAAGCTGCCTTGTCTGGTTCTGAACCATCAGACTCTATTCGGGTAATGTTATTTGTTGTTCTTAACCTGATTCTGATATCAATCTAGTCAATGTTAAAGACATTGCTGTCAAGTATTATATCGGGCATCAAATTTCCTAGACATGTCATGGAATCAATAATTTTGATGCTTTTGTAACTTTTTTGTTTGATATTTTCAGGTCGTGAACGCTTTGCTCACGCAGATGGACAGATTAAAATCCTGGCCGAATGTGATCATTCTAACAACTTCAAACATAACAACAGCAATTGGTATGGCATTGATGGATGTCAGATGTTTGGAGGTTGATGACCTTTATTACTTTAGATTCTAACAAACCTTTATTCATTATTGCTTACTAACCTACCCAATCAAAAGCTATACTCTTCCACCATAGGAAGGCTGTCTCTATGCACTCACTAAACCAATTCTGTTATCAGTAAGCCATAACTAGTAGAAATCTTATTGTTTGGAAGTCTTTTTGGAACTTATTCTTGCATTCAGTAACCGAGAACTATAACTAGTACAGATCTGATAAAGTTAGCTGCAGTTATGATGGAAACAATGTAGTATAGTTAGTGGAAGGAGGCGGCGTTTCAATTGCATGACTAGTTAAAATTGGGATTGGTAGTGGGAAGTACATCTTAGGTAAATTTTGATTAGCATAGTGTGCTACAAATGTTTTTTTTTTTTTCTTTCCCTTTTCGGAGGTAACACGGAACTTCATCAGCACAAGCCAAAAGAAGAGAGGATACAATAGAAAAAGGGGATCAATGGGGATCATCCTGCTATCCTGATGATCACGTAAAGACTCAAAAAATCTTCTTTTCTACAACCCTCAAAATGGACATTAAAGGAAGAAAATCCACACACAGGATAACCACCCAACCTTTCACAGATTGCCCAATCCTGCTACTGTGGCCATGAAATTTAGGGTACTGAGATCCATGAAACACAACTCTTCTCAAGCTAATGGCCACTGCATCCAACCTCATCTTCCCCTGGGACACCAGAGGAAACCCTCTCTATTAACCCATAAGCATATCCACATGTTTTATTAGTTCCACACACACGCAATTAATGAGGCATATAGAAAGCATTCCACTAATGAATAATCTTGGTGATTGGATTTCCAGGGCACACAATACTAACAATCATAAAACTGGTGGACATGTAAGGGTGGTGACGAAGAGAATCTTGCTGAAAACTTTTGAAATTCCAACCTTCATGCAATGGTGTTCTAAGATCAACCAAAACTTTAAGCACTTTTGAACAAGAAAAATGTAGTTCCCTGTTCAACTAATGGACTGTATTGAAGATGTAAAGATTGCTGTTTTGTCTCCCATTGCATGATTTGGTGAAAGTAAGAAATCTTTTTGAATTAGGTCCAACAAATGTAGTCCAGAATGGAAAAAGCAATAGAAATAGAGAGGTAAAGATCATGATCTACCTTTTAAAGCTAACATAGAACTAGGCATTTTGGTGTTTAATGGGCTCGACACAATTTAAAAGAAGAGGAAAACTTCTCTAACTTCAACCTAAATTATGCGTCCAAAAAAAGATGTGTGTGCGCGCGCGTGCATGTGTGTGCGGGTGTCTGCACATGTGTGCGTGCATGCGTGTGCATGCGTGCTTGTGTGTGCAGTTTTGATGAAACTCCTGTTTGAGTCTTCCACATGTTAGTCAAAGCTAAGATCTAGGGTGTTAAAATTCTTAAAACTGCAGATATTTGTAATTGACCCTTCAACATATACAAAAAGGCCCTCCAAACGCCACGGTTTCCCATTCAGCCCAAAATTCCATATCTGAACCCCTGAAATCATCCATGCACTACAATGCAGTCACCATCAGATCTCTTTAATTCCACAAGTAGATTTGAGGATATTTTATTCTTCATGAAAACTGACAACTAAGTTGATAAGACAGCTTCATGTGGCATAAGTTTTTTAGAACCCAGAGCTGCCTCTTTCAGCAGCATCATATAGGTCATCTGTTTGGAAACAAATTGTTGATAGACACCAACCTATCGATGTGATGGAGCTTTACGATTTCACTCAAATTGACAGTGGAAATCATTATTCTAATTTCATTTGGCTCTTATTCTTAGAGAGCAATGCTAACTGAGTCACAAGAATAGGAAAATTGCACCTCAGTTGTTCGACTGATCAAGCAATGATGCATAGGGGCACTTTAGGGATATGGGAGTGTCCTTAGGTCCGTTCATTTATCATCTCTCAACTAGGTGAGTTCTTGTGATTCTCATGACTAGATTTTTGGCATTCCTTGCTCTGAAATCTTCTGTTAGGTTTCTTCATAGTTTTTCATGTGGCATCACATGTCATCATGCATGTAGATGTTAATAATCTGATGCTATATTGTATGATGATAATTCGCAACCTTTTCAAAGTGCATGAGCTTACTGTTGTTTTGATTGCAGATATTGCTTTTGTTGATCGGGCTGATATCAAGGCATATGTTGGACCCCCTACTCTTCAAGCACGCTACGAAATATTGAGATCGTGCTTGCAAGAACTTCAACGAGTTGGAATTTTAGAATGTTCTCAGGTATTACTTTTTCCCTGCTTCTCAAACTCTTTGCTCTGACAATCATGTAGATTTTATGATCTGATAAAATCTTAGGTTTGGGTGCCACTAGTTTCAGGTTTCTTAATTGTTGGAAAACCCGTCAATATCGTGTAACCTCTTTGAAGGAATAGGAAACTGCTTAGCCCATGAGTGCTCAGATGCATGGATATTGCACAATTATGGATTTTACATGATTTTGAGCATCAGAAATGATGTGATACTGATGAGATTCAAATTTCATAGCACATGGGCAGGAAAGTATGCATGTTCTAATCCTATTCCAGTAGGCCTTTTTTCGGTAGTCAATGTAGACGAGAACAAACAAGTAGTTGGTCTCCTCTACTGTGTCTAAGCATATTTCCTCCCCAGGGAAAAATTATAGCATGTTGGTTATACAATTCAAGGTTGAGAAAGGACTCTGACTCAAGTGAGTCTGCCTATAAATTTTGACTTGGGTGGGTCAGCACAGTGACCGGGGAAGTCATGTTTTCCAAATTAAGTTATTTTATATTTTTAAAAATATCGAAATACTAAAAAAGACAAGTGATAAAAATTCATGATTCATGTTTAGTACTTACATGTTGTGTGTGAGCTTTGTGAAAGTAAAGCTTAAATCACAAATAGTAGATCACTCGATGTACGTGACCATGTAAGAGATTTGTGATACTAGCAGGCCCCTTGTAAACGGCATATCCAAAAAGAAAGGCTATATTATTTGTTCCCTTTTTCCTCTTTAATTAACAATTTCATGGTTCTTCAAATGTTAAAAGACTTGATGTCATTGTTTTAACTAACTATCCAGTGGTCAATGAGCACCAGGTTTTGGGGAGACCCCTTACCTGGAGCTGAGAGGAAAGCAACATACAATAACATGACTCTGCCGCATTTCTTTTGATTCAGCAGAGTGACTAGTTATGATAGAACTTGTCAAAGTGACGTTGGTTTTGTAGTCTCACCAGGTCAACAGGTTTTTCGGATGAGTCACTGGTCAATGCTGCAACTCACCCAACCTCTGTACGATTTGTTCCTCTAAGGTCTTGGTAATCCCAATCAAAATAAATTCATCAACTAGAATATATAATTTGGAAGGAAAATCAACAACAGGATCATCAAACTCACAATAGAGTTAAAATTCAGCCAAAAAAAAAAAAAAAACCCTTTAAAATCAAGAAATAATGTAGAAAGAAAGAAAAAAAAAAAACTGTCACAAACACAGGCCCATATATTTAAAGCACTTTTATAACCCTAGAACCCTACTAAATCTTATCCCTTTGATTATTCTAATCTCGTCAGTATTTCCTTGGAAAACCTCTAAATAGACCATAACTGGAAGTACTGGACTGGAGAACTATGGTAGTTGAGCATGATACTATTGCGGGTACTGTACCAACTCTGTCTGATGAAATAGGCGATGGGTCCCCATGATTAATGTGATCGGATGGGACCCAGCCATGGTTGCATCACAATTCCTTATATATTGGCAATGCATTTTCTAGGATCATGATCATTACATGCTTCCGAACTATGCGAGCTTACGAGAGAAGCTGAATGCATCCGAGGTGGTGAAGCCTCAAGGTCCAATTCATCCGTCGAAGCAGCTGCTTGAAGCTGCAGAGGTTTGTGAGGTCAGTACCTAGAATCCTCAAATGACTTGTTGGTTATCAGAAAGCACAATAGTAAACAGGTACTCCCCATTCTCAAGCATTGTGGTTGTTTCGATACTCCTTTTCAGGGATTTAGTGGAAGAGCATTAAGAAAGCTTCCTTTCTTAGCTCATGCAGCCCTCACCAACCCTTGTAATTGTGATTCTAACAAGTTCTTGTACACACTGATAGAGACAGCGAAAAGAGAGTTTTCTGAGCTAACCAACTGAGATTTAGTGTTTTCATGTATCAAATTTTGGGTCCGAGCCCATAGGCCAGTTGAAGTCGGTGCATTTCAACATTGAGGTCTTGGATTCGATCCCAACTTACATATCAAATGATGTATCAATCTCTAGTGTGAAAAGTGGCAAAATCCATGAATTCATTCCAATATGCATCTCCTATGTTAGTGAGATTCATCTTTGATTACTTTTTTTTTTTTTTTCCCTTTCTTTGGTAAAGGTAGATGGATGGTGTTGGGCGCATATCTACAGGCATGGCATGTTATATTCTAGATAATTATTATATTATTATTTTTATTATAAATCGAGCGACATGATTATACAACTCAATTGGGGAGCCGAAACACGGATCTCAGTGGCCTGCTTAAATCAATGACATGTGGGAAGGCAAGCCAATCTGCCTCGATACAACGAAGATGGTATACAATGACAGTCCAGTAAAAAAAAAAAAAAAAAACAAGTGGACGGGCCCCATTAAATGTCTCATTTCTTACTCTCACCTCATAGTGAAACAGGGAAGGCACAAACACCATAGTGCAATGCAGGGTCCAAGGAGCATGAGAATATGGTCCACCTGAAGAGCGCGAATATGCAGCCCACTAGATGGAGGTGCGAGTGTGTGGGCTACTAGATGGCAACACGAATACGTGATTCAAATGGGGAATACATGTTCTGGTCGGAGGCGGAGCATGCATTGCACGTTCCAAAGAGGGAGGGATCTCCCTCAAGGCACCTGTGGGGGAAATGGCCCCCACTAGGGGTTGCCACCTATCCCATTGGCAACAGACGGTACCACTGCTAGCTATATTAATAAAGAAACAGTTACATCAAGGAGGGGGACATTCCAGCCTAAGCTCTGAAAGAGAACAGAGATTAACATCAAATGTCATTTAAGCTCGTGGAATCTAAGAAAAGATATATATTCTAGCATGAACAGGATTCCTAGAAGCGACATAATAAAATGAATTAACAACCTACTCACCATCCCTTTTGGCAGGGTTGTAAGACACTTTGTTCCCTTCTCTAAAATATGCATGATTAATTAGAAACTTTGTTCTCAAATCCTCCGATTCTACCCAACAATTCCATTTCTTTCAGACTTTTGAAATCCCTGAAAGAATCATTTCAACTAAATGCTTGGAATCTCATTTTGTAAGATGGTGGATATTTAATCCAAAAAAATAAAAACGAGTATCTAATATGGTCCAATAATGCATGAAGCTCCACAATTACATTTGAACAAATTCCATAATAACCACAGCTCCCCGTCAATGTTTAATTTAAACTAATCATCAGGTTGTTTTACCAAAAAAAAAAAAAGGACAGGAAAAATACTTCTAACTTGAACCTATTGAAGAGTAATGGATTAAAAAAAAAAAAAAAAAATCAACGTTATTTTTGGGCAATGAGCCTCATCAAAGTTCTCAGTGGCCAATGAAAGCTGAACCAAAACCTTTTCTAAAAATCCTTAACGCATTCAATAGATGAACTTGAAATTTAGCTCTATTTATTGCCGTCCAAATTTCCCAGAACTCTATCAAGAGCTGTGAATTAGACTTTAAAAGATGCATTGGAGCACCAATGAGGAGCTTGCTGCCTAACAAATTGATGGACGCGGATTGCCTGCCAAAGGCTTCAGCAAGGTGTGCTGCCCTGGGAAGCTAGGTGGGGCTCTTCATGATGTTTGTGAGAAATCTACCCCGCCCATCCATTTTGCTAGATCATTTTAGGACATGAGACTAAAAATGAGGCGGAACCATGACTCAAGTAGGGCACATGAGAGGAAACAGTCGGGATTGAATGGCTACCGTTGAATCATTCATACTGCCACAAAAGTTTGGTATTAGACTAGATTTTTTCATGTTTTCAGCTCATCCCAGTTGGAATGACCTTGTAAACGGTTTGGATGGCATATAAAAGGTAGAGCCGGGGAAGTTTCAATGGTAGGCATTTCCATCCCCCACAGTTTCCTCTCGTGTGGCGCAATTGAGTTTTGTATCCACCTCAAATTTTTGGTCTCGTTCCCTAAAATTATCTGGCAAAATGGATGGACGAGGTGGATTTATCACAAACATCACGGTGGCCCACGTAGCTTTCCAGCACAGGAACTTCATGGAAAAGGCGATTCGCAGGCAATCGGCGTCCCAAATTGATGAGCCTGAATTAGAGCATTGAAGATGTTCCAAAAAATTCATATAGACAGTAGTGTTAGCCATCATAACCCCAACGATGCATGTCTTCAATGCCATGAGATAAAGATGTTCCCTATTCCCTGAACTGCAATGTCAGTGGGAACGCAGCTTAATGGCTGAAATCTTCAACGGTATACTTCTGTGGCAAATCCATTTTTGCCCTCAACTTGCAGTGCACCGGCTAAGGCTCTTGCCTCTCTTGGAATTGGTGAACCACACCACGTCTGTTATTCTTTAGTTTCCCCATTTTCAAGACTCAACTTCATCTTCCTGCTATGGCTTGTAATGCTTGTTTCTAGACAGAATTCGCTTTCCATCTTTTTGCATATTTGATGGTTCATTTATTGTTTGTGGGATTAAGGTTCTTATGGTACGTTTATCATGTAAGGGGATCGCGGAAGCATATAGAGATAAATCAAGCAAAGTATTCCAATCGCACGATCAAGCCTAATCACAAACACTCCGAAATTAATGTGGAAAAATCATTTTGGGAAAAAAAACCACGGCACAATGCTACATATATGCACTATGAAAGCAGAAAATTACAAGAGAGAGATTACCCGATTCAAACAAGCCTCGAATCACCCAAGCTACACCCTCGAAACCCTACGAACGAATTAAAAAGCTCTTGATACCCTCTATTCTCAATTACACCCACATATATAGCCTATAGGTGAATAACAATCAAAATAGGAAACAAATCCCACACTTGCGCAATTTTGTGTAACTTTGCGCGATCGTTCGATGACACCTTTGATGACCCTTTGATGATATCGAACAACTTCAATGTCATCGAACAAAATACCAAAACTTTCAACAACTAAACATGTATTTTTTGAATTTTCTCAATGACACTTCAATTTCATCGACCGCTCGTCGATGGCATCGAGCAGGACACCAAAGTATCCAGCAACCAATTGTAAAATTTTTTGATTTTTTCAATGGCATTGAAGTTTGCTTAATAGCATCGAGCTATCATCGACAGACAGTTGAATTTACAAATTTAAGACATCAATCAACAATATCCACCATGTCTTCAATCACAAATCTTCATATCTTCATTTTCCTCATCTCTAATTCCGCCTTGCATCAGAACTACACCATTGCTTCTCGTGCATCCTCCATCTTCCTTTTATGCCTTCGCCAAGTCTAGAGAAGTTGCACATAACTTGAACTTCTTTGAAGGAACCACCTTAGTGAGCATGTCCGTCGGATTCACGCTTGTATGAATCTTCTCCAAAGTCACGCCTCTTTCCTTAAGCACCTGTCAGATAAAATGACGATGAACATCAATGTGTTTATATGTGAGTGATAAACAGAGTTTTTAGCCAAATTGATCATGCTTTCGTTGTAACAATTAACCGGCGTAGCTTCCTGCTGAAGCCCCAATTGATTTATTATCTCCCTCAACCAAACACCTTCCTTCAATGCATCTGTCACTACCATATACTAAGCTTTGGTCGTGGAAAGAGCCACCATAGATTGAAGCTTCAACATCTAACTGATCGCTCCACCCGCTAGTACAAACGAGTAATTGGAAGTCGACCTTCTACTATCTACACTACCTGCATAATTAGAATCCACATACCTTACTAACTTAGTGTAAGACCCGACCCGAGTTCTTGCATGTGCATGTGTGTGTACATATGCATTTCATTTCTTATGGTCCCGCGGTCTTACCAGTCCAATCCCAGCTACCTGCGACCCTTAGATAGCATTTGCGGTCATCCTTGAGTCCGGGCACATTGACCCGACTCGGATCAGCTTGTGACCTATGTCATCTTGTTCGCATCGTCGTTGCGGTTCCAACAACGCGTTTTGTGCATCCATTCGATATGTAGATCAAAAGTTGTATACATTTCATTATATGACCTTTATTCATGTGGCCCACTTCGGGAGAATGCATGTAGACCACTACCACCCTTGTCACAAGTTCCAAGGTACACTACTCACACACTACATAAATATCCATAACTAACCCTACTAACCACAAACACCACCAAGAGACCTAGTCTAACCTACAACTTTGTAAACTCCTCCCTATGGCAATGATTATTTTTCTTACAAAACCATCATGGTCACTCTCTCTCTCTCTCTCTCTCTCTCTCTCTCTCTCCCCTTATCTCTCCCTCCTCATTTCTTCCCTCCATAGCTAGCAACCTTCCTCCAAAAATCTCCAAATTCTCCAGCCCCTTTTCTTCCTTATTTCTCATCCATCTCACCATTGCAATCCCATCTTGGTCATAGATCCATGATCCTTGAAGCTTGAGGCACATGATGATTGTAGAAGCTTGAAGATCCAAGAGGTGGGTGCTTCTTCTTCTTTTCTTTCTCCCTTTCTTTCTTGCTACATGCATGGAAGCATGTAGGACCCACCAATCCATGGTGGAGGTCGTACATGGCTCCTAGGATGGAAGCCATGGGCCTAGATCTTACTCATCCCTTCCATGGTGGGCCATTCTCCATGGACCCACCATGATGTACTTCCTCTTCATTCTAGCATCTCATAGGCCATCTAGGCCTTTGCATGCATAGTGGGGAAAGGTGTCCCCACCCTTCAGCAACTTTTCTTGATGTATAGTAGCTTGCATGTAACATATGTACATGGTGGATGACATGGATTATAGTGTGGAAGGTCTATTAGTGGCGGGACCTTCCACCAATGGCTGGATCACTCTCTTTCTCTCTCCCTTTCTCTCCTTTTTCTTATATTTATCTCTGATGATGTGTGATCCACTACGAAAGTCAGCAACATCTTTGTAACGTCCAAGAAAAATCCGTACAAATACCCGAGTACCACCTCAGGCAGAAATCACTTGGGACCAAATCCTTTAGAAATTAGAAGAAGATTAATTAAGTGCTTAACTAAATCACCTGTCGAATTAGCTTGGACAGCTTTCAATACGAACTATAAGACTCAAAATTAGTAGGATTGCTGACGCTACGTTACCCTGAAACCTAGGATCAATCTCTAAACTCGGTTGCTCTCGGGAGTTCATTGAAACTCCGTATCGGACCTGGACCGCGCGTCGAAAATCTGATAACTACGAAACTATACCGTTATGACCACCTCACTGGACTTGATAACCACCTCAGAAATCAAGTCTAGATAATATGTCGAAATGCACAACTTGAGCCTGGAGCGAAGTGTGTGAGAAACACAAATATCTTTAGAAAATGAACTCAGACTTAAGTGAATTGAGTCGTTTCCCTGCAGGCCAAATCTAAGGATTCAGACCGTCAAAATCTGACCCAACTACACCCTCGGATCAGGAAAAATTTCCAACACTCGTCAGTGTACTTGTGGCCCTGATCGAGTACCGGTGACCATTGAACTGAAACTGGTCCCCCGCGGTCGATCTGTAAATTCGATCGGACCGAAAAATTAGCTTGACCAAGATCCAATGTCAGGGGACTTACTCCTGACTGTATGCAGAAAAGGAGCCCCCACATGCGCTCCATTGGGCCGAAACAGACGAGTTTTGGCTATAACCTAAGTATATCATGGCCATGGGGCCATTCCTATTAATTATGGGCCTATATAAGGACCTAAAACCCTCTCTCTCCCATTCCATATGAATTTCAAACCCTAGGAGAGAGGAGAGAGAAAAAAGAGAAGAAGAAAGTGAGGAGAAGAGAGAGTGAGTGAGAGTTTGTTCCTGGGATTCGATCTCACCCCTCCACGTGCTTAATCATCGCTACTGTATCGCTATACCGACAATTCTGATTCTGTTTTCTGGTAAGAAATCATAACCCTAATCTGTTTTAGGGATTCAAATAGAGTAAATAGTGAAATAGCTAACCTATTTCATGTTATAGGTTGTCGTTGTGCCGTAAGTGAGGACTTAGTGTTTAAACTGAGTTTCTTACGGGTTTACTAGCGGAAGGTGTAGACTATAAACGTTTAGGTTATGGTTTTCAAGGCTTTCAATGTCAGTTAATAATTTATGACCGACTTGATTGCTATCACATGCTTAGATACGATGTGTCCCGTTCTTTACACATATATATGAACTATGTTGAATATAGTATATTCCATGTGTTTGTTGATATGATTGAATGAGGATAGAATTTGGATTCGTACTTACCATGATTATTCATTGTGAATATATGGTTGTTATATGTATGACAACTCCTTGGTGAAAGGATTTGCCCTAACACCTGTTATAACCAACATATGTCACGTAGTATGTAGTCTAAGTGCTTATAAAAATGTCTGAATGAATATAGAATTTGGATCTGTACTTGCCATGATTATTAACTATGAATATATGCTGGTTGTGTATGTGACAACTCCTTTGTAAAAGGGCTTGCCAGGATATATGTTATAACTAGTCTAATATATGTATGTTGAAATGTGTAGTCAAAATGTTTGATAAAATGGCTGAATGAGGAAATGCTTGTTGGAATGTATTTAATGAGAGTGTTGAGATAGGATTCTCAATTCCCTTCTCTATAATTACAGTTTCCTTTATGTAACCTATCTTACTACTATGTGTTGTACAGATGAAATGCCTATGTAAGATAACATATGTATTACGTGTTTGTTGAAATGCTCAACTAAGATTTATATTTAGATTTGGTTGTCATATGCTGTCATTGATTATCACTTGTGAATGCTATCGTTTGAAGTGTGATTGGGGCTACGATGTAGTCCAGGTAATCGGTAATGATTCTTAAGTAGTGGCTGAGGTCATTTCGCCACACAAGACACGTTTAATGAATCCAAGGCATACGATAATTGTTGACAGTGGTACCATATCGATTAATTCGGCGTATACTCGTACCAGTTAAACTTGTCTAATAACCGATTGGCCTATTGTGTGTTTACCATGTATGGACGCTACCACTTGAATCTAAGGTACCACTTACCAATGTAAAGCCCGTTAAACCTTGGTACCACGATCCGCTAAGACTCATGAGCCAGGCATGGTGGTATAGGACACCGTAGTCGAGCTGTCTGCCTACGCTGGGGTGATGAGCCTCCCCGTAGTGACCAATGAGCAACCCAAACTCGTGAGACAAATACGGTGGTATGAGACACTGTATTTGAGCTATCGGCCTACACTAGCGCAGCCTGGCTGTGGTCCCCAGTCAGGTTGGTGACGAGCCTTTGAAAATAGACTACCAGTTGGTAGGGTGTTGGTGGAGTGACCTCGAGTATGAAATAGGCCTACTCCGGCGCAGCCTGGCTATGGTCCCCAGTTGGGTTAGTGACGAGCCTTCGAAAATAGACTGCCAGTTGGTAGGGCGTTGGTGGGATGACCTCGAGTGTGAATTAAGCCTACACTAAGGTGACAAGCCTCTTGTAGTAACCTACAGTATAAACTCACGAACTGCCTATCGTATGTGATAAACTAGGATTGACGACCCTATATGGATCATCGTTTGAGTAAATGATCTAAAGGGAGGTACCTTAGCTTCCCAATCCTGCTGCATGAAAAAAGGTCTAATAAGACTCGGTAATCACGCTCATGCACCGCATTACATGTGCATTTGGCGTTGGTATTGAGCACAGAGGAAGGGGTGCATGCCGCGACCGTAAGAGGAATATCGCAGAGGGAGTGCAGGCGAGGGCATGCATCATTAATACGTATCATGTTTGTATTAACCAGAGTACTTAAGGATGTTTGATTGTATTGCTTATCATTACTACTTGATTGAATTGATAACATGTTAACCTTTGCCTTATAGCTCTACTGAGTTGATCACTCACTCCCACGTTCTGGGACGGTGTTTTAAAACATCAACCAGACTCTGTTTTAGTTTCAGGTGATGATGAGACTTACGAGATGGAGCCTATCTTCTACGATGACGAGGAGGAGTTCTCCTAATGCAACTCTCTGGCGGGTCTATGTAGACCTGGAGTTGCGTATCGGGGCTACAGGGATAGGTATAGATGACATTTCACTTCATTATTTTGTATCTTTTGGAATTATACTTGTAATTATTTAACCTGGTGACATTTATATTCTGGAGACTTACAATCACTTATATGCTTTATATATCTATCACAGTCTTCCGCTTGCATAATCTAATTGTCTCTGGAGTATGACATACTATTTTGGTATAATCTCATTCATGTTTAATGCACTAATATGGACAACATTTAATCATCATTATCTATGTTGCAAAGTGATGTGTTGGAACTCGGGAGTTGAGATTCTGCTCGACCCCCGATTTTCAGGGCGTTACAATCTCAGATCCATCAGGGAGATGGGACGTCCAAGCCCACCTTGTTGGACGTCCAGGCCCACCATGCATGCATGGGTTGGGTGGCCTCCAAACTTAATTTTTTTTATGGAGATTTTAATACACTAATGGATCTGGAATCTTGCTAACCCATCAAAGTGGACCCCACTTGATGGATCAGGGCAATAAGCCTTTGGATTAATTTATATGGGCTGAAATATGTACAACATATGTTGTTGTCCAGATTTCAGGCCCAGTTGGAGCATGACTTTTGAGCTAATGTTTGGATTTATTTGTATACCATTTTCTCTCAAATTTCTTTAGGAATTTTTTAGTGCGTGGACCTCACTTTGATGTGGAATAGGGCCCACACCATTTCTCCCATGATTGAGGCCCATACGATGGGCTAAAGTGGGCTAACTGTCCAGAAATTTCTAGACAGTTCAACAACGCTACAAGATGGGAATAAGCATTTTTACCTGAGTTTCTGGAATAAGCGGGCCACCCCAGTGGACCCTACTTGTTGTCCAGATGTAGGGCCACCTTTTCCCCTAATTTTTCAAGGGTTTGGGTGGGTCCAAGCCCACCCCATGTGGTCCCAAACATAAGGACAGTTAGAATTTCAGCAACATTTCACCCAGGACAGACTGTAATTCTGAATTTAATTAAAATAATTTCAGGTATTCAAAAATTATGAAAATTTACAGGGAGGTGGCCCACCCATGGTAGGACCCACCTACCAAATTTTGGGGCCAACGGACTCCTGTGTATACACTGGAGAGAGCTGGACCAGCCCACCACGTTGGGACATCCAGGACAACGTACCAGATTTTCTAGACAGACTCTTTTCTTTAAATAAATTAAAATACTTTTAAGTGTCCAAAAATCATGAAATTTTGTGAAGGTGTGGCCCACCCATGGGAGAACCACCCTGGGAAGTTTCATGGCCAACGGCCCCCTGTACTGTCCATGTGCGGCCTGGAGTGGCTTACCAAGTTGGGACGCCCAAGCTGGGGCGTCCAGCCTTGGCTGGCCGTTCAAGCCACTTTGTGGGCCCACCTTAATGTACTTTATATCCCACCATTCATCCATGTTAGGTCCATGGGAGAATTTATCATCTTCCCCTTCGTAGCTTCCAATTGGAGCCCATTGGATGAGTTTCTGGGCCAAATATCCAGGCCCATTGAGTTGCCTACACATGGGACACCCGGCCTATTAGGCTGCTGCTGGACGTCTAGTTCAGTAGCATGACCCATCTGATTTATCTGTTAAATCCACTCCCTTCATCTGGTGGACTCCCCTATGACATGTATGGGCCACCAGGCTAAAATAAACATATTATTTAATTAATTTTTGAGTTTCCAGCAATGCCATATTGTGGGAGGGCTGGAATTTCAACAATAGGCCCATGGTTGCTGCCCATAAATAAATGTTTTGGGGCAGCATGGTCCACCAAATTTGGGGACATTATTACACATATCTTGCCCATTTTAATTAGATTTTTTTGGGCTTAATTAGAGCATATTTAAGGCCCATTCCAATTGGGTTTCATTGGACTAGTCTTCTTAGTTATTTGTTGGTTTTCTTAGGCCCATTGTCTTGAAACTTTTTGATAGGCCCTTTGGGGCCGATATTATCATGCCATTGTGATGGGTTTTAAGGGCCAAATACTCAAGTAGTTGGGCCTTTGCTTGCCCATTAAAATAAACCCATACTTGGGCCGAGATGTGAGGCTCAACTTGTTTTAAATATAAGGATCACTAATATGTTGGAATAACGGGCTGCCCATTAGGCCCACCACAATGAGTGGACCCATGATCTTTATGGTTGGGCCCAAACCTTGCGTGAGGGCCCACCATGTTGCCTATGTATTGGGCTTAGTGTATGGCCCACTAGGCCATGGATTACTTGGGCCTTGGACTTTACTTTATATGCATAGCGGGCTACCTTTTGGGACCCAGTTGAGGTTGGATGTCCTCCTTGGTGGCCCTAAGGTAGGCCCATAGGGTCCTCATAAGTGGTGGAAGACCCACCTTGGACATTGTTAGAACCATTTCCATCTTGAAGCTTTATGATTCTCTTAGCTTGTGGGTCATCCCAAAGTATTGGGCCCCTAGTAGAGGACTTTACTTCTCATTAGAGCACCTGTCTATGTACCAAGACCTTATCCCTCCTTGGGAAGGAGGAATATATTATACAGGTAATGCATTTACATCATTGTGACCCATATGCATCATCTATGTGAATTGATTCCATTGTGTGGTGGTCATAGAGGGATAGAGTTTCTCCCCTTGTGTACATTGAGTGCCTGAAGCTTGTGCATGATTTGTATGTGCAACTCATACATTGACATCGTATTTTATGATGATCCGCCCTTGCTTCATCAGGGCCTTGCCTCCACAGGAACATTCGTGGATGGCCGTATGTGTGGACACCGAAAATGTTACTTGAGTATACCGGGTGCATAAGATGCCCATGGGTGAAATTTTTAAAACTTCCATGGTACCAAGGATCTGCCCCAACACCATGACTGAGTAGAAACTATGAGTGCACGAGGGCCTTAAACCGTTAGGCCGTGACTCTCACTGTCGTGTAGTTGGTTGGGTAGGGGTGTGGCCATACCTGCTTGGCGTGAGGAGACATTGCTAGGCTGAGTTTGACTAGCTTGTAAATGGGTTCACTGCCGTCGGGCCTTGTTGGTGATTGACTGTCCACAGGAGAGTAGTGAGGTCTCTTACGCTCGTTTGACTGTGCGGGACTGGAGAGCGGCAGTCATCTAGCAGTGTACTGGACCCCGGTGATTTTCTTATGATTGAAAATGTACTTGATATGTGGAATGGTTATGAGCACTGACATTACTTTGCATCGCATTCGCATCGGCTGTATAAGCCCCTTTATACATTGCCTTGGTAAGGCACCCAGTACTCATTGCATCGTATTCATAACAAGCCTCGCTAAGGTTGGTGATATTGTCATCGAGTTTGTTTCCCTTCCTATACCTCCTATTATTCTTCTGCGCACTATTGTCACACACTTTCACCACCCTCTAAGCTTCTATAAGCTTATGCATGATTGACGCGTGTAAGAGATCCTAGACAGGTGTCATAGCGGCAGAGCTTGAAGTAGAGTTAAGCTTGAAGACCCCAGTATTGCAGACTTTTCTCTCCTTCTTCTATTATCTTATGTATGTCCTTTTGGACCTTATGAGAGCTTGTAATAGTTCAAATTCTTAGTGAATTTTGTGATGTGTGCCTTTGTCATTCTCAGATATACTTGCTGTAATCTTGGGTATGCTCGTATTGGAATGATTATACTGTTATGGAAATCCTCCTTGTAAGATCTCAGGATTGGAACCTGTCTCAAGAGCCGAGAATGGGGTATTACGGAGGCTGTTGCGACCAGAACCGGCCATCGGTTCCCTATGAGTCCGGTTACCAAGTTTGGGGCGTGACAGGAGTTGGTATCAAAACATAGCAAGTAATTCTGGAATAACTCGGGATAACATCGCATGTCTGTTGAGAGCATAAGATAAGTAGTGTCCCGAGGCCATTCTTTTCGCTCCGTATTCAGGTTGTAATTGTTTTGATTCCTTGCATCATCGTTATTTTGTAGACGATGCCTCCTAGACGTGGCACCCGTGGTCGTGGTGCCCGTGGACGAGGCGCCCGAGATACCCGTTCTACTCGAGTGCATCCTACTCCCATTTTAGAGGATCCGATTCCCGAGGTCTCGATTCAGCCTGTTCCTTCAGTTGAGCATGTAGCGCTTGTTCCTTCAGTTGCTCCAGTTCCCCCACTGGTTTCCCCTCTTCAGCCTGCTATTCCGGTTACAGAGGTTCCTGCTTCGTCAGCCGCACCCGTACCTCCGCCCGAGGTGAGTACTGCTCCTGCTTTTTCGACAGTACCTATAGGAGTTGAGCAGTTTCAGTAGATGATGCAGCTGGTCGCTACCGCGTTGCAGACTCGTCAGCCTGCAGCCTTTCCAGTTTCTGATCAGGGTGATTTACCACGCGCTAACGCTATTTTCAAGGAGTTTAGACAGCATGACCCTTCGAGATTCAGGGGTGAGCCCGACCCATCTGCCGCTAAGGCATGACGCACCGAGATTGTGAGGATTTTTAACACTATGCAGTGTCCAGCCGATCAGAGGGTATCCCTTGCGACCAATCTCCTTCAGGATGAGGCCCATCATTGGTGGTTATCCGTATCTAGGATGGCCGGGCTAGATTTCGTTTGAACATGAGAGGAGTTCGTGGTCTGTTTTGATAAGAAATTCTTCCCCGAGCACGTTCAGATTCAGAGGGCGATCGAGTTTGAGACCCTAGTTCAGGGTGATATGTCAATATCTTAGTATGAGGCCCGTTTCTTAGCCTTATCTAGATTTGCTCCTCATCTCACCAGTGATGAGAAGATAAGGGCCCGTCGTTTTGTGATTGGCTTGCGTCCTGCCCCTTCGTAGCTGTGTGGTAGGGCATTGTTTGGAGACGTTCAACCAGGTTATTCATCGGGCACTGGTTTATGAGGAGGACTGGGCTAGGACCTAGAGATCGAGAGAGAAGAGTTCCGATGGAGACCGGAAGAGGAGAGCACCAGCCAGCAATTCCAAGCAGCACCGTCAGTAGAGAAGGTGGGGCAGATCAGAGTTTCGACAGCCTGTGGCTCAGACAGTAGCTTCTTCATCATCATCATCACCGCCAGCCGCTTCATCTTCCGATCCCTTCTCCGGTGTTTCTTCGGTTGTGGACAGGCCGGGCATCGGAGACGTGATTACTCTCTCCCCATATAGTAGCAGAGGCCACCGCAGTTACCTCCTCCTCGTCCTTCTCAGCAGCAGCAGCGAGCATAACTTCCAGCTGCCACTCCTAGGGCTCCTCCTCAGCAACAGAGGCAGCCAGGTAGACCTCCCCAACAGAGATAATAGCAGCAACAACAGTAACAGCAGGTGGGATATCCATATGTCCAGTCCCTGGGTCGAGTGTGTATTGCAGCCTAACATGTACAGACTCCGGATCCACAGTCTTCCAGTTTACTTCCCTTACCAGCTCAGGGCCAATTTTATTCTTCGTGGCAGGCGCCAGGCCAGGACCCACAGTCATCGACCGGCGGAGTCGTTAAGGGTATTCTTCTTATTTCTGCTTGCGTTGCTCATATTTTATTTGATTCTGGTGCCTCCTATTCTTTTATGGTCGAGCAATTTTGCCAACCGACCGGTATTCCATCGGAGTCTGTGTCTGAGGCCTTGGAATTTTAAACTCCCATGGGGAAGTCCGCCATGTTGACCTGTCGCTGTCCTTCTTGCCCGGTGTTAGTGGGCGATATGTTCCTTCCTACCGATCTGTTTGTGATGTCGATGACAGGATTTGATGTTATTCTGGGTATGGACTGACTTGTGGAGTATTGCGCCGCGAGGACAGTTACGTTTCACATTTCCGGCTTGTCGGTATTTCAATTTGTAGTCGAGCCCAGAGGAGAGCCGTTGTCTAGTTTCATGACTTCTGTCGTTGAGGATTCTGTGGTAGAGTGTATCGAGCAGCTGCCAATTATTTGTGAGTACGCGGATGTGTTCCAGGAGATCCCGGGTTTGCCGTTGCGTCGACAGGTTGAGTTTCAGATTAATTTGGTGCCCGGTAACGCGCTTATCCCAAAGGCCCCCTACCGGATGACACCGTTGGAGTTAAAGGAACTGCAGGAGCAGTTGGATGAGCTCCACGAGTAAGGTTTCATTCGTCCCAGTAGTTCGTCTTGGGGCGCCCTAGTATTGTTCGTGAAGAAGAAGGATGGCTCGTTGCGGCTCTATGTAGACTATCATGAGCTCAACAGAGTCACCATCAAGAACTGATACCCACTTTCCCGTATCGATGATCTGTTTGACCAGTTACATGGTGCACAGTATTTTTCCAAGATAGACTTGCGCTCCGGTTACCATGAGATTCGGGTCCGAGAGGAGGACATTCCAAAGACGACTTTTCGAACGCGCTATGGTCACTTTGAGTTTCTAGTCATTTCATTCGGACTGACCAATGTGCCCGCCATATTTATGCAGCTGATGAACGAGGTCTTTCGTCTGTTCCTCGATCAGTTCGTGGTGGTATTCATCGATGATATTCTTGTATATTCGAGGACTCGGGAGGACCATGTTGAGCACTTACAGATTGTGCTGGAGACCCTCCGTGCCCACCAGCTGTATGCAAAGCTGGAGAAGTGTGAGTTTTGGCAGGAGGAGGTGAAGTTCCCCGGTCACGTGGTGACGAGGGAGGGTGTCGCTGTGGACCCCTCGAAGGTGGATGCAGTGCATCAGTGGGGCCAACCCACGAACGCGTCTGAGATTTGTAGCTTCCTTGGTTTAGCGGGATATTGTTGACGGTTTATCGAGGGTTTCTCTCATATTGCTGCACCGCTGACCCGGTTGATGCAGAAGGGCGTCAAGTTCGTCTGGAGTGACTCCTGTGAGGAGGCATTTACGGAGTTGAAAGACCGCCTCACGTCTGCTCCTGTTCTCAATCTGCCTGATGGGAGTGAGGGTTTTGTTGTTTTCATCGATGCCTCTAAAGTTGACTTAGGTGTTATCCTGATGCACCACGGGAAGCTAGTGACGTATGCCTCACACCAGCTCAAGGTCCATGAGTTGAACTACCCCACCCACGATTTAGAGCTTGCAGCGGTCGTCTCGCACTGAATGTGTGGAGGCATTATCTATATGGGGTTAGGTTCGAGCTCTTCTCGGATCATAAGAGTTTGAAGTATCTATTTTCGCAGTCTGAGTTGAACCTGTGTCAGAGGCGATGGATGGAGCTGTTGAAGGACTATGATTTTGATCTTCAGTACCACCTAGGCAAGGCGAACGTGATAGCGGACACGCTCAGCCATCAACCATGAGGCCTGGTGCACAGATGATGGTGCGAGAGTGACAGATGCTCGAGGATGTTTCAGAGTATGACTTTGAGTTCGGTCTGCAGTCTTTCATTTTCAGCTTTCGAGCTTGTCGATTCAACCCTCTTTAGTGGCTAGGGTGATCGAGGCTCAGTAGACGGACTAGTCACTTCAGGAGTACCGAGTAGAGGCCACATCCGTGGAGTAGTCAGATTGACAGATTAGTTCCGATGGTGGATTACGCTTTAGATGCCGATTGTGTGTCCCGGACGTACCAGAGTTGCGTCATGATCTGATGACCGAGACACACCAATCGAAACTTACTATCTACTCGGGCTCCATGAAGATGTATCGTGATATGAGGATACAGTACTTTTGGCAGGGGATGAAGAGCCAGATTGCTAGTTTTGTGGTCGAGTGTGACATTTGTCAGTGTGTCAAGGCCGATCACCAGAGACCCCCTGATCTCATACAGCCGTTGAGCGTTCCAGAGTGGAAGTGGGAGCACATATCAATGGACTTCATCGCAGGTTTGCCGAGGACTCTGCGCGGTCATGATACCATATGGGTTATCGTTGATCGTCTGACGAAGTCGGCTCATTTCATTCTAGTGTGTGCTTCCTGGTCAATGTAGTGGGGCCCACTGGTGTACCTGATCACATCATTCAACCTTTAGGTTAATCTCAATCATTTATCAACAAGGCCCGCCTTATAGGATTCTTACAACACACAACCATGAAAGCACATCTATATGCATCCACAAGTACCAAACTGGCTCACGTGCGAGTTGAAGAGCCGCTCATCTGCTTGTTTGTGCCCTAGCTCAATAATAGTATGGTCCATCCATAAGTTGGCCGCACGTGTGTAAAGAAAACAGTGTTAACAATCAGGCCAGCAGTTCACACACGTGTGACTTAGCCAATTGAAGAACCCGCCTTGCTCTTTGGTCCGGACACAAACACGGTGGAGACAGCCATATAACATGTTAATCGCCTCTACACGTGTGCCAACTTTGGCTTAGTCGTTGAGATGTTCACATCTGATGATGGACGGAGTGGATGTCATACAGACAACATGGCGGGCCCACATAGCTAAGGAACTTGGCTGCTTGAGAACCATCTCTTGGACATTAGCATTTAGCACTGGATAGTTTCTCTGTTGTTTTTAAGTGGACCAGAATCCTTTGCAACACCTGTAATACACAGGAATTTTTTTCCCATCGAAGTTCAACCAATGGGTCTACTAATTCCTGGCTGTTCATTTGTAACCGTCAAAAAGTACTGTGATCAACGACGAGGATCACCCCACCAGTGTGAGTGACCACCACATACCCACCATGGTGGGACCCAATTGATGAAAGGTTGGGATTTTGTACAGCGTAATCCACATTCACATGAATAGAAATTGAATGGTCGATTACTAACATGACACAGAAAGCACAACTGGATCTTCTCTCTAACACAAACAAACATCGTTCAATACACATGCATTCACATGAATATAGAAAACTCAAGTAAAATTCTCAGCCGTCTCAACGTTCTTATTACATCAGAAGAAAGGAGGACTAAAAGTCAGCCCGTATTATTCAAACCAGTTCCTATAAAGAAACAAGGTTCATGAACGTCATAGGTAAATCTAGAATAATGAAAGAAGGGATTTCCCAAACTTTTCTTTGGCATCCTTATCAAAGGGATCATCACCCAGGTACATGTGAAAGTAGGCCCTGCATATCAGCTCACTCTCCACGTTGCTTACCACCTCGTCGTTCACTGCAGCCCACCAGCAAATCCACACATTTAGTACAATGCTCTGATGGCGATGTTCAGGATAAATCTTACCCGTCCGTCCGTTTTGCCGGCTCTCCAAAATTGAAGTGGGCCACAAGACATGAAATGGTGTGGATCGATTAAACAGAACTATTGAAACATTTGTGGGGCCATATAAGTTTTGAATCCAGCTAATATTTGTATTTTCTGTTTATCAAAGTGACAACGACCTTATGATGATTTTGATGGCATATAAACATTCGTGGGCCAGTTGAGTTTTTAATTTACCTCAATTTTTAGCTCATGTCCTAACATGAGCGGACGAAACAGATGGACGGATAGATTTTGCATGAACATTGTGGCGGACCCTATGTAGGGACTTATCTTCCTTGTCCCCCTCATGTTCGCTGTGGAAATCAAGTTGATCAAAAACAGGTGGGCCGCACCATAGGGAACAATTTCAAATCATGCCCCAAACCTTTAATTCACGTGGCATGGCCCACCTGAGGACTGAGGACTGAAACAGCCTGATTTTTTGTCTCTTCATCCTAGTGGGGCGTATATGAAGAATGGCTTGGATAACAACGTGGTGGGACCCACAGACCTCTAGGGAAGTTTTATTGGTTGGGCGCTCCATATCCCAACTGTCTTCTGTGGTTTGACCCACCTTAGTTTATGTTTTTTTTTTTTTTTTTTTTACATTGCAAATTGACCCCACTTGGACGGAGCAGAGTTGATTGGGTTGTAAGAGGCTAGTTGATTTAGCTAGGAGGCTGGCATATCTGGGCATGGACAAACCTTTATCCGTTATGGCCACGCACGTTTGCAACAAAGGCGCCTTCTTCAACCAAGAGGTGCATGCAAAGATACATGCGGGAGATGCTGCGTTTAAAAAATAAAAAATCAATAAAAAGAGATGGTGGGTTTCTCTCTCCTAATTACCTTTTGTTTGGAGAGTAAATCCCGGAAGCCTCGTTATCTCTATCACGGAACCGGTGGTTAGCTTGATGTTATCAGATGCTGCTCCCATTACCCTGACCATACCATGCAACACAGCTGTTATTATTATTATTATTAAGGGAAGTGGCACGTGCCATGCACGTGGAGAAAGTTGGACAACTCGTCTGGTCCCGAGTTGAGTCATGACTCGGCTGGTTCTGGCATGACCCATCCAGGCGACTCATGACGTCGTCGAGCCACTCAGGTCCGATCGAGTCTGAGTTTTACTCACATGAATATTAAAATCAATGGTAGAGCATAGACGGTTAAAGATTTAAATAGTAGAAAGAACAGATAATACTTGTTAATGAGGTTCTCGTCCTTTCGACCTCCCGTCAGCTTCTTAATGGATGCTCCAAGGCCTTCATCAAAGTTCTTCTTCACCATGTTCATGGTGAGACCAGCAAAGACGATGATCATCCTCACCATCATCCCCATATCGCTGTCGATCGCCAGATCGTACATTTCTTTTGTGGGTTTCTTGGGTGGGCCACCCGCAATCCTCGAACTCAGAAGCTCCTTCAATTTCTCGTTGTCTCCATATATCCCTGCATGACCCAAGAAAAACACAACATCCAAAATCAGTATCTCCATCAATCAATAGACTAACTTTATTTCGGGTTTCGTTACCATACCGAAGGCGTAGATCTTCACACCAAGGCCTAGAATGCTCTTCTTCCTCATGCCCACCGAATTCAGCCGCTTCCCATCGTGCAGCTTCGTGGGGAAAGCCACGCCGGTCTTGGGCTCGACTTCAGTTGGTGTCTTCTCTTGTTCCACGTGTTCCTCCTTCGGTGCAATCTCCGCACCCTTTTCCTCTTCGGGTGCAACCTTGTTCTCCTCTTCGGGTGAAACGTTCTCGCCCTCTTTCACCTCCTCCTTGGCCTTAATATCTTTCACTTCTTCTTTTGGCACGGACTCTTCAACAACGGGAGCCATCTCTTTGGGTTAGAGGAGAAGAAGAAAAGAAAGTAGACTGCACACAAGACTTTGGATTTGAATGATGTTTCCATATACGTGTGTGCATGTATTTATACAAGTGTAAGAGCTAGCTACCGTTGAAGTTTGGAAAGGAGATGCAACGAGCATTTATTTGACTGTCGGACGTGGAACATTTTGGTTTGTCCACGTGGAAATCAGACATTCGTCACCTGATGATAATTGTAAACATCGATATTTGTAAAGGTTGATTGGATGATGCCCCATAAATGTCCACGCCGCCTCGGTGGATCATTGAATGTGGGGTCCACTGTGATATATTTTCCTTATATCCATGCCGTTCATCATTTTCTCCAGCTCATTTTAGGGGACGATCCCAAAAATACAGCAGATTAAAGTCTCAGTTGGACCACACTACACGAAGTAGTGGTGATCGAATGTCTACCGTTCAAAACTTCTTAGCGGCCACTGGAATGCTTATTTACCATCCAACCTGTTGATAAGGTCACAAAGACCTGGATGAAGGGACCAAGAAAATAAAAGCTTGATCCAAATCTTAATTTTGTCGATCCGAATAAGTTTTTAATGGTAATCACCATTGCTTTTATGATATGGTCCAACTGAGATTTGGATCAGCTGTAATTTTTGGCTAATGCCAGAAAATGAGCTGGAAAAGCGGACGGACGGTATTGATACAAGACAAATACATCACGGTGGGCCCCTCAATCAGGGATCCACCCAAGCCGCGTCCCATAAATGTGGATTCACACATCTCAAGGAAAGAACGATCATTATGTTTATCTTCGCATTACATTTAGTGAGTTCCAAGAGAAAAACATTGATGCTGTGGCAGGGTATGACCATCTAGTCATGAAGGCGAACACTGTAAATTTTGCATACATTTACCACCGTAGAATCTGTTTTAAATTAGGTGGGCCACCGTAGGATAGAATATAATCACAACTCGCCGATTGGTAGGCACCAAATGCATGGTTGGTCAATGGCATCATATTATTTATTCATTCTTGTAGTGTGGGGTTTCACAGTTCCAGGGGGCAATTTTAAGGAAGCGGATTGCGTCCTGCCCACCTGTACGGTAATTGGTCCCAGGAAGGGGCTGTGTGGGGCCACCGTGATATTAGGTTTTATCCAGACCGTTGATCCTTTTTTTGTAGATCATTTTAGGGTATGAGCCTAAAAATGAGACATCCAAGGTTCTAGTGGTCCACACAGCGGATATTGAACACCCACCGTTAAAAACTTCTTGGGGACACAAGTTTTGGATCAAGCTGACGTTTTTGTTTAGCCTTTATCCATGTCAACGTGACCTTATGAACAGGATGGATTGCAAATAAACATCCCGGTGGTCCTAGAAAGATATCAACAGTCGGTGTCATTATCATCGCTGCTTCATATGGTGTGGTCCACTTGAGCTCTCGATCTGTCTCTTTTTTGGGCTCACCCACATAGCCCTTACTTGGACCGATTACATCCCGGCGGGGAAATGACGCAATCCGCCTACCAACATTTAACACCAGATTAAAAATTCCATATGTAGTAAGGAAAGAACTCATCAACAATTGGTTCATGAAATATTCAACCCACCACCTACATCAACCTTGTGTATGACCTATTCTTGTGCATTGAATCAATGGAACCATCAATCGATCCCGTCCACTATTATGTACGAGAATCGTAGGGAATGGAATATCATGCCCCAAACTCGGAAACCGGGCTTACAAAATTCTCGATCGCCAAATCCGGTGTCGATAGCCTCCGCAGTACCCCATTTTCGGCTCTCAACGCCCATACGCCAGATTCTAATCCTAAGATCGTATAAGGAGGGTTTTCCAACGTATATTTATCTCGTAAGAAGCATAACCACAAGTTTACCCAAATCACAAAGGCAACATTATCATCACATATCCACTAATAGAAACAGTTGAATACATTGCTGAAAGGGAAATATATATATATCGATAATCAAAGCTCCAGAAGATAGCTGCGCACTCCAAGCTCAACGCTGCTGTAACCTAATGTCACCTGCACGCATCTATCGTGCATAAACTTATAGAAAGTTTAGAGGATGGTGTAAGTGTATGCGTAAGGTAAGTGCCAAGTATGCAATATCAGAGTAATGTGGAAACATGCCGATAAGTTCATAAATACCATCAGCATTATCCAGGCTATGTGATACAAAAACATAATAAGTCAATATCATATACTAAGGAAACAATATAGATCAGTTATATAATGCGGAGACATAGTGAGCCAAATATCATATACTGAGGATATAATGCAATATGCAAATCCTGACGAGTCCATGAATACCACTAACCTCATCTAGGCTATATAAAAGTAGAAATATAGCAATCCAAAATGTCATATGTCGCGGATGTAACGCAATATGCGGTGCTAATAAAATGACCAAGCTGAGTGTGAAGTCGGGATGATAGTACATAGTATCACAGGCTATGAGGTTCATTACAAGGGACTTCTATCCAAACTAGTCTCATACCTAAACTTGGATAGCCAAACTCAATGTGGTAGACTCCTGATCTCAGGTTGGTCGTGCGCCCTAACCGAAATCCTAACCATTGCGAAGGTACACATAACAATTAGTTGCGTACCACCAACCCGAATGGATAGTGAATGAATGAATGAATGAATGAGTAAAATGATGAGTATACAACTCCTCAATAAGTCCATATATCAGTACCGTACATCGCTGGGATCATCATCGGGGTCTAATACACTCCACACTGACTGCTGCCTCCCTAGCCATATAGCTCAGCGAGTGGAAGAGACCACACTATCTGCCTAACCAGTAGTCTTCCAATACCTACCCAGTTCGTTGATAGCGGACCCATTTGTATGTTGGTCAAACTCAGTATAGCTTACAGCCCCCTCGCTCGGGCGGATAAGACCACACCCTCTTTCAACCGACCACGACACAGTGGGAGATGTGGCCTACTAGTATTCGACACTCGGGCGCTTATGTATTAACTCGGTCTAGACGTTGGAGCATCTCCTGGCCACAGAAGTTTAGAGACTTTCACCCAGGGACATCTATAGCACCCCATGTAAAAAAAGATTTTCAGTGTCCCATCTGGCCATCCACGATATACTTGTGAAGGCTACGGCCTTGATATCGCTATGGCGTATAGTAGTCATATCCCAAAATACGAAATGCATGAGTCATACCATCCAGTCATGCATCAAACCTGCACGTACTGCAGGCTCATGTGGGGGGCAACTCCATCTCTTAGGGAGTTCAATAATAATCCGCCTAATAGTATGTGCTATGATCAATCACTCCTCATATCAAGCATACATATGATGCGCATGGGCATGGATCGTGGAGTTATACTAAGCATGTTATATGATGATGATGTAATCTCTTCATGTCAAGGATGGGCCTAGACAGCCTACTTATATTAAGAATGGGCCTAACGAAGCCTAAGGGAAGGTCACAATGTGGACATTTAACCATCATTGCCCATCAATGTGGACATTCAACCAACATTGCTCCCAAGGAGTGGCCTCATAGGGCCAAGCATATAGTGGGCCCATAGCCTTATATAAGGGCCTAATATGCATCACAATGGGCCTCACTCAAGGGCCACATCTACATCACAATGGGCCTCATCACATAGGCCTCACATACATCAAACTGAGCCTCATATACATCAATGGGCCACATCGCATGGGCCTCATATACATCAATGGGCTGCATCGCATGGGCCTCATATACATCATTGGGTAGCATCGCATAGGCCTCATATATATCACAATGGGTCACATCCATGGGCCTCTCATACATCACATCGGGCCTTATCATATGAGCCAATATACATCACATCGAGCCTGGTACCTAGGCCTCAAATATATCACAATGGGCCTCTCACCTGGGCCTCAAACACATCTCCATGGGCCTCATGCTTGGGCCCCAATTACATCACATCAGGCCTTATGAAATGGGCCGCACATGTGGGCCACACAAACATCATATTGGGTCGCACTATGTGGGCCACACAAACATTATATTGGGCAACACTATGTGGGCCACATAAACATCATTTTGGGCTGCACATAAGGACTACAAATACATCACAATGGGCCTCACCAAATGTGCCATAAATACTTCACATCGGGCCACATGGATGGACGGCCTAAATGAAACAGATACATCAGTGGGTCCCGCATCTAGCCTTTGGATGGCGTGGATATAACACATATAGCATAGATAAAATACATCAGGTGGACCCCATTACCGCTAGACGGTGCAGATAGAATACATACGTTATGGTGGGGTTTATGTCCAAAAAATGGACGAACAGCGTGGCTGAAACACGTATATCATGGATAAAATACATCGGGTGGACCCCACTGCCGCTGGACGGCACATATAGAATACATACGTTATGGTGGGGTTTACGTCCAGAAAATGGACGGACGGCGTGGCTGAAACACGTATAGTATGGTGGGCCCATGTCCAGAAAATGGACGGACGGTGTGGCTATAGAATACATACAATCAAGGTGGGACCCACCGTCCAAGAGATGGACGGTGTGGGTATACAACACATATATCAAGATGGGACCCACGGTTGCTAGACAACGTGGATGAAGTATGTAATGGTGGGTCCCACTTGAAATTTAGATCTAACTCATTCTCTTTGAAATGCCATAAAACAACCACTACAATTGATTGGACGGTACGGATAACCCATGCATCCTGAAGGATCCCACCGTCCATATGGACGGTGAGGATAAAGCACATATATCACAGTGGGTCACACCGTCCCACATGCAGGGACGGTGTGGATATAATACATATCTCAGGTGGGTCCCACGTGCATGGATAGAACACTCACATCAAGTGGAGCCACGTGGATGGCCCACCAGCTGGGAGACCCAGCTGCTATTGCATTCCCAAACATCCAGGCCTGCTGGACGGCCTGGATGAAACACATATCATCGTGGGGTCCATGCACGGACAGTATGAATACAACTCTTATATCATGGTGGGCCCCACCATCTAGCAGCTGCTCGACAGTTGAGATATACAATACATACATCGAGTGTGAGCCCCACGTCCACGTGTGGACGGTGTGGGTGATGCACATACATCACGTGCGGCCCCACGGGCTGCATATAACGTAAGAGGTGGGTCCCACCGTCCCAGATAGTGGACGGTGAGGATTAAAGCATACATCATGGTGGGTTATCCACCGTCTAATCCACTGGACGGTGGATGGGAGGGATGAAACACTACATCATGGTGGGGTCAACACGAACCAAGCTGATATTTGCTTTTCCTTCAAACAGGCAGCTAGCAGGTGGACGGTCCTGCTGTTGCTGCCGATGTGCAGCCCACCAGATGGCTGGATCTGGACCGTCGGGTCTGGACGGCTAGGGTATAGAACACATACATCAAGGTGTGGTCCATAAAGGGGGGGTCCACATGGCTGGAAATCCAGCCTATATTGGTGTGTTCCCCACCATCCAAGCCTGTCCAAAAACGGGCAACAAGATGACCCTGGATAGTGGTAACAAGGCTGTCCCGCTTGTGGACAGTGTGGATATCACATACACATCGATGGTGGACCAATAAACTAGAGAGAGAGAGAGAGAGAGAGAGAGAGAGAGAGAGAGGTGGAGGGACCCTCAATACATGCATCAAATGGGTCCCACCACATGTGAGCCCTCAAATCATCAAGATCAATGGTGGAAACCCTAAGACCACCCACCGATTTCGCTCCTTCTTGGCTCCTTGGACTCCTAAAATCCTTGGCTCTCTCTTTGATGGAGGTTGATGAAGTATGGATGGCTAGGATGGGAGATTGGGTGGTAGGAAGTGGGCCACACCTAGCTTCTCCTCTCCTTAGGAATTGCTTGGACATTTCCTCTCTTTGGTAGCTTGAAATAGAGTGAGAAATAAGTGAGAGAGAGAGAGAGAGAGAGGAGTGGTGTTGTAAGGAGAGATGACATGGAGAGCAATAGTTTCATTGACTTTTGGGATGAGAGGAATGGGCTAAACATGGGTTGCTTTGACTTGGTAAAGAGAGAGGTATGAGTTAGTACTTAACTTATGATAGGATGTGTACTTGATTGATTGATGTGAAAGGTAGTAGAGATTCTCTCAGAATTCGCAACGCGCGTTGTCTTCTTCAAAATAAATACGGGCCCACAACTCCTGGTCTGGGTATCGCATCGGCGGATGAGGTGCAGTATTGGAACCGCGGTGACGGCACGATCGCAAGGGTATAAGTCTCGGGTCGAGTTGACTCGGGTTGACAGGGTACGACTCAAGATCGCGTGCAAATGCTAATTACAAGTCGCGAGGTGCCAGATTCGACAGGAAGGATCGCAGAAGTCCACGGAATGGTATGGACTAAGATATGAGCCTTACAGCTCTCCTCTCCTAAAAAAAATTTCGTCCTCGAAATTTACAATCACGCATGACAAAGCAAGGGAAGAGGAAGCATCGTCATATACATATAATAATCAATACCATACAAGGCATAATCAATCTATAAATAAATGGGGATAACGCTTTCTAATCTCAGCTTCGCACTCCCAAGACGCCTCCTCAACACAATGGTGACCCTTACTGAACCTCGGATCCCGGATAAAAAATGATCGAAACTGGAATACTATGCAGCCTCACAATCTCAACGGTAAGGAGCTATATCAGAAAGTTTCTAAGTTATTCAAACTCGGGGATCTAATCATTCTAAGTTCGCAACAATCACATAGTGTAGGGTAGTTATCAGCAGATATGTGATGTTATCCTCAGGTATTCCCAAGTTATGCTTTGATACCAACTTCTGTCACGCCCCAAACTCGAAAACCGAGCTTACAGAATTCTCGATCACCGAATTCGGTGCCTACAGCCTCCGTAGCAACCCATTCTCGACTCCCAACACCCATACACTAGATTCCGATCGTAGGATCCTATATGGAGGATTTTCCCACGTATATTTATCTCATAAGAAGCATAACCACAAGTTTACCCAAATCACAAAGGCAACATCATCATCACATATCCAATAATATAAACAGCTGAATACATTGCTGAAAGGGAAATATATATATCGATAATCAAAGCTCCAGAAGACAGCTGCATGCTCCAAGCTTAACGCTGCAACAACCTAACACCACCTGCACGCATCTATCATGTATAAGCTTATAGAAAGCTTAGAGGGTGGTGTAAGTATGTGTACAAGGTAAGTGTCAATTATGCAATATCAAAATAATGCGAAAACATGCCGGTAAATCCATAAATACCATCAGCCTTATCCATGCTATGCGATGCAAAAACATAATAAGCCAATATCATATAGTGATGAAGCAATGTAGATCAGCTATACAATGCAGAGACATAGTGAGCCAAATATCATATACTGAGGATATAATGCAATATACAAATCTTGATGAGTCTACGAATACCCTCAACCTCATCTAGGCCATATAAATGCAGAAATTTAACAACCCAAAATGCCATATGACGCGGATGTAACGTAATATGCGGTGCGAATGAAATGACTAAGCTGTAGTGTGAAGTCAGGATGATAGCACATAGAATCGTAGGCTATGGGGTCCATCACAAGGGACTTCTATCCAAACTAGTCTCATACATAAACTTGGATAGCCAAACTCAATGTGGTAGACTTCTGATCTCAGGTTGGTCACGCACCCCTAATCCTAGCCATTGTGAAGGTATACATAACAATTAGTTGCACACCACCTGCTCGAGTGGATAGTGAATGAATAAGTAAAATGATGAGTATACAACTTCTCCTCAATTAGTCCATATATCAGTACCATACATCGCTGAGATCATCACCGGGGTCTAATACACTTTATACTGACTGCCGCCTCCCTAGCCACATAGCTCAACGAGTAGAAGAGACCACACTATCCACCTAACCAGTAGTCTGCCAATACCTACCTGACTCATTGATAGCGGACCCATTTGCGAGCTGGTCAAACTCAGCCTAGCTTATAGCCCCCTCACTCAGGCCGATAAGGCCACACCCCCTTCCATCCGACCACGACACAGTGGCAGACGTGGCCTACTGGTATTCAGCACTCAGGCGCTCATGTATTAACTCGGTCTAGACGTTTGAGCGTCTCCTGACCACGGAGGTTTAGAGACTTTCACCCAGGGACATCTATAGCACCCTATGTAGAAAAATATTTTCAATGTCCCATCTGGCCATCCACGATATGCCTGTGGAGGCTACAGCCCCGATATCGCTGTGGTGTATAGAAGTCATATCCCAAAATACGAGATGCATGAGTCATACCATCCAGTCATGCATTAAACCTGAGCGTACTGCACGCTCATGTGGGGGGGCAACTCCTTCTCTTAGGGAGTCCCATAATAATCTGCCCAATAGCATGTGCTATGATCAATCACTTCTCATATCAAGCATACATATGTTATATGATGATGATGTAATCTCCTCATGTCAAGGATGGGCCTAGACAGCCTACTCATATCAAGAATGGGCCTAACGAGACCTAAGGGAATGTCACAATATGGACATTTAACCATCATTGCCCATCAATGTGAACATTCAACTAACGTTGCTCCCAATGAGTGGCCTCATAGGGCCAAACATATAGTGGGCCCATAGCCTTACACAAGAGCCTAATATATATCACAATGGGCCTCACTTAAGGGCCACATATACATCACAATGGGCCTCATCACATAGGCCTCACATACATCAAACTGGGCCTCATCATATGGGCCTCATATCTATCATAAGGGACAACATACATACAGGTGAGCTGCTAAAATTTTGTATAATATAGAAATGCATGATAAGGGACAACATACATATAGGTGAGCTGCTGAAATGACTAAACCCGAACAGAACTGACCCACCATTAATGCTGACATTCCACACTGTTGGGCTAGAACTGAAAATGAGCAAATGCAAGTGGATCTCATTTAATGTTTAAGGAAATGTATCAGGAAGTCCTTTAAATTGAAAAAAAAAAATGCAAAGGAAAAGTCGAGGTCTACGATGTTAAAAAAGGAATGACTGAGAAATTCATGTAATACAAAATAAATATAATTGAATAATTGAGGCTGAAAAAATAAAAATTGTACAGAACTAGTTAGGAAAAACAAAAATTGAGAAAGCAATGAATAATCCATATTGTAAATCTTCCAAGGAGGCATTTGAGCATCTTTCTACTTCCTATCTCATGCTTATTTGTCTCGTATGTTAAATCAATAGCCCATATTGCGCCTTCCAACAAAGCAACCAAGTTTAGCTATTGCTCCTACCAAGTTTTGAGCCAATAGCAACCAAATAGTACACATCCACCTGAAGATCAAAAGTTAGGGGTGATATTTGGTGAGTCTATTCACTCTGCTACTGTCCCATTTCTATTTGGACTACATTCTATATTCTTTTCCGCCTCCCCATTCACTATGGCATTTTTACAAGCATCTAGAGTGCACTCTACCGTAGAGATTTTCTCTCTTAAATATGAATTTTTTGTATTTACCCCTTGATGTCCAACCTTCCCAAATGCTCTCTCCACCAATTGGATATGCAGGATCATCCAACAAGCAGAATTTCTCGCTAGCGGACAATCCATAGCAGAACCCGACCGAGAAATAGTCAAAATCATGTAACTCACATGTCAGGCGTTCAAATTGAGTTCTAAAACTAGTGTATTGCCCTCAAATTAGAATTCCCCCAAATCAAACCCATTTAATTTCTCAAAATTTCCATAAATTTTCACAAATTATAGCAATTTAGATTAAAATGTGGGGAAATAAGAAGGAATCAATCCGTGCCTGTTTATACTAGCATTTGATCGTGTAAGATGAGAGCATGTGGCGCTGGCATCGGGCAGGACACCTATACATTTGGGCCTTTGGAAATTCCTTGAAGATCCAGACCAGTTTGAAGCCTTTACGAAAGGAATGGGTGAATGATAACAACGAACTTGGTAGCTCAGATTGCATCTAGATATATCGATACCTAAACTTGAATTGGTCTGAAGCCATTGAAGAAGGGTTCTTCTTCTTCTTCCTCCGATTTGAAAAATCATGGAGGAGATTCAATGTTGTTGAAGAGATGGAGAGCAAGAGAGAGAGAGTAGGAGGAGGAGGAAGGAAAATGGGGTGGGGAGAGAGGGAAATGGCTGATGCGTGCAGTTAGGGCTTTATAAAACTAATAAAATAAAAAACACTTTCGATGGGTGCTTTTTGGTTTCTCTTTCATAAATTTAAAAGGGTTTTAAATTGTTTCAAAATTGAAACGGCTTATAGTCGTACCTAAACTAAAGAGCTTGGTGTTCCAAATTTGATATTTTGGTGTAGTGAATTTTTGTATTTGCTAACCAACAGGTGATATAACCCTAGAAAGACCTTAGGTTAGTGTAACGCCCCGGATTTTTGCCAACTTGGGATTAGACGTCCTTAGGCAATGGGTCAATCCTAACACAGGTTTAACTTCTTAAACGCTCAATTAAAGCCTCAAATCGCTCCTTAAACCATTTTCTTCACAAATCCCACCCTTCACTACCTTGTGCTTTCAATTTTTCAAAGCACCTTCGCCCTAGACACTATCTTAAACTAGCTAAGTAGTATAACTTGGATCACTTTATATACAAACTACAATGGACTAAGTTCCACCTCAGACGAAAATCACTTAGGATTAAATCCTTTAGAAATTAACAAAGTTAACTAAGTACTAAACTCAATTAGCCATGAAATCCGTTAGGATCGCTTTAAATACGATCTGCAAGACCCAAAAGTTGCAGAATCATTGACGCTAGGTTACCCTAAAGTTTAGAACCAAACTCATTTCCCGTCTACTCTCTAGAATGAAACGAAACTTCAGTATTAGGTCTAGATCGCACATCATGGAATCGCTGGAATCCGATTAACCCGAAGCTAAGGAATTAGGATCGCCCCATGGGCTTAACAATCATCTCAAAAATCGGCTCCATCCGATGTCCCACGGTCATTCGTTTCGAATCGGAGCGAGGTAGTGTGAAAAAAACACTATTCACATGCCAAAATAAATATCCGGAATAGTGATCGGCATCATTTGTTGTGCGTCAAGTATTAAGCAACCTGACCGTCAGAATCAGACCAAATTACACCCTCGGATTAAGAAAAATTTCAGGAACATTTACATGTACTTGGAATTTCTGATCGTGACCCACTGACCGTCGAACTGAAAGTGGTCCGCCACGTGCGATCTGGGAATCCGATCGAGTCAAAAACGTAATCCCACGTAGATCCATCGATGGTGAGCTTAAGTCTGACGTTTGGTTCAAGGAGGGCCACCAGAACTTCCCTTTTGAGCTGGAAAAGCGGCGAAAATCCTATATTAGCAGTACCCCTTGAACCTGAGTCTATTTTCGGAATGTTTTTGGCTATAAAAGGGCCTTAGAGCACCCTCTCTCACAGCCATACGAATTTGAGTTTTGGGAGAGAGAAAAGAGAGAGAAAAGAGAGAGAAGGACTTGGAGGTTGTTGCCGATTTTCCTCCTCCTGCTTTGGCTTGTTACACGGCCTACACCGCCCTGTTCTAGGCGCTTTCCCGGCGGTATCCATCCCATTTGAAGGTAAGAAACCCTAACCCTAGGTCTGAATTTTGGTAGGATCGTTGTAGGCTATGTAACAACTAACCGATTCCGCTCTTTAGGCTAGAAAACTCCCATATACGGAAGTTCCTCTACCCTTGCTGATTCGTTTCGTTTCCAAAGGCAAAGGTGAGGACTTTAAGCGTATAAGTTACGGTTTTCAACGCTTTCAATGTCGATAATGGTAGATTCATGATCGCTTTGTAAATGCACATGTACAAAGTGCTTTCCGTTTAGATTTGTTTCGATTAACGTTGTAGAAATTGGAATTTCACATACTCTAGGTATACGTAGAAATACCGTATACGTATTTTTTTTTAGAAAAACGTTTGACATGTTTATTTAATGTATTATTATGTGTTATATGGATAAAATACTAATTTGGTGAAAGAAATTATTTGAAATACATGTTCGTGTGTAAATGCTACGTATGTTGAAATTGTATATTCTAGAAATACCGTATATGTATTTTTTTGGGAAATGTATAACATGTTAATTTAATGTATGATTATACAATATATGTATAAAATACTAGTTTGGCGAAAGGAATCGCCAAAATACATGTTCCCTTGTAAATGTCAAGTATGTTGAAATTGTGTATTCTAGAAATACCGCATATGTGTGAATTTTGGAAATACAATTGTAATGATTATTTGCTGTATGATTATGATATACATGGGTAAAATACTCACGTGGCGAAGGGACAACCCTAACACGTATTTTGCTAACATACGTCATGTATGTTGGAATAGTGTATTCTAAGTGTTTGTGAAAATGACTGAATGAGTATAGAATCCTCATTCGTGCTCGCCATGACTAATTGTCATGGATTCATGATTGTTGTATTGGCGATACCCTTTTGACGAAAGGATTTGCCCTAAATCACGCCACGGCCAATAGACACCATATATGCTAAAATGTGTGGCCCAAGTGTTTGTGGAAATGACTGAATGAATATGGAACTCGGATTCCTGCTTGCCATGACTATCCGTCGTGGGTGTATGCGTGTTATGATTGGGGCAACTCCCTAGGGAAAGGATTTGACCTAATGCCTATGTGATCGACATATGTCATGTATGTTGATGTATGTTTGTTTAAGTGTTTCTTGAAATGTCTGAATGAGTAGTAGTTAGCAAATTGTAATGTATAAGGGTGTTGAGATATGATTCTCAACCTCTTTTAATTATGTGTATGATCTCCTCGGATTGTTGTGTAATTAGGAATTGAACATGTATAAACTCATGCTTGTGTTGTGATTCATAACATGCTCAACTGCTTTATGATTTTAACTATGTAATGCATATGCTTAAATTTATATTTACGTTGTATGATCCGTCATGGGTGATGGGGGAGCGGAGCAACGAGTGCGCAAGGGTTTTAAATTTGACCACAGCGACCCTAAACGGAAAATACCATATGACTTGATTGTATGAGTGGAAATCTTGATTCACTATTGCTTTATCTATCTGCACTTGATTGTGTTTGGGGCTATGATTATAGTCCAGACAATCGGTACCAGAATTGAATTCGTGGTTGCGATTCATTTGCCACGTGAGATGTGTTCGACGAACCCGAGTCGTACTTCGGTTGGCGATAGTGGTCGGCCACGCGAAGTGCTTATGCACTTCATGTCGTTCAACTTGTTGTACGCTCGAGCCAGCCGAGCCTCGTCAAGTAACCCGATTTGTCTAATGTATGTTCACCATGTTTGGTCGCCTAAGCCAAAACAGGATATCTTGAACCTAAAGGGTACCAAACTTACCGGTGAAATCCACTTTTAACCATGGTACCTCGATCCGCTAAGACGCATGAGCCGGGCATGGTGGTATGGGACACCGTGGGTCGAGCCGTCGCCTAGCTAACGCCGGGGTCATGTGCCTCCCGTAGTGACCATCAAACACCCTAATGCGCAACCAACCTCGTGAGCCGATTATGGTGGTATGGGACACTATATTCGAGTTGTCGATACTTACAGGCGAGAGCCGAGTACGGTGAGACCCGTGCTCGTCTTGCCGACGGCGACGAGTCCTCCGTAGTATCTTCGAGTATACTCCAAGTGTCCGTGATTGGCAACCAGTCTTTCACAAAGCAACTAGAGTATGAGTTGAGCCGAGTCACGGTGAGACCACGTACTCAGCCGACGGCTAGTGATTGGGCCAAGTACGGTGAGACCAGTACTTGAGCCGACGGCCCATACAATTGAGCCGCATACGGTGAGATCTGATATCCGCGCCGACGGGTGACGAGCCCTTTGCGATGCCTTCACTACGCTTCTCAAACCATAATATCGTATGAGAATAGCTAGGATTGAGCGACACCTAGAATGGATCATGTTTGGGAATGATACAAGGAGGTACCTTAGTTTCCCAATCTTCTGTTTGAAATGGACTAATAAAAACTTGGTAATCATGAGCATCATCGCACCGCATGTGCTTTGTAGATGTGGCGCACCGAGGGAGTTAGCCTTCATGAACGTAAGATGATGTCGCTTGAGGGTGGTTTGGCAAGGGCATACTGACATCATGTCATTTCATTTTGCACTTAACAAGAGTAGTTAGAAATGTTTGATTTGTCTTGCTTTATCATTATTGCTTGATTGAATTGATAACATGTTAACCTATGCTTTCTTGTTCCATCGAGTTGATCACTCACTCCCACGTTACGTAACGGGGACGGTGTTGTACACACCAACCCGATTTGTTGAGTTTCGGGTGGTGGCGATGCTTGTGAAGCGAGCCGGACTACTTCTATGATGATAGGAGGAATTCTCCTATCTCGTATCTCTCTGGAGAAAGTGTCAATGAAGACCACGATATTGTATTGACTGGGCTATGGTACATGGGATAGGAGGCATTACACTTCCTCACATTTGGTACATTTAGAACCGCACTTGTATTTATTTAACTGGTAATGTTATCACACTCGGAGACTCATCATAAGTTATATATTTTATCTATCTATCATCTTCTTCCGCTTGCTAAATTTAATGGTTGTCTCGGAGTATGATATCTTGTTTTGGCTTAATCTCACTCATGTTCAATGCACGAATACAGTCAACATTCAATCATCATTCATTTTGTTGCATAAGTGATGTTCTGGAACTCGGGAGTTGAGTTTATGTTCGACCCCCGATTTTCAGGGCGTTACAGTTAGCTACTTTCAAATTTTCATTCATTTTCAGTTATCCATAGTATATTTTGCTCTGGAGTTCGGCCGGCCTAACTTCTGATTTAGCCAGCCTAACTTCCTCAGCTAACCTAACTTTGATTTGGCCAGCTCGAGTGAGGTTTGGGTCAAATTCCAGCAATGTAAACTTTTAAAATTCATGAGAATTTAGTATTCACAACCCCAAGTGTAGGGTCGCAATGTAGTAATAATCTCGATGAGACCGAGATCGAATCCACAGGGACTAATCTCGTGTGTGTTCTGAAAGCAACTAGAAGTAGAACTAGAAGAAGATATGAATCTAAATCTAGAAATAAAAGGGAGTAATTGTGAGGGATTTAATTAGAAACTTAAGAATTTAAAGGTGGGAAATAGGGTTTCCAAGGATCTACTTGTAGAGATTAGGGAGATTTATGCTTGATTCAAGGACACAACTGGAATCAGACTCCTATCTTATCCAGTTGAAAGATATTTTATTAAAACCAAATATGAACTTCCTTTCACCTAATTCTCAATAGATGAGGGTTGTGAGAACTAGAAGTGATTCCATCACAAAACCATGCCCAGGAGACAATGGCTCACAATAGGATGTACCAATCTCAAAAAAAAAAAAAGAGAATTATGAAGATTAGAAGAATTTCATCATCTAACCATGCCCATGAGACGATGGTGAACAACAGGATTTCCTAATTTCATAATCTCAATATATGAAAAGAACATACTCAAAGCTATCTCGGATCTATTGTAATTTGAGTTACAACAAACCATTAAAAACTGAAAGTATTTCTTAAATATCAAACTAGAATCAAAGAGAGTTCAACATAACATGAATTAAAGCAATAGAAAAATCCCATCATGCCACAAGTTTCACCTCTTAGCCCTAGCTATGAGGTTTAACCAACCATAGACATGATTGGAACTAAAACCCTAGAAGAAAGCATGAAAAACTAAGGAAGAAAGAAGAAGAACGCTTGGTGACGGCTCTCTCCACTCCTCAAACCCTAGATTGTTGATAGATAGATGCCCAGGGATGCCTTGAGGACTCCTATTTATAGTTGTGCAACACCTTCTTTCGCACTTCTTTGGAAAAATCCAGAAACTGCCATAAATTTACGTACTCTGCGTAACTTTGTGCGATCCGTTCGATGACATCAAATAGCCTTCAATGTCATCGAAGGTGTCTTTTATATGTGCTTTTTCCACACTTTTGTAGCTTCATCCAGACTTTGTGACCTTCTATGTCATCAAACCTACCTTTGATGTCGTCGAACATTGTTCGAGGAATCGATAATGTGTCCAAAACAGTCCAGAGAGTTATTCCAATTTCTTCAATAAATTCAATGTCATTGAAGAGACTTTTGATGTCATTGAGCAGATCTTTAATGTCATCAAGAAGTGCTTTGAGTAATCGAAATGGTGCCCAATATGTACATCGAGTTTTGTCAAAATTCCACAGAAAATTCGATGTCATCGAGCAGGTCTTCGATGTCATCGAGCAAGGCTTCGAGTTATCGAACAAGTTCTCGAGTCATCGAAAAACATCTTTAATTTTTCTAGTGACCAACTTGATTTTTCTTCATAAATTTGATGTCATCGATCTATGTTCGATGTCATCGAATGTGTCCTTAATGTCATCGAATGGTGCTCGATGACACAGTCAATGTGTACTTTGCACTTATTCTTTCGACTTCGTTCCTTCTCCACTTGGTTTTCTTGAATCTTGGGACCTTGAAATCTTCAATCTTTATCTCCTAAGATCCATTCTTTGCCTTAGTGATCTTTGAGCATCAAATCCACACTTTTAGCATCTTTTCCAATTTGAGCTCTCAAATTCACCTTGCAATACAAACATGAGTAAAATAGGACATTGAGTAGTATCATATTCGTAAAACTAAGATATAAATGGTGGGTCCAATATGCAATATTTGACCCTCAACATTCAGCTAGCCTAATTTCACCTCGGGCCAGCTGAATTTTGGATAAATCTTATCTCGCACAATTCGATAACTATTGGAACGAATTCGGTAGAATTCGACCAACCGAACCTATTCTTAGGCTAGCTGAATTTTCAAACCCTTTGACTATAAATAAAGGCCTTCTCTCATTCTAAATTACAACAAAAAGCACCTAAACCTTCTGCAAGTAAGAGAAAAACTCTGGTCCTTGCCAAACATATTGTGTAGTATCTATAAATTTTTTGAAAGCTTATTCAATTCCCTTTCTCAAGATTATTTCAATCTCATTTTAAAGAGTAGTCTATACTCCTCTTGAGGTTTAAAAGAATTGAATCAATAGTGTGAGACCTGTATCCTAATCCGTACCATTCCGTAGGCCTCCGCGGTCCTCCTGGTCGAATTTCGGCGATCCGTGATCTATTATCGGCATTTACATGCGAACTTGAGTTGTATCTCGTACATCAGAATCGACTTGACTCGAAACTTGTACCTTTGCAACCGCGCCGTCACCGCGATTTCGATGTCGCGTCTCCCGCGCCAATGCGATACCCTGGCTAGGAGATGTAGACCCTCATTCAGTTCAAGGAAAACGCCGCGGGTTACAAATACCGAGAGAATCTCTATGACACATTGTATCAAATGTCAAGTACAACCATTCCATCCCCAAGTACAATAACCCCCAAAGTCAACTCTCTCTCTCTTACACACCCTTACATGTCAAGTACACATCACTCACTCTCCATCACTCCATCACTCACTCGCCCATCCCTCTTTCCTTACAACCTTCTCTCTCTCTCTCTCTCTCTCTCTCTCTCTCTCTCTCTCTCTCTCTTCTCTACCCATTCTCCATTTTCAAGCAACCGTCCAAGCAAGAGCTTCCATGAGAGAGAGCTTTGTGTGTGGCCCACCTCCCTATCTCCCATCTCCACCATCCAATCACCATTATCCTCCATCAAAGTGGTAGCCAAGGAGTTTAGCTTACCATTGATCCAAGAAGAAGTAAGAAAGGTGGGTGATTTTTGTTTAGATTTGATGATTAGAGGGCCCACATATGGTGGGACCCATCTTGATGTATGTTTTGTATTTAAGAGGGACCCATAGTGGAGGGGTCCCTCCATCATCCGTTCTCCCCTCTCTCTCTCTCTTTTCTCTTTCTTCTCCCTCTTGTGATGACATGTGGCCCACTTGATCCAGACTGTTCAATCATGATACCCACCTTGCTGCTGGATTTTTGGCAGGCCCTAGATGAAGGAGATTACAAATATTAGTTTGATCCACTAGGTGGGCCAAGACCCAATGTGATGTATGCATCTCATTCATATCGTCCATCTATGAAGGCTCCTGGACTGACGTCTAGCAGCTGTGGGACCCATGTGGCATGTGTTATCTTCACATCGTCCGTCCACGTGGGACGGTGGGACCCATCAGATGTATTATTATTATTATCATTATTATTATCTAACACTGTCCATTCCATTGCATCCACGCCGTCCGTCTGATGGGCCACATCATGATATATGTATTTCTTCCATGCTTCACAGCAGCACATGTGGCCCATTGGATGTGGGGCCCACCTTGAAGACATGTGCATCCAGCACGTGGACCCCACCTTGATGTATCCGTCCTATATCTAAACCATCCGTCCAACATCCAAAAGGTCTGGATGTTGGACCCTTTTCAAACAATAAAATAAAATAAAATATTATATAATATTATATTATATGTGATATATATGTATATGTTTGTGGTGGGCCCCACATGGGACCCACCTGCTGGACGATTGGCTGGTGTATGCTGACGATTGGCTAGTGTAGCTGCTTCAATCCACGTCATCCGTTCCTGGGACGGTGGGACCAATCTGCACGTGTGGGGTCACCACCGTCCAAGAACGTGGACCCCACATGATGCGTGTGTTGTACCCATACCGTCCAACCATATGTAGATGGCCCACATGATGTATATGTTTTATTAATATCGTCCATCCATTAGCAGATAGCTGTTGGACTGACGTCAGCAAGTTCTGTGGGTCCCATCTGGACCATGGACACCCACCCTAATGTATTTATTTCATCCACACCATCCAGATTGTACTGGATGGTGTTGGACAGTGTTTGGATGGTGCTGTCCAATGTTTGGATGGTGCAGATTTACTTGTCCAATGTTTGGACGGTGCAGATTTACATGGATAATGTTTGGACAGTGCTGATTTACATAGGCAATGTTTGGGCGGTGCTGATCATCATTAGAGTGCCATGTGCCCAATAGAATGATAGTGTACAGTGATACACATGTTACACCTGCAATTATTGAAATGATTTATTTTTGGTATGGTCCAAGCCCATTTGAGGCCCATTAGTGCGGCCCATCCATGAGGACCATCATAATGTATTTTTGGCTCATGTGCAGGGCCCACCTGTTTGTATTTTTGACCCATGTGATGGGGCCCACTGTTTTGTATTTGAAGCCCATATGATGAGGCCCACTTTATTTAACATATGATGAGGCCCACTTTGATATACTTGCAGCCCATCTGTGAGGCCTACCTTGATATATTTGTAGCCGATCTATGAGGCCCATTAGTGCGTCCCATTGATGTAACCCACTTGATGTGTATGATGCCCATTAGTGCGACCCATTGATGCAGCCCACTTGATGTGTATGAGGCCCATTAGTGCGGCCCATTGATGCAGCCCACTTGATGTGTATGAGGCCCATGTACAGGGCCCACTTGTGATGTATATTAGGCCCATGTGTAGGGCTCACCTATTGTGTATTTAAAGCCCATGGGTTGTGGACCATTGTGATGTATTCAAGGCCCATGGGCAAGGCCTGATGTGATGTGTTTATGGCCCATATGATGAGGCCCATTGAGATGCTACACTTAACAACATGGGGATCGATTTCGACAACGTCAAGCCCGACTCGACGAGTATGGGGAGGAGTCTGATAGTGAGGGGGAGGAAAGTGTTGATCTGGAGAAAGAGAGTGAGGAAGGAAGTGGTGATGAGATAGAGGAAGAACAGGAAGAAGAAGAGGAGGCTCAAGGCACGGATGAGAGCTCCCCTCTTATAGCACGGGAGCATGACACTGATCGGGCCCGCTTAGATCGACTTGAGGAGGGCCAGCCTGCCCTACGACAGGAGATTATTGACACCCGGGCCCTCGTGAAACACAAGTTTAAGAAGGTGACTCGCACCTTGAAGTCTATCATGTGCTTCCTATAGGATAAGGGTGCCCCTCCTCCGTCGCCAGACTCGGATGTCTAGTCATTCATGTCGTCGGCCTGTAGCTTGTTTTGTTGCTATTTAGGATGTCTGTGTTCTAATGTTGCTAGGTCTAGTCATGTAGTAGGTAGAAAGTGTGTTTGTGTTTGGTAGTGTGGGCTTAGCGTAGTCGCATGCGTTCCTGTCATAATTCATGTAGAACTTTATTTCCATCTATTGTGACTAATTTTGTTAAATGAAATGCATGCCGTTTCTTTTACTATAAGGTGCGTTGGATGCTTCAAGAATTGAGTATTGTTATGTTACATCTAACTCGGGTTGCACCTTATGTTGTATATAGGGCATGCCACCTAGGAGTACGCAAAGTACGACCTGCCTCGCACCTGACGACTCTCTTAACGGGGCACCTCCCCTCAACAATCGCCTCATGGACCCTAGTTCGGGCCCGTCTCTCTCTGACACTATGCCAGATTCTCAGCCGGCCACTGGCCCCACTAATGAGCTAGCACCTGTTGCACCATCGGTTCCAGAGCAGAACCGCACGTCTACCTTGACACCACCCATGCCTCAGCCGACTCCCCCTACTGATAGGCTGGATCAGATGATGTTGTTGATACAGCAGCAGCAAGCACAGTTTAGCAGCAGTTTTTTACCTCCATGGCTGGTATTTTTACCCATAGTATGGGTGTGATTCCACCTGCATCACCTATGCACCCTGTCGGGAACTCGAGTGCCAGCGGCACCGTTGAGCGATTCTAGCGCTTACGGGCTCCCACTTTTGCGGGTACTCATAGACCCAAAGAGGCTAAATATTGGCTTGATCACATCTCTAAGATGCTGAAGCCGGTGCACTGCACAGAGGCAGAGTAGGTGGAGTTGATCACCTTCATGTTGGAAAAGGAGGCCAACTTGTGGTGAGACAGTATTCTCTGCACTGTTGTGGAAGGTTATGTGTGGACGTGGGAGGCCTTCGAGACGCGCTTCCATGAGAAGTACTTCCCTCTCACTTACCGTAATGAAAAGGAGGGTGAGTTTCTCCACCTCCGATAGGGAGGAATGACTATAACAGAGTACAAGAACAAATTTACGGAGCTAGCCAAATACGCTCCTTTTGGTACTAACAGATGAAGCGATGAAAATGCAGCGTTTTTCAGATGGGTTGAGGCCCGATATCCGCACTAAGATGTGTTGCGCTAGCATTCCCAATTTTGTCGAGCTAGTCAACATGTCTCTACGAGCCAAACAAGATGGAGACAGAGTTTCTCAGACACGTATACCAATGGGTCCGAGGCCTCGACCTGAATTGCAGCACTGACCAGTCCTAGGTAAGAGGCCACATGTAGACTCGCCTCCCATGCCCATGCCTCCGCCGATCCAGCAAAGGCGAGCGAAATGTTGGTGTACATATTGCAACAAAGGCGAACACATTGACCCCTTCTATTTTACCAAGATGAAAGACAATGGTATCACGCCACCTCAGAAGGTTGACCGTCGGCCACCACATGGTATAACGATTCCACCCCTACGATCTGCACCACCAGCGCAGCCACTTTACCGACCGCATGTACCTCAGAATAGGCTGCCTCAACGACCTATGGCAGCGCAACTAAACCATCCTCAACAAGCCCGTATGCATGCACTTGCAGCTAAAGCACTTGAGTCAATAACTGCAGCGCCTTTGCCCTTTGAGGTCACTGCCCACATTCAAGGTACACCTGTATTCCTATTGGTAGACATTGGGTCTATTAAACCAATTAGTATGAAAGAATAGACACAATAAGGAGTTACTATACTCATTATAAAAATATGGTAAATAGAGGTGGCAAATATGTTGTAAATAATATAAGGGTCGAAACAGAAAATTTCTATAACTTCAAGTTGCTAATAGGCTGGTCATATCTTTTCATATTAAAGTTTAGTATGTGGTATCTATTTAGGAATTATCCTGTGATTAGGTTTAATTATACGTAAAGATATATCTAAAAATTGTACATTTAAATTAGAACCCTCGGGTAGGATTGAGTTTCATAGTTTAATACTCCGTAGGCTCATGTTAGAGGCGGACTATAGTAAAATATTATAAGTTTCTTATTCCCTTGTGAACTCAAGGTTCATACCGCGTCAAGGAGATGTCCTTCTCCTTTCCTTTCTCGTGGCCTTATATTGCTAACATTCCAAACTCCTGAAATATTATGGAACTCTTGACTCTTCCTTCCCTCCTGAAGTTAATGAAACCGAAGTGCGAATCTGCCCATAAGTCCCTAGCTGTATGATCGAAATGGTGACATACAAATCTACTTTTAAGAGATTGAAAACCCCTCTAGTATAGCCTTCCTAAACAACAACTCTCGTTGAACAAGACCCAAGGGACAACCTGTGAACCTCCTAGCAAACTATAATACTCCTTAAATACTTAGGATAATTAGATTTCAGAATTTCAGAACCATATCCCTACGAGGCATTCGCGGCTTTACTCAATTCTCAATCCTGGGTGATTACCAAAGGACTCACGACTTTGACCGAGCAGAAGATCAGGATCCATCAGGATTAGGAAGGGATACAATGAGTTGTCTGCCTTGGTCAGGTGGGCAATCGATGTATCGGGTTCGAGCCTACCACAACTGATTTTCTGTATTAGCCCAATCATAAAGGGTAGAACATACCACCCTTAGGTAAACTGATTTAGACATTTGTTTTCAAACCTCAAAGGTAGAAACTTTTAAGGGGGGTAGACCAATATGGGCTAGGTCGATGTAGTTATTATATACCCCAACACATATGTAAACCTTTACGTATTTTCCTTAGGTAATTTTGGGGACTAAATTGTTCTTTAAGGGGGGTAGATTGTAACGTCCCGAAAAAATTCGTACAAAGACCCGAGTACCACCTCAAGATAGAATCACTCAGGACCAAATCCTTTATAAATTTGACGAAATTAACTAAGTGTTAAACTAGATTAGCTGTGAAATTCGTTTGAACCACATTAAATACGAATTACAAAACCAAAACTTGTAGAATCATTGATGCTATATTACCCTATAATCTAGGATCAATCTCATTACTCAGTTGCTCTCAGGAGCATCACGAAACTCCGTATCAGACCTGGACTGTACGTCGAAAGTCCGATTACCGCGAAACTAAATGATTATGGCAGCCTTGCTGGGCTTGACAACCATCTCATAAATCAAATCTAGATAGTATCTAGAAATGCACAATTTGAGCTCGGAGCGAAGTGTGTAAGAAACCCGAATATCTTCAAGAAATGAACTCAAATTTAAGTGATTTGGGACGTGTCACTTGCGGGCCATATATAAGGATTCAGACCATCAGAATCTGACTCAAATACACCCTCATATCAGGAGAAATTTTTCACACATGTCAGTACACTTGTGGCCCTGATCGAGTACCGGTGACCATTGAACTGAAACTGGTCCGCCATGGTTGATCTGTAAATCCGATTAGACCAAAAACTTAACTCGACCTAGATCCAATGCTAAGGAGCTTAAGTCCGACCGCACACAGAAAGGGGGCCTCCATAAGTGCTCCATTGAGCTGAAACAGATGGGTTTTGGCTATAACCTAAGTACACCTTGGCCCTGGGGCCATTCCCATCAGTTTTAGGCCTATATGAGGGCTTAAAACCCTCACTCTCTTACTCCATATGAATTCTCTAGAACCCTAAGAGAGAGAAGAGAAGAAAAAGAAGGAAAGAGAGAGGAAGTGTGTGAGAGAGTTGGAGTTACTCCTGGGATTCGATCCCCGCTACTCCACGTGCCTTACCACTACTTCTGTATCACTCTACCGGCGATACCGATCCCGTTCTTAAGTAAGAAAACCTAACCTTAATCCGTTCTAGAGTTTCAAATAGTTGAAATGATGAAATAGCTAACCTAGTTCATGCTATAGGTTGTCATTCTGCTGGTGACAAAGACTACGTGTTTAAAACGAATCCGTTACGCATTTACCGGCATAAGGTGCGGACTATAAATGTATAGGTTATGATTTTCAAGGCTTTCAATGTCGGTTAATGATTTATTACTGACGTGAGTACCATTTCACATGCAAAATGCGTTGTCTATTTCGCTTTTCAGTTATATATGAACTATGTTGAATATAGGGTAATCCATGTGGTTGTTGAAATGATCGTATACGTAGGGAATTTGAAATTGAGTTTGCCATGATTAACTGCCGTCTATGTATGCTAGATGTATGTATAATAACTCCTAGGCAAAAGGATTAGCCCTAGTATATGTTATATCAATATACGTTGTGTATGTTATTATGTGTAGCTTAAGTATTTGTGAAAATGACTAAATGAGTATAGAATTTGCATTCGTACTCGCCATGACTAACTGTCTTGGATAAATAATTGTCGTATAGGCGACAACCCTTTGACGAAAGGATTTACCCTAATACGTATGATAACTAATATATAATATGTATGATGAAATGTGTAGATTAAGTGTTTATAAAAATGTCTAAATGAGTTAGCAGTTAGCCTGGTGTACCTGTATGCGAGTTGAGATATGATTCTCAACTACCTCAATGATGTGTATGATTCCCTCTATTTATGTCATATTCTGATGTCTGTTTTATTTATAAATTGAATATGTGCGAATTCATGTTTACATTGCATTTCAGAACACGTTCAAATTATAGTATGATTTGAAGTATTGATCCATTACTGCTTTGATTATCTCATATAATAATTTGTCATAATTGAATGTGGTTGGGGCTATTATATAGTTCAGGTAATCGGTAACAGATCCTGATTAGGTGGCTGATGTTGTTTCGCCACACGGGACGTGCCTAACGAATCCGAGTCATACTTCGGTTGTTGACAGTGGTTAGGCCACGCGAAGTGCTCATGCACTTCATGTCAATTAGCTCGACGTGCGCTCGTGCTAGTCGAGCTCGTCAAATAACTCGATTAACTCGATGTATGTTCACCATGTATGGACGCTACTGCTTGAACCTAAGATACCAAACTCACCAGTGAAAACCCCGTTAACCTTGGTACCTCGATTTGCTAAGACTCATGAGCCGGGCATGGTGGTATGGGACACCGTGGTCAACTTGGTTATGGTCCCCAGTCGGGTCGAGCCTTCCGGCCTACGATTAATTTTGGATCATTATTTGGGTTAATGATATAAAGGGCTATACCTTAGCTTGTTGTATGAAAAGGATGCACGCTCATGCACCGCATTGCATGTGTCGTTTAACATTGGGTAGAGCATCGTGATGACGAGCCTCCCCGTAGTGACCAGCGAACAACCCAGACTCGTGAGCCGAATACGGTGGTATGGGATACTGTATTCGAGTTATCGGCCTCCATTGGCGCAGCCTGGCCGTGGTCCCTAGTTGTAGGTGGAGGCGATGCCTATGAGGCGAAGCCAGACTATGAGGATGATGAGGAGGCATTCTCTTTCATGCAGTTTTCAGGAGGGTCATGTGAGTCATGGCCTGATCGACGGGGACTTCTGGGATGTTGACTAGATGCCCTTACACTTGCTATTTTGTCTTTTTGAAACACACATGTATATTCATTTTTGGTCCATTTTGGGAAGTATATATGCATATATTTAACCTGGTAACATGTTCACACTCTAGAGACTTATAACAGTTTATATACTTTATATATATATATCACAGTTCTTCAGCTTGCGTAATTTAATTGTCTCTGGAGTATGATATGTTGTTTGGTGTAATCCCACTCATGTTTAATGCACTAACACAGACAACATTTAATCATCATTATCTATGTTGCATAAGTGATGCGTTGGAACTCGCGGTGGAGCTTATACTCGACCCCCGATTTTCAGGGCGTTACACTCTATGTGGGTCATTCCTTGGGGGCAATGTTGGTTAAATGTCCACATTGTTGAGGTCGATTGTCAATGCCAGTTATTGATACCCATTATGAGTATGTGACAGTATAGCATCATGATACATGCTCATACGCATCATTTGCATGTTTATTATGAGATGTGGTTGACCATTGCATATGTCACTGGGCAGGTTGTTATGAGACTCCTTGATAGGCGGAGGTTATCTCACATGAGTACACGGTATGCACAGGATTGATGCATAACTGGATTGTATGACTCATGCATCTTGCATTGTGTTATGATTACTGCATGCCCTAGCGACATCAGGGCTATAGCCTCCACAGGCATATCGTGGATGGCCAGATGGGACACCAAAAATATGTTATTAACATTGGGGTACCATAGATGGCCCTGGGTGAAAATCCCTAAACCTCCAAGGTAAGGAGATGCCCCAACGTCGAGACCGAGTGGATATATGAGCTTTCAAGTGCCAAATACTAGGAGGCCGCATCTCCCACTGTGTCATGGTGGGTTGGGAGGGGGTGTGGCCTTAACCGCCCGAGGGAAGGGGGCATAGCTAGGCTAAGTTTGACCAGCTCGTGAATAGGTCTGCTATCGATGTGTCGGGTAGATATTAGATGACTACTGGCCAGACGGATGGTGAGGTCTCTTCCACTTACATGGTTGAGCATCAGTGGACGGCAGTTGCATGTAGAGTGTACTAGACCCCGGTGATGATCCCAGAGAGGAACCATATTGATATATGGACTCATTGAGTAGGAGCTGCATACTCATTCATTCATTCATTCACTATCCACTCGGGTTAGTGGTGCATAATTATTTGTTACGTATACCTTCGCAATGGCCAGAGTTTCTGTTGGGTCGCGCAACTAACTTGAGATCAGGAGTTTACCATATTGAGTCTGGCTATCCAAATTTAGGTATGGGACTGGTTTGGATAGAAGTCCCTTGTGGTGGACCCCGTAGCCTACGATACTACGTATTATCATCCTGACTTCACACTTCGGCTTGGTCATTTCATTCGCATCGCATATTGCATTGCATCCTTAGCATATAGTATTTGGCTTACTGTCTCCGCATTGTATAGCTGATATACATTGCTTCCTCAGTATATGATTTATGGGCTTGTCAGTATTTTCGCTTACTCTGATTACTCTGATATTGCTCACTTAGCACTTACCTTGTGCACACACTTTCACCACCCACTAAGCTTTCTATAAGCTTATGCATGATAGATACGTGTAGGTGGCGTTAGGTTGCAGCAGCGTTGAGCTTGGAGTATGCAGCGGCCCCTAGAGCTTTAATTTTCGATATATGTATTTCCCTTTCAACATTGTAACCAAATGATTATATTAGTGGATATGTGATGATGATGTTGCCTTTATGATTTGGGTAAACATGTGGTTATACTTCTTACGAGATAAATGTACATTGGAAAATCCTCCTTGTAGGATCCCAGGATCGAAATCTGGCGTATGGGCTCTGGGAGCCAACAATGGGGTACTACGGAGGCTGTCGGCACTGGATTCGGTGATTGGGATTCCTGTGAGTCCTATCTCCAAGTTTGGGGCGTGACAAGTAACATTTAAGTTTTTCATTTCTAAAATACTTTAGAACCCTATACTCTTTCTGTTGAGCAAATATTGTATCATTTACATACAAAAAAGAAGATCTTTACTACAAGCTTTTACAGCGTTTTCGAATCTACGTTTGAAGATAAGTATTTTACTTTATTTCTTTTTAAGTTATTTTGAGATAGCCTGTGAAAATCTCAATGGATTGATTTATGATAGCCTATAAAAATCATAGAGTGGGTTTTTGTTTGTGATAGCCCGTGAAAATCACAAGGAACTGTATAAGGTTGTTAAGATGAACATGTGAAAACCTTCTTATAGTGAAAGCCAAAATTATGAAAGTAGTAATTTTGGGAGTGAAGTAGGTATGGTTGTTTAAGCACCAAACCACTATAACTCCTTGTGCCTCTAGTGTGAATGCTTATTTCTTTTTGGTGATGAATGTTATTTATTTCATTCTTGTGGTGAATGTTGTTTTTATTTTATCTTCTCTTGGTAGTTTGAAAGATTGATTTTAAACACATTCGTGAAATAAGGTTGTCTTACAAATTATTTGGAATCAAGGCTTCAATACTTGGGAGATTAAGATTTTATATTATTAATATTTTTCACTTTTATTTCGATTATTTGGCAGTCCTATTCACCCCCCCCCCCCCCCCCCCATCGATAGCTCACCTTTTCAAATAGTATCAAAATGAGGCTGCTCTTTTTTTTTTTTTTTTAATAGATTTATCTCCTAAAGATAGATCCAAAGCTATAAGATGTCAATTTTTGAAAGTTTATCCATTACCAGGCCACCTCCCTTTGATGGCTCAAATTATTCATATTGGAAAGCCAGGATGAGGATATTCCTCAAATCCATTAATGAAAGTGTGTGGCAAGCCATTGTGATACAATGGATCCTCATATGATGGAAGTATTCACCGAGAATGGAACCACATTCATGAAAGAAACCGCTTATACTTTTTGGATGATTGTTCGGAAAAGTGAAAGCAGTGCTAAGGTAAAGGCCTTAAATGTAATAACTTGTGTTATATCGCCAGATGAATTCAAAAGAATCATTTCATGCGATACAACTAAACAAGTATGGGATATTCTTGAAATGACACATAAAGGAACTAACATTGTCAAAAATCTAAGATCCAAATCATCACAACCAAATTTGAGGAAATTCGTGTGGAATAAAATGAGTCTTTTATGGACTTCTATATAAAACTAAATGACATAGTGAATTCCATGTGGGGTCTTGGAGATAGAATCCCTGAAAGTAAGATTTTTGCAAAAATATTGTGCTCACTTCTTGAAAGGTTTAATTCGAAAGTTACTGCTATACAGGAATTGAGGGATACCGATACTATGAAGGTTGAAGAGTTAATTGGTTCTCTTCAAACTTATGAGCTGAATTTCAAAGCTCCTAAGATCAAGTCCATTGCTCTTAAATCTTCTAAATCTAATTCAAATTATTCTAATGTAAATTTTGATATTGAAGAAAATGAAGATGATATGGCTATGTTGGCAAAGAAATTCTATAGAATTTTCACAAATGAGAAAAGAACATATTTTCAAAAACTGTTTGACAAAAGATAAGAAAATTCAAACTATTGGAAATCTAAAACAAAAAATATAATGTTTCAATTGTTCTGAATATGGGCATCTAGCTTCTAAATGTCTTAAAAAGGATAAATCTATAAGAAAAGGCATGATAGCTACTTAGGATGAATCATCAAAATCTAAAACAAATTCAGAAACCGTCGAATCAGACCAAGAAAATGCAAATAAATTGAAAGCCTTTATGACTATAGCCAGAATCACTTTTTCAGATGACTGTGATATGTCTAATTATGAAACACCAAGAAGTGACTCTGAAAATGAAGAAGATCTTCAAGATTCTTATGATGTCCTATACAGATAAAGTTTTAAGATTACAGCTAAATTGAAAATTCAAAAAGAAAATTATGCTACACTACAATTAGAACTTGAAAATATTGTTTTAGAAAAATCTTATTTTTTGGATTGTTTTGAAAAAACTAATTTAGATTTAAGTTTAAAATTTTCAGAAGTGCAAAAACTTAAATCTAAAAATGAGATATTAAAACTTGAAGTATCCTTCCTTCAGAGTTCAAAGGACACTTGGAAATATACCCAAGGTGACCAGAAACTTGAAAAGTTGTTAACCTCCTCTTGGTGATGTGATGACAAGTCTGGACTGGATTATATTAATAATAACTCTTTAAAATCTAAGCATTTTGCTCCTACTTTTGTAAAAGGAGAGTCCTCGAACTTTAAAGCAGAAACTATAAAAGAGTTAAACTATAAAAAGAATGACTTCAAAAATATAAAACCCTTTTAATCCTCTAATATAAAAAACAGTGCCAACTACCACAAATATCAAAGGAATAATAGTAGAAATCCTCCTTTAGCTGATAAAATTGTGGACTTGCTCAAAGAGCTATTGAAATCCAACTCAGGTAAGAATGGAGTATATAGAAACAAGAGATATCCTAACTCCTAAATGCAGCGAAAAGCAAAAGACCCTTCAAAACCTAGAACCGTAATGAAATGGGTTCCAAAGGTTGTGCCTTGTCATCCACATAGCTTTCAAAGTAAGTAGCAATTCAAGATGGTACTTGGATAGTGGATGTTTGACACACGGGTGATAAAGTTATACTCTCAAACATCAGCCAAATTAATAGCGGCTCGGTTACATTCGGAGACGGAAGTAACCGCAAGATCATTGGCCAAGGTAATGTACAACTTCTCAATTTACCTCTCTTCAAAAATATTTTATATATTGAAGGGCTAAAACATAATCTTCTGAGCATATCTCAGATCTATGATAACAAACATAGTGTAAAAATTTTAAATCACGGATGTGAGATAATTAATAGGAGAGGACATGTAATATTAAATAGTTGCAGAACATTTAAAAATTGTTATATAATTGATGATTCTTGCTCAACAAATCATTCATGCTACATGGTCCAAATAGACGAGACTGAACTATGGAATCAACGTCTTAGACACATAAACTATAGAGATCTATATAAATTGAGCAAAAAAGATCACTTATGTGGCTTACCCAAATTGAATAAGATGGTGTCTGTCAGATAGGCAAGCAAATTAGGAGTAGTCATAAGAAAGTGAACTCCTTAGCCACGGGAAGACCTCTTGAACTACTCCATATGGATTTAGTGAGACCAACTAAAACAGAGAGTAGAGGCGGAAAGAAACATTTTCTAGTTATAGTTAATAACTACACTAGATATTCTTGGGTAGCCTATTTAAGAGAAAAGTCAGATGCTCTTGACAAAGTCAGAATTAAAACTTATAAAACGCATCCAGACTGAAAAAGAGTTATATGTGATCAGAATTCGAAATGATCATGGAATTGAATTTGAAAATAGAAATTTTAATAAATACTGCAATGACCATGGTATACTGCATGAATTTTCTGGTTTTAAAATACATCAGCAAAATGGGGTTGCTGAAAGAAAAAATAGAGTTTTACAAGAAATGGTTAGTGCAATGCTAAATAGCATGAATTTATCTAAATATTTATGGGCGAAAGCTGTTAATACTGCATGTTACATAATTAATCGTGTCTGCATTAGAACAACCAAAAATAAAATAGCTTATTAATTATGACTTAACAAAAAGCTTACTGTTAAATATTTTTGAACTTTTGGAAGCAAATGCTTTATTTTACGTGACCGTGAAATTTTGAAAAAATTTAAACTCAAAAGTGATGAGGAAATATTCCTTGGTTATGTTTTAAATAGTCGAGCATACCGAGTTCTAAACAAAAGAACTACTATTATACAAGAATCGATAAATGTAGTAATAAATGATCAACCGATCACACCCAATCTTAATAAAGATGATGATGATGATATTAGCTTGGTTAATCAACCAGAATCCTCATCTAAATTAGATAATACTGAGTTAAGGTTAGTTAAAGACCATCCGACTGATCAAATACTTGATAACCCTTACACTGGTGTTCAAACCAGAAGACAGCTCGAAAATATATGTAATCATGTTTGCTTCACTTCCTAGATTGAACTAGGAAATGCAAATGAGGCACTAGCTGATGAAAGTTGGATATTGGCCATGCAAGATGAATTAAATCAATTTGTTAGAAACGATGTATGATATTTGGTTCCCATACCTTCCGACAAACATGTGATTGGAACCAAGTGAAGTTTCAAAAATAAAACTGATGAAATGGAAAATATTATAAGAAATAAGGCACGACTAATTGTACAAGGTTATACACAGATTGAAGGTATTGATTATGATGAAACATTTGCGCTAGTTGTGCTTCTTGAATCGATCAGATTATTTATTTCCATTGCATGTTACAAAAAGTCCAAAATATATCAAATGGATGTAAAAAAAAATGTTTTTCTAAATGGTGATTTAAATGAGGAAGTTTACGTTGAACAACCGAAGGGTTTAGAAGATCTCAAACTTCCCGATCATGTTTACCATCTTAAAAAGGCACTTTATGGTTTAAAACAAGCCCCTTAAGCATGGTATGAGAAGTTGACTAAATTCTTACTTAGTTATAATTTTGTTATGGGTAGTGAAATTACGGTAATGACCGCTTTAGTTGAAGTAGAAATATGTCAGTATGTCCTAGATGGGGGTGAATAGGACTTTTTAGAAATTCTATAGTTTTTTAAAATCCTATCAAACCTATCCTGAGAAAAAGTACATAAATCAGGATTTCATTAGAGTAACTCTAATGGCTTCCAAGCCAACTAGAGGGTCCAATCATAGAACTACTTTACAAAATAGACAAGATACAAATCAGAGTTTATGATGGATGTGACTGTGTGAGGTGTGATCAAATATGAAAGTATTTAGAGAAATCACACAAGTAATTAAAGACAAATATCAATCACAAACATAGTCATTTTTATAGTGGTTCAACTAATTGTCTACTCCACTCCCCGCAGACGCACTCAATCCTTGAGTGAGCCGAATTTCACTAAGGAGGTTTCAAACGGTTCTTCTCAAACCCGAGGTTTTAAATCAGGTTCACCTCTAGCCAGTATAACCTACACCTAAGCTGACAGTTTATGCTCCCACGAGCAAGGGTCAACACATAGCACCCGATTTCAGGCACACTGGTCAAGAATCCACACAAGGAACCTCACTATTTATGCTCCCACGAGCAAGGGTCAACACATAACACCTAACTTTTAGACCACCTTGGTCAAGGACCTACACAAAGGACCTAACGTTTATGCTCTCCACAGAGCAAGGGTCAACACAAAGCACCCACTACGTACACTCTCGCTGGAGGCCTCCAAGAGGACTTGCAAGGGGTGAGAAATACCTTAGACCCAATCCTACAAAGGAATGATCACAAGGGTCCTTTGGACTCTAATAACTTACAAATAAGCAGATGAGTCCCTTTCAATGCATTGTTGAAGATCTCCTCCTTCAATGAAGAACTTCAGCTTCCTTGATCCGCAACTCAGAAGAAGTACTAATACATGGCGATGGATTAGGTCAAGGTTATGATGGAATCCTACTCTCAGTTATTTTCCTATAAGAGAGATAGAGTGATTCCAATCATCTATGCATTCAAGGTATCCCAGCTTAATGACTTACCATTAAAGTGGTAGCTGAAGGATCCTTAAATGCAAAAGTTCATTCCCCAATCCACTCTATTGAATGTCAATGATGAGGGTGGATTGGAGAATGAACTTCCATGAGAGAAAGGGCTTTGGGTATATGATCTAAGGTTAAACACTTAAAAGCACTCTCTTCTTTCTTTACCAGCAACTAAGGGCAAGCTCTCTATAAATGGGCAAAAGGTTCTAACGAATATAAAATGGTCACATTTATGACAGAGGTCGATATCATCGAGCGTATACTCTCGATTGTATCGATTGGCCGCTCGATGACACAAACTCAAATGTCATACGCTTTTGAAACCTTTTGCCAGCTGGTCGAGGAAATTGTATATCGTTGATGTCATCAAATTTTGAACTCCGATTTCATCGACATAAGGTTCGATTCCTCGACATTTGAAAATGAGAGAGATTTTCCTTAGAAATATTTCAGGTTAAAAGGTATGATCGAGGTACACTCGATATCATCAGAATTTGAATGTCAATAAAATCGATAGTCGTGTTGATGCATCGATAAATCCAAAGGATTTTTCAGTTAAGCTTGATGGACAGTTTATGTCCATTCTCGATGCAATCGACCCAGCCTCAATATCATCGAAATTTGAATATCGATTCTATTGAGTGACCCTCGATCCAAGATAAAAACCACCTGAAAATATTGCTGGTAAACTGTGTGTCCAAGACCGATATCATTGAAGGCCTTTCGATATCATCGATATTTGAATTCTGAGGATATTGAGGAGAACTTCGATATATCGAAGATTTTATGATTTTCCTTAGAAAAACAGGGACACAATATCTCTGCTGTCGATTTTATCAAGTTAACTTTGATAGACTTGAGATTTTAAATTTTAATGATATCGATACAGCTGTCGATACATCAATAATTCCGTCCAGAAGTACATGTGGTTGCCGAACAACTTATGTCCTCATTTGATACCATCGAGTGAGCTTTGAGGACATCGACAGCACTTCCCGATTATATCGAGCAGACTATCGATAAATCGATAGAGGCAGAAAACTTGGAGATTTTCGAAAATTTTGAAAAAGTTTTCTAACCCAAAAACCCTATGATATTCTAATCAATTTTAAGGATTTTAATTACCTGGTGTTTTGGGAGGTGGGATGTGAGGCTTAGATTTACCTGTGATGAGTTTGGTCACACATCCAGTTGAGGCAGACGCTTTGATCAATCTTCCTATGGGGCTCTGCAGTTCTAACTAACTCAACACTCACGCTAATTGACAAACCAGGGCACTTTCAGGTAATGTTAACAAAACCATGTTTGTCAAGAAATATAATGATGATATCCTAATTGTTCAAATTGATGCTGACAATATTATTTATGGATATACTTGTGTTAATCTTTCTACTGAGTTGGCAAATCTTATGAAATGCAAATTTGAAATGAGTATGGTCGGCAAACTAAACTATTTCCTTAGATTACATGTCAAATAGCTTCAAGATGGTATATTCATCTCTCAGACCAAATATGCATTGAACCTAGTAAAAAAATTTTGTTTTAAGAATGGTAGGAATTTTAACACTCGTATGAGTACAACTTTTAAATTATCAAAAGATGAATCTAGTAAGAGTGTTAACTCTCGACTTTATTGCAATATGATTGGTAGTCTACTTTATTTAACTACTAGTATACCTGATATTTCATTTAATGTTGGCGTTTGTGCGAGATATCAATTTGACCCTAAGGAATCTCATTTATCCGTTGTTAAACGGATAATCTGATATGTTGCAAGTTCTGCTAACTTAGGCTTATGGTACCCACATAATACGTATGTACAAATCACAGGCTATACTAATGTAGACTGAGAAAGTAATGTAGATGATAGAAAATTTACAAGTGGTGGATGGTTTTATGTTGAAAATCCCCTAATATCATGGCTAAGTAAGAAATAGAATTCCACATCTCTTTCCACTGTAGAAGTTGAAAACATTGTTGATAAGAATGCTTGCACTTAGCTAATGTGGATGAAACGAATACTAGCAGATTATGGAATTACATAAAAAACAATGACCTTATATTGCGATAACTCGAGTGCGATAAATATTTCTAAAAATCCAATTCAGCACTCTCATACAAAACATATTGACATAAGATATCATTACATATGAGAATTATTTGAAGATAAGACTATCATACTGGAATACATTCAAACTGAGAAGCAGCTTGCAAATATTCTGACTAAACCACTTAACAGTGTTAAGTTCTCAAATTTGAAGCATGATATTGTATTATGTATTGTTAAATAATTATTCTGTCTTTATTTTTTTCTTTTATTTTCTTTGCATTTTTTTATTTATTTAAAAATAGGATATGCATGAAAAGAAAATTGAAAAATAATAATAAATAAGGAAAAAATAAAAAAATTTATAATTTTTAGGGATTTTTCAACCAGCCCATTGTTGACCGAGAAATTTGGCCAATCGAGCATGTGCTCGGGTTAGCCAAATTGCACATGGATCATCAAAAAGGGGGGAAAACCCCCAAATTGCTCATTTTTCATCTCTTCTTCTTCAGTCCACGTGCTCCATTCGACCAACCCATCATTTCTTCTCTTGTAAGTGGATGTTTATCATTTTTCTTTAAGATTTAAGTTATCTTTTCCTAAATTATCAAGTTTTGTGGTCTTTTTACATCTTGAAACCCTTTTCTTGGTGGGTTTTCTTCCAAATCTAATTTACATTTTACTTATGATTTTTGTTTGTGAAATCTAATGGAACAAAGAGTTAGAAGGGTTGTACATAAGGTACAAGCTGATTCATCTTCTCGATCAGCTCCTCTTGATGTGCGGAACGCTCACCGGAGGATGAGCCAGAAAATGTTTGGGATTTTTGCACAAGAAACATAATCATAGAAAGATCAGTAAATGTAGATCACATTGCTCGATTCAGTCTCATTGAAATTCTTTCTGAGGTTGGATGGGAAAAGATTTTGCACTAGTGCAAGACGGCTTATCGGTTCATCATGCAAGGCATGTATGCCTCAATTAGTGAAGTCTCTCTTGATGAATTATTTTTCAAAATTAAATTTTTAAAAGAGACTATCACCATAATGCCTTCCACCATATTTGCCTTAGTGAAAATTGAAATGGCAGAAGGTAGAATATCAATTGTGACTCTTTCAGAAAAAAAAAAAAAAAAAGACTAATTCTAAAAAAATAGTCAATTATGAGAGCATTATGTGGATTCAATGTTGAATGGCAGTCTGGTAAGGCCTTGCCCACATATAAACTATTTCTCAAATACCGCATCTTGCATTGCATTTTTACTTCTAATGTGTATCCCAAGGTAGGGAATAAGACCAATCTTACTCCCTTTATGCTTCGTGTTATCCATGTTGTCGTCACAGGTGTGTGCATTTTTCTTCCTTGCTTGATTTGTTACATAATTATTCAATTTCGATTGTATCCTAAGCATGATTCAATTCCACTTAGATACCGTATGTCCTCTCTTGCACTTCAATGTCATATCCAAATTCCTTCATTTGAAGCATAAGAATCTGAACTCCCCTTTAACAATGCTAATTTGAATATGATGAACCTTACTCCCCTTCCTAAACAAAGAGAAGATCAGGAAGAACCTTAGGAAGCAGATATTAACATGAATGATATCTTCAATGACTTGGAAGGATCAGAAGACGCTAGTAACTCTAATTATCACCCTTCTCAATTTTATGAGAAGTTATCTTCTTTAAAAGAGAAAGTGGATGCTCTGCAAGTGTCCCAAGCATCGTTAGCCCAAGCTCAAAAATCAACTATGAAGTACATGAAAAAGTACTTTCATCGATTCAATAGGAGTTTGCGGATTAATGATCCTTCGATGCCTACACCATCCTCATCAGAGTCAAAGTGAGTTGGTTTATTTGTAGTTTTACTTTGACTAGGTTTGTATTAAACAATATACTGATGGTTTGCTTGGATCCTTCTTTTATTTGATATGGGTTGTATGGATATTATATACAATGTTTTATATAGTGTTCTCTACTTATTTCGATGCTAAGCTTTATTTTGTAATATTCATGATTTCTATTTACATTTTATTTTCTTCCTTGTCAACTTTTGACAAAAAGGGAGAGAACTCATATATATATATATATATATATATATATATATATATAATTCCAAGAACATATATATATATATATATGTTCTTGGAATTTTATGCCTAGTACATGTTTGTATGGCATAATACATGTTCTATTTCACAGGGGGAGCTACATACTGTTGATTGTTGTGGCATCAGATAAATATAGATGGTTACAGGGATGAGTGTTGAATCTACAGAATCTACAGGGTAGCATCAATCTTGTTAATGATTGTGATCATGAGTATATGCATATTTAAGGATATGTTGTGTAGTGGACGTGATCTGTATGTTATGTATTTTGTCACGAAATTGAAAAAGGGGGAGATTGTAAGTTCTTATATGTTTAGCACACATAAAGTTGTCAAATTTCGTGAGCCAAAAGTGATACCGGTCAGATTGCAAGTACGGTTAGATCGCAACTACTCTACATGTTTGAAAATTGGCTCAAGATCAGCTTATCATCTCAAGAAGACGTTGCTTGGTTTCAAGACTAGTTGATCTCTGTATTTGCTAACCAATAAGTGATATAACCCTAGAAAGACCTTAGGTTGAATACTTTTAAAAATTCATTCATTTTGGGTTATGTATAGTATTTTTTGCTCTGGAGTTCGGCCAGCCTAACTTCCTCGGCTAACTTAACTTTTGGTTCGGCCAACCTAAACTTGAAATTCATCAAGCTCGAGTGAAGTTTGAATCAAATTTTAACAATTCAAACTTTTGAAATTCGCAAGAATTCGGCCAGCCGAATTTTGGATAAATATTATCCCACGCAATCTGATAATCGTTGGAACGAATTTGGTAGAATCTGGCCAACCAAACCTATTCTTAGGCTAGCCAAATTTTCAAAACCTTTGACTACAAATAGAGGCCTTCTCTTATTCTAAATTACAATGAAAAATCACTCTAAACCTTCTGCAAGTAAGAGAAAAGCTCTGGTCCTCGGCAAGCATACTGTGCGGTATTTATAAATTCTTTTTAATCTTATTCAATTCACTTTCTTAAGATTATTTCAAATTCATTTTAAAGAGTAGTCTATACTTTTCTTAAGATTTAAGAGAATTGAATCGGTAGCTTTTTTGAATCTATGTTTAAATTCTTTCTATTGAGCAAATTAAATGAAAACTAGAACTAAAGGATTGATGAGGAATGATTATTCCATAGAAGCTCTGCCACCCCTTGGTCTCTCTCCCAAAACCCTAATTCATCCTTAAAATGGCCTAAAACACCTCCTTAAATAGAGAAAATCTGCACAGACTTTGGACTGACTTAAAATTCTGCACTTTTATTACACTTTGATCACATAAAGGATGCCCTTCGATCTCACCAAACATCACTTGGATCACACTGTAGGGATCTTTTAGTTTCAGCTGAATTTCTTCAAAATTCATCTGAAGTCTTTATCTCCCTTAGGTCAAACAAACCCTCATTCAGTGGCACCGAACATAACTTCAATCACACAGACCGTCGAGACAAATTAAGTCTGAAAATCATTATTTCTTGTTGGACTGTTTTTGGCACTTTTGGTCAAACAGAACCAACCTTAGGTGGAACTGAACAATTTCTTATTTCTGTTATTGAACTGTTTGATTTTTCGGACTTTTCTCCATCCTTAGTACTTGGTTTCCTTGAATCTTTAACACGTGAATTCTTCAATACTACTCTTCAAGCATCCAATTCCTCACTTGATTATTCTTTAAGCTTTAATCCTTCCTTTTTAGCATGATTTCATCTGTCTTTTGAATTACCTCGCATGTATAAAACATATATTAGTAAGTTAATTTAGCACTTGAATGCATGAAAACTAATGTAATTGACAGGATAAATATGCAATATTTAGGCTTGATCAATGTGTAAATCAAAATAAGCTACGAATAAGAGAGTTTACCTCGACCAATGGCCAGAAGTCCATAAAAGACTTGGTGGTGAGGGAAACTTTATCAAGCCCATGGTAAAGTCAGGCCAAGATGGTCGCGTTCTAGTTGTACAATGAAGAAATATCCTCGGTCAAGTGAACCAAGCATGCATTCGGCCGCTTGTTCCCATGGTAGAAGAGTAGCAAGCCTAAGGAAAAAAGGATCATAATGCAAGCCTTATAGAGACCAACTTCATCGGTAGGTGAGAGACGTGACCAAAAGTGTTGGTGAGCCAGCATAGTTTCAATTTCTCACATTCAACTTCGGACGCAGGAGGAACAACTCCAAGAAGTCAGGCCCAACCCTCATTGGTCAGAGGTAGAAGACTCTTAGTATTTGGGATTGGTTGCCCTCTAAAAGGAAGTCCCATATAGATATGCACATCTAGTAGCGTAATCCCCAATACACCACAAGGCAATTGGAAAGTATGGGTTTCATCTCGCCACTGCTCAAAAAGGGAATCAATCAAGAAGTGGTTAGTAATCGAGAACCTAAGGTTGTAAATTCTGGCAAAGGGAGAATGTTTCGTGATAGTATCAAGTGGTTGATCACTGGGAAACCACTTCACCCAGACTTCATGTGCACCCCTCCCTTTTTTTCTTAAGTAGCGGCATCCCATGATTAGATAAAGCTGACAAGTGCCCCCCAGCTCAAGGAATGAAGGCTGGATATACAAGTCCCCTAAAGGTGGGATCGGTACAACCACTGTTTCTTCTCAACATAGCTACACACAAGCGATTTAAGGTAAGTACCCCTTTCATTTCTCTCAAAGTTCATTATGACTCTTCATACCCAAGTGGGACATGAAAGAGGACTCATACAAACATAAAACCATCAAGTTGACATATAACAGCCCTGAATTTTCATGACCTGAGTTTACACTCATGCTCGAGAATTTCGGGTGTTAATAAAGTAATAATTGAATACTTCGAAATCGCACCATATTTTTTTATTACATTAATGAAGGTACCCATTCACAAGAATAAAACCAACTGGTTCGAAGTTGTTACCTAGTCGTGGGTCGAATCCAGGCTTGGGTTTGGTCTGAGTGCTACTAAAATTAGAGAGAGAAAGAGAGAGAGCAAATAGGGAAAAGAAGAAGAACAAGAAGAGAGATAAGATTGAGCGAGAGAGAGAGAGAGAGTGTGTGTGTGTGTGTGTAACAACCTGAATTTTCGTGGCTCAAGTACATACTCATGCCTGAGAATTCTAGATGTTAATAATCTAAAGATTTAAATTCTTCAAAATCTTACCTTGATTTTCTTTCCATTTAGATCACATCTAGTTACATTCATGAGAATAAAATTAACTATATTTATTATTCCATTAGATTAAAAGGATTTAACAAATTATCAAATGCTCTCTCATTGGGAGCTTATTACGTTATCAAAGTTTGCAGTGGAAATAAATAAAACTAAACATAAAGTTATCTCTTTATTTATTCAGAATAATATTCCGTGAGGAGATTTTCATTCGCGTCTTCAATCTACACATCACCTGCATCATCTGTATGGTTGGAGAGGGTTAATGCCCTACTCATAGTGATGGTTATCCTTTAAGATTAACAACAATTCAAGAGATTCATAAGAGTAATGTAAGGGTTCTGATACGTCCCGTACTCCACTACTACGAGTGGTATCAGTATGCGTAACCAATATATATATATATGAATACATGCTTAGCAAAGTGTGCGTGGCTCATTATATGTAGTGATTAACACAATGTGAAATATAATTCATAGAAAACCCGGCTCGCCCTGCATCCCATAACTATAGAAATTCATCGGCGTGTCCAACGCCATCGTAAATTTACGTGAACACCTCAAGATGGCACAACACAAAGATCGGATGAATTACGTGACATAATTTGTTCATGGAGCGACTATTTGCAACATCCAATTGTAGAAGTGATGTAACACGCATTGCAGATTACTTACATCAATTTGTGCACTGCTACCCAAAATTCATGGAATTATGTGTCGACCAAGAGGGTCACTACCCAAAGTGCATTATGTCCACGATAAAATATTTGAATCACTAGTTGTGAGACATCTAACACATCACTTGCACAAAAGGAGAAATAAATTAAACCATAGGAGTTTTGAAATGCCAAGACACGTGCCCAAGCCATAAAGGGAGGTAGCACAAGGCTAACCTAATAAATGAGAAACGTAGCATTAAGTTATCTCAATAAAAAAGGAGAATAGCAAATAGGCTAACTCAACAAGAATACGGGGAGAGGAGCAAAAGGCCAACTCAATATAGAGCGGAAGCACGCATCGCTCTCAAAATTGGCAGAGGGCAAGGCTTGTATCTATCACCCCACATAAATTCATAAAAATCACGTATAATTAAAATTATTCCTTAACCATAATTCCTAAAAGCATAAATAATTGTTAATGGTAAATCAATCAATTGTACAGAGAATCATAGTAACATGAAGGTATGCAAAATACGATAAATCACATCAACTCATATTAATGTAAGCTTAAAGGAATCCCTCACCTTAGCCTTAGATCTAAACCTTAGGTAGATCTCGATGTAGGAAAGCTTCTACATGAATCACGACATTGCTTGAACAAGAGGAAAACACCACACGTGTAGAGAAGGAGAGGATAATGGCATCTAGGCTTTCTTCATTCTCTCTCTCTCTCTCTCTCTCTCTCTCTCTCTCTCTCTCTCTCTCTTTCTCTCTTTCTCTCTCTTTCTATTTCTCTTTCTCTTTCTCTTTCTCTATCTTCCTTGGGTGTTAGGAGATTGAACATGTGAGTGGAGAGGGGAACGCACACCCCTTTTATAAAAGGAGTGAGCATGGAGAGGGGTGTGTTTCACATCCCACTTGTATTGGGTTTATCAAAATTTTCCTTTTCCGACGATCTTTATTTAAATCTAATTCATCTAGTGTGTCAGAGTCATCAAATAGGGCCGAGGTATATGATTTTCTTAGTGATCCGAAATTTAAATTGGCTTATTTAAAAATTCACCTAATGGGTACCAAAACGAACTTGATCTCAATTAACAGTCTACACTTAATGCTTAGGGCCCAATTTTGGGAGAAATGTGTAGTCAGGATAGTCAAATGGTTAGACAAAAGTTGGTGGTTGATCAATAGTGGAAAAGGCCTAAATCTGAAATTTCACCTTTTGCACCAAAAATAAAGGAACCGACTTCAACATTCGACAGTGAAGGATCATTGATTGGGGTCTAAATTTTGTATAACCTCATAGTCATATGAGACCGAAGTGTGGTCCAAATTTGAGTTGTGATGAGGCATAACATGTATACCATTAGTTTTGTAAGTGGGTGTATGGTTGTAAGTGTTATGATTTGATTCCTCTTTGATTGTCAAATTTTGTGTGTCAAAACTTCTCCGTATGTCAGTGTGTTTATATTTTGATAAATTTGTTTGAGACACCTCGTCAACACTTGAAGTCCAGCTTAAAGAATTCTTCAAGCTTCATGATAATTCAAGCTACAATATTAAGAGAGAACTCAGGTTCAAGACTCAAGTTCAAGTGCAAGTCGAAGTTCAAGATTCAAAACTAAATGCGGGACTCAAGTACAACTTAAAGTAACATTGAAGCTTCTGAAGTAGTCAAGCTACATCGAAAAGAAATCAAGCTTCGTAAAGATCAAAGTCAAAGCAAACGAAGTGTTCAATGTCCATACTTCATGTTCCAAGTTTGATAGACCATTAGAATGACCTTAGGATAGGTCACTTTGGATACATAATCCAAATGAATATTATTACAGGATTTTGGTCTACTCTAAGACCAGTCCTAGACCTTGTTCGACCAGTCCTAGCACTGTCTCGACCAGTCTTAGAAGTTCCAAGACCAGTCCTAAAATGGTTGCAATTTATCTGATTTTTTGATTCGCCTACGACCAGTCCTGAAGTCTGCTCGACCAATCGTGAGATGGTCTCGACTCAACCTTCGACCAGTCATAAGGCTTCGACTCAAACTCCAGCAACTAAATCAATTGTTGTAGGACCAGTCGTAGAGGGGTCACGACCAGTCGTAGACTGCTTTCGACCAGTCGTGGACTGCTTACGACCGGTCCTACAACGGTCTGATGCGATCGGGCTCAAAAAATTCAAAAATCAATTTATTCCAAAACCAGTCATAGTGACACTAGGACCAATCGAAGATGAACTTCTTCTACTATAAATAGCGCACGAATTTCAGAGTTTTTCATTGAATAATTAAGTGAATTCAAGGCTCCACTCTGAGATAAGTCTGTGTTTATTTTTAAGCTATTTTGTGCATAATTTCTTTCTCTTTTTGATAGCTTATTTAATTTGATTTTGTTTATGTATTCCAATCAGACTTGAAAAGAGGAATAGATTTATTCATTCTTCTTGGAATCAAAATTAAATATAGCTACGCCCAACTGGTTTAAATCTAAAATCAATTAGAACTTAGAACCATATTAAAGTGAGTAGTGGACATTAAACTTCTATATTCGAACGTCTACTCCAATTGGTTCTCCCGGGCAGCTATAAGAGGAGAAATTCAGGCATTTTATAATTCTGTAAATTCCATTCCATTTTGGTTTTTGTTTGGGATTCGCCAGAAAAATATCAAATTGTGTGGTTATCTGAGGAGAGCTAGAAAACTCAAAAGTGTGGGTTTTTGAATTGTGTAAGCCCAAGTTAAAAAGACATAATTGTAAAGGTTTTGGGTGAACCTGTGAAATCCTATTTGATAGTGAACGCTAATATCCCCTGTGTGAGGATATTAGGAGTGGAGTAGCATTCTGTGTGGCTGTTGAAGAACAGTTGGTGTAAACACAGGCGAACCACTATAACTCTTTGTCTTGTGGATTGAATGCTTACTTAATTTTCATATCTTTTATCATTCAATTGTGTGGAATGTACATGTGGATGTGAATGTTGTAACTATTTACATTTCAAGCAAGTGTGGGAATTGTTGTAATAAATTAGATCTATATTTCTGCATTTAATTTCAATTCTTTGCTATTCATTTATTTCTATTAAAATTGAGTTCTTGATCCAAAAGATGTTCTAGAAATAAGGTTGTCCTACCATAAGCCCTTGTTTATTATGGTGTAAGGTTGTCCTTAGAACTGAATTTGTATCAATCTCTCAATACTTATTTATTAAGGTGATTTGATTTCAGCATTGTGAATTGATTTATAATTGTAAGGCTATTGATTTATTTTATTCCGCTAATTTTATTTTAATTTGGCATAGTCCTATTCACCCCCCCCCCCCCTAGGACATATAGCTTGGCCTTTTCAATGGTCAGTTTTGTAAACGGATTATCACAGGTGGGTTTTTGGAGTGATCAAGAGACAGAACATGTATACTGTTAGATTTAATTGACTTGTTCACATGTGTAAGTTTCTCATATTGTAATTTTGATGGTGAGTTAAGCATATTCATAGGTGGTGAACAAGATGAACCGATCAGAATCTCAATTTGATGTGTACAAGCGGATGCAGATATCAAGTAGTTAGTTTACTATGATCGAGTTGTCTAAACTCAAAGTGGACAGTCAGATATCTTTACCTATCGGTGGATAGTTGACTGAATGATTGATTATAATGGACAAGTGAAAATACTTGGACATATGATGATCTTGTCTTAAAATTAACGGTCGGATGGCTTGATCTATGGATGAAGATCATTCTTAATGGTCAGATTCATGTTGGAGACTAGATGTAAGGTTATGATAGCTAAATTGGTATCGTACACATATACATACTAAGTTAAACATCATAGTGACACACGAGAACTTTCAATACTTAATATTGAAAATTTTAGGGTGTTACAATTAAAGCCCTCTCCAACCGTACAGATTATGTAGGTGATGTGCAGATTGAAGACACAGATGACAATCCTCCTATGGAAGATTATTCTGAATAACTAAAGAGATAGCTTTATGTTTTGTTTTGTTTATTTCTACTGTAAATTTTGATAATGTAATAAGCTCCCATTGAGAGGGCATTTGATAATTTGTTGAATCCTTTTTTATTCTAATGGAATAATAAATACAGTTGATTTTACTCTCATGAATGGTTACCATCGTGAATGTAACTGGATGTGATCTAAATGGAAAGAAAATCAAGGTAAGATTTTGAAGCATCCAAATCTTTACATTATTAACACCCGAAATTCTTGGGCACAAGTATGTACTCGAGCCGCAAAAATTCGGGATGTTACGGTTGATATCAGAGCATGAGAATGAGATTAACCGGCCCTGAGGGAATAGGCCATCATAAACTTTACGCGACTAGGATAAATTATGAATTAAATACATATACTCAATTAAATTCCTAAATGAATTAGGAAGTCGAGGAATTAGAAACCCATATTCATGTTCCCCATTAGAAATATTAAGTTAGCCGTCGAATTTAGAGACTATAAGTCTTGGTACCTTTGGAATAAACTTCCAAACTAACGAATAAATTTATTGTGGACTAAAATTCATCCTTAAACGGATTTCTAAGAAAGAAAAACAAGTTTCCCACACCGGAATTGGATATTTTTCAATTTTCCAAACAAATAAAAAAAATTGTCATTTCGGTGAAAACTGACACGTTAGGAAACTTCTGTTAGTCTTGGTAGGTGGACTTATCAGAAAATTTTGAAAATTTTTTGATATCTCAAATAGGTCTCTAAAAACTTCTCTCTAAAATTTTAGCTTTATTGTATCAACACAAAATTCTAGAAAATTTCAATTGTATCAAAATTTGGCAAAAAATACTGCTAGACAGCAAGTCTTTTTATAGCTTATAGAGATGAAAGACTCACCAAACTGTAGAATCTTACTTCGAAATTTTTTTTTGAGTCTTGGGAATAAGTCAGGGACTTAAGTTTAAATTTTCAGATAATTCAAATATATGGTTTAGAAATTAAAATTCTGAGAGTGATAGACAGTCAATATAAAACAATTTGTGAATTTACAACCATTCATATAAACAATAACACTAAGCTTAGGTTCAACATTGGATGAACCATTAGGGCTTATCATTTAAGAAAACTAGAGTGCTTTTATGGTGAAAAAAAAAAGAAGAAGTACATGATATTTCTCAAGGATCTAGAGCAATTGGGTCCACGGACTTACGGAATCATATTCAAGCAAGTTATAAGTTGTTTAATCTAAATACTAAATCCCGGGTGCTTACCAATGAATTTAATGCTCTGATCAAGCAGAAGTTTAAGACTCACCTGAAATGGATGATACCAAAGAACTCACCGCCCTGGCCAGGCAAGAGTTCAGTGTATCAGGATTAACTATACTGTAACCATTTTTCTGCATTGCTATAAGACACTAAGAACTATATATATATATATATATATATATATATATATTACTCTATATGTGAGGGAAAATAACATGCGAATTACTATAAAATTTAATACTTAAATAGATAAAATAAATATGCGCATATAAATCTCAGGGTTAAGATTTTTATTTAAGGAAGGTAGATCGTAGCATTCCAATTTCATGTAGCTAATTATACGTGCACCTAGACATATATATCTATGTTGTGAGGAATACATTTAAAACTTAAGTATAATAAATCAGTAAGAATGATAGAAGTAATTAAATTTCGGAGATGAAATTTTGTTTAAAGAGGGTAGCTTATAACACCCTGAACTTTTCAATAACTGAGTATTGAAAGTTCTCAAGTGTCACCATGACGTTTAACTTAGTACGTACATGTGTACGATACCAATTTAGCTATCTTAACCTTATATCTGTTCTCCAACATGAATCTGACCATTGAGAATGATCTTCATCCATAGATCAAGTCATTCGACCGTTGATTTTAAGGCAAGATCCTCATATGTCCAAGTATTCTCACTTGTCCATCATAACCAACCATTCAGTTAACTATCCACAGATAGGTAAAGATATATGACCGTCCACTTTGAGTTTAGACAACCCGATCATAGTAAACTGACTACATGATATCTGCATCCATTCATAAACATATCAAATTGAGATTTTGATCCGTTCATCTTGTTTACCACCTATGAATATGCTTAACTCACTATCAAAACTACAATCTAAGAAACTTACACATGTGAACAAGTCACTTGAATCTAATGGTATACATGTTTTGCCTTTTGATTACTCCAAAAAACTCACTTGTAATCATCTGTTTATAAAGTTGACCGTACACCCATTTACATACACGATCAGAGTACTAACCATCAAGTTTTTTTTTATTTTTAACATGTCATCTGACCATCTGTTATGTTGATTGATATATGTACATTCTCTTAATTAATTTGGTAAATAATTTTATATTCATAATGATTTATATATAAATTTTTTTATAAGAATTACTTAAAAACGTACCTATAACCATGGAGAACCATTAGATTTCTCAAAACTCTCATATCAGCAATAATTACGAAAATGCCATTAACCTAAACCATTGAGTTCTAGATCACATGGTTCTCACGATCCGTTTAATGCTTAATTTTATATCATGCCTAGGTATCATAAATTAACCATACATGTAAAATTTTAACCCTTACATCATTGTAAAAGTGACCCAATTGACAAATCAGCCCCTTAACCGTTGATTTTTGTGTCCATCGAGTGAAGAAACTTCATGGGTAGTCGTAATACGATATTTTTCATCATATGAACGACTTGGATTGCCTATTATCTGGACTAAGTGTGAAATATGAAGACCCCACTTTGGTAGGCTTTTCTTTGGGCGCGAAGTTATCTTTTCGGGCTTACCAACTTTTTATAAATCGGGATATTTTGATTTTACCACTTTCTGTCGTCCATCACAACTCAAATTTAGACCACACTTTGGTCTCATATGACTACAAGGTTATACAAAATTTAGACCCCGATCTATAATCTTACATCGTTGAATGTTGAAGTCAGTTCCTTCATTTTTGTGTAATTTTTAGGTTTTTTCTACTATTGATTAACCACCAACTTTTGTCCAACTGTTTTCCTATCCTGACTATACATTTATTCCAAAATTGAGCCCTGAGCATTAAGTGTGGACCGTTAATTGAGATCAAGTTCGTTTTGGCACCCATTAAGAGAATTTTCAAGATAGGTCAATCTAAATTTCGGATCACCAAGAACATCATATACTCCGGCCCTATTCAATGTCCCTGACACACTGGACAAATTAGATTTAAATAAAGATCTTCAGAAAATAAAAAATTAGAGAAACTCAATCCAAGAGGGATGTGAAACACACCGCTCTCACACGCCCACTCCTTTTATAAAAGGGGTGTGCGTTCCCCTCTCCACTCACACATTCAATCTCCCAATGCCCAAGGAAGAGAGAGAAAGAGAAACAAAAACAAAAACAGAAATAGAAAGAGAGAAAGAGATAGAAAAAGATAGAGAGAGAGAGAGAGATAAAGAGAAAGCCTAGACACCATCATCCTCTTCCTTCTCCACACGTGAGGTGTCTCCCTCTTGTTCAAGCAATGTCATGATTCATGTATAAGGTTTTCTAAATCAAGATCAACCGATGGTTTAGATCTAAGGTTAAGGTGAGAAATTCCTTTGAGCTTACATTAATTTAAGTTGATGTGATTTATCTTATTTTGTATACCTTCATGTTACTATGATTCTCCATGCAATTGATTGATTTACTATTAACAATTATTTATCCTTTTGGGAATTATGGTTAAGGAATAATTTTAATTATATGTGATTTTTATGCATTTATGTGGGGTGATGGATACAAGCTTTTCCCTTTGCCAATTTTGAGAGCGACGCGTGCTTCCACTCTATATTGAGTCGACCTTTTACTCATCTTCCCTTATTCTTGTTGAGTTAGCCTATTTACTACTCTCTTCTTCTATTGAGATAGCTTGATGCTACTTTTCTCCTTTATTAGGTTAACCTTGTGCTACCTCCCTTTATGGCTTGGGCATATGTCTTAGCATTCCAAAACTCCTATGGTTAAATTTATTTCCTCTTTGGTGCAAGTGATGTGTTAGAGATCTCACAACTAGTGATTCAAATATTTTATCATGGACGTAATGCGCTCTGGGTAGTGACCCTCTTGGTTGACACGTAATTTCATGAATTTTAGGTAATGGTGCAAAATTGATGTAAGTAATCCACAATGCGTGTTACATCACTTCCACGATTGGATGTCGTAAATAGTCGCTTCATGAACAAATCGTATCATGTAATTTGTCCGATCTGTATGTTGTGTCATCTTGAGGTGTTTACGTAAATCCACGGTAGCGTTGGACACGCCGGCAAATCTCCGTAGTTATGGGATGTGGGATGAGTCGGGTTTTCTATTAATTATATTCCACATTATGATGATCACTACATATGATGAGCCACATACACTTTAATAGGCATGCATTCATATATATCTATATTGGTTGTGCATATTGATACCACTTGTAGTGATGAAGTACGAGACAAATCAGAACTCTTACATTGCTCTTATGAATATATTGAATTATTGTTAATATTAAAGGATAACCATCACTATAAGTAGAGGATTGACCATCTCCAACCATACAAATGACGCGGGTGATTTGCAAATTGAAGACACGAATGAAAATCCTCCTAAGGAAGATTATTCTGAATAAATAAAGAGATAGCTTTATGTTTAGTTTTATTTATTTTCGCTGTAAACTTTAATAATGTAATAAGCTCCCATTGAGAGAGCATTTGATAATTTGTTGAATTCTTTTAATCTAATAGAATAATAAATACAGTTGATTTTACTCTTGTGAATCAAATGCCCGGAATTCTCGAGCATGAGTATAAAATCAAGGTAAGATTTTGAAGCATCCAAATCTTTACATTATTAACACCCGGAATTCTCGAGCATGAGTATGTACTCAAGCCGCGAAAATTCAAGATGTTACAGTGTGTGGGTGTTGGTGTGAGACTGAGTCGGTGCCACACAGGGCCGACTCGACCGAGTCTGGGTCCAAGTTAGGTGAATTTGGGTTGTCCAAACTCTCCGGGTCATCTCGATAAGTTGCTAGGAGTCAGAGCAAATCCAGAATACCGTTGGTTACATTAGAATAGGGAAAGGAGCCGAGTTGGACCGTTGTTGAGTAAAGTTCATGAATCAGGTTTTACTCAAGGTGGGTCAGGTCCTAGTTTGTATAGTCCTTACTTGTTTTTCCCAACAAGGTGGGGAGAAAACCGTCCTTCACCCGCTATCTATGTTGACTTGTCGAATTCCAATGATCCGAGTCATAATTGGTAGTGCACATTGTCGTCGAGTTAACTCAGTTGATGCCAGAGTTGTAAACGACCATTGGTTTGTAATGGGTTGACTTAATCATGTATGGTCATCCATTGGATCAACAAACTCTGTCAAAAACCAATTTTATAAGCCATTCTACACCTAAAACTCTATCTTATCACTGAGTCAAAGACTTGGTGCAATTGGGCTTTTTTAGGGTGGAACTTAACTCGATTTGGGATGTTCTTTGGGTTAGAATTATCGGTTGATGTGGTATGGATAGCTGATTGTGAAATAATCTCAAGTTTTGGGATTGAGTTGAGCTGAGTCAAGTTGAATCAAACTGACTTGGTGAGTGAGCGACTCATTGCAGGTGCTTCCAAAATGTCTACCAATTGGGTGGTGGGATGCTAACCTTAGCCTTTTAATTTTAGGACTGATCTCTAATAGTCCTCCACTAAATGAGCTTGAATCAGAGATTGACTTGCATCTAAATCAAGCCAGGTTGAATCGAACCAACTCAACAATTAGGTAAGTTGACCTCTCTACTTCTTCCCATTATATATTAGTGAAAGCTCAATATAAGTCTTAAGAAATTCCTAAATTCAATTGAAATAAACTCAAATTTCCGAGCAGACCTTCTAAATCCACCTCGATTTGGGTTCAAATCAATTTGAATCTCTATTTAGTTGGGGTGAGTAATTTTTCCAAGATTGTTAATTGGTGTTCAATGAAAAGAATAATATTTAAGAATCATTAAATTAAAGCCTGACATGAATATAGGATTTGACTTGTTTCAAAACCCCTCACTCTGGTGGCATCTAAGACAAGGAGATCTAATTAAAAAAGGTGAGGATCACCCTTCAAGCTTTGCAACATCATGATAGTTAGTCTTGTCATTTATCTTAATTGATTGCTTAATATAGTATTAAGTGGAAATGATGATAAATGTTAGTCTCTAATTGAGTAATTCTTCATAAATGATTAATGAATTGTATTTAAATTCAAATATATGAACATGTTATGGGTTTGAAATACCTCTATTTTGGTTTAAGATAAACGCTTTATATGTACAAGTGCAATCGATACTATACATAGCTTAATTTGTCACTTATGATTACTTGATGGAATATTTAGAGGTCCTCGAACAAATGGCCATTTTATCTAATAAATTAAATGAAATGTTTATTGTGGACTTACCATTTTATGGATCATTTAGGCTTATGTGTCTTTTAGGGATAATCTCTATTTATCGCATAATTGAATGGAATATTTGTCCCTTGCAGCTATGACGGAATAATTGTAAAATGGAGAGCTAGCGATGTCTAGAGGGGGGTGAATAGGACAATGCCAAATAATTTGAAAAAAAATGCTAAATATGTAACTAATACAAAGATCTCAATTGCTTGAGTATTGAAACCTTTATTCCAAATAATTCATAGGACAACCTTCACCTAAAATTTTCGGCAGGACAACTTTATTTCACGAATGTCTTTAAAATCAAAACTTCAAACTAGCATGAGTAAATTAAAGAATCACAACATTCACCAAAAAAACTGAAATAATTAAATACATCCAATCCACAAAAAATAATAATAAAGCATTCACCACATGGCACAAGGAATTATAGTGGTTTGGTGCTTTAAAAATAGCCACACCTACTCCACTCCCAAAATTACTTCTCTCATAATTTTGACTTTCAATATAAAAAGGTTTTTACAAGGTCACCTTAATAACCTGATACAGTTCCTTGTGATTTTCATGGGCTATCACAATAAAAACCCAAACTGAGATTTTCACAAACTATCTCAGACAAAACCTTAACTGAAATTTTCATAGGAAATCTCAGAAAAACCTAAATAGAGTTTTAGAAGGTATACTTATCTTCAATCTAGAAGACCTATCAGAAGCTTGTAGTAGAAGGACCTCTTTCTTGAATGTAAATGGCATAGTGTTCAATCAAATAGAAAGAGTCTAGGGTTCTATATATTTTAATTTTGTTAAACCCAAATGCTACTTAATTCAATTCTCTTCGATCTCAAAAAGGAGTATAGTTTACTCTCTTAGATTAAACTTAAAAGATCTGAGACTAAAGGGAATTGAATAAGCTATTAAAATAAATTATAAATACCAACAAATAGCTTGTCAATGACTTGAGCTTCTCTCTCTCTCTCTTGCAGAAGAATTCTGATAATTAAAATTGTGTAATTCGGAATGAGAGAAATACTCAATTTATAGGCAAAGAAGTTAGAACTTCGGCTAGCCCAATATAGGCTTCGACTAGCTCGAGTTTAGCGAATTCTGTTCAATGGATTTCGGATTGCGCGGGATAAGAATTATCCAAAACTCGGCCGGCCTGAAGTCAAGTTCGGTTGGCCAAAATTCACAATTTGGCTAGCAAATTTACCCTTCGACTGGCTGAATTCCCACGAATTCCAAAAATTAATGTTGCTAGAATTTGACCCAAACCTTCTCGAGTTGGCCGAATTTTAAGCTCGGGCTAGCCGAACCAAAACTTAGGCTAGCCAAATTTCTAACAAAAGTTGTTATTTTCTTTAGGCTTGAAGTTGGGCTAGCTGAGAAAGCTTAGACTAGCCGTACTAGAAGTTAGGCTGGCCGAATTTCAGGCAAAAATAAACGTAAAAACCCATGATTAAACATTTTTTTAAAGCACCAAGTCCTAAGGTCTTTCTAGGATTTATATTACCTGAGATATATCAAATATTTGATTTACTTTGGCTTGAACTTAATCTCGGACTTCATCTTGAATTTGGGCTTGATCTTTTCTTGAATATAAACTGATCTTGAGCTTGATCTTTTCTTGAACAAAAGCCAATCTTGAGCTTGATCTTTTCTTAAACATAAATCGATCTTGAGCTTGTTCTTCTCTTGAACATAGACCAATATCGAAGTTCTACCTTAAAGTGGTTTTGTCGCACGAAATTTGACAACCTATGTGTGCTCAACATCCTAGCACTTACAAATTGCCTGTGTGACTCTAATGAATTACATTCATACGACCTTGCGATAGTAAGTTCCACTTGATGAACTATGATTGGCCACTAGTTAAGGAGGTTACCATTAAATATCCTAGTGTTGGAGTCTCATGAGTCGAGCGATGATGTTACGGGACACTATGCCCGAGCTGTCGCCTATGTCAGGTGACGAGTCCCTAATAGTGACCTTTGAGCTTTCTTAAAATAACTGTTTGCAATTAGAATAATAATGGATTTGCTAATCATGCATTTCATGTCATGTAGACTTTACCGGGTAGTCGATATAAGACGAGGGGTTTTCTTAGGTCACTCTGGGTTATACTCTACAATATTTTACCAAGTGATCCCAAGTTATCATCGCGTACATTCGACTACTATGGGTTGTCCTTTTCACATGAACTTTTTCGGGTGCCTAGTTCTCCTTGGGCATATCATAGAGTACTCTTCTAGGAGGCTAGATTGACTTTGGTGTTTTCATTGCCTGGTCTTTTCCTGAGTGGCTAGTCCTCCTTGGGCACACCTTTGAGTACTCTTCTGGATGGTTAGTTCTCCTTGGGCGACTTTATTGCCAGCCAGATGAGTATCCCCAGGTCTATGAGCATGTGCGTGCATTCATGCATTTAAACAAGAATATCATTATGAAATTAATTCAATATATGCGTATTTGATGAATTTTGTCTTATTACTATGATGGTCATTGTGAAACACTCATTATAAATTGTTCCTGACAACTATGCTTAATTATCATAGTGTTTTGATAAATATTGGGGGTTAGACCTCACTGGGATAGCTATTGACACTATCCAATCATTTTTGATGATGCAGGAGACGTAGATGGTGCACATGTTGGTGCTCATGTGGAGCATGAGGAACTAGAAGATCCTGCGGCTCTAGATTTTAAATTTCATTCATGTTGAATTTGTACTTTCATGTAATTTGTAAAGACTTAGGACATTGGTTTGTATAAGCCTCAGACAGCCACTTAAACATTTTGATATGTATAGTTGGACTTTCCTTTATGCTTGATTTGTTTCTCTTCCGCTAAACTGCTCACTCTGAAAAAGAAAAGAAAAGAAAAGAAAAATAATACGTGAAATTGGGCAATCTTTAAAGGTTAACAATCGGGTTTTCGAAAAACGAGTCGTATACTCCGGTTTTGAGAACCGTGGTGTTACAAAAGGTGGGCCGCTCATGATGAACAACTCACATTAAACGTGGGACTCCACATCAGGTGGGCCCATGTAATGAATGGTTCACATCATAGGTGGCCCCCGCATGATAGATGGCCCAACACGACAGAACATGCACATCAAGTGAGTCCCATTTGATGGGCAGTCCACATCAAAAGGTGGGTAGAACTGAACACGGGTTGAGCTAGGCCAAGCTTAGCTTAGCTCGACCTCAAAATGACCCAAGATCGAGCTCAAATTAACTCAGTCTTCGAGCTCACCCCTCTAGCTTGCCTCGCTCGCTAGTTTGAGTTGAGTCGAGCTGGGATAGAGTCGGGTTGAGTGAGTTATTCAAGTCGAGTCGAGTTATATGAATTTTTTTAATAATTTTTAAAAAGAAAATAATTAAAATAATAAAATCAATGTTGTTAGAACAGAGGTAGGTGTAGTGGAAGTGTATAATAAGTTATTACAAGCTAACAAGTAAAAAACATGAGAATGTTTCTTACTACAAAACTTTAAACCCACTCAACATTCATCAATAACTTGTTAATATGGTTCATATGAGGAGCGCCTTCTCAGTTGGAAAATAAGAGAGTTATCACCTTGATTTAAACCTAATCTATTAGTATTACTTTCGTCGTCCCATTCATTTGATGCATTTCTAGTTTCATCGATGACAGGAGATATGTTTGTAGATCCAAATGAGCTAACTTCTCCTATATAATTGTTTACTTCTTCTAAATTAAAAAGTGGTGAAACTTTACTAGCATGTTCTTATATTGATTTATAAGGAGTTCCCAACATATTATAGAATGAGGAGAGCCTGGAGAGAAACTTTGATGTTTTATGCCTATTTTTACTTCACGTGCTTGGCCCTACTTCGACATCATGTTGTCTTAAGGACATCGAGATCTAGATGCCTCCACCTCTTCCCTACTTGTCTTCAAGGCAAGTTTCAATTGTTGTTCTTTCAGAGCTTTTAATTTGGCATTCTCCTCTTCTTCTTTCCTACTAATTCATTGCACTCTCTCTATTTCTGAATCTTCATCTATTAATAGGCCTGTTATGATATTTTTTATGCTTAATTGAATTTGGTGTGAAGGGTGTGGACTTTTTGTTATTTGAGCCCAAGAGAGCCTAGAATAAAATTTAAACTTCCTGCGAGACATTGGGATATGGTTTTGCGTCTCCTCCCCAACCAAATAAGTGTATTCTTAGCCAATTTATTTTGTTCACGAATTTGTCTCTACACAAACTGTATTTAATCTTCATTCTTCCAAATGTTAGGGAGTAGACTTGGGTATCGTAATCCCAAATGTCGGCAGATGGGTCATTAAATGATATTTTTGCATAGGGGCTTTTGTTAGAGAATTACATTTTTAGGCGAAGTCATGAAGCCAACATAATTTACGAGAAATAAATTATGGTATGTTTAAAATTTAAATGTCAATGTCAAGTAACTCAAAAAATAATATAAATTAAAGTTTTACATAACAAAATATGAATGATAACAATTAATAATTAATGACATTAAGATGTGCTAAAAATTAAAAACCATGTTTAAACTTTAAATAGATGACGTTACAGTCTCATATAGACTCTCGGTCTCGTCCTCTTCATCATTATTTTCATCAAATGAACTACCATCCTAAATTGGACATAACTAATCTTGTGTACGGACAAGCGCTTCAATTATTTTAGGTGCAAGAGAGCTTCTATACTTATTCACCACCCAGCATTACATAGATCATGACAGAAGATGCATGTGAGCTAATTTAAGTAGAGTTCCACATACATATAGAAACAAGCAAACAAGCAACAAAATAAACTAAAAGATGACTACATGTACGACTAGTCGTCAGAGTCTGGCGATGGTGGAGGTGCACCCTTGTCCTGTAAACAACACAGGATAGCCCTCAGGGTGCGAGATACTTTATTAAATTTTTGCTTCGCGAAGGCCTGATGCTCTTCTAACTTGGCTCGGGTCTCTCCAAGTTTGGCCCGGACCTGTCTGACCTCCTGTCGCAGGGCGGCTTGGCCCTCTTCGATTCTATCCCAACGGGCCTCTGAAGTACCCCGATCACTGTCAAGCCCCTGTGCGGCAGGAGGAGAGCCTTCCTCAGTGCCTTAGGCTTCCTCTTCATCACTGCCCTCCTCTTCACTCCCTTCTGCTGACTCATCTTCTTCCTTTATCTCATCACCTTCTTCTTCACTCTCTGTCTCATCCCCATACTCGTCAAGTCGGGCTTGACGTTGTCGAGGGCCAATCTTCATGATGTTGAGTGTAGTCTCATTAATGTAGTGGATCGGCGCAAGGTCCTCCATGTTAAGTCTGTGGGTGAACTCTCGAGTAGTCTTGCATATGAGTCTGCCAAATGGAAGTGAGACATCATTCATAGGAGAACGCGTCGTCTGGACTATCTGTAGTAGGGTGAGCGTAGGCAGACATAGCTTGTCTCCCTACCTAGCTCTATACAGAAAATCCACCATTAATCGAGTGCATTCGGAACGGTTGCCCCACCTAGGGTACACGTTATACGTGAATATGTGGTGAAGCAAGAGGAAGTCGTCTGTCAACTCCGTCGACGGGAGGCTTCTGCCTTCCTTCTAGTGAGGTAATCGGCCGCAAAGGTAATGCGTGCGGTGATCTCTTTCTCGCGCGTTCTTGAGATTCTTATCGCTAGCGTGCACCTCTCCACGCGGGATTCCCATGACCCGGGCCACCAAATTTATATCAACCATTGCTTCCCGCCTTCCCATGAGAATCTTGAACTGTAGGGGCTCCAATGATGGGTCTCGTATATGGGCGTAGAAGGCACGAACAGTGTTCTCACATGCGTGAGACTTGCCCTCGAATATGGGACCCCATCCGGCATCCACCAGGTAGTCCATCATCGGATACAGCCCAGATAGCCTCTCATCCACATGAGATTTAAGCACAACCCTATGGCTACCAAAATGACCGTGTTTGAAGCCCACCAGTAGAACTCTCTCGAGCAGAAGTTGGGGATCAAAATTCCACTTCGATCTTCGCTCTTAGGTGGCGCTTGTGCTAGCTTCAGCGCCCGCCTTCTTTCTTGGATGGGTAGGGTGGCTGGGCCTGACTTCATCCGTAAGAGCTCTCTTCTTTCCCATGAGGGAAAGAAGTGTGGAAATGGAGAAAATTGCGGTCACAAGCTCAAAAATAGCCATTTGAGCTAGATAAGATGGGAGAATTGAAAGGGTTGTGGGACTTGACATTTTTGAGACACAAAGAAGGGTTTGTGCACTCAAACGAACGTAAATAGGGGAAATGGTAGATGGATTTGAAAGGAATAGTGGGAGGTGGGTTTATAGTGAAGAAGATGAAGAAGGTGTGAGGATAGGGGAGAGATTTGAGGGAGAATGGTGGGGTTTTTAGAGGTTTAGAAAGCTTGGAGGGAGGGGAATAGAAGAAAGGAAGCAAATTGAGAGAATAAAAAGGGCCCCACCCAATTTTGGGGGCCCCACAGCCCTTTACCAGTGTTGGCCTGACGCAGCCCGCAACAGCCCGACGGCTCGAGTGACCCGGGAGCGGTGCACCAAGGTTGGCGCGGCACCACCGCGGTCCACTAGACCCGGGTGCAGTGCCGCCACGGTTGGGGTGTGGCCACCCCCCTCCCAGGGTGTCGTATGTGTGTAGGGGACCCCCTGGGTCCCACCGATTTACGTGATTCAGGCCCCCTCATCCATTTGAAGCGGTTTCGGGTCCCTTTACGCGTATATTCACACCTCTCAGATTTATTTAAGTGTAGAATACATCAAATTATGGTCTAAACTCATCGATTGACAGTCCGGAAGGGATTCGGGATCATTTCACATAACCACCGATACATTCGGGTCAGCTTTCAATGGTCCATTTCGCCGATCAGCGAAACCGAGAATCCTACGATTGTTTCTGTATTTCATCACACCCTCCAAAGTCAGAATACGTCAGTGTGCATCGTGTGACCATAACCCATGTTCAGTTTAATCCAAATCATGCTCTGATACCAACTTGTAACGACCTGAAAATCAAGGGTCAAGCAGGAGCCCAACTCCCGAGTTCCAACGCATCACTTATGCAACATAGATAATGATGATTAAATATTGTCTGTATTAGTGCATTAAACATGAATGGGATTATACCAAAATAGCATATCATACTCCCAAGACAGTTAAATTACGCAAGTGGAAGACTGTGATAAGTATATAAAATCATATAAGTAGTTGTAAGTCCCCAGAGTCAGAATATGTCACCAGGTTAAATAGTTACATGTATAATTCCAAAATTTGTAAAATAATAAAGTATAATGTCATCTATCTATATCCCTGTAGCCCCGATGACGCAACTCTAGGCCTACATAGACCCGCTAGAGAGTTGCATGTAGGAGAACTCCTCCTCCTCATCATAAAAGTCAAGTTCCGCCTCATAAGCCTCGACGTCACCTGTAACTACAACAAAGTCTGGTTGGTGTTTTAAAATACCGTACCATAGTAGGAGTGAGTGATCAACTCAGTGGAGTTATAAGGCAAAGGTTAACATGTTATCAATTCAGTTAAGCAGTAATGATAAAGCAATACAGCAAGCATTCCTAAGTACTCTAGTTAACGTAAGGATGATATGTTAATATGATGCATGCTCTCGCCTGCACTCCCTCAGTGACATCATCTTACGATCGTGCATGCTACACTCCTAGTAAACGTGCGCTTCCTCGCCAAAGCATCGTGCAATGTGATGCATGGTCGTGTTAGCCAAATCCTTAATTAGATTTATTCACACAGCAAATTTGGGAAGCTAAGGTACCTCCCTTTATGTCATATACCCAAATGATAATTCATCTAGGGTCGTCAAGCCTAGCTTGTCACATATGATAGGCAAGTTATAAGGCAACATCACCCTTGATTTAAAAGCAGTGGACAGGCGAGTTCAAGTCACTATGAAGAGGCTCGTCACCATCAACATAGGCCTTAATTTATACTCGAGGTCACTACGGGAAAGGCTTGTCACCTTAACATAGGCCGACAGCTCGAATACAATATCCAATACTACCGTATTTAGTTCACGAGTTTGGGTTGCTCACTGAACACTACGGGGAGGCTCGTCGCCCAAGCGTAGGCCGACAACTCGACCACGGTGTCCCATACCACCATGCCCGACTCATGAGTCTTAGCGGATCTAGGTACCAAGGTTAAACGGGGTTTTCACTGGTGAGTTTGGTACCTTAGATTTAAGCAGTAGCGTCCATACATGGTGAACATATTTTAAACAAATATATTTTGGGCAAATTGGTTTCCTGAAAAGCTCGACTGGTACGAGTGTACGTTGAGTTGATTGACATGAAGTGCGTAAGCACTCCGCATAGCCTAACCACTGTCAACAATCAGCGTATGACTTGGATTTCTCAAATATGTCTTGTGTGGCGAAACGACCTCAACCACTAACTCAGAAATCATTACCGATTGCCTAGACTACATCTGTAACATCCTGAAAATTGGGGGTCGAGTAGTAACTCAACACCCGAGTTTCAGAACATCACTTATGCAACAAAATGAATGATGATTGAATGTTGACTGTATTAGAGTAGTGAGCATGAGTGAGATTAAGCCAAAACAGCATATCATACTCCAGAGACAGTTAAATTTGCAAGCGGAAGACTGTGATAGATAGATAAAATATATAAACTATGATGAGTCTCCAGAGTGTGATAACATTATCAGGTTAAATAATTACAAGTACAATCCTAAAATATACCAAATGTAAAAGGTCCTCTAGTCAATATCCCAAAAAGCCCCGTCAATACAATACCAGGTCTTCATATACCTATCAGAGAGTTACATGTAGGAGAACTCCTCCTCAACATCATAGTAGTAGTCCGGCTCTGCTTCATAAGCATCGCCATCACCTAAAACTCAACAAATCTGGTTGGTGTGTACAACACCGTCCCGTAAGTGGGAGTGAGTAGCTAACTCAGTGGAACAATAAAGCATAGGTTAACATGTTATCAATACAGTCAAGCAGTAATGATAAAGCAGTAAAATCAAACACTCCTAACTACTCTTATTAATGCAAGTATGGATGCAGGTATGATGGATGCCCTCACCACACCCTCTCTCGTGTGACACCATCTCACATTCGCAGCATGCTTTCATCCCTCAGTGCTCCACATCTTCCAGGCACATGCAATGCATGATGAGCATGATTACCGGATTTTTAATTAGTCCATTTCAAAATAGCAGGATTGGGAAACTAAGGTATCTCCCTTGTATCATTCCCAAACATGATCCATTCTAGGGTCGTCAGTCCTAGTTAATATCAGACGATGGTGTATTTTCTAGGTCACTGCAAAGGCTGCCAGGGCTGTTACACACAAAGGTTACCCCACTTCCCCATCACCTCTTAAATGATTCATCATTATACAGAAACAGGCCTAGTTCATACTTTATATACCGCGGCAAAACTCTAAGGCTCACCGCAATTTCAAAGTATGCTCGAGGTCACTACAAAGGGCTGTCAGGGCTGTTGCTCGCATTCGTTGCACCACTCCCCCATCACCTTATCAATGTAGGCCGACAACACGAATATAGTGTCTCATACCACCATAATCGGCTCACGAGTCTGGTTGCTCACTGGTCACTACGGGGAGGCACGTGGCCCCAGCGTAGGCCGACAACTCGACCACGGTATCCCATACCACCATGCCTAGCTCATGAGTCTTAGCGGATCGAGGTACCATGGTTAAAAGGAATTTCACTGGTAAGTTTGGTACCCTAGGTTTAAGCAGTAGCGACCAAACATGGTGAACATACCTTAGACATATCGGGTTACATGACGAGCCTGACTAGCTCGAGCGCACAATCAATTAGACGACATGAAGTGCATAAGCACTTCGTGTGGCATAACCACTATCGCCAACTGACGTACGACTCGGGTTCGTCAAACACATCTTACGTGGTGACATGAAACTCAACCACGATCTCAAGTCTAGTACCGACTGTCTGTACTATAGACATAGTCCCAAACTCAATCAAACCATATTAGTAGCATGTGGAGTAGAGTATGGTAAACAAAGTAATTCAAGCATATTAGTAAGCATGTCATAAAGCATGTTATAAAGCATGTTATAAAACATGTTGTAAAGCATGTTATAAAGCATGTTATAAAACATGTTGTAAAGCATGTTGTAAAGCACTACATAAATATAAATACAAACGCATATATTACAAAAGTAAGCGGTTTAAGTAAACAACCTCATGGAGGTAATCATACATGTCTCTAAGGTAGTTGAGAATCTCATCTCAACATCCTCCTAAGGCATCAACATCCCAACACTTATTCACTCAAGCATTTCAAAAAACACTTAACATACACTATTTCAACATACATAGTGTATGTTAACAAACATGTATTAGGGCGAATCCTTTCGCCAAGCAAGTATTTTATGCATGCACAATATACTTATACAACAATTAATCATGGCAAACACATCTCTAAAATATACATGTATACGGTGCTTTTTACAATACAGTATTTCTACATACATAGTGTATATTAGTAAAACATGTATTTGGGCGAATCCTTTCGCCAAATAAGTATTTTATCCATATATCGTATATCCATACAACAAATAATCATGTCAAACACATTTCTAAAAATTATACGTATACGGTATTTTCTACGAATACCTAGAATATGTAAAATTCCATATTCTACAATTTTAATCGAAACAGAAAACGAAAAGTACTTTGTACATGTGTAATTGCATGCAGATCATAAATCTATCATTATCTGACATTGAAAGCGTTGAAAACCATAACCTATACACCTAAAGTCCGCACCTTTTGTCGTAGAATCGTAACGAAGTTGATAGGTTTGCTAAGCTTCCGTATTCGACAGTTTGGCAACCTAGAGAACGAAATAGATTAGCTATTTCATAACCTACAACCTATACAGCCGCAAAACAGATTAGGGTTTGGGTTTCTTACCTAGAAACGGAGCTGGAATCGCCGGAAAAGCGATAAGAAATGCGTGGTGTAGCTTGTGCAGCGGCAGGGTAAAGTGGCAGGGAGATTCCCCCACTTCTCACTTACTTTCTCTCTCTTTCCCTAGGATTTTTCTCAAATTTGGATGGCTGAAATGGGAGAGGATTTAAGGTCCTTATATAGCCTAAAACTTCACCGAAATAGACTTAGGAAGAAGGTATACTTGGGTTATAGCCAAAGCGACACTAATTCAGCTCAAAGGAGGGTTTCTGGCGGGCCTCCTTGAGCCAAAGGTCGGACTTAAGCTCTCTAACCTTCGATCTATGTGGAGTTAAGTTTTCGTCTCAGTCGGATTCCCAGATCACGCGTGGCGGACCAGTTTCAATTCAACGGTCGTCACGGATCTCGATCGGAGATTCCGAGTACATGTAAATGTGTATGAAATTTCTCCCGATCCGAGGGTGTAATTTGGTCGATTTCGACGGTCATGCAGTTGCTTAAAACTGATCCGCAAATGAGAGATGCCAGATTACTATTAAAGATATTTATTTTGTAAAGAAGCAAGTGTTTTCACACTCTCTCGCTCCGGACTCAAGCGAACAGCCGTGGAACACTGTTTGGATTTGATTTTCGAGATGGTTGTCAAGCCCAGCGAGGCGGTCCTAAGTCCTTAACTTCATGTTAATCGAACTCCCGATGTGCGGTCCAAACCTGATATGGAGTTTCAAAGTGCTCCCGAGAGCAGTCGGGTAATGAGATTGATCCTAGATTTTAGGGTAACATAGCGTCAATGATTCTACAAGTTTTAGGTCTTGCTGATCATATTTAAAGTGGATCAAACGGATTTCGTAGCTAATCTAGTTTAGCACTTAGTTACTTTGTCTCATTTCTAAAGGATTTAATCCTAAGTGATTTCTGGTCGAGGTGGTACTCAGGCCTTTGTAGTTTGTATGTAAGGTGATCCAAGTTATACTACTTAGCCAATTTAAGATAGCGTCTAGGGTGAAAGTACTTAGAAAAATTGAAAGAACAAGGTGGTGAAGGGTGGGATTTGTGAAGGAAATGGGTTTAAACGCGGCTTTAGACTTTGGGTTTGAGTTCTGACAGGTTAATAAGGTGTTAGGAGTGGCCCATTGCCTAAGGACGTCTAATTCCAGGTTGGCAAAAATCCGGGCTGTTACAACATCATAGCCCCAATCACACTCCAAAATAATAGCATTCACATATGGTAGTCAAAGACGGCATATGACAACCAATCTAAATATAAATCTCATTTGAGCAGTGCACATGTTAACACATAGGCATTTCATCCATAAATCACGTAGTGGTAAGATAGGTCACAAAAAGAAAACTGTAACTATAGATGAGGGAATTGAGAACCCTATCTCAACACCCTCATCAAATACATTTCAACAAGCATGTTCTCATTCAAGCATTTTATCAAACACTTAGACTACACATATCGATATACATGTAATATATTGGTTATAACATATATTATGGCAAGTCCTTTCACAATGAAGTTGTCAGCTCCACAACAATCATGTATCCTCCAACATAAATCATGGCAAGCACAAGTCATGATTCCATACTCATACAAACATTTCAACAAACACATGGAATGCATCTTTTTCAACATAGTTCATAGATATGTGTAATACACGGAAAACATCGGGTCTAAGCATATGTGATAGCAATCAAGTCAGACATAAATCATTGCTGACATTGAAAGCCTTGAAAACCATAACCTAAACGTTTATAGTCTGCACCTTTCGCTAGTAAACTCGTAACGAACTCAGTTTAAATACTAAGTCTTTGTCTACGGCACAACGGCTACCTAAATCACGAAATAGGTTAACTATTTCGTCGATCTTCCTATTTGGATATCTAAAACTGGTTAGGGTTAGGATTTTTTACCCAACAACAAGATCAGAATCGCCGGTACAGCGACACGAAAGTGGTGGTTAAGCATGTGGAGTGGTGGGATCGAATCCCAAGAACAAACCCTCACTTTCTCTCTCACTTTCTCTCTCTTTGCTCTCTTCTCTCTCTTAGGGTTTGCAAATTCGTATGTGAAGGGAGAGAGGGTTTAAGGCCCTTATATAGGCCCAGAACTGATGGGAATGGCCCCAGGGCCATGGTTTACTTAAGTCATAGCCAAAAGTTAGTTGTTTCGATCCAACAGAGCACATATGGAGGCCCCTTTTCTGCATACGGTCCAGAGGGAGTTCCTTGACATTGGATCTATGTCAGGCTAAGCTTTCAGTCCAACCAGGTTTGTAGATTGACCATGGCGGACCAGTTTCAGTTCAACGGCCATTTCACTCGATCAGGGTCACAAGTACACTGACCTGTGTAGGAAAATTTTCCTAATCTGATGGTGTATTTGGGGTTAGATTCTAATGGTCTGAAACCTTAAATTTGGCCCGCAAATGAATGACCCAATTCACTTAAATCTAAGTTCATTTTTTAAAGATATTTGCGTTTCTCACACACTTCGCTCCAGGTCCAAGTTGTGCATTTCTGGATACTATCTGGATCTGATTTCCGAAATGGTTGTCAAGTCTAGTAAGCGGTCATAATCGTATAGTTTCGTGGTCATCGGACTTTCCATGTGCGGTCCAAATCCGATATGGAGTTTCATTGTGCTCCCGAGAGCAACTGGGTTTAGAGATTGATTCTAGGTTTTTAGGTAATGTAGCATTAGTGATTCTACTGGTTTTGGGTCTTACAGTTCATATAGAAAGTTGTTCAAGCTAATCCAGCGATTAATTCAGTTTAGTACCTAATTAATTTTTATCTAATTTTCAAAGGATTTGGTCCTGAGTGATTTCGGCCTGAGGTGGTACTCGGGTCTTTATACGGATTTTTCGGAGACATTACATTTAATTTCACTTTTTATCCCATCCAGTAATATATCATGTACTCTACTCACACAATTTACATATGAATTGAAAATTCGACAGCATCTTCCCATAATTCTCTAAATATATATAAAAATTTTCTACTGTTTAAGTGTCATCACCATTATCTATTATTAACAGACGGGAGTCAGTCAATCAATTAAAAACCATATATTCAGAGAATAAATTGGGTTGATGCATCGAATCTCGAACTCCATGTAAATTGTGTAAGTAACATTAGGTACATAATATATTGTTAAACTATCTAACTGAAATAATTTAAGAATTCCTATATATAAAGAATATCAAATCAATAATTGATTTAAATACAATTTATTGTATATTAATTCTTAAACGAGTAGGTATACAATTTAATGTTTATGAATTCTTAAAGAGGATATTAAATTCGTATGTCAAATGGGGTCGCTCTAAATCTAATTGATTTGTGTATAATTCAAGTATAATATATGATGTTGATGCAGTTTTCTGACAGACCCTCTGTGGTTGGCCCTCTTGTACCTGCATAGGTGTAAAAGAGAAACAAAGGAGACCCTAACTAGTGCAGGGGACTCTTCGATGCCTAAGTTAGGAATGAGGTCTTTTTTGTAGGGTAGGGTCTCCAGAAAAGAGACACCTGTCGAATGCTAGGGTTAGAATGTGCATACCTTTCATGGTTGAGGATACCTATATATATATATGTATATATATATATATATATGTATATATATAGGGAAGAGAGTCTAATCGTATGAGGATTCGTCCTGACATCTTGGAGAGCTGTCTGGATCCAGGATCTTCACGAGATTACCGGATTCCGATGTTATCGGGATGCAATCTTATCCCTCGAAGATTTGGGGAGAGATCTTCGAGATTACAGAAGATTCCTTGAGTCTATAGCTCAGATTTAGGTCGGCTCCCATAAGGGGGTGTTGGCTCGGGAATGAACCATACTAATCTTCTCGATAGATCAGCATTCACCATTTTTAACCAATGGTGACAGATCAACATTCACCATCTTCAACCAATAAGTGGGTCAGAGGATCCATGTTTCCTTTCGCTGGCGCTAATGGTCCTTGACCTTGTCATGAGACGTCGCTTGACCTATAATCGGACGTTGTCTGACCGACCTATGATCGACCATTGGTTAATCTATGGTCAATCTGCAATTAACCCATTAGGTCAGAACACGGTTTATCCGAATGGGCTCGTTACTGTGTCTTTTAAGTGTCCTTACAGTTGCCTCGACCTCTTTAAAGGTCGGCCTATTTTTGGACGTAGACACCTTATCAGGCTTAGGTATCACTGGGCCCGTGCTAGTTAAGTAGAGTTGGTCATTCCATAAGCTAACTTATGAACTTGTCAAAATTTCCCCCGACAGTGAGCCCCCCTTACTTTTCGAGCCGATCTACAGAGGTTCAGAAATTAAATTTGGCCATAGCTGGTCAGATTATGCGTGGACTAGGTCAAGTCACGTTGTCATTAATGCTAGGTATGGCAGCCAGCAGGGTAGTCGAAGCATTGTCAGTCCGTAATCATGACGTGTTGTTTCATGGCTTAAGGTCACATGGGGCGTCAAGCCGTCTTTTCGATGACGGACTAATGAGATCATGACGTGTGGCGTCGTACTTAATATTGGGTCGAGCAACGCATGGGTCGAGTTGGGCTAGCTGAGGGGGTGTCGTATGAAAGCGCGTTGATGGGCGTCTTTAATGCCTGCCACGTGGCACAACTATATATAAGAAGCCCTAACCCTTAGGGTCTTTCCTTCTGCATTCCCTTGCTTCTCTTTGGACGATTTTCGGCGTCTATTTCTTCTGCAATCAGGCCAACAACTTGCTCATTTCCTCTCCGGTGAGCTCCATCTCTTCCTTCTCCTGTCGTTTTTCAATTTCGAGTAGCTTTACTCACAAACACCATGTCCAACTCATTGAGCTCGCAGGAGGGGGCCTCTAGCGGCGACAGTGGGGCGAGTTCTCGCCTTAGGGTAATGTCAAACCCACCATCGTCGCTGGTGATGATGGCAGAGGCCGACTTCCGGTCATTGGCATTGCTGGTATTGGAGCAGTTTATTGCCCAGAGGCCAGCACCCATGGCCTGGGCGTTGAATTTATCCCCATTGTAGGGGATAGCGCCGGCGCCTAGGGCATCAAGTACATCTTCGACCAAGGGCCCGATGGCTATGGGGCACGACCCTTCTGGAGAGATCGATCTGGAAGAACCCGATGAGGAGGAGGGTCGGAGGGGGCCGGTGCCCTTGACCTTGCCTGAGGAAGAGTTAGCCCGGATCAGGCTCAGATACCATATCCTTGAGTCTGTGGTACTCCAGCTTCTTCGCCGGACGAGCTTCCGGACCGACCTCCAAAGGGAGCCATCGCAATCTTCCAGGTCAAGCTTCAGTGAGGCCTGCGGCTTCCTCTGTAGGGAATAGTCAGGCATCTGCTAGCTCGCCTTAGCTTAGCCTTGGGACAAATAATCCCAAACAGGTAGAGGGCTTTGTTCGGTTGTGCGGTCCTGTGGGCCGAGATAGGCCAGCCCAAGCTATCTGTGGATGAGTTCCTCCACCTGTACCAATTAAAGCTGAACAATCTTCAGCCTGGTTAGTACTACTTCTCTGCCAGGTGGAATCTGGTGAGGCCCTTATAACCGACCCCCCGTCCTCTAACAAAAACTGGATAGACAAATGGTTCTGGGCCTCTGGGTGCTGGGAGACAGCCGAGCCAGAATCGACTCCCGTTGTCCCCCGAACTTTCTCCTACCCGGGTTGGTATTTCTGTTATAGTAGTTGTCCCTTAGTTGATCAGTTTTTACTGACATCTAACCTTTGTTACATGTGTTTTTTGTTATAGTCATACCCAAGCATTCTCCTCTGCTTTGCAGTGATCGTTAGCTCAGTTCCGTGATTTATGAGCGATCGAGGAAAGGAAGAGGTCCTGGAGAGTACTACTTCTTCAGCCCGAGCTACTCGTCAAAATGGGATTGGACTCTACTCTTACCGGTAAGAACTTTGGTAAGGTATTTAGCCGAGCCTCATAACTTAGAAATTTTCAAGAATTGTTCTGACATGTTGCTCGTGTGTTGTCACAAACATGCCTGAAGCTCGGCCCTTCATCCGCCCTCCCTCCAAAGTTCACGCGCCCCTCGAGATGAAGCGGTGGCGCCGAAGAAGAAGAAACAAAAGACCTCTTCCAAGGCCAAGGGGAAGGTCAGTCCCTTTTGCTCGGTAGTCTACAAGGTTGAGGGAGAGGGCACGGAGGTGGAGGCCCCTTCTGAAGCGACGGGAACAGTCATTCCTAAAGACGTAGCCCCTATTGGAAACTATGAGGCTTTCGAGCTTCCTACCATGGCTCGACCTTCGAGAAGGGGGAGGAGGAAGAGAGGTAAGGGACCCTTTGTCGGACCGTGGAGGAAATCCTCCCATGGGTAGACCGTCATATGGTTGAAGAGGAGTATGCCGATTTATTTGGTTCTCTCATGGATATGCTTCTCGGGCACGTGTCGACGACCCTCCTTAGAGTAAGAACCTCATCCAAAGCTTATTCGAATTCCATTTCTTTTTGTGGTTGCTCGTCTTCACTCTTTTTCCTTTTCTTTGTAGTTCACCTCATGCGTATTGAGGGCGCACACTGAGTTTTCTCGGATGCAGACTCAGGTAGAGTTGGCCGAGCAATAGGGGGCTCACTTTGAAGCCAAGCTGCAGGCTGCGAAGATGGCTTTTGAGGCATCTTTCGCTGAGAAGGGCGAGGTAGTCACGCGGCTAGAGGAAGCCAAGGGCTTGCATGACGAGTTTCATGCTCAGCTTGTCGAGACCTAGGCGAAGCTGGAGAAGCGGAGGAAGAAGACCAAGGCTGTCATCGCCATAACTCGGAAGGAGGCTGTCTAGGAATTTAAAATGTCTCAGGCATTCCTGGATGAGAGGGATAACCTCTTCCGCCAAGGTTACACTGAGTGCGCGAGGGTGATGAAGTAGACCTTCTTGGAGCTCGATTTCTCTGCTTTTGATGAACCAAAGTCGAGTTCCAATGGGTCGGGCAATGAAGCGGCTCCCGAGGCGGCTTCTGAGGTGACTCCCGAGAAACCTTCTGAGGCCTAATATTCAGCTTTTGTAAAGTAATATTTCCTTCATCCTGCTCTACCTTTCCCTTTTTTAGCTTCAAGCACTTTAAGCGCACCTGGCCCGTGTCTTTTTGGTTTTCAATACTTAGCTCTTTGTAGATTGGTGTACATATATTTTTATGGGACATTACTGATGTAATCACACCCTTTGGGCCTTTATCAATAAAAAAACACTTCTTTGTCTTGAATTCTAGATTTTTGAGCTAAGTAGGTCATTTTTTACTTCACATGAGTGTGTCAGACTAAGCCTAAGTTATAACTCAAACATCAGTCGGATATTGTGCGGAGAATCGCTGAAACTTGTCAGATCTAGGTCGATCATTGATCGGATCAAGATCACTGGTTTGTTAAACCTTGGTCGGCAATTGATCGGATCGAGATCGGCCAATCATCAAATCTTAGTTGGGAATTGATCGGATAACATGTTGACGTTTTATTGATGTAACTCAGAATTGAATAATACATAATGAACGTCGTACCATCCCAATTTAAGGGTAATAGATCTTCAAATGTTTGGCGTTCTAAGTGTGCGGGAGCAGTTGTCCAATTAAGTCCTCTAGTCAATACGAACCAAGTCGGCTTGTGCTCGAAACCACATAGGGTCCTTCCCAGTTCAAGCCTAAGGTTCCGGACTATAACACCCCGCACTTTCAGTACTCGAGTGTTACATTAAATTTAACCTATTATGTACACATATACGGTACCTATGTAGCCAACCTAACCCTACATTCATCTTCCAATATGAATCAGACCAATTAAGAATGATCTCCATCTATAAATCAAGTCATCCGACCATTGATCATGTAGTCTGATACATGTACCTTCCCTTGACTAAATCGATGAATAACTCTTTAACCATAATGATTTAGATGCAAGTTATTTTGTAAGAATTGTTTAAAAATGGACATAGAACTAAGTAGAACCATTAGATTTCACGAAACTCTTAAATCAACAATAATTACGAAAATGCCACTAACCTAAGCCACTGAATCCTATATCACACGGTTCCCATTATTTGTTTAATGTGAAAATTTGTACCATGCCTATGTATCATAAATTAACCATACACGTCGAATTTCAGCCCTTAGATCATTGTAAAAGTGACCTAATCGATAAATCCTCCCCTTAATCATTGATCTTAGTGTCCATTGAGTGAATGAACCTCATGGGTAGTTGTAATTGGATATTTCCCTTCATAAGAATGACTTGGATTGCCCATCACATAGGCCAAGGGTGAAGTATGAGGACACCACCTTAATAGGCCTTTTCTTAGGCGAGAAGTTATCCTTTCAAGCTTATCGACTCCCTATAAATCTAGATCTTTAGATCTAGCGATTTCCTGTCATCCATCGAACCTCAAAATTTGACCACACCTTGGCCTCACATGATTACGACGTCGTACAAAGTTTGGACCCTAATCTATGATCCTATACCATTGAACGCTGTAGCCAGTTCCTTCCTTTTGACGCAAAAGGTGATATTTCAGATCTAGCCTTTTCCCACCATCGATCAATCACCAAGTTTCGTCCAACCATTCACCTATCTTGACTACACATTTTTTCCAAAAATTGGGCCCCGATCATTGAACGTGGACTGTCAATTAAGACCAAGTCCATATTGGTGTCCGTTAGGAGAACTTTTAAGATAAGCTTCCGATCATCTCCATATTCACAACTATGCCCTAATGTGACCCTATGAAACTGATGGAGGGAATGGATTTCCCAATAGCTCATCACAAGTGAACCCCACTTAATGCTACAGTAGGTCATGACTCTCTAAGCTAGCAACCCTTTCGTAATAAGTCTGTATTCAAATTCAAAACAAACTACCTCCATTTCTTCCTCCTAAAACAAGCACGTCCCAACTAGGATTAACATCAACAGATCTCACCACTCCATATGGGATGATCCCTACCATCAACGGACCCCGTTAACTCAAGAACAAACATTATTGTCGGTCATCTTTATCAATTTAAAATAAATGGTGGCCCTGATCGGCTCGCTAGTTAGATGAAAGACCCTAATTGCGAGAGTGGACCCCAGATCGCCATCGAATCAAGGATAATTAACCCCTAATGGCCACATTTCAGTTGATATGGCCCACCTAGGCCATGGATCTACCTCATTCTTTGGATCAGGTTCCAAAATGAGCTGGAAAAATGAATGAACGGCCCGGATCCATCAGAATATCACTATGGGCCCCACATTTACCGCATGAGTACAATCAGCGGGCGTGTGCCCGTGGTGCACCGGACTGCCAAACCTGGTCAACCCGCTCTTACCTGATTCTACCTTAAAAAGGAGAGTTTTTCTCTCCCTTTTCTCCCACCTGCAGCAACATTTGAAAAGCGCCCTTGGTGGCGTCGATCATGGCCCACCAATGGGTGATCCAAACTGTCCATCTAGTAGGGGTTTTGAATCTGTCCAAACCCTCAAAGTTTCACTTGATTACTCACACATGCAGCTGTACAAACACAGGCGTAAGGAGGCCATGTGCAACCACTATTCCAAAAATGGAAAGGGTTCCATCCTTTCTCTTCTTTCCACGCTGGCGATCCGTGTGAAACCTCTTCACGTGATCCCAGCCCTCCACCTCAGCAAATCCCAACCCTTCAAAGTAGGGCTTCCTCCACTTTTGCTTATGCTTTAACCCACCGCCGCTGTTGAAGCTAAATCTTTGAAATATGTTAATCACCATCCCATTTAGTGGGTCCCATAAGTCTTTAGGGACCAATCCGATCCTTCCAGGAGCTTTAGATTGGATGATAATCCGTCCAATGAAAAACTACCATGGATGGGTCCATCATCTTCTCCGTCTGTTTGAAAAACCCACCACTTGTGTGTGGGTCCCACTTGCTGATCTAGACCATCCTTTAAGTAGGCCAGGGTCCTAGAAACTAATCCCTAAAGATCTGATTGAAGCCTTGCAAGGGTTTTGGTGGTGATCAACATCCAACGAACCCAACCAACCAAGTTTGCGAGCGGATTAGAGCTCGTTTTGTAACTAATCCGGAAATTTGTTACAACTGTTTTAGGGTAGAGAAAGGGCTATAAATATCATCCTTTTAGGGCAGCTATCCGAAAGAAAACAAAAGGAAAGAAAAAGAAGAAAACAAAGAGAGACGTCGATTCTGCCAACTCGTTGCCACACCAATGTTGCTCGGAGTAAGTTCGGGCTGAATGCACAGCCTATTCGGCTGTCAGAGAAGCAACATGAAGGGAAGAAGAAAAGCAAAAGGAGAAGAAGGCAGAGAGAGGGAGTGAGTTCAGGCAGTGCGGCTGCACCACGTTGCTGCCCGACCCAGTTGGGTCGCTGCTGGTCGGGTCCAGACGTTGTCTGGACCAGCAGAGGAAGAGGAAGAAAGGGAGGAAGAAAGGAAGGGGAAAAGAAGAAGTTTGAGACAGAGGGAGAAGAAGGAAAGAAAGAGAAGAAGAGGAGAGGAACAAGAGAAAGAGAGTGGGAGCTGGTGCCTATTTCACACACCCGACCCACTGAGTCCCACACGACCCAGGCACTGATTCGTCCCAGGGGTTACTGGACGACAATATATATAAATGTAAAAAAATATAATGTATAGAAGAAGAAGAAGAAAAGAGAGACGATAGAGAGAGAGAGAGAGTGAGAGAGGGAGAGAGAGTGGGGAATCGAGTCAACTCGTTGCCGAGTTGAGTCCAAGTTGACTTGGTCCAGATTCTTGCTGGATGTTCCAGCAATTTATTTAAACAAAAAAAAAGAGCAAGGAAAAAAAAGGAGAGGAATAGGACAGGGAGAGAGAGAGAGAGAGAGAGAGAGAGAGAGAGAGAGAGAGAGAGAGAGAGAGAGATGGTTTGATTTCCTCGAGACTGCCGAGTCAACTCAGCTGAAACATAGTCAACTCAGTCGTGACTCACTAAGACCTTGTAATGCCTCACCTAGGTGTTATTACCAACTATTCACCTTGAAGGACACTTCCTTTCAATCATTTCCTAGAACAAGTAAGTGATTCATTAAAGTTATGTGATTAATGACTCTTGTACAACTTCTAACTAGGAATCTAAACTCATACTTGTCTAAATTCTAGGACTCTTGAACTCGTCTTACAAGGACTCCAAGTTAAGGAAGATATCCACTCAAGGTGAGGACTCACCCTTTGAGCTTCCCACTTGATTTCATCAATCTAGATATAGATGATGGCATGATTCCCTTAACTGAGTTTCTTACTTTACTATAGAATATGCTAACTTGTGGTATAGTTAATTCATGTGTTGGAAGATAAACGTTTCTTTTAAATTACAATATGCATGAATGGCTCGATGATAACATGTTATCCTTTATTGTATACGTATTAATTTATTTATATGCTATCACTTGTGCTTGAATGATGAACTGAATGGAACTTACCTTAGACTTGTGATCTTGCGGTCCACATTTGCCCTTTGTGACTTGGATGTGTCATTGGTGCCCTTTGTGCTTATTAGTTATATTTACACATCCGTGGTTTCCTAGCCATCTTGCGGAGTTCAGTCGTACCCTTTCCGGGTGGAGCCGAAGTTCGCTTAGCGATTTTCTAACCATCTTGCAGAGTTCACGTACGATATGATTTCCAGATGGTCTAGAGTTTATATGTTGATTGTCTCTTTATCTACGATGTCAATCATATCCTGATTTTCAGGTGGAGCCGAAGTTCGCTTAGCGATTTTCTAGCCATCTTGCGGAGTTCATGTACGACATGATCTCCGGATGAAGTGGGGGTTTAAAGGGTGCTTTTCTATTCACCTTGTGAATTCCACTTGTACCATGATTTTCGGGTGGAGCCGAAGTTCACTTCTTGATTTTCTAGCCATCTTGCGGAGTTCACGTACAATGTGATTTCGGGCGCAATAGAAAATTGTATGTTTGATTGTTTGGTTATCTGGACAGGTTTCCTTGAATTGCGACTGCCATGATATTTGTCTATGATGAAACTTTATTGATTGGTTTGATTTTCTTAAAGCATGAGTATGACTATGAAATGCCCTGTTTAGGGTATCTAACTTCATGACTTGTGATCTATATTGGATTATGAATGATGAGTGCGTAATCTTAAAGGGTGCTCCTCACTGCGATAGCCATTGACACTATCAAACCGTAACAGTTGATGCAGGTGTGGAGCAAACTGATGCTGTTCATAGGGTTGCTACAGGATTTCACATCCCAAGAGTGTTGTAAGTTACTTTATTTCAATGTAATATTATTTTATTTTGTAATCGTGAGAATGGGGGCATTGGTTTGTATAAGTTATTATGGGCAGCTTCTTGTATATTCCAAATGTAAATAAAATTTTCCATTACCCATAATTTGTCCATTCTACGCTCATCTGCTTACTCTGAACAAATGAAAAAAAATGTGTACTTGAATATGACCATCCTTTAAGGTTAACACTCGAGTTTTTAGGAAACGGGTCGTGTACTCGGGTCCTGAAGATTCGGGTCGTTACACGGACCCTATCTCCTTGGTATTTTAGAACGTCCTTCGAAGAACTAAGTCTCCAACGCGAAATCTTCTAACCTTCACCCGTGCATTATAGAAGAATGATACTTGTTGTTGGTGAACGACAATCCAAGTCCAAGCTAGTTCCCTTTGCTCTTCGAGGAGGTCGAGATTGAGGGCCATAAGCTCGGTATTGGATTTGTTCATCGAATGAATTTGTTCGGACTGTATGCAGTCCGATCTTTATAGGAGTGACTACCTCTACTCCATATACTAAAGCGAAAGAGGTCTCTCTGGTAGTTGTTCGGGTAATAGTTCAATATGCCCGAAGGACTTTCGAGAATTCTTCGACATGCGCTCCTTTAACATCATCGAGCTTGGTACGGAGATAATGCTTGATGATCTTATTGACTGCTTCGACCTGTCCATTCCCTTGTGGATGTCGTGGTGAAGAGTAGACATTACGAATTTTGAGGTTCTTACACATCTCCTGGTATCGTTTGTTATCGAACTGTTTCCCATTGTCGGAGACGATAGTCTGAGGGATCTCAAACCTGCATATGATATCCTTCTAAAAGAAGTCCATGATCTTTTACTCGGTTATCTTCACTAATGATTCTACTTCTGCCCATTTGGTGAAATAATCGACAGTCATGACGGCGAACATGGTTTGACCTTTACGAATGGGGAGTGGACCGATAATATCAATTCCCGACTGAGCAAATGACCATGGCTCGACCATTGGGGTGAGCTCTTCCGGGAGTTGTCGAGGTATACTAGCGAACCTTTAACATTTGTCGCATCTCTGGACCAGCTTCCGTGAGTCATGTTGGATGGTCGGCCAGTAGTAACCTTGTTAAATGACCTTATGTGCTAACGCTCGTCCCCCAGAATGGTTCCCACAGATTCCTTCATAGATTTCCCTTAGGATATATTATGCTCCTCTAGTTAGACGCATCTCAGGTAAGGAACATAAAATCCTTTCATACAGAGGATACCATTAAGTATGGTGTATCGGGTGGCTTTGATCTTCATTCGTCGTGCTTCCATTTGATCTTCGGGTAGCTCGCCGTTCTCGAAGTATTTGATGATCGGGTCCATCCAAGTTAATTTTGAGCTGATTAGAAGCACAGCAGTGAGCTTGACTTCATTAATGCTCGGTTTGGCAAGGAATTCGATCGAGATGGACCTCGAGATTTGATCTTTGTCTGCCGTAGCGAGCTTTGCCAATATGTCAACTTTTGAGTTCTCAGCTCGTGGAATCAAGGCAACACTGCATTTTTGAAACTTGTCAATCAATTCGTTTGCTCTTTGGAGGTAGGCTTTCATGTGTTCCTTCTTAGCTTGATAAGCGTTGGCTATTTGGTTGACGACCAATTGTGAGTTGCTAAAAACTTTAAGGTGTTGAGCCCCCATGTTTGCTACCAATTTGAGTCCAATGAGCAAGGCCTCGTATTCCGCAATATTGTTAGAGGATTGAAATCCAAATCTTAAGGCATACTGTATGCACGTATGGTCAGAAGTCTCCAGGACTCTCTCAGCCCGACTTGCCATAGAGTTGGATGAGCCATCAACGTAAAGCGTCCACTTGGGTGGGTCAGGTATTGCTTAGGAGTCGGACGGTTCAATGATGTTTGGGGCGAGTTCCGGCCTAGGTAGGTCAATTGTAGCTCAGTCAGTGATCGGATCTTGCTCGGGAGAACAAGTTAACTTAACAATGAAGTCGGCCATTGCCTAACCCTTTATCGCAGCCCATGACTAGTATTTTATGTCGAACTCGCTTAATTCAATCGCCCACTTAGTCAGCCGACCCGAGGCTTCAGGTTTTTGGAGGACTTGTCGTAGTGGTTGGTCAATTAGAATGACGATTGTGTGAGCTTGGAAATACGGCCGCAGGTGTCGGGAAGAGATTACCAACACCAAAGCCAGCTTTTCCAATGTAGGGTATCTTGTCTCTACAGGGACCAAGGTGTCACACCCCGTGCTTTTGCGTACTCGGTGTTACCATTATAATCTAGATGAACATAATGGTGTGAAGGTTCACACCTAACCTACATTGGTCACCATCTGCCCACTTTAACCATTGATCCATGGTATGGATCATCACACCTGTCATTCATCAGGGCCCAACTTGAAGGTCCACCACTTAATCATCACACATAGACCACCAAACTCCAAATCCGACTGTTAAATCCCATCTAGGCAGACCCTAGAACTCTATTAACTGCTAATGAACAACTTGAATACAATCTGGCCATCAGAATGGTAAAAATACAACTAAATAACCAAAAATTTGGATTTATGGCCCATTTAACTGCTAGATCTATTGGAAAATTGTCATAATGACTTATCAGGAGCAGTAAAATAGAATGAATGGAGTAGATCTCATCATGAACACCAATGTGGACCCCACCTTGGATGCGTGTACACAAGGTACGCGTGCACACACAACACACTGAAACCGTCAACATGGTTTAACTGTGTTGACCTAATAGAAATAAGAAAAGGAGAGTTCTCTCCTTTGTTTTCCCGCCAACAAGGGATTTGAAATCGGGCCCACCGATTGAGTCCCGATTGATGATCCAAACTGTCCATCATGGGCAGCACCCAAATCTGACCCGAACCCAGATCCTTTCACCGATAGAACGCGTTTGAATGCACAAGAATTCTGGCACATTAGTGGTCCGCGTGCAGTGGTTTCTGAAAACAGGAGTTTCCCTTTCTTCTTTCTAATGTCGTGCTGGTAATTCGTAAAAGGATTTCACTTTGAATCTGAGCCACTCAACATAAAGCACCCTAGCCCTTTATCCATTTCCATTTTAGGGTTCTCCATAGTCGCAACGAGAAAGGCGAAAAGCATCTTTCAGTTTCAGCCAGTTGGCATGATCTCAACCGTTCGCCTCTCTCTAAGGAACCGCTCAACAGCTTTCAGATGTTGATCTTAGGGCAACAAAGAGAGCATCTTAACCAAAACGGGATTCTCGTGAGAAACTCACTAGTGCACGAGTTGTTAGTTGCGGCGGAGAAACTCATGAAAGCACGATATTTTGGGATTTGTTAAGTGAATGGTGGGTCCCACAAGGTCCTTACGACCCATTCGAACCATCCAAATGTTGTTGATCATTAAATCAACCGTCCGTAGGATTTTCGCCATTACCAGCAGAACCATCTTCATCTTCTCTAAGTGGGCCCCACCTCCTAATCAAAGACATCTATTCAGCGACCTATGGTACCTAAAACCCATCTACAACATCCGATTGATGCCATGTAACCTAAAACTAGAATTACCTTATTAAATCTCGGGCGGGTAGAAACGATCAACCTATAACTAATCCGCTGATTAGTTATGGTAGAAGCCTCTAGAGAACAATTAAGATGCCTTAAAAATGAGGCTATTTTTAGGGCAACTAGGGCCAAAAATAGAAAAGAGAGAGAGAGAGAGAGAGAGAGAGAGAGAGAGAGATGTAAGAGAAAGAGAGAGTGAGTCGTTCCTTCTGCCTCACTCAGCGGAGCTAACTCGGTTTGAGTCACCTTGAGTCTGGGCAATGCTCAGTCCAACTACTGGAAGTTCTGGCAAAAGAGAGGAGGAACAAAAGAAAGAAGAAAGTCCAGAGAGAGTGAAAACAAAAGAGGAAGAAAAAGAAGAAAGGGAGAGGAGGGTGTGCTTGTGTTGCATCATGACTCGCTGTCGAGTCATTGGAGAGATTGCCTGAATCGTTGGGACGAACGGTCTAAATCTGGGCTGAGTCCAGGCCTTGTTTGGCCATGAAACAAGGGTCAAGGGCAGAGGGAAGGAAGAAGAAGAAGGTAGGAATAGAATGAGAGAGACGGTATGGGGTGATGTTGCACTCCCAATTGTGTTCGGGACGAGTTAGCTAGCCATGATTGACTCGTTGCTAACCATTTAGGGAAAAGAAGGAGAAGAAGAAAAGAGAGAAAGAAAGAGAGAAAGAAAATGGAGAAAGAAGAAGAAGAAGATCACAGAGAAGAAGAAAAGATGGGGCGAGTCTCTGAGTCAACTTGGTTCAAAACCGAGTTCGGACTTTGATTCACTGTCTGGTTTGATCCAACCACCCTGCTGGACGTAGGATTTAAAGAGAAAAGAAAGGAGTTAAAGAGAAGGAAGAAGAGAAAAAGAAGAAAAAGAAGCTAGGAAGAAGATGTGATGGTGAGTCGAGTTAACTCCACCAAGTCGACGTAGCTGAGTTGTTTTTCATCCTTTTCTCAAATCAGGTTCATCATCAATTATCTTTATTATTATTATCATTTAAAGTTAGTGGTTAATATCATTTTATTTCTATTGTCTAAAGATTATAATTGAGGTTATAAATTTATATTAGAATATTATATTAATTAGTGTTATTACCTTCATCGATTTTAACCTCTACTACAATTTTCATCCTTTTCTCAAATCAGCTTAGATTTTAGAATTCCTAAAGCTGCTAACCTCAAATTGTTCACCACCCCAAGTATAGGGTTGCGATGTAGTAATAATCTCGGTAAGACTGAGGTCGAATCCACCGGGATTGTACGTTATACGTAATCTGAAAGTAACTAAAACTAGAACTAGAATAAGACATAATCTAAATCAAGGAAAATTAAGAGAATAATGATGAAATATTTAACTAAAACTTGTAAAATTCAAAGGTGGGAAACTAGGGTGTCAAGGATCCACTTGTAGAGATTAGGGAAATCTACGCTTGATTCAAGAACACAACTAGATTTAGAGTCCCATCTTCATCCAATCGGAGGATATAACCATAAAAATCAAATCTGAACTTCCTTTGATCCAGTTTTCAAGAGATGAGAGGTATAAGAATTAGAATTGATTCTATCACAAAACCATGCCCATGAGACAAAGTAAACAATAGAATTTAACTAATCCACATCCAATCTGAGAGAGTTATGAATGTAGGGAAAGATTCCATCATCTAACCATGTCCATGAGACGATGGTGAACAATAGGGTTCCTATGACCATAACCTCTATACATGCATAGAAAATATCCAAAGCTATCGCAGATCCATTGTAATTTAAGTCACAACAAACATTAAAAACTATGAATATTCCATATAATTAAACTATAATCAAAGAGAGTTCATAAAATATGAATCAAAGTCATAGAAAACTACCCATCACGCTACAAGCTTCACCTCTTAGCCCTAGCTAAGAGGTTTAGCCTGACATGGTCATGCTAAAACTAGGAAAAACATAGAAGGAAAAGAAGAAAAACAAATAAGGAAGGAGAAAACTCGTTGGAAGACCGGCCGCCGCTTTCTCTCCTTTGCTCCCACGTCCTAAGATCCCAAAAGATCGATCTTTTCTCTCTCTTCTCTTATCTTTTTATAAGTAGTAGGGAGGTCGGCTAGAGAGAAGTCGGTGGAGTGGAGAACCGACTCCCTTTTGCAGCAACATTGCCGCGTGTGCAGAGAAACGCAAAACAACTTGCATTTGGACACGTATTGGAACGGCTGACCGTCCTCTTCTTAGACTCGGACTCCTTGGTGGGGCTCAAGACCCCCTCTTACAGCTTCTGGACATGATCAAGATCACACAACGGCCCACGAAGGGCCGGACGTACGGATGCACGAACCTGCGCTAGAACATTTGGTGGGCCCCACGATGATGTTTTCAGCGAAATCCACCCCGTTCATTGGATTTCTGGTGAAAAACTAGTTGGGAATGGGTGGTTTTGGTCAAGTTTTGGTGTGGCCTACTGTATCAAATCACTCCACCGTTCATCCTGTGTTTGACGGCGATCTGCATGTGTACATGTGCATGGACCAAAAGGTCACCATGAGTACGGTCGTCCCCATGCCCTGGATCGAATGGACAGTCCGGATCATCGAGATAGGCCACGGTGGTGGCCCACTACACATCACAGTAGTCGTCCATGCGGACGCTGCTGCGTAAAGACAGGTGGAGTCGGGTTAAGCCATCTTTGACCAGAAGGCTGGTTCGGTGCAACTCGACTGTGCACGTGCGGTGCACACACATTACATATGTGGGGTCCACTGTGATGTTTATGAGAAATCTGCTCTGTCCATCCTCTTTCTCATCTACTTTAAGGGGTTACGACCAAAATTGAAGCATATCCAAAGATCAGGAAGCCCCCAGAGCAATGATTTATGGTTTGATCTATCTGTTGGGCAACTTTCACAAAGATCCAAGGGCTGAATTTCGACGTGTACGATTAATTTAGGGTCCTCAGGCCAAATATAAAGTTTTGAACGGATGCTGGTAACCCCGTGATCTTGCATTTTGGATGACTTTCAGGCCTCTTTATCGTCGATCTCTTGATTTTCTCATATCTCCGGCATGTAAATTCTTCGATCTCGGCCCCCTGGGGTCCGTCCCTTGCCTTGGTGACTTCTGAGTATTAAATCTATGATTTTAATACCCTTTTTCAATCCAAGTTCCTAAATTCACCTTGCAGCACAAACGTGATTAAAATAGGGCGTTAAACAGTATCATGTTCATAAAATCGGGTAGTAACTGGGGTCTATTATGTAATATTTAACCCTCAACACAAATCAGGTTGGAGATCAAAGCCTGAGGTTAAGATCTTGACCGTAGATGGTGTGTGGAACTTAGATCTAACTAGTTCGATTTAAATTCGTGCATTGGAGCGTTCATGTTGCAATCATCTAATTTAATGTGAGGATTACCTTCAAGCTTTGCTACATCATGATTGTATGCGTTGTTCATTTATATTAATTAATTGCTTAATATAGCATTAGGAGGCAATGATGATGAATGTTAGTCTTTACATGTGTAATTATTTACAAATAATTGCTAATTGGACTTTAATTCAATTATATTAACATGTTGTAGATCTCAATTACATCTGTTTAGATTAAGATGAACATTTAAATGTATATGTACTATTCAGATTGTACGTGGCTTATTTTACCACTTGCAATTACTTTATGGTGTTTTTGGTGGTCGTCGAGATAGTGGTCATTTATCCTAATAAGATCAAATAGAATGTTTGTTGTGGAATTACCATCTTGTAGATCCTTGGTGCCTTTGTGACTTTCTGGGGAATAATCCCTTTTTATCACACCATTAGGTGGAATACTTGGCCCTTGCGACTTTTATGGAATAATTGCCCCATGCGGCTTTAATAGATTATTTTATATAACTTTGCGGTGGTAAGTTCCACTTGTTGAACAATGATTAGCTACTAGTTGGAGAGTTCTATCCTTCAAACATTATATTTGTTAGTCTCATGAGCCAGGGATGGTGGAATGAGACACTATGCTTGAGCTGTCGGCTTATGCTGGGTGACAAACCCCCCATAGTGACCTTTGAGCTTTCTTATTGTTTGAAATTGGAATAATAATGGTTGGGCTAATCATGCATTTTTATGGCATGCGGACTTTTCTAAGTGCCTAGTCCTCCTTGGGCGTAACTTGAGTACTTTTCCTGGAGACTAGTCCACCTTGGGTATCCTAGTTACATAGTCTTTTCTGGGTGACCAGTTCTCCTTGGGCATACCTTTGAGTACTTTTCTAGGTGGCCAGTTCTCCTTGGGCAACCTCATTGCATGGTCTTTTCTAGGTATCTAGTTCTCCTTGGGCGACCTCGTTGCATAGTCTTTTCTAGGTGGCTAGTTCTCCTTGGACGTACCTTTGATTACTTTCTCTGGTGGCTAGTTCTCCTTAGGCGACTTTTTACCAGCTGGATGTGCATCCTAAGGTCTATAAGCATGTGCATGCATTCATACATTTAAACAAGATTATCCTGGTGGAATTTATCTGATGAATGCGTATCTGATGAACCTTATCTGAATTCTATGATAATAATGGTGAAATAATTGTTATATATTGTTCCCGATAACTATGCTTAATTATCTTGATGATATGATAAATCTTGGGGGTTATACCTAACTACGATAGCCATTGACGCTATCGAACCGTAATCAGCGTGCAGGAGACAGAGGGTGTGCATGCTGGTGTTCAGGTGAAATAGGAGGAGCCAGACGATCTTGCGACTCCCTATTATTGATTTCATTTTCATTTAAGATGTACTGTGATGAATTATTAAACCTTAAGACATTGATTTGTATAAGTTTTTGGGTAACCACTTGAAATCTTGTATATGTGTATTTGGACCCCCTCTTATACTTGAATTGTTTTTATTCCCCTTAAATTGCTAACTCTGATTAAGAAAAAAATGTACGTGAAATTTGGAATATTTAAAGGTTAATGCTCGGATTTTTGGAAAGCGAGTAGTATACTCGGGTGCCGGGAACCGGGGTGTTACACAGGGCTTTGCTGACATAGTAGACTGGAAATTATTTCCCCTCATGCTCACTAATCAACGCCGAGCTAACTGCTGCATCGGATACGACCAAGTATAGCAGCAGAGTCTCTCCTAGCTCGGGTTTAGAGAGCAAGGGCGGCGATCCTTTGTATTGCTTGAGCTACTAGAAGGTCACCTCGCATTCTTCGGTCCAGTTTACTATTGTCTCCTCTTCAACTGTTTGAAGATTAGGAGACACTTGTCCGTAGCTCGAGACACAAAGCGGTTGAGGGCCGCTACTCTTCTAGTGAGCCTCTATATATCTTTGATCGTCTTTGATGACTATATGTTAAGCAGGGTCTTAATTTTCTCTGGATTTACCTCGATCCTTCGCTGGTTGACCAAAAAATTAATGAATTTCCCCAAGCTGACGTCAAAAGTGCACTTGCTCGGATTTAATTTTATTCGGTATTTTTGAATGATGAGGAACATTTCCTCTAAGTCGGCTACATGGTTTGTAACTGTGATGCTCTTGGCGAGCATGTCATCAATATAGACTTCCATAGTCCGCCCTATTTGGCAAGCAAACATCTTGTTGACCAACCGCTGATAGGTCACTCCTGCCTTTTTCAAACCGAAAGGCATCACACAGTAACAATAAAGACCTTTGTCAGTGACAAAGGTATCTTAGATTTATCGTTAAAATGCATTACAATCTGATTGTATTCTGAATATGCATCCATAAAGCTAAGCAATTCATGACCTGTCGTACTGTCGACCTACTGATCGATTCTGGGAAGAGAGAAGCTATCCTTAGGGTAGGCTTTGTTCAGATCTGTGTAGTCTACACAGACCCACCACTTCCCGTTAGCTTTCGTGACCAGTAAAATGTTAGCCACCCAGTCTGGGTAGTAGACTTCTTCAATGAAACTGGCTTTGAGGAGCTTGTTGACATCTTCCTCAATCACGACATACCTCTTAAGGCCTAGGGCACATCGCTTCTGTCGAATTGGTTGGGAGGATGGATCGATGTTCAGTCAATGCGTGATGACAGCAGGATCGATTCTTGGGATCAAGCGAAAATGTCGGTGTAGCATCGGAGGAGGACGACCATCTTATCACGTAATAGCGATGTTAAGGACAACTTTATTTAGATAGTCTTAGATGGATCAGACTCGTCCAGCGGGATCAGAATAAGGTCTTCCATGGGTTGGCCCCTCTCTTGAGATTCTTCACGTGGATCCATGGATTCGATGGTCATTGCTTCACACGAAGCTCTCAATGCCATCGCGTAGCATTGTCAGGTGTCATGTTGATCGCCTTTAACGATTCCAACTCCATGCTCGGTTGAAAATTTCATCACCAAGTGGTAGGTTGATACCACAGCTCACAAGAGGTACAACAATGGTTGTCCAAGGATGGCATTGTAAACAGATGGTTGGTCGACCATGAGGAAATTGACCATCATGGTGGTTTGATTCCGTCCCTACCCGGCCGAGAGGGGGAGCTGGATGGCTCCTTCAGGCACGACTTGTTCGCCCGAAAAATTGACTAACGGAGTTTTGACAGGCCGAAGTAGAGACTGACCAACTCACATTTTGTCGAAGGCTTGAACGAAGAGCACATCCGTTGACGATCCTATGTCAAAAAGGATCTGAAACACTTTTCAATTGGCGATGGTTAAAGTGATTACCAGTGCATCGTCATGGGGGAGGTGGATACCTTAGGCGTCCTCTTCAGTGAAGGCTATGTTGTATTTTTCCATCTTTTGCTCTTTCGAAGGTCGACCGAGGAGCAGAACTTCTTCCTCAGGACGACTAATACTTTTAGCGTGCGCTTTTCAAGCATTGTTCGAGTCACCTCCCCCTCCGTGGCCTCCAAAGATACTGCGGATTTCTGTAGTTGGCTGGTTATCGATCAGTTATGTGACATCCCTTCACTGTGTGGTCGCATGTGGGTGAACGCTGATGTGGGCAGGGCCTGGGTGAGCTACCGGTGGTTGGCAGGCTACTGTGCTGGCAGGTTACTGTACCCACAGTGAAGGTGAAACTTTGTCCCACATCGGAAGAGTTGTCCGAAGTTGTGGTGGTTATAAGTTAGGTTCCTCCCTTAACAAACATGACTCGTTTTAAAGCCATGAGCTTCGGCAAAGCGAACAATATCATGTGTTATGGGGTTGGGCCGTACAGGCTGTTCTTCAGCGGCCTAGATCTGATCTCCTCTATTGTTAACATAGTCCCTGAGATGACCATTATGAATAAGTACATCGATTTCTTGCTTGAGGTTGAAGCAGTCGCTCGTGTTATGCCCATGATCTCAATGGAAGAGGCGGTATCTGTTTTTACTTATTTTGTGGAGGTTAGATTTCATCTTATTCGGCCAATGGAGAGGATGTTTGTCCTTGATCTCCATCAAGACTTGTTCCAGCATCTTGGTTAGAGGAGTGCAAAATCTTGAACTTACGGTCGGGCCATTTGTTCGATTTTCGGTCGTTTCGAGATTGATCAACATTTCTTTTCTTATTGGTTAAACTAGGCTCGGCCTTCATCTACTCTTTAGCTGGAGGATTTTTTCTTTGGCTGGTGTCCCGTAATATCCGAGATTCCTCAGCGTTAGCAACTTTTGCGATCTATTCAGAAATTCGACCAGAGTGGCAGAAGGGTTCTTATCCAGAGAGAAGAGGATAGGCTTATCTCTTAGCCCGCTCATAATGGCGTTCAAGGCGGTCTCGTTTGAATGTTTCTGAACCTGTAGTGCTTCTAGTTTGAAGTGCTTGATGTAGTCCTTCAAGAGTTCGCATTCTTTTTGGATTATGTGAAGAAGATGAGCAGGGGCTTTAAGTCTCTTCTTTCCTTCAATGAAGTTTGTGACGAAATCTTGGCTGAGCTTCGAGAATGAGTTGATGGACCTCGGCTTTAGCTACTTAAACCATAGTCGAGTAGCATCGACCAGAGTTAGGGAGAAGGCTCAACTCATGACCGCATTAAAAGCATCGTGGAGTTTCATGTAGATCCAGAAGGATTCCATGTGCTCTGATGGGTCGGTATTCCCTGTGAAGGGCATGAACTGAGGCAGTCGAAACCTGTCTGACAGTCGTGCTTGCAGAATCTCGGCAGTGAATGGGACTCAATTTTCTCTATTGTGATCATCACTGCGTTAGCTTAGTACATTTGCTACATATTGCCGATCTGAATCCTCAGGCTCTTCAACTCGGCTCTTCATGGTTCCCCACTCTCGGCATTGGCCTCGACTGGGGCTTTATTACGCCTTCTTCGATTTATCTCATGACGTAGGTCGGAGGCAGGCAAAGGCACAGTCTCGGACATGTGAGATGGGATAGGTTGGGCCGGAGTATACTTTTGGCTCGGCTGAGGGGCAACCGGCACGCCAGTAGGCTGGGAGGGATAATAATCCGGTTGTTGTTCGGCATGCACGCAGGAAGGCCGGGAAGGACTATCGGCCCTTTATACATGTTGAGGTTGAATTTATTCCAATAATTGCATCATGCGGCCTAAATCTGATCTAATATCCCCGACCTCTCTTTCGAGGTTGTTCATTCGACCATTCTTCGCATGAGTCCATGGACCGCGTCTGCCTGAGCTAGAGGAGGAACCTTAATGTCTCGCTTGTGGCTCAGGCTGCCTTGGTTGCTCTAGCGGTTCCAGGGCGTGACTAGTCGTAGGTAAGGTTGCGATCAGAATCACCACTAGAGGGGATTGAGCTTTCTTCTTTCCCCTCGCCATTGCTGGTAGAGCTAAGAACGACTTAGAACATCGTTTCCCACAGAAGGCGCCAAACTGTTAATGCAATTTTTCGGCAGACCCTCCACGGTTGACCCTCTTGTACTGCACAGGTGTAAAGGAGAAACAAAGGAGACCTTGGCTAGTGCAAGGGACTCTCCGATGACTAAGTTAGGAACATGGTCTTTTTTGTAGGGTAGGGTCTCCAGAAAGAGACACCAGTCGAATGCAAGGGTTAGAATGTGCATACCTTTCATGGTTGGGGATACCTCTATATATATATATATATATATATATATATATATATATATGGGGATACCTCTATATATATAGGGAAGAGAGTCCGATCGTACTAGGATTCGTCCTGATATCTTAGAGATCCGTCCGGATCCGGGATCTTTACGAGATTACTGGATTTTGATGTTATCGGGATCCGATCTTATCCCCCGAAGATTTGAGGAGAGATCTTCGGAATTACAGGAGATTCCTTGAGTTTATAGCTCGGATTTAGGTTGGCTCCCATAGGCGGGTGATGGCTCGGGAATGAACCATACCAATCTTCTCGATAGATCAACATTCACCATTTTTGACCAATGATGACAGATCAACATTCACTATCTTCGACCAATAAGTGGGTCAGAGGATCCGTGTTTCCTTTAGCTGGGCGCTAATGGTCCTTGACCTTGTCATGAGATGTCGCTTGACCTATAACCAGATGTTATCCGATCTATGGCCATCCAATGGACGAGCTTGACCGATCTATGGTCGAACAATAACTGATCTGGGATAGATCTATGGTCGACCTAGATCCGACCTATGATCGACCATTGGTCGATCTGCAATTGACCCATTAGGTCAAAACATGGTTTATCCGAATGGGCTCATTAGCGTGTCTTTTGAGTGTCCTTATAGTTGCCTCAACCTCCTTGAAGGTCGTCCTGTTTCTGGACATAGACGCCTTATTAGGCTTAGGTATCATTGGGCCCGTGCTGGTTAAGTAAGTTTGGTCCATTCCATAAGCCGACTTATGAACTTGTCAAAATTCCCCCCAATATATGATTTGTAGTTGAATACTTGAATTAAGAATAAATCAAATTCAAGTAATCAACTACAAGTCTACATAAGTCTAGAATTTTTCAATTTAAGGTAGTTCAAGTAATCAAGATTTAAATTAAAGTAATTATAGAATTCAAGTAATCAAATATTCAAGTAATTCTAAAATTCAAATTCAAGTAATCAAGATGCAAGTTCAAGTAATATATGATTTGACCCAACCCGACCTTGACCCTGACCCAATGCAGCTCTGACCCTGACCCAACTCAACCCCGACCCAACCCTAACCTTGAGACAACCCTGACCCCTGACACAACTCAACCATGACCTTGACCCAACTTTGACCTAGCCCTAACAACCCAACCCTGACCTAACCCGATACGATCTAACCCGACATAACCCAACACTAACCCTGATCTAACTTGATCCTAATCCTGACCTAACCCGAGACGCGACCCAACATTGACCCAACTTAATCCTCAATAACCTGACAAAAGCCAATCACCACCATAGATAAACATACCTTGAAGAGAGTATTAAAGGAGAAAGAAATCATAGAAGGAGAGAGAGGTGGGGTCGCTCACCACAGCTCGCCAAGTAGTGGGGTCCCTGTTTGTTTGTCACTCAAGTAGGGTAAAAGGGAAAAAGGAAGGGAGGGGGTGCGTTGGTTGGGTTGGGTTGGGTCGGGTCGGGTCGGGTGGGGTAGATTTAGGTTTTAACTTTTTAATTTTTTTTATATATATATATATATATATATATATATATATATATATATATATATATATATATGAGTGAGTTGGGTTTGAGCTTGGTTTCGAGTGAAGTCGATTCGAGCTTGACAGAGCTTGAACTCGACTTAATTTTTTTCGAGCTACAGGCTTAGGCACTCGACCTGACCTGAACCAATATGCAAGTTGAGTTAATTCGAGTGAGTTTCTTGAACTAGCTCAACTCGTGTTTAGCTCTAAAGGTGCGACCCACATGATGGTCGGTTGACATCAAAGGTGGGCGCACATAATGAACGACCCATATTGAAGGTGGGGCCCCATACAATGAATGGTCCACATCAAGGTGGGCCCACATAATGGATGGAGTGGGCTTTATATGATGGATGATCCACATCAAAGTGTAGCCTCTCATAATGGATGATCCACATCAAGTGGACCCCCCTAATGGACGGTCCACATCTAAGGTCTCGCATGATGGATGACCCACATCCAAAGTGGGCTACACGATGGATGATCTACATAGAAGGTGCACCCCCACATAATGAATGATGGATATCAAGAGTGGGCCCCACATAATGAACAATCCGCTTCAAAATTAGGGCCTGCACCATGGACACACCAAATGTGGACTCCACGTGATGGGTGATGGGTAGGGGGCATTGAGGGGCCCCACATAAAGGACAATTGGAATTGATGGTGAGCCCCACATGATGGATGACTTACATCAAGGTGGGCCCATAATGATGAATGGTCCACATTCAAGACGGGCCTTGTATGATGGATAACCCACTTTGAAGGACTCACAATGGACAGTCCACATGAAAGGTGGGCCCCATATGATGGTTGATCCACATCTAATGTACAACATAATGGATGGTCCAAACATCTTAAAATATAAAGATTGTAATCTTCTATTCTTTTGCCACTTCGAGCATAGTTTATATGTGATGAGGTCCACCAAAATAATCACTTGGATTTTATTTATAATAGATTTCTTGTAATATTTAAAAATAATGTCAACTATCCTTAAAAAAAAAACTTTTATATAAAAGTTTTATCAAATGTGCTTATTTTAAATAAGAGATAGAACAAAAGGAACTTATTATTGAAAAAGCTCTAATTGAATTAGAGTTGAGATGCCACAGGAGCCCCAATTGGTTGGGGGTGGATTTCACAAAAATCTTAACGGTGGGCCTTGAGCCACTAGCCCAATAGTTGGTCGCATACTCGCATGGCGGGCGGTAAGAAATAGGACGAAGGGAGTGGTATAATAATTATGTAGAATAGGAGGTGGTTTGTCGGAAACCTTTCTGAAAATGGTGTCGGAATATAAATTATACATGGTAAAATTTCGAAGAAGACACAAAAAAAAAAAAAAAAAAAAAAAAACACGAGAGAGGCCTTGAAAGTTACTCAGAAGACAACGGAGACAAAATTCCTTTGTAGACTGAAGTTGGCGCCGAGGGGAGCAACAACAATACGATGGTCGTTTCTCTTAAACTCAACGCAGCAAGTGCTCCATTCCACAGAAAACACTTCCCAGTCCAGAAGAAATCTCACCATTCTTCCCTAAAGAGATTCTCTCAGAACTTCATACTTCCACAACTCCTATTTCAGTTTCAGTCCATTCATGTTGTATCCAGCGCCAGCTCTACTCTCAGAGATTTTCACTCCACCAGACTTCCTTCCACGCCAGGGGACTCCACTTCAGATACTACTCATCCCCTTTCGATCTCATCTCCAACTGGTACCGCACCTTCTTCTTCTTTCCCTCTTATTTCCCCCCTCATTTAGCTATTATTTTACGATAATGATGATGCTGATGCTTGGCTGACCAATTCTCAAGTTGGCGTCTCCCTTCTGGTTATCCAAACCGTTCATCAGGTGGGCCTCATAGTACGTCCCCTCCCCCCCCCCGGGCTTTAAAAAACCCCAATCAAATGGTCTTATCCCAACTCCTTGATTGTAATCAACATATGTAATAGACTATTAGATAGCAGTCAACCTACGTAATAGTCTATTACATTGTGCCTGTGGGAGTTTTGAGTTCTCATTGCGGGTCCCAATGCCGAGGAGGGTTGCGTCAGGTTGGCAGCTGTGTCCGACTTATGCCATAACTTCCAACATGAATCCGAATTATATGACATTCAAACTCAAGTTAGGGTGTTCTGAAGTTGTGGCCATTAATAGAGTGGAATGGTGGAAAAGTATTCGTGCAGCGGATCCCAATTAGTTTGGATAATGCTCAGATGGTGATGATGAAGGAAGCAGATTGCCTGGGGCAACCACCAAATGATATTCCGGTGGCTTGACTTGGGCCAAGTTCTGTGGGGCCCACCTTGATGTATATGTTTTATCCAGGCCGTCCATTTGTTTCACCAGCTCATGTAGGACATGAGCCCAAAAATGATGCAAATCCAAAGCTCAATCTTGGGGGCCACAAAAGTTTTGGATCAAGCTTATGTTTGTGTTTTCCCTTCATCTAGATCTTTGTAACCTTATGAACAGGTTGAATGGCAAATAAAACATCACAGTTGGCCCTAGGAAGTTTTCAACGATTGGCATTCAATCCCCACTGTTTTGTGGTGTGGTCCACTCGAGCTTTGGATTTGCATCATTTTTGGGTTCATGCCCTAAAATAAGCTGGCAAAACAGATGGATGGTGTATATAAAACACATACATCACGGTGGGCCCCATAGAGCTCTGGCCATGTTGTGCCACAGGGATATCCCTGTGGCCGGTGCCATGGGCAATCCGCTTCTGATGATGAAATGGTCTTATCCCATTGTTAGCTCACAAAGTCGAAAGTTAAAAAAAGAAAAAGAAAAAGAACTGAAAGTGCCCATCAATAGCTAGGATCACCCAATGGGTTAGGCTTATGGCACCTGCCCATCCATCATGAAGCCCACAATATGAATGGCCTGGATGGCTACAAGCTGAGAAGGGAGCTCTATTTTGCTTGGCCGGGGCCACTGGGCATTGTATATGTTCTACTTAATTTTGATGGTGTTCTGATATTTGATACCCTGCTGAGAAACTGCGCAGCCAGATTGTTTAGAAATGCGGGGCTGATTGGCATGGCAACTGTCACAAGCAAGATATTGGTGAATACACTGGATCTGCTTCTTCCCTCTTATTAAATTGCTTGAGATTTCAAATTTGTACAACCTTGTTAATAACTTTATCATCATTTTCTTAATAGTCTTGTATTCTTTCATATGGAATGTTGCACAGGGACTGCTTAGGGAGATTGTTCTGGCTGCAGTTTTTGGCGTAGGTCCTGTGGCCACCGCATTCAAGTAAATATGGATCTCATCTCATCATTATGGATTTGTGCCAATGTCAACTGCTTGAACTATGCAACTCTTCTTTGGTGCTGCCTTTTTTTTATTCGCAAAAAAAAAGAAAAAGAAAAGGAGAAGTTGCTTCTCATTTCCTCTTCCCTTACATATGATAAGAACCCATCTTGTCTTACTTTGTATATAGAGATATCCTTTGTCCCATCTTGTCCTGTTCTCTATTGATTTGTGTTGATGTGTGTCCGTACACTTGTATGGACCATATATATGCGTAGGACCCAGATCTGTTGCCAAATGGCTGTATGGCCTCATCTAGAACTGTAGCAGTGCCGTACCATGTACTAAAAATGGTTATGTAACAGCCGTTACATAATGGTAACAGTGGGAGCCGTTACCCAATGCAGGCTTGTAATGGGCCATAAAAGGCCAATACAGGCTAGTAACATTCCAATATGGGGCTGATACATTTTCTTCCTTCAATTTTTTTTTTAAACCTTTACAGGGCCATAGTGCATTGGGGAATCTAATGTGTTGCAAATTATGATCAATAATTCATTAAATTATGTATTAGCTGGAAAGTGTTGATGGCAAACGTCATAATTTATTTTGTAAACCTTGTGCCCCTCGCTGCATTGACTTAAATGTTAGAAGATATTAAAAAGATCCTTGTAGTGAAACAGACCTTTGACAATGCAATCAGATCGAATGTTTTCATTTACAAAGAAAATGGGGCTTGTGAGACCAGCCATCATAACGTTTGTCACTTTGTATCTCACATTGAAAAGCACTCATGACTAAAAAAGAAACTTGTGGGCAATGTTTACTTGAAAAGAATAGACAACCAGTAAATGTGTGAAGAATGTGAAAGGCAAGAGGGCATGTGATATGGTTCTTCAACTATCCTTTTGGAAGAACATTTTGTATACTTTAAGAATTACTGCACTGGTAGTTCACGTACTCCATCTGGTTGATTGTGATAAGAAAGTTGCAATGGGCTACATCTATGAGGCCATGGATATAGTGAAGTAAAAAATTAGGAGTGCTATGAATGGAATGAGCAAAGGAACCTTCCAATTTGGAAAGTCACTGTTGACAGGTGGGATGTCTAGCCCCATGGACTGTTGCATGCCGTAAGCTGCTTTCTTAATCTAGCCTTTTATTATTCAAATCATAACATCGAATTTGACAAAGAAGTGAACAAAGGCCTCCATGATTGCATAGAGAAGCTTGTTCCAGATCCCGATATGCAAGATAGCTTCTCCCTGGATTTAACCATTTACAAAAGTGCTGATAGAAGGGACATGGTAGTTCGACAAAGAACAAAAGTACAACATGATAATTTTCTTTTCTCTTTAAGTTCATTCTTAATATGACTTTATGAAATACTTCAATCACAATTCACAATTTAAGATACTACAACTGAATTGTGGAAATCATATTGGAGTCAAAACTCCAAATTAACAATAGCTCGCTATTTGAATTCTCACCTTGACTTGCAGTGCTTCTTGTTGTGAATGCAATTGGAACACATTCGAGCACATAAGTTAGTAATTTTTTGGTGGTTTAATCTTCTATCATCATTGCTTTAGGTTGTTTTGAAGTTACTCATTGACTTCATTAAAAATTGCAGATCCACAGCTAAAGGAGGAGTAGGCTAGATCAAAAGTAGCTAAATAATCTCATATTTCTTTAAAATAACCAACGTCTTCGAGAACGATACATAAACTATGGCAAGATCGACCCAATCTCATTGCAATGAGTGGATAGTTGTGAAAGAAGGCTATCATCGAGCAAATGATTAAGATGATTTGACTTGGGATCACTTGGATGTTGTTTGGCTCCCTGATCTAACTCTAAGTACTAGATTGCAATTGCAAAGGCATTGAAACATGGATTTGGAAAAGGAGGAAGAGAAGAATATTTAGAGGGAGATGACTATGAAGATGATGGAAATGCATCAGAGGACATGGAATGTCATGATAATGATGAGTGATTTGTGTTTTAAGTAAAGATTATTATTATTATTTTTAATTCTATCATGGGATTAGACTTATGAGCAATACTATGAAACTTTTGGCAAATCCAAACATCCTCCAACTCTGCCCAAAACTCATCCCTTAACTGTGCATCATTAGGAGCATACACATTCATTACCACCTAGTTGTAGAAATAGTGAGTGAGCAAAGACTAAGACATGGGATGAATGCATGAGAAAGTCAGTTTGGTTTATGCCGTGGAGGTCTATCACTAAAGCTATTTTCTAACTTAGTAATTGGTCTTTATTAATGGAGAAATATAGGGAGAGGAGGAAGGATCTCCACATGGTCTTTACTGACTAGAGAAAGCTTATAGTAGGGTCCTTAGAGAGTTAATTTGGTGGGTGTTGGGAGAGAAAGGAGCTTCAAGAGGTTATATTGACATGATTAAGGACATGTATGAGGGGGTAGCAACAAATTTGAGGACCACTAATGGAAAATCAACTGAGCTCCAAATTATTGTAGGCATGCACTGGGGTTTGGCATTGAGCTTTTTTACCTTTGCCCATTGGTTTTGGATGATTTAACGTCCTAACGTGGTATTTATAGGAAGAGATCCTGTGGTGTATGTTGTTTGCAAATGACATAGTTTTGATTGACTGAGGTATTCAACAACGGTAATGGTAGCCATAATGGTCACTGCAATTACTGTTGCGATGTGGGCCATTATGGCCTCTTTATTTATTTAAATTGTCTCGCCCTATAACGGACCATTAGGGTTACGGGTTGTTATTAACCATTTTTTTTCCCTTAATGGTCGTTATAGGCCATAACATGTAATGCTTCCCATGGTTGCTATTAAGTACTGCCGTTATGTAACCATTTTTTGAATACCTTGTGATATGGGCCATTATGGCCTCTTTATTTATTTAAATTGTATTGGCCTTATAACGGACCATTAGGGGTTACGGGTTGTTACTAACCATTTTTTTTTTTTTTTCCCTTAATGGTCGTTACAGGCCATAACATGTAATGCTTCCCATGGTTTCTATTAAGTATTGCTGTTATGTAACCATTTTTGAATACCTTGTAATTGAAAAGATAGGGGAGGGCGTAAACACAAAGCTAGATTCATGGAGAGGTGCTTTAGAATCTAAAGGATTTAAAGTAGTTGGACAAAAACAAAGTATTTGGAGTGCAATTTTAGTAACAATAGAAGTGGGAATGAGGAATTTGTAAAGATTGTTGACTAAGAAGTTTCCCAAAATGACCACTTTCGATATCTTGGGCTGATATTTATGAGAGTGGAGAGATTGAGAAGGATGTTGCTCCATAGAATTCAAGCAGGGTGGAAAATATGGATATGTGCCTCTGGTGTTTCATGTGATCATTGTTTTCCACTCAAACTGAAAGGGAAATTTTATAGGATGGTTATAAGACCAACCATGCTTTATGGATAAAATTTCAGGTGGTTAAGGAACAACATGTCCATAGGATGAGTGTAGGTGAAATCGAGTATGTTGAGATGGATGAGTGACAAGACAAGGAAGGATAGAATTAGAAATGAATGATTTGAGGGAATTTAGGAGTAGCACCAATAGGTATCAAGATGAGGGAAAGTAGTATATGGTTTGGTAATGTGAAATGAAGACCAAGAACTGTGCTGGTTAGGAGTGAGTTTATACAAGTTGAAGGCTCTAAAAGGGCAAGGAAAAGGCCCAAAAGGACGTGGGCAAAGGGAATAAGAAAAGACTTGATAACCTATGATCTAATTGAAGTTATGACCCTTGATCGAGCGAAATGGTGGAAAAGGATTCATGTAGTTGAACCCAATTAGTTGGGATAAGCCTTAGATAGTGATGATGATGATGATGATCGAACTCTATAAGGCACTTTAAGCAGCTTTAGCTTTTGATTAACGGTTGTTAGTTTAGTACTTGACAAATTTCATGGATGATTTTAATGATTATTGATTAGTTGATTACTAATACTAGTTTGACAAATACAACGTATAAATTGGTTTTGTTTACTTTTTGTAGATCAATTTTAATTTCGTTTTCTTTTGAAATTTGAATTATGATGATTTTGATTGATTAAAAAAAAATCAACTTATGTTTATAAATATGTAATTGCTAATGTTTATTGTATATTAAAAGAATTGTGTCTAGATTCGTGGTGTGTGCCTAGGCATTTTGGATGCTTTAGGGGTAGGTGCGCTTAGTGACTTTAACGACACTTTGAATAAGCGTGTATGTTACCCCTAGTACTATAAATCAAGAGTCAACTTTGTCAAATGTGGTCATGCAAACTAGGATGTGCACAATAAAGCTTCGGTCATCGAGCACTAGTTATCAATGGTCACTTAGTGCTCAAATACTTGTGAGAAGACAATGGTGTTCTTGTAGGTCCCCACACCTTTGATTCTATAGATCATGGATTTTGGTGATTATAAGTAAAGGCAAATGGGCAATTATGTTAAATGTCCTTACCACGACATGGTTGGGTGGGATATGTTGGTTGTAGGGCTGTGGGCCCAACTTATTAGAAAACCGCTTGTGAGCGGGACCCACAACTCTTAGGGGTGTCAATAGGCTGGGTTGGCTGGTCAGGCTTTTGGGTTTAGCCCGCCTCATGCTAGACTTGGGCTAGAGTATCAAGCTCGGGGGCAGGCTTGGGCTTAAATTTCAGGCTTGCTTCTAAGTCGGGCTAGGCTTGAATGTCATGTCCAAATGCCCGTCAGGCCGGCCTGACCTGGCCAGTAAGGGTTTGCAAAGGGCATTTTTGTAATATAAAATATACTTAATACAAATACCTGAAAATTGAAACCAATGCCTCCCCTGCCCACAATCTTATCTCCATCTCTCTCAAGCTGCCCCACCCCTATCTCTTATAGATGCCCTTGCCGCCATTGCAACAACAGGGGTCAGCCACTACAGTAGGCTCACCTCTCTCTCTTTCTCTCTCTCTCTCTATTACTTTAATAACCCTAGGTGTTCATGCATGAATTCGTTTTTTGACGGAAGTGAAGTGAAGTGACGTCTATGTCCCCATGAGCTCTATTTTGTTATTAGAAAGAAAAAGTACAAGAAGAAAAGAAAAGGTAAAAAAAAAGGAAGAGGGTTTTCTTGCAATAATCCAGCATTCTCCCAAATCACATGACAATTTCCCTCCTCTCTTTTGATCCCTCCTTCCAACCCAAGCCCTAGTAAAATGCAAAAACCAGAAGAACAGCACCCCCCACCCCCCCGCTCTCTCTCTCTCTCTCTCTCTCTCTCTCTCTCTCTCTCTCTATATATATATATATATATATATATATCATATATATATACATACACATATATATATACACATTCCGTGCTGGGCTCGGGCTGGACCATTTTGGCTAGTCACAGGCCCGGGCCGCATTTGGGCTTAGGTCGAATAGTGTGGGCCAGGCTTGGACGAAGCTTGGTCCAGCCCTAACCTGCCCTGTTGGCACCCCTAACAACTCTCCCTTCCCTTCTCATTGAAATTCAAAGAGAAGTTGGAGAGGAGAAGGGGATATCTTCATCCCTATCCCCGAAAATCTCTCCTAACCTCCTTAATCGCATCTCTCCCCTATCAATTCTCCCTTATGGAGAATACATGCATTTATTGGAATAATTGTCAGAGAGAGAAGTGAAGGGAAACACAGTGGTCCTATTTCCATCGTACATTAGTCTTTGATCATATGATCTAGACTGTTGATCATATCGGTGGGCCATCAGACTGAGTCAGTTAGGTGGACCGCTGAAGAACCATGGATCTTTGGCTTTGTTTATAGAAGGTCCATAGATTGTTAGCTGTGTAATCCTTTAGATTCTCGCCTTTCTGCGAATCAAGGCCACTCGGTGCCTTCACAGTCCTATATCACTTCTACTTGCAAGGTAAAAAACCTAATTTAGAGGAGAGAAGTGACAGCGGATGGAGGAGTCTCATGGTAAAACTTGTTGAGGTTCCGGGTTTGAGGTGAGACGAGGGATGGCTCTCTTATATAATTCTCCTGTGATGCACTATCATAAAATGATATATTAAAGTCGATAAAATTCAACTATTTATTGTCCTTGCTTCTTAAAGTTGTTGCTTTCTATTAATTCTGCACACAGTTGTGGTCTGAATAAATTTTCTCATGTGTTTATTTCAAATAAAGCTGGTTCAATTTACACTTGTACCATGGGCGAAGCGAGAATAGTTGCATAGAAGGTGAGGGGAAATGGCATTGGGATGGTTAATTGCTATCACAATTTCTTAGTGATGGAACTTATAGTTTGCCTTGCAGTTATGGAAAACTCATCATTATCATCACTATCATTTGCTTGCCTTATCGCATTCAATTTCACGTGTTTCAGGATTATAATGATTTTTGAAAGTGGATATTGATAAAGTGTCTTCTATCTAAGCTATTGAATCTTTGTTGCTGTATTCATGCCTTGCAACAAGTCATTCCTGTGCTGAGAGTTGTGAATTCCTTGATTTTATTTGTTATGGTTCTATATGTTTACATTTTTCACTTGTTCCATGAATATCTATGTTTCAGCCATTCTTCGGTCTTTCCTGGTTTTTTTGCATCACTTTTGGGAGGTTAGTCTTCTTGAAACTTTGGGTTCATTTTCCAACATTAGAGTATTTGGATTCTCATCATGATAACTCGAGCATATTCTTACCCATTTATGAAGAAGTGTTGCTAATCTTTGCTATTTAAATGGACTTCAGTCTTTGGTTATGTAAATGGTCAACGATTCTTTGGTTATAGTGTAACATTTTAAAATATTATTTGCTACGTTGTGGTTCATGAAAAGTATGCATCTGCACAATGTCCTTCCACAGAAAATGCTCGTTCTGTCAAATAATTGAACTGCCACACAAAAACTATGCATCTGCACAATGTACTTCCACAGCAAATGCTTGTTGTGTCAAATAATTTAACTGCCACACATATTCTCTGTTTATTTGTTAATTTTCCCATAATAACCTTCCAAAGGTTCTTTTTCATTCTGCAGGTGTAAATGGTCCCATTCACATTACTGTCTCTACCACTTTAAGGTTTTGTTCTAACTTCTACCTATGGAATCCTGATTGTCTTTTTGGATTGCAGTTTCTTTTTTCTTTTCTTGGTGTTTTTCCTCTCCAACTAAAGCTAAGAAATGGCGATGTTGCTTGATGCTGTGTATTGTGTAAGATATGGTTGAAGAACAGTAAGGAAAAGATATACTCGGCTAATTACAAAAAATGAGGAGGAAAATGTCTCAGTAAAGTGTTAAAAAAAAAGAAGAAGAAGAAAAACCAAAGAACATGAATCTCGAATAAGAGACGGACTTCAGAAAATAAATGGAAGATACAAGATACCAGCACATCACACTGTCCACCTAGTAGCTGAGAAATGATTTGACCTTTTCCACTTTTTTGCTTCTTCTTCCTTTTTTTTTTTTTTTTTTTTGGTTTTTGGTTTTTGGTTTTTGTCGGTGATACAGATTTTACTAAGCAAAACCCAAAAGCAAAAGAATGCAACCCTAGGCAAAAACCCAATCTTACAAAGAGTTCCTTTCTAACTCTCTCCACATTGAACATGAGAATACCCAACAATTCCTTAACAGATTCAGCGCAAGAAGATACAAAAGATCTGATGTTAACCACCACAACTGGAATCTGCTTTGAACAATTATATAAGGAATGGATATTCTTTCCTTCCATATCTCCCAATGAACAGATAAGAAGCTGATATTTCACAGCTTCCTGACCGTGGCTCTAAGGGATGCTCCTCTCCCGGACAAGAGGAGAGAACAATAGATGCAGGCATAGTCCAACTGATACCAAACTAGGAGGTGCACTAAGTCCAAACCATTGAAGCAAATGCACAATGAATGAATAAGTGGACTACGGACCTTGCCTCAAGCATGTATAATATGAATATCCATTTATGGTAATTTTCTCTGTTGTGGAGATAGGACCTTCATCTGTTTGACTAACCATGAGATGCCTCTACTCAAGGAGGGCTTCTACTTTCCAAAACTAACCGAGGGAGCCAAAGTTGCCACTCATCTCATCAAGACCAAAAAAAATAAAAATGGTTGTAAAATGTTTTGAGAGAGAAACATTTATTCTTGGCCTATTTCCAGCCCCTTTTGTTCTGCTTCTCTTGATTGATCTTGGTTTTTTCAAGGTGTGCCAGCTGCCAGGAGATTGTTCAAATCATCATTTCTTCCTTTGTAAGGGTTCTCCTAAGGGAACCAAGCTAGTTGATCACCAATCCTTTCATAGCATCCAGCTACTGTTACTTGGGTTCAAGGAGCCAATCTATATAACAATGAAAATCTTGTGCAAGGTAGATTTTGACCAATTCATTTGTCTTCTCAGTATCTAACAATATGCCGATCACGAACTTCAATCTTATTCTTTGAAAGAAGGATGATTCCATGCAATGTCTTCAAGCCGCATATGCGGTTTTGTGCGATTGCATATCGCTGTGCGCGCATGTGTGCGATTGCATATCGCTGTGCGCACATGTGATCGCACAATTGCATATGCGTGCGTGCGTGCGTGCGTGTGCGTGTGCGTGCGTGTGTGTGTGTGTGTGTGTGTGTGTGTGTGTGTGTGTGTGTGTGTGTGTGTGTGTGTGTGTGTGAAAAAAGAAGAAGAAAAATTGGGAAAAGTGTGAAGAAGAAAAGTTAAGGGGAAAAGTTGAAAAAAAGAAGAAGAAAAATTAAGGGGAAAAGTTGAAAAAAATGTAGAAAAATATAAGAACTTAGGAGAAACTTCCCTAAGGTAATAGGTAACTAATGTAGTAATTTTACATATATAAAATTAGTTTGTGACTTGTTTGAAAAATGAATGAAGTACATCAAATTCAACATTCAACAATATAAGTAGCAAAAAAAATCAATAAGCTATTTATTGTACAAAGACAATTTTGAAGTTACATCTTACTGTTTAGTATTTATACACTATAACACTAACACTACTTACAATTTACAACTTAGTTACACTAACACTAAGTTACACTACAGTAAGTTACAACTTTGTTACACGAACACTAAGTTGCATTCAACAATATAGTTACACAACTTACAATTACAACTTACAAATTACGCTACTTACTAAAGCTTGATTTTTTGCAAAAAAGAAGAAAAAGAAGCCAATGTTTGGCAGATATGCGATCACATATGCTGTATGTGATCTCATACATCGCATATGCAATCACATATCCTTGCACATTTAGCATATGCGGTCGCATATGCATTGCGATTGTATATGCCATCATGGCATATGCGATATGCATGTGGGAATTTGCATATGCGAATATGCGGTTGAATTTAACAACATTGATTCCATGTCTAAGATGCCTTTCTAAAGCTTAGAACACATGCTTGGAGGATAAATTTGTGCTCCAACCATCAGGTTGCAATATGTATTTTGAAACAACCACCCTTCTTTAAAGAAGTTATTCTGTAATTGATTCATAATCTTGAGCAGTTTTACAATCTCCCTTCGAGTCTATGCTTTCTGTTAATCATGTAGGAACAACAGACAAAATTTCTTTAATCAAGGTGATGCCTCCTCCCCAAGGTGTACCGTTGTAGTAACGGTGGGCGTAACGGTGCCCATCGTTACTGATTTGGTTATGGGCCTTATTGACCGTTGCGGCCCTGTAACGGCCGATACGCCCCCTCTAACGGTCTTTTTTTTTTTTTTTTGGTTATAAAAAAATCCAAAAAAATATTTATTAAATCTAGAAAATTCTAAATATTCTAAATATGCATTCATTTATAATTTTGAACGTGTTTATGGTGGTGTAACGGTCTACTCTTTGGTGAGAAAGCTATATCAGGTGGTTTGATGAATTTCTGAACCCGATAGCCCGTAATTGACTACAAAACTCATAGATTTAATTTTCTAAGTATCTAATACTAATGATAAATATATTAGAACGAATTTGATATCAAAATATCTCACATGTGTAGGTGCTTGCTATTATTTTCCATAAATTATTCTAGAATTCTAGATTACATACCTGTCCTTGAGGAGTGTGAGGTGAGGACTTACATAAATTACAATGTTTACTTTATTCTATTTAAAGTGTTAAACGTTTTAGATATTTATCCTCTTTTGTAATTCCCGTCCTGCCATCCTCAAGATATATAAGGAAAAAAAATTAGTAGTGTCACTCCCCTGCAACTTAATTAAGGATTACTTGATTGGTTGCCAGGGTAGTTATTTTAAGACAAGTTCGGCAGTGTCAATGAATGTGTGGGTAACGGTTATAGAAATACTTACCTTAAATGTAAATAATGTGTTAAAAATTATACTTAATAAAACTCTCAAGTTTCCACCAAAATGAAAAATTACTTTGTTGTAATTGCTCGACCTCCACGTCTTCGTCATCATCAGGCTGCGGTTGTGGAGTAGGTGTTGCATATCCATAATATCCCGTGCTAGAGAGAAAGATCAGAGCAACAAAACCAGAGGATGACTGATCCTCACTAGGCAATGACTCCGCCCTCGAGTAAGGATATCCACCAATGCTCATCGAATAGTCATAATGGTGCCCATACTCGGGCTGCTGTGAATAGCTTGGATCTGGATCTGGATATCTGTAATCGTATGGAACATGTGGATCAGGAGGACTACTCTAACAAGCATGTGACGAAATAGGCTCTGTATAATTCTATTGGCTGTAAGAGTATTCATAATGCTCGAGACCATAAGCCTGCTGTTGATGTTTTGGACCTCCCGGTGGTGCACCACTGGAGCTAACATCCTCCTGATGTCTGTATCGTGACTCGGTAGACTCAATAAGTCTGACCTTGCTTACCCTGTTGATGCTCATCGGCATCGTGATCTATAGATGGCTGTATGCCAATGTGTCGAGCAACACTAGAAGTGGGATTGATATCAGGTGCATCATCACCATCACTACTACGATCATCCGTCTTCGTCTCGCTGCTATTACTGCTCGTACTCTTTCGCCGAGCTTGACTTTGCATGAAATTTGCTTCTCTTTTGGGTCCAAAACAACCACACGACTCTCTTGTTGCACCGTGCGTATCAGTGGTTCATCCACTTCCAATTCTACACTACCCTCTTTTATTTGTTTTTCTCTTGCTTCCAACCAAGGTAGAAGTGGGTTGTCCTCATAAACATTGTCCAAGTTTATTGGACGATAGTCTGTGTCACCGACGATTGTTGCAGTAATGCTCTCATGATGTCATCGCATTCTTAGCCTCATGTTGTCGTGCATGAGGACAAGTCTATCCAACGTCCTAGTTTGCAATCTATTCTTATTCTTCGAATGAATAATTGCAAAACAACTCTAGTTCCTTTCGCAGCTAGAGGAAGATGTTGTGTGGCTCAAAACTCTTACTGCAATTCTTTGGAGAGCCTTCGCACTTTCTCCAAAATTTATCCACCATTTGGCAAGTGATAACTTAGATACTGCATATTGTGCAAGAGTATCTCCAAAGGTACCATGACAATTTTCATATGTATCTAATTCATTCAACGCCTTTATTTGCATGTTTAAGTCAGGCCCTAATCTCTTTATCACATTCTTTAGCTTGACATAAACCTCATCACCTGTAACAAATGATTGAGCATATTTATATATAGGATTTAGATAGTAACTTGCTGCATAAAGTTCGTGATGGAGTTGTCTTGTCCATCTCTTGTCGATCATCCTCCAGTAGACCTCCCAATTTGAATAATCATGTTGAATTGCCAGCTTTGCCTTATTCGTGGCATTATAGAGGAAGCCCATGGTAGGTCCTTCGTCAGTTTCAACATGAAAGAGTAATCTCATTAGCGGCTCCATCTCCTTTAGGATCTTTTGGACATTCTTCCAATATTTGTTGTCCCTTATGATCTTCACAACCTTAACCGGTGTCCTTGATGTCTTCTTCCCATTTTTTGTGTTGAGCCAATATCAGGTAGCGAACATCTCACTCAAATCTCCCCTATGCTGGTACAAACTCTCCAGGGCTATAAAGTTGTTTGCAAATCTAGTCGTCGTAGGCCTAAACAACTCTCTTCCCTTCGTAAACCTCCTCATTATTGCAACTACTTGATTATGATTGTAAATAAATGTTGTCACTTCTCTTGCCCTTCGACCATTTCCTTAGCAGTCTTCTTCTTCCCAATATCTTTCAATATAAGATCAATACAGTGGGCAACACATGGTGAACAAAATATGTGGTCTCTTTATCATTAACTTTTGTCCTGCAGCCTTATATGTTGCTTTGTTATCTGTAACAATCTGTACCACATTCTCCTCTCCAATCTCATCGACCATTTTATCCATTAGGGAAAAAATATAAGTAGCATTTTTTCTTTCATCTGATGCATCAATTGATTTATGGTACACCATTCCCAAGTGGCAATACACCATAAAGTTGATCATGTCTTTGCGGTTCTGCATGTTAACCATCGCATGATCGTGCATCATTTAGCTGTGTAACGCCTCGAAAATCGAGGGTCGAGCATAAACTCAACTGAGTTCCAGAATCATCACTTATGCAACAAAATGAATGATGATTTATCAGATGTTGTGCCATGAACATGAGTGAGATTTAAGCCAGAATATCATACTCCGTAGACAATAAATTAGCAAGCGGAAGATCGTGATAGATATATAAAATATATAAAATCGTGGTGAGTCTCGAGCGTGATAACATTCAAGTTATAAATTACAAGTAGTTCAAATTATACCAATATGTAAGTGTAATGTCTTCTATCCCATGTACCATAATTTCAATCAATAGCACTTGTCTTTAGAGACTGTCGAGAGTTACATGTAGAGAACTCCTCCTCGACATCATAGTAGTAGTTCGGCTCCACTTGATAGCGTTGCCATCTGCAATCGACAAAGTACGGTGGGTGTTTAATTCCGTATCGTGGGAGTGAGTGATCAACTCGGTGGAACAATAAAGCATAGGTTAACATGTTATAAATAGCCGTGTGAAGAATGATAAAGACAAATCAAACAATTTAACTACTCTTATTAAGTGCAGAATGAAATGACATGATGTCAGATGCCCTTGCCAAACCACCCTCATGCGACATCATCTTACGTTCGCGAATGCTTAACTCCCTCGGGCGCCACATCTACTAAGCACATGCGGTGCGATGATGATCATGATTACCGAGTTATTATTAGTCCATTTCAAACAAGCAGTATTGGGAAACTAAGGTACCTCCTTGTATCATTCCCAAACATGATCTATTCAGGGTCGTCAATCCTAGTTAATCTCATACGATATTATGGTTCGAGAAGCATACAAGGCATCGCAAAGGGCTCACACCACATGCCACGGATACGAGATCTCACCGTATGCGGCTAATTCATTGGCGTCACTGAAAGTGCTGTGTCTCACCGTGCACTCGGCTCAATCACTAGCCGTTACTCAATACAGGTCTCACCGCACTCGGCTCAACTCATACTCTAGTCTTTGTGAAAGACTCGTCGCCAATCACGCACTGGAGTATACTCAAGATACTACGGAGGACTCGTCGCTGTCAAAGACGAGCACGGTCTCACCGTACTCGGCTCTCGCCAGTATCAACAATCGAATATAGTGTCCCATACCACCATAATCGGCTCACGCAGTCTGGTTGCTCACCGGTCACTTCTGCGGGAGGCACGTGGCCGAGCCGGCCCTCGACCACGGTGTCCATACCACCATGCCGGCCATGAGTCTTGGCGGATCTAGGTACCATGGTTAAAAGGGATTTCTGGTAAGTTTGGTACCCAGTTCAATGGTAGCGTCCAAACATGGTGAACATACATTAGACGGATCGGGTTACTTGACGAGCTCGGCTAGCACTCGAGCGCACAACAAGTTGAACGACATGAAATGCATAAGCACTTCGCGTGGCCAACCACTATCGCCAACCAAGTACGACTCGGGTTCGTCGAACACATCTCACGTGGCAAATGAATCACAACCACGAATTCAATTATGGTGCATTGGATTATCAGGACTACAATTATAGCCCCAAACATGATAACTTGCAGATGATAGATAAAAAGCAAGAATGGATCAAGATTCAACTCATACTATCAATGTATGGTATTATCCGTTAAATCGCTGCGCATTATTTCAGACACACTCATTGCTCCGCTCCTCCATCACCCATGACGGATCATACAACGTAAATATAAATTTAAACATATGCATTACATAGTTATAATCATAAAGCAGTTGAGCATGTTATGAATCACAACCCATGCATGAATTTATACATGTTCAATTCCTAATCACACAACAATCTAAGGAGATCATACACATAGTTAAAAGAGGTTGAGAATCATATCTCAACACCCTTATACATTACAATTTGCTAACTACTACTCATTCAGACATTTCAAGAAACACTTGAACAAACATACATCAACATACATGACATATGTCGATCACATAGGCATTAGGCCAAATCCTTTCACTAGGGAGTTGCCCCAATCATAACTTACACCCATGACGGATAGTCATGGCAAACAGAATCCAAGTTCCATATTCATTCAGATCATTTTCCGCAAACACTTGGGCCACACATTTTAGCATATATAGTGTATATTGGTCGTGGCGTGATTTAGGAAAATCCTTTCGTCAAAAGGGTATCGCCAATACAACAATCATGAATCCATGACAATTAGTCATAAGTTGCACTAATGAGGATTCTATACTCATCATTTTCACAAACACTTAGAATACACTATTACAACATACATGGTGTATGTTAGAATGAAACATGTATTAGGGCTATCCTTTTAGCCAAGTGAGTATTTTATCCATGTATAATATATTACTACAAAGAAATAATCATGATAAATGCACAAAATTTATATGTATCGATATTTTCTAGAATACGATTTTCAACATACATAATGTATACAAGCAAACATGTATTACTACGATTCCTTCGCAAGCAAATGTTTTATACGCACATAATATATTTATCGACAATTAATCATGACAAACACATCGCAAAAATATACATGTATACGGTGCTAGATTTTACAATATCGTATTTCTACATATGTTTATTAGTAAACATGTATTTAGGTGAATCCTTTCACAAATAAGTACTTTATCCATACGTCATATATCCATACGACAAATAAACATGTCAAATATATTTCCATAAAAATACGTATATGTATTTTATACGAATACCTAGAGTATGTGAAATTCCAAATTCTACAATTCTAATCGAAACAGTAAAAACGGAAAGCACTTTATACATGTGCAATTGCATCTGATCATGAATCTACCATTATCGACATGAAATACCTATACACCTAAAGTCCTCACCTTTTGTCGTAGAATCGTAACGAGTCGATAGGTTCGCTAAGCTTCCGTATACCTGAGTTGGCAACCTAGAGAATGAAATAGGTTAGCTATTTCTAACCTACAACTGTCTAATCCCCAAACAAAAAGTTAGGGTTAGGGTTTATTACCTAGAAATGACGCCTAGGAATCGCGGGAAAGCGGTAAAGACCTTGCTTACCTGTATGAGGTGGTTAAGCACCGATAGCAGCAGGTAGAGCGGCGAGGAGATCTTCCCACAACTCCCACACTTTCTCTTTTTTTCTCTCTCAAATCTTAAATTCGTATGTCCGCCATGAGAGACGGTTTAAGGTCCTTATATAGTCTCAAAACTCACCGAAATAGACTGAACAAAGTATACTTAGGTTATGTCCAAAGCGGACTGTCAAGCCTCAAAGCAAAAGCCAAAGGTCGGACTTAAGCTCACTAACACTGGATCTACGTTCTATTAAGTTTTCATTTCGGTGGGATTCCAGAATCAAGTCGGATCTCGATCGGAGATTCCGAAAGTACATGTAAATGTGTATGAAATTTTTCCTGATCCGAGGGTGTAATTTGGTCAGATTCTGACGGTCTGGTTGCTTAATACTGATCCGCAAACAAATGATGCCAGATCACTATTCAAGATATTTATTTTGTAAAGGAAATGGTGGTTTTCACACTCCCTCGCTCCGGACACGATCGAATGGCCATGGGACATTATCTGGACTTGATTTCCGAGATGGTTGTCGAGCCCAGTGAGGCGGTCCTAATTCCTTAACTTCGAGTTATTCGGACTTCCGACGTGCGGTCCAGATCTGATACGGAGTTTCGATGTGCTCCCGAGAGCAGCCGGGTAATGAGATTGATCCTAGATTTTAGGGTAACCTAGCGTCAATGATTCTACAAGTTTTGGGTCTTGCAGATCGTATTTAAAGCGATTCAAACAGATTTCGTAGCTAATCTGGTTTCACACCTAGTTACTTTATCTCATTTCTAAAGGATTTAGTCCTAAGTGATTTCTGGTCGAGGTGGTACTCAGGCCTTTGTAGTTTGTATATAAAGTGATCCAAGTTATACTACTTAGCTAGTTTAAGATAGTGTCTAGGGTGAAAGTTCTTAGAAAAATTGGAAGATCAAGGTGATGAAGGGTGAGATTTGTGAAGGAAATGAGTTCAAAGGCGGCTTTAGACTTTGGGATTCAGTTCTTACAAGTTAATGAGGTATTAGGATCGACCCATTGCCTAAGGACGTCTAATCCCAGGTTGGCAAAAATCCGGGGCGTTACAGCCTGCCATATGAGTTTAAAGGCAGCCACATATGCTTTCACATCCGCATACTCTGCATTTGTCCATTTCCCCTTAATCTTCCTAGTCGTGGGAGCTTTAATTCCTTCATCTGCTTCTGCTGCTGAATCCAACTTCTCAATAGAAGTTTTACTCCACATTTGATTTATCTTCTTTTGTTTAGTTGATTTTTTCTTAAATAGGATAGGATCAATAGAGGGTCTCCTTGGTGCATCTTCTTCCACATGCACGGGCATTACGTGAGGACGGCTCCCGTCGACTGCCAAACATACGTCATAATCCACCCAACCTACCCCCACTTACAGATTCTATTGGATTGCCAGCTGCACTGCCACTCCCACTCCGATTGCCTCCTTGTATCACGTATAGATCTCTTACCAAACATGCGCCGACGTTCTTTTTCTTCACGAGGAAGGCTCACGCTCTCTTTTAGCTATAGATATTTCCCGATTTGAATCTTTGTCAGAATCAATGATCTCTTTATCATGAACGCTCATATATTCAGGACCAAACACCTCCTGTCGGGCCGCTTCCAAAATTGCATCTTTCTTCTTCTGCACAACAACTCGTTTTCCCTTCGACTCATCCAAACTAGCTTACATCAAAATCATTGATTCTTTTGGCACTCTGCTACATCTCGTAACTTGACTCTTTTGATGTGACAAATGTTGTTTGAGTCGTGTAATTTAACAGTTATTAGTCTATTCCAATAGTTGCACTTCATTTGGTGCCTACCACCACCTATCCTCTGACAATGTTGCCATCAAATATCCTCACTTCCTTGTTGGCCAGACATTTTCTTAGCTAGATATAACCTATGTGAGAGTTTACTCGATTCTCTACGTCTAAATACAATTTTTATAAGAGAATGAATTAATTAAATCTTGAAACTTGTAAATAGATTAATGAACTAATGTTCTAACTTCTTTTAAATCTAATCAATAAAAAATAAATTAAGTACTAAACCTTACGATTACGAAGTTGTAAAACCTGCTCAAAATAAGAAAATATAAACACATGGTTGCTAATTTGAAAAAAAAAGAAAAAAGAAAAGAAAAGATTGAATCAATAATTGACAATATGACATTCAAGCACATCACGTCATCTTATATTAATACCACATTCTTATTCAATTGTCAAACAAGAAAAAAAAGACACTTTTCTTAATTTTAAAAAATAGTCAGAAAATATTCCGTAAATACACAAAAATAACAAAAAAATAAATAAAATACCAAATCAATTGCATAATCTGTAAAAAGAACATTTATATGTTTCGCTATCATTAACACATCATATTTAACCATTAAAATAGAAAAAGATTGATTTTTTCTCTAATTTTTAAAAATAGGCCAAAAATAGTCTAAAAATAAAAAAATACCAAAACATTTGTATAATCTGTAAAAAGAACATTTATATGGTCTACTATCATTAACACATCATATTCAACCGTTTAAACAGAAAAAAATTAAACAAAAATACCAAATCAATTGCATAATCCGTAAAATAACATTTATATGTTGTACTATCATTAACACAATATTCAACCATTAGAACAGAAAAATATTGAAAAATAATAAATTTTCATAATTTTAAAAAATTGAACGAAAATAGTTCAAAAAGAGAAGCAAAGAAAAAGAAAATTAGTTGCATAATCTGTAAAATGCACATTCATATGTTCTAATTTGAATAACGCATCATATTCAACCATAACAATAGAAATAAAAAAAAAAAGGGTATAAATACCTATTTTTAAAGATTTTTCAGAAAATGGCCCACAGAGAGCTTTGATTCAACAAAATCCTTGAAATAACTTGTTTTGATCCTCAAATTCAAGTTAAGAGGTTGGAATATGCCGTAAAATAGTTTATGAAAGAATTTGGAAGAGAAGTGCCTAAAAATGAGAAAAATTATAACTTAAAAAGACAAAGAACTAGCCATTTTTTGACCATTACGCATTGACCGTTATGGAACCTGTAATGGCTGATCCGAGCAAAAAATTGGGGGATCACTGTTTCGACCCTTGCGTGTGCTTTTCAAGTTTAAGTGCTTATCATACAATCAAATTCAAGCATTCATATGATGTAATTAATCAAACACATAAGCATGAATAGAATTGTACTCAAATGACAATCATAAACACAAGCATGTATAGTGGTTCGGTTTCCTCACTCCACTCCTAGCGGACGCACTCTCCTCGAGTGTACTGGTATTCACTATTTTAGGAGTTTTCAATAGGTTCACCCCTAACCTTTACGGCCCTACACAAGGACCTAACACACATACACTCCTATGTTGGAGGAATATGTTTCCACCCGTGTTGGTGGATCCCACAAAAGACTTTAGTTGATTTTCTATCGGCTAACCAACAACCACTAGCGGTCATAATCCAAGACCCTACATTTTGCTCTCACTGGAGGCTGTCACGAAGACTAACACGTACACTCCCGTGTCCGGTGATTACAGTCCTAATTCGTAAACTCCCACTAGAGGCTTCCCATGGAGACTAACACGTATACACCCGTGTTCGGTGAATTCGGCCATACACAAGAGCCTAGGTCCTACACAAGAACCTATTTGAGTTTGGGTCACAAATTCTTACACTCAATCCTACATAAATTCTTACACTCAATCCTACATAAGGAAGGAGTGTGAATGGACTTTACAATTTGACACTTGTTAGATTGAGCCCCTTTGTAGCTCCTTGCTTGGGTTGCTTAATCGATGCTTTCCCGTACTTTAATCAACTCCTATTGTGCTCCCTTGATTGTTGATGCCAATATTTCAGCTCGTACGATCAACCGCCTTGTGATGATGCCATGATGAGGTGACCAAGATGTTGGGAGGATGATCGATTTCCTAGGGAATTCACCTAGATGGGTGTTGTAAAGGATTTAGACAAGGATTATTCTTCTAAGCTTGGGTCTAATCTCTCGAATATGGATGAGATCATGTCCATTTTCAAAGGGAGCTTGGAATGCTCATTCAAGTGATAAATCACAAGGAAGATGACTTACATCTCTTTGGTTTAGAAGCTTAGGATGAGGGATATGAGTGGGGAATCACCTAGGCTTCTATTGTACCAAAAACTTATCAAAATGCCCAATGCCCGAATGGCCTTTATATAGATTTCGGTTTGCAACGGCTATAAAACGGGCAAATAACGACATCCTCGATTGATCGACCGAGGGTCGTCGATTGATCGAACTCTGTCGATTTAGGCCAGAGAACTCGCTGGACAGTTTTGGCCATGTTCGATCGATTGACTTGATCGATCAAGGTAGATCGAGCTATGCTCAAAAGTCTGCTGTTTTGGGTAATTTGGTTTACAACAGCTTTGCACATCTTGTAGCTTAACTTGTCATGTTCTATTAAGGCTCTTAAGGTTATGTGATAATCAACCAAAGTTTACCTATAAAGGTTAGGATCATCTAGAGGCTAGGTTGTTTCGGATATAAAGTTAGGGTCACCAAGGCACCTCAATTTACTTGTTCTTCACTCCTCGATGCTCTAAGTCTTCATGTGTCTTTGGTCTGCAACTTTCAAGGGCTCAACTGACTCACTGACACACAGACGCACGTAATTGACAAATAAGTGCACTAACAATCTCCCCCTTTGTCAATTTCGTGACAAAAAGCTAACATAGACCTTGTCATGGTCCATACCAATGATTATTCTTATGAGTATTACATGCCCAATATAAAGATTTACAATTCGAATTCAACAAGACACGCAAACTTGCATTGCTCCCCCTATCTCCATCAATTCCTTACAATGACCAACAAATCTTGCAAAACAGAATTCAACTTGTTTTGGTAGGACTTGATTTTTCTCCCCATTTTTGTTAGTATTTGACATAGATGTACCAATTAAGCAAAAAAAATGGAAAGCTCTATAAATCATGGATTTGCCAATAAACACATACTAACAAGGGAATAGGGTGCATGTATCATTAAAAAGGGTATACCATTTGAAAAATCAATGACCAATGATTGTCTTGCAATAAACATTTGATACTTAAATTAAGCAACTTCAAAGCTAAACGAAAAAGAAAATAAGGCTATAATCCTTGAATTTAACTATTAAGAACAAAATGAAGCTCTAATCCTCAAATATTCCTATAGGGCTCACTCAATGAAGCTAAACTCCTCAGATTTAACTATCAAGCCCGTAGGGACCTTCTAAGGTCACCTATCTAAGGTGTTATGGTCTCCCAAGTCTCTAGGGAGGGAAACCGCAGTGGAGGTTGTTAGAACACGTAAGTCTCCAAGGTTTTAATCACTAGAGGAGTCTCTTGAGATGGATTCAAACCCTCCGTATCATTCCATGTTGCTGATATAGCCTTGCCTTTAGATCTTATTTTGCTAGTGCATTTGGAAGCAACATGTTCATAACCCTCACAATTGTGACATTGGATATCTTTAGTCTTTTTGAAGGGTTTACCTATGCACTTCTCAGCCGTTTTTCCCTTATCACAACTCTTCCCTCTATTAAACTTGAGGAATTTCTTAATTTTTCTAGACAATTCCTCATCCTCATCCTCATCCTCATCACCACTATCACTTTCAGATTCAACAATCTTTTGCCTATGTGAATGCCTATGTAAAGTTTTAGGGACGGCTAGTTTTTTTTTGCTAAAAGGGGTCTTAAAGTGTAGTTCAAATGTTTGTAGGGAACCTAAGAGTTATTCTACTTTTATCTCATCTATGTTTCTCCACTCTTCTATTGAGGTTACTTTGGGAGTAAACCTATTTGGAAGCAATCTAAGTACTTTCCTATATATACGTCCCTCCTCAAGTTTTTCACCCAAACCCCACATAGAGTTGCAAATATCATTCAATTTAGAATAAAACGCCATAAACGTTTCAAACTCTTCCGTTTTAATATTTTCAAATTAGGTCATTAAGAGCTGAAGCTTCAAGCGCTTTACTGTGCTAATTCCCTCATGGGTAGTTTTCAATGTGTCCCACATTTCCTTACCCGTTTCACATGTACATATGCGTATAAATTCATCAGGTGAAACTGCACAGTAAATCGCATTGAGAGCTTTAGCATCATAGGTATTCTTAGCTCTCTTATCCGCACTCCATTTGGATTGATTTTTGGAAGTGCTAATGGTTTTACCATCAATCACGACTTGATCCATGGGCATAATCTATCCTTGTTCGACAATTACCCAAACCATAGGGTCAATGGATCTCAAGAATATCCTCATTCTAGCCTTTCAATAGGCATAGTTGGAACTATCAAAATAAGGTGGTCATGTGACGACACTTTCCTCATGGGTAGATATTCTAAAGCTCATTTTCGGATATTATTCTAGACGGTTAAGTCCTTGAAGAACAACCTGCTTTGATACTAATTGAAATTGCATGGATTTTTAACCACGGTGTATGTGGAATCTTGGTGGAGTTAGAGAACTACGGCCAAGTCGCCAGGGGGGTGATTAGGACCTCTTTAAAATTTTTTGCCTAGTTAATACAATTTACCAATTAAAACAAATAAGGCAAATTAACACTACAACTTCCACGTCAAAATGGGTCCAATCACATAGATTACAAATGATCTACCAATCAAGCAACCATTCTATAAAGAGATAGTGAACTTGTGTGTGCTTTTCAAGTTAATTGCCTAGCATACAATCCAATTCAAGCATTCATATGATTTAACTAATCAAACACATAAGCATGAATAGAATTGTGGTCAAATGAGAATAGCAAACACAAGCATGTATAGTGGTTCAGTTTTGTTACTCCACTCTCGGCAGACGTACTCTCCTCAAGTGTACCAGTATTCACTATCTTAGGAGTTTTCAATGGGTTCACCCTTCACCTTTACCGCCCTACACAAAGACGTAACGCACGTACGCTCTCATGTTGGAGGAACACGTTTCCACTCGTGTCAGTGGCTTTCGCAAGAGACTTTAGTTTGTTTACTATCGACTAACCAACAACCATTAGCGGTCCTAATCTAAGGCCCTACGTTTTGCTCTCGCTGGAGGCTTCCACGGAGACTAACACGTACGCACTCATGCTCGATGATTGCGGTCCTAATCCAAGGCCATACATAGACTCCCGCCAAAGGCTTCCCATGGAGACTAACACGTACACACCTGTGTCCGGTGAATTCAACCCTACACAAGCGCCTAGGTCCTACAGAAGAACCTATTCAAGTTTGGATCACAAACTCTTACACTCAATCCTACATAAGGAGTGTGAATGGACTCTACAATTTGACACTTGTTGGATTCAGTCTCTTTGTAGCTCCTTGCTTGGGTTGCTTGATCGATGCTCTCCCGTGCTTCAATCAACTCCCATTGTATTCCCTTAATCGTTGATGCCGATGCTTCGGCTCATACGATCAACAACCTTGTGTATGATGCCCCGATGAGGTGACCAATGAGTTGGGAGGATGATGGAATCTCCTACAACTAATGGATAATTGAGGGGATTCACCTAGATAGGTGTTTTAGAGGGTTTAAACAAGGATTATGCTTATAAGATTGGGTCTAATCTCTAAAACATGAATGAGATCAAGTTCATCTTCAAATGGAGCTTGGAATGCTCATTCAAGTGACAAATCCCACGGAAAGTGACTTATTTCTCTTTGATTTAAAGGCTTAGGATGAGGGATATGAGTGGGGAATCACATAGGCTTCTATTGCACCAAAAACCCATCAAAATGCCCGAATGCCCTTTAAATAGATTTTGATTTGCAACAACTATAAAACAGGCAAATAACGACATCCTTGATCGATCGACTGAGGGCCGTCCATCGATCGAACTCTATTGATTTAGGCCAAAAAACTCGCTGGACAGTTTTGGGCATGTTTGATCGATCGAGCTCCACCTTCGATCGATCGACTTGATCGATCGAGGTAGATCGAGCTTTGCTCAAAAGTCTGCTATTTTGGGCAGTTTGGTTTACAACAATTTTGCACATCTTTTAGCTGAACTTATCATGTTCCATCAAGGATCCTAAGGCTATATGATAATCAACCAATGCTTACCTATATAGGTTAGGATAATCTATAGGCTAGGTTTTTTTGGATCGAAGGTTAGGGTCACCAAGACACCTCGATTTACTTGTTCTTCACTCCTTGATGCTTCAAGTCTTTGTGTCTTCGATCTTCAGCTTCCAAGAGCTCAACTGAGTCACATATACACGTGATTGACAAACAGGTGCACAAATCGGTGCACTAACACTAACTTGATGTAAAAAAATGCCTTTTTTCATGGTGATCTCACTAAGGAGATCTGTATGGAGCAAGCACCTTGATTTGTTTCTTAGGGAGAGTCAGACAAGGTGCGTAAACTGCGTAAGGTGATCTATGGGTTCAGTCATTACTCACCTCTGTTGAGGCATAAAATAAGCAAGGAAGTGAAGAAGAAAAAAGATCAAGAAATCACTTTGAAGATGAAAGAAAACAAATTAAGACCACTGTGGTCGCGCAAAGTAGTAAAAAGATACACAAAGACCGCGCAAAGTGGAACGATTGCGCGGAAGAACATGAAGGTCAAGCTTTGCGCGAGATCGAGGTTTGCGCGAGACCGCGCAGTATATTGTTTGCGCGTGTCCGCGCAAAGTCTATAATGCTGCGATAAAAACAGTTGGATGATATTTTTGTCCCACATCGACCAGATCCGAGATTTCCACTGGTGAAAATGTCTATAAATACCCCGTTCCTTCTCTAAAAAGGGGTTCGAAGATTTCAGAAGTAAAGCAAAGACGAAAGAGAAGACAGAAGGTGCGGAGTACTGGACTCCCCCGCTTTGCGCGACCGCGCGCAAAGGAGTATTGGACTCCTGGAAGATTGCGCCGGTCAGCGCAAAGCAGCTGAGTACTTTTATGGTTTGCGCGGACCACAAGCATATCGTTTGCGCTTGTGGACCGCGCAAAACCTATTACTTGGCGCTTTTTTACAAAGAATGGGTGAAATGTCGGAATGATCGGAGTCTTCGGAATGATTGGAGTCCTCAAACCTTCAAGTTCTTCTTAATCAAGAGAAAGGAAGAGTCATTGATTTAAGAGGTGTATTCCTCCTAAGTTTCAGAGATGATCAAAATAGTATCGAAATGTCACTTTAATCTTCATTCTCAAGACTATTGATTAACTTATCTATTCCTCCTAAGTCATTAGAGATGATTGAGATCATTACCGTTATGCTGCCGAAAATTACATTTAGCTATAATGATTGACATTTGTAATAAGTTCCTTGTAAGCTATCTTAGAATCAAGGGATATCAGAGGATGTAAATGAATTCAGAATCAATAAAATGTGACAGCTTGTCTTCATATTATTTCATTGTTATGTTTGAATAAGATTATTTCCCAAATTAAATACCTTTGTTTCCTTGTCGAAACAAAATGGCGACTCTGCTGGGGACAAATTATCTTATTTAACATTAACATTGGGAAAGTTGTGAGACTCTCGTCACTATTTTTGGTTCTATTTCGACGCCAAAATGGCGACTTCGGGAACATCCTCCCTTCATCTCCAAGATAGTTTACTTAGTCTTTCATGTACTAATTTCAAGCATGTTTTATTATTGAAGGTACCTGAATTCAATCACACAACACTGCTAATGGCTAATATCGCGAGAAAAGTAAACTTCCGATTTATCGACACTGGGTTCATAATTGAATATGCGCCAAATCAAACTCCTGAACGCATTTAAAGCAAGCAAGACAAGCAGCAAAGCAAAATGATTCCAAGAATAAATGAGTCATTTCCGTTTCACCTCAAGAGAGTGATGAAAATCGGACCTTGGTCTTGTCCAAAAGGACAAAAAGCAAAGACCTTAAAGAGTCGCAAGGCAAAATTGCCGGGTACCAAGAATCGAGGGACCAATTACACTGAGTATAGCAAGAAGAAAACCCGAGCTCTCTCCTCCGGCAATTTATCCTGAACAAACTGCTACGTTAGTTTCGTCACAAGATTTTCCAGCTTTGATCGCCCCAAGGACTAAATGGACAGAAGCACAGAAAGGTAAAGCACTGATGATAAGATCTCCGATGCCTACGTCACATCAAACAAGCTCGTCTGTATCACCACAATCGGTTAAAAGTACGGGAAGTACACAAGAATCAAACAGGACCCCAATTTCTCCCCTCTTTACAAGCCCTGTTACGTCAACATACTCTCGTTTTACTCCAATAACAAATTTTCCAAGAAGGGTCAAGAGGCCGCATGGTATATATGGCAGAGACAGTCAAGGAAATAGACCAACCATCAAGAACGTGTTGATCGGGGATGGCTAAGCACAAAGAGTGCCGATGGATGAATGCCGAAACCTCGAGAAGCTCCGCAACTCGCACATAATGTAGCCCAAATAGTGGCTCCGCCCATGATGGGAGAGCAACAAATGGACAAGAGAACCAACCTGAAGGTTCCCGTCCACAGGGAATAGGATCTCGAGGATCCGTTCCGATGACAAGAGCCATAACACAAGATGACGTAAGACAAGTTGTCGAAGAAGCGGTCAGAATAGAAAGGGAGCGCGCAAACACCGGTCGTTTCAGATACCGAACATCCTATCCAAGAGAGGTAGAGGATGTTCCATTCCCAGCCAATTTTAAGCATCCAGATTTTCAGAAATTTAATGGGGAAGGATCACCAGAAGAACACCTGATGCATTTCATCACCAGTATGGGGAATTTCTCCACGATACCTCAATATTGCTTACGCTTATTTGGGTCATCATTAACGAGTAAAGCTTTCAGATGGTATTCAAATTTGGCACCAGGGTCCATACGAACATGGGAAGAAATGCAAGATGCTTTTATGAAAAACTTCTTTTCATCAGAGCGTGATGTTAGCATCACAGAATTAGCTTCAGTACGGCAACGAGAGGGAGAACCAAATAAAAATTCATGCATGATGGAAGACATGGGGCATCATGTGCAGACTAACCATCAAGAAAAAGAACAAGTCAAAATGTGTCGAACTCTATGGAGACAGAATTGCATTTGGACTCACCAATACGATATCGGAACCTTTCGCGATCCTGGCTACCAAAGCCCATGCACCGAATTGATGACTCGTAAGATGCCAGCATTTCATCATGAGACTGTCAGAAGAATACCTGGCAGGACAACTGTCAACACCATCGACCGGGATAAGAAGAATCAAGATGCGAGGGGTTCAAGAGATAAAAGGCCAGAAGGAAAAGAAGGCTGGAATCAAACAAGGGACAGATACGGTGGAAAAAAGCTCAGAATGCTCGATTCACATGAAGGATTCGAGTTCGATAAAGAAGACGTGGTGCCTATGATGCAACAATTGCTAAAGGCGGTGTACCTTAGAATTACGTAACCAAAACGTCTCAAGATGCAACGAGGACTCGGGAAAGAAACTTTTGCCGTTATCATCGCCTAGTAGGGCATCCAACGGAAAATTGTTATACGTTAAAATGCATTATACAGCGAATGATAAACAGAGGTGACATAATAACCAGCGGAAGCAAAGAAAAGAATGCAAGGGCAACAATAAATGTATTGTCAATACAAGAAAACACACGGGAATGAAAAAGGAAAGGTCAACAAGAAATGCAACAATGATCACGTATGCGATCGGGAAGCAAATAACAAGTCCGGTAAAGCAAAAAACAGGAATCATAAGGAAAGAAGTGACTGAAAGACAGAATACTGAGGACAAAAGTAGAAGTGGAGATGCAAAGTGACAAAAGTGGCTTATGATGTAGTTAGTCACTTAAAGGTATACCTAAGACGATTAAGTATTTACGATGCGCTCAAGTTGTCGAAGAATTTCGACAGAGTTTGATTCAAGCTAATGCCTCGATCACAATGTGAGAGAAACTTTATCGCGTAAATGAAGGATGAAAGAAATAATGAAAAATGGATTGTCTATCAAGTAATATCTTTCTCTCGATGATGATTTAATTGGTGAAAAGGAACATAATGTGCCATTGATGATAGAAGGATACATTTGTGAGAAGAAGATAAAAAGAATTATGATAGATAATGGGTCCGCAAAGAAATCTTTTGCCACTCTCAATGGTTACTAAATTGGGTTTTCGTCGTCAGACTTGCGCCCTAGCGGGATGATGATACAAGGGTTCAATCAAGATGGACAACGCGCACTCGGTAAAATTACGTAACATTAGAAGTGGGAGAATTAATCACTATCTTGTTGTATGTCACGTTATAAATGCTGTGACGACATATAACCTTCTCCTGGAAGACCGTGGATACATCAAGACAATATTATACCTTCTACTCTACACCAAAGTGCTTCAAATCAGAAAGATGGGATGCAGATAAAGTAATGGCTGATGCAAAACCCTACACAGAAGCTGAGTCTTTCTTTGCGGATGCTAGTTATTATAAATGTTTCTCTGAAGAAATGGGAAATGATGATGGGAAAAGAATCATAAAGAATGCCAGGATAAATAAAGACAAAGAAGAAAGAGCAGAATCTTCTGGGTCTGCAGAGACAAGAAAGAAATTTATTTTATACCAAAGCGCCTGAGACAACCGGGACAACCGTTGACACTATTGTCGACGTAATGTAACTGAAAGTCTTACAAACCAATTACACAAAGTTGCCATTACCCAATATCGAAAGATGTAAGCCATTTGCAGTACCGCTTCCAAGAACATTTCAAGTCAAGGCCGCTATAAATATCCCGAACCCATAGAGTTTCACGCCGCACAAGAAGTGAAAGATGAAAATATAAGCAATATATATCATGGAGAGTTAGCATCGCAAAATTTAAGGAAATACAAAGAAAGCAAGCAAGAAAATCATGAGAAATATGGGTTTTGACAGACAAACCCACCGGCATTGAATAATGGAAAAGGAATTCAGATCCTCTCGGGTTAACCAGAAAAGCGAAGAAAATTCCAAGGATTGGGGAGCAGAATCGCAGAATACAAGATGCTTAACATGACTTCACTACACCAGATACTAAGGTAATTGAATATCCTCAAACCGCTCCAAGGCAATTAGAAGACGGGGGGCAACCGACAATAGATGGCCTGCGAGAAATAAATTTGGGAAAAGCAGAAGAGCCAAGGAACACATTCATCAAAGATTAGCCTTTCGATCGTGAAACCGAGAAATATGGCCAACTTCTCAAGGAAAATAAGGACGTTTTTACTGGACATATGAAGAAATGCCTGGCTGGAACCTTCCGTAGCAATGCATCGATTAAATATTTCTAAAGAAAAGAAACCAGAAAGTTGTGCACAAAGGCCATTCCACCTGCACCTAATTCCGTTAATCGAAAAAGAAGTAAATAAGCTAATAAAGGTTGGGTTCATCGAGAAGTAAAGTATCCCAAGTGGATATCAAACATTGTTCCTATGAAAAGAAGAAAGATGGACAGATCGTAGTATGTATTGACTCAGAGATCTGAATGAGGCATGTCCAAAAGACGATTTCCTCTCCGATAATGTAATTACTAATCGATAGCACTACTCAATATGCTATCATGTCCTTTATGGACGGATATGCAGATATAATCAAATCAGATGACGCCGAAGATGAAGAGGCGACGGCCTTCGTAACGCCGCTTGGAATTTATGTTATAAAGTTATGCCTTTTGGTCTCAAAAATGGCAGCAACATATCAAAGGGCAATGAAAAATATCTTTCAAGATGTGATGCATAAACATGTCGAATGCTATGTTGATGACTTGGTAGTCGATCAGGAGATCATCAAGAGCACCGCGAACACTTAGCATCGCTTCTTCCGACGACTCAGTAAAGAAGCAATTAAAGATGAATCCGGCTAAATGTGCATTCGGAGTGTCTTCCGGCAAATTCCTCGACTTTGTAGTACGGCACAGAGGAATCGAAATTGATCCCGAAAAGGTTAAAGCTATTCAAAATATGCCGCCACCAACGACGCTGAAGGAATTAAAAAGCTTACAAGGAAAATTGGCATACATTCGCCGCTTCATTTCGAACCTCGCAGGAGGTGTCACCATTTTCTGTTAATGAAGAAAGATACAGAATTTGTATGGGATCAAAGCTTGCTAATGCCTTCGATTCAATTAAAGAATTATTAAAAAAACGGCCACGGTTATGAGCTCCAAGAAAGGTAAGCCACTTATTTTATATACATCCTCACTACAAATTCTTTGGGTGCTTTGTTGCACAGTAAACGGGGTTTTAAAAGAGATCGCCTTTATTATTTAAGTCGAACACTCGATGGGGGCGTAATCCAATTATTCTCCGATTGAAAAAGAATGTTTGGCGTTGGTATTCATTGGCAAAAGTTGAGGCATTATTGTTCTCTCATGATATAACTTTGATCTCAAGAGCAGATCCGATAAAATTTTGATGACCAGGCCAATGTTATCGGGAAGACTAGCCAAGTGGATGTCGTTGTTATCGAATATACTATTTCCTATAAGCTCATGAAAGCAAGATGAAAGGACAAGCTATGGCAGACTTTCTCGCAGACATCCTATAGCAGAAAATGAAGAAATCAATGATGAATTCCCAGATGAACAGGTTATGTTGGCCGAATCTCAGAATCTTTGGCAGATGTATTTTGATGGTGTCGCCGAGTATCGGAGCGCAAGGTGAGTGATATTCATTACGCCTCGTATGCGATTTATTACCATACTCTTTCACGTTGGGTATCGCGTGCACAAACAATGAAGTTGAATATAGGCTCTCATCATCTAATGGAAAATAGCACAAAGAAATGGAAATAAAATCATTGCATATCTCTCCGGAGATTCTAAATTGATTATAAATCAATTGACAATATAATTTGAGGTAAGGAAAGAAGAACTTTTGCCTTATTATCGGAAGGCACAACAGTTGCTTGAACAATTCGATTCTGTGGAAATTAAACACATACCGCGGTCGGAGAATGCAAAAGCAGATGCTTTAGCTAGTTTAGCAGCGGCTTTATCCTGCACAAACCGAAGTCCTCTTCAGGTAACTATAGAAGAAAGAAGATTCCCACATCTGAAGTTATCAAAGAAACCGTTGAAATATTGCCTATATCCTGTCTGGAGGTAACAATGAATGATTGGAGACAGCCTTTTGTTGACTATCTCAAATATAATATCTTGCCAGAAGATAATGCACAAAGACAGCAGATTAAGCAGCGATCGGGAAAATTCATCATATGCAGCGAAGTATTATATAGAAAATCTTATAATGGAATGCTGTTAAGATGCTTGGATAAGCAAGAAGCAAACCAAATGCTGCGGGAGGCACATTCGGGTGAATGTGGAGCACATCAAGCTGGCCGGAATTTATGCCATAGAGTGCATCGAATGGGTTATTATTGGCCTACTATGTTTAAAGATGCGATAGAATATGCAAAACGGTGTCATGAATGTCAAATACACGGAGATGTAATACATGTTCCTCCAGAAGAATTACATCAGTCTGTTGCATCTTGGCCTTTCTCAGCCTGGGGACTCGACGTTATTGGTCCTATAAATCCTCCTTCGTCTAAAGGAAAATAGTATATCCTGGCAGCAACAGATTATTTCTCCAAATGGACCGAAGCAGTCGCCTTGCGTAATGTTAAAGAGAAAGACGTGGTCAATTTCATCCATCATGCTATAATATACCGTCATGGTATTCCGAAGAAGATCATCACTGATAATGGCACCCCTTTTAAAAATAGAGGCATGGAAAAGTTATGTCAGAAGTTCGGTATCCAACATTCTTTTTCAACACCTTATTATCCTCCAGCCAATGGATTAGCAGAGGCGTTTAACAAAACGATTGTCAAAATAATGAAGAAAACGGTGATAGGCAATAAGCGCGATTGGGATGAAAAATTGCAAGAAGCGTTATGGGCCTACAGAACCACTCATCGACAAAGAATGTGGGCTTACACCATATTCATTAATCTATGGTATGGAGGCAGTCATCCCAATTGAAATGCAGGTGGCATCACTCAGTGGTGGCAAGGCACCGCCTATAACAGATGATGAAAATGCAAAATAAGGTGAAAGAATTAGACTTACTCGATGAGAAACGCTTTAAACCTACCAAAGAATGTTGCAATCATATCGCCGCTTTTAACATCACCGCATTTGATAAATGTGTTAAATATCGTTCTTTCAAAAAAGGGGATATGGTGTTAATGTTGAAAAGACCCGTAATGGTCACTCACGGACAAGGGCAAGTTCGAGCCTAAATGGGACGGCCCATATGTGGTGAAAGAAGTATACTCCAATGGGGCATATAGAATCACAAATCAAGAAGGATGGTATCAAGTTGTACTTGTCAACGCCTCGCTTTATCAAAAAATACTATCCCTAAAGATAGAGATGTGGATTTTGACCCGTAATATTATCGCCATAATGATTCTCAGATCAAAAGGGGCAAAGATGAATAAGATCATGTCTATATGCCAACAAAAGAAGTCAGAAGAAGAAATTCATGAGCATATCAATTATCAAAGCAAGAACTGAAAATATATATGATCATCATCATCAAATAAGATATGACAAAGTTATATTGCCTTACAAGGCACAAATTCTTGAAGATCTTCAAGATATTGACAAAGTTATATTGCCTTACAAGGCACAAATTTTTGAAGATTCTCCTGAAGATATTATCTAAGCTGAGAATTAGATTGCCTTGCAAGGCATGGGTCTTCTTGAAGATATTTCGGAAATATCTACTATATTTGCAAATGATGATGATCATATATATATATCATTGCCTTATAAGGCATGGATCTTCTTGAAGATATTATCAAAAGCAAGGATATATCAATATCAATCAAAGAGGCAGTATAGCCAAGCCAAAATCCTAAAAGAGCCAAAACAGAGCAAAATCAAAAAGATCAAGCTCGGGAAAAAAAAAAATAAAAATAAAAATAAAAATGCTCTCAAAGGATCAAGCTCTAAAAGAGCCGGCCAACTATACGTAAGACCCATGAAGATCGCCATTCGGGCAAATGCGGCAGGAGTCATGGCCCTAAAAGCCCTGCTAAGACCATCGTGGCGCACTCATGCTGGTAGTCGATTTAAGTCAAGGATTCAAAGCCTAAAAGGCCATAAACCGCGAAGACTAGTCACCGTAATTCCCATGCCGTCAGATAGCTTCAACAGCACACGGGGAACGGATGAAAATGCCCTCCGTGAATGGGCTCGACCTGCAGACGAAGAAAACAGGGGCCGCAGGCGAGCTTTATGCCAACCGTGCGTAAGACCCTCCAGTGTCTAGGGTTTGATTTCAGTAGTAACTCGTGAGGAAGGGCTTAAACCTACTCATTGATGGATCGGCGACCCAGATTTGGTGCCCAAAGGTAGCTCTTGCGAGCCCCGCGAACTCTAGAGAGTTACCGTGGCCAACCCTCGCGCGTAAATCCAACAGTTCACCGTCCCAGAAGGCCAATGGGCCCTCTCGATGGACCGTGACCGTGAGCTCAAGGCGTGAGAAGCCCAAAAGTGAACTCTAGAGAGTTACAGCGGCCATCACATAAGACCCATAAATGCTCCACTACTCACGAGCTTAAACTGTGTGTGTGCGCACGCTCCACTACTCATGAGCATAAACTGTGTGGTTAATTGAATTGAAACTTTGTACCGCCAATTTAAATACTCACCTAGAAAATCCCGTACTAACAAAGCATAAAAGGTTTAGAAATTGTAAAAAAGGATGTAATGAAATTATTATATAAAGAGTAAATAAAACTTGATAATATTAATAAAAATATAAATATAATAAAATTATCATATAAATATAATTTGAGAATATTAGTATAAATATCATCAATATGCAAGATAGAAAATACCATCATAAAACATCCCAAAATACTATCATGAGATATATGATAAATTACATCCAAGAAACACAAAAGCAAATATCACATGTCCAAAATTACATGATTCAAAGGTCCTCTGTAATTCCCATTGCTTCTGAATATCTGAGCAAATCTTCTTTCAATTGCGCCTGAGCTGCATCATGTCTAGATTTTTCTTCAAAAATAAGTCTCGCATGATCAGGAACGCCAGCAAGCTTATTCTCCAAAGAAGCGATCATTTCTTTACCTTGAAGTTGTGCAGATTTTTCAACGTCAATAGATTGAGCATTCACCCGTATCTTCTCTTCAACATCCTGAATGATTAAAACCTGTTCATGATTCTTCCTCTCCAGCTGCAAGATTTCTTCCTTTAAAATTGCAATGCGGTCTTGAATAATCTTGCTTTCATCAACATGAATCTTTAATTTATCCTGAAGAATTATATGCTCTTGTTCAAGTTTGGAAATTGATGAAGCTGTCAGAAGAGCTTGCTCTTGTGATGAAGCCAACTGCCTTCTACACTCTAAAATCTCAGGAGCAATTGTAATATTCTCATCGACGCCTAAAGAAATTACGGAATCACTGAAATTTGAGGAGTGAATCCCGCAAAGGAGATATGTTGATTTCGCCATCTTAGCGTAGAGCTTTCCAAAATTTCTATAGAACATCCAAATCCGCCACTGATCAGATTTCTCAAGATATGGATTATTGCTAATGAGAGTGTTTCACCATAAGCATTTTGTGAGCAGGAATCTTCGCAAAGGATGATAGTTCAAGCAAGTGGTTACAGAATCAGAACTAGCCGCATCGCTGCAGGGATAAGTTCCTATAATAAAAGAAGAAGAATATTCAATATATTATTATGAAATATATATAGTCTTGAATGAAGATAAGCAACAGATATATATATATATATATACCCATGGAATACGACTAATGTATGAGAAGCTTTTGGAGCTATGGAAGGACCAAGTCCCACCATATCGGAAAGATGGTGCTCTAGCTTCCAGATCTTGGAATCTCGGTATTTGGAGTTGGCAAGTCAAGTAGTTTCGTCAGAGAAAATATGATTTCACGAGCCACTACTGTACTACCAACGGAACTACAGATGCTCTTGGTGAAGATATCACAAGAGGGCTCGCTGAAGAGATAGTACCTACTTCTGCAACTTGGGCACCTAAAAACGGGAGATGCAATAATTTTAAATAAATAAATAGTTATTATAATATAAATTGAGATATATATATGAAATTTTCCTTTACCTGGTGAATATCCATATTCTCCATAATCTAAAGGCTCCTCTTCGTCTTCCTCAGCTGCAGGAGATTTAGCAGGAACATTAATGCTAGAAGGAGTCTTAGCAGTTGCAGGGGAAGATTCTATCTCAACTTCTTTCGCAGCTGTTTCCTCTTCTTCGCCAATATCAACTTCTCCTTCTTCAAAGTCATCATCTTTATCTTCGCCATTATCACTATCTCCGCTATCTTCATCCTGCGAAGATTCGGTTGTACTTGATGATGAAGTAGAACTTTCATCTCCCAAAATTTCTTCATCAACTTCTTCAACGATAACTTGCTTCCTTTATAAGAAATGGGTCGACTGCTCTCTAGGTGCAAGTTCTTGGACTATAGGAGAAGCTGAGAGGTGGACGAGTTCCTTCGGAGGGATAGGGGATGATGATTGTAAACGCGTTCTTGATCTAGTCATCTGAGAAGACGGACTAGGACCAAGGGGCTTCGCGAAGGAGATGTGGAAGTACCAATAGCGGTCCTTCCTTGAACCGCTACGATCCACAGGATTGGAGAAGACGTACTGCAAGAAGATCATCCGCATCTTGATTTGAAGAATCCCGACGAGATTTCTCAAATTCTCTCAGAACTCCGTGTGGCAAACCAGCCATCCAAAGTGTTGATGGGCTTGATTTCACGGATGGGTTCTTCCAGTGATATCTTCCTGCAAATCTCTCCAGGATGAGACGCGTGGCTCTTCTCCGGAATATACCCAATTCCGCTCTCTAAGTCTCTGCCCTTCAGCCTGGGTGGGTGAAGAAAGATAGAAGAATCTACCGGCAAGCATTTAGCAACCAGGTACGATTGATGATCCCACCATCGCATCCACTATATGAAGTATGGACTACACGATCACAACCTCGGAATTATGAAGAGGGAGCCAACACAAGTTTATTCAACAATCTGTTTCCATATCATGGCCCAGCTTAAGAGGACCATTCCGTAGCAATATAAGATTTTTTCTTGTAACAAGCCCTTAGATCTTGAGGTACGGTTTGATCATAACCGAATTGACGAGCAAGCGACCGGGATAGTAAGGTTCTCTCCAAAATTTGTCCCTCTCGCAAAGGTAAACTACATGAGCGAATAGAGAAGAAGAAAGCTCTCTCTATTTGCGATAAAGTAGTGTGTCATTGTCCACCATATCTCAGTATCAACGGATAGCGATAGAGGCGGAATTGAAAGAAGTTTATTTGATCGTCGTCCGAATTTTATTTGCCACCCACTCATATGCTCTTCTAGCCATTGCTCTTTGTTGAAAGAACCAGAGCGGAAGATGAGAGGGATGAGAATATGCTTGCTCAAGCCTCAAAAGTCCAAGGAAATAGACTCCAAGCCATCCTGTAAAATAATGCCAAGAAGTATGCGCCGATGAAGTTCCAAGAATGGGGTCTTTTATATGAGTAGCTATTTCTCCAAGGGCCCGGTAGATAGAACACAATACTGGAGGAGCGAGAGAGTATTTATGTCCTTCTGCTAAGGCACCACCACAACAAAGACACTTGACGAACAAAGATCTCGCCCATTTGGAGAGTAAAACGACCAAGCTTAGCCAATAAGCCAGGAATGCTGCAAGCTCTCCAAAAGAGCTATATTCCGGCTTTCCTCTTACTGCATCCCGAAGCTTTGTTAGTTCTTTGGAATGGCAGTCGCGAAACCTTCAAAGGAAATAAAAATGAGGAGATTAATATGCAGGAATGGCTAAGAATACAGAAAGGAAGATCGATTATCAGATTGATAAATACCTGAGACCCCTAGAAAAATGGGCCAGCCATTGAAGAGGGGGAATTTTGTGGAAGTTGGGGAATTTGCCCATCTCTTTGAATAGCTCTATGGTAGTTTCAGATATGGAGGGCTTGCGATCCGGAGAAGATACAAAGGCCAATTCTCTGTTGGTAGGAATGAATTCATCGTAGAATTTGCCCGTTATTGTGAGACCAGCTATACGATGAAGGTCCCAAAGAGATATGCTCATTTCGCCGTAAGGAAGATGAAAGGAGTTGGTTGTGGGTGACCAATACTCAAGGAAGCCCTTCATAACATTGGGTTCCCGATAGAAGTATTTTGAGGTTACTTCTATAGCGTCATAAAGACCTATCTTTGCAAGAGTGCTCGATGTTTCAAAGAAAATAGCTTCCGCCCATTCAGAATAATAGCGACGAGCAATTAGCAGGCCTCTGATGCGGAATTGTTTGGCCCCGCAGAGTTGATCCCGATCTCTCAAGTTGCCCTCACGCCTCATAAAAATGAGAAGGAAAGAGATCATGAGGACTATGGGAAGGAGTTAAGAAAATCATGGGATGAACTTCTCCGATCCTCCGTCGCGCTTTCTTTGTCCGAATGATGCCTTCAAGAATCGTGGCTTCTCTTGTGACCCATGACTCAGATACATCAACCTTTCGCCATGGACACAATCTCGGATTCTAGCCTAGCATAGACTGATGGCGATACACCTTTATAGAATGATTGTCATGCCCTCTGCATGAGGGTTGTCGAACTTCATGACTCCTTCAACAACTCGCACCGAATCCCACGAGTTTTGAAGTCGCTTCTTCTTGTGTTCTTTGATTTTTTCAGCAAACTCTTTCGCCTTATTCGGCGTAGTTTTCAGGAAGCGGAGGAGTATCTTCTGGATTGTGTGGCCTCTCACTATCTGCGAATGTGGGTCGTGGTCTTGAGCCATTCATCCCACTCATATTCCCTTCCATGTTTTGGTGGGCATTTAATATCTCCCAAAGATATAGATCGTGAATAGAGAAGGTAAAGATTTGATACTACGAAAAGTCAAAAGTGGGGAGAACAGCTCTTTAAAATAAGTTGGATTTCTAGAAGTTGTCTTCATTCTTTTAGCAGGCGGTTGGTCGAAGGAGGTGAGTTTGAAGGAGATATAAGACGAGCAGTTTGTTTAATACGAGCCATAAAGAAAGATAGAAGACAAAGTCAGGAAATGGTTAAGTGTTGGGAAAAAGTTTGGAAATTTTCTAAGTACAAGGTACTTTGCGCGAGGTCGCGCAAAGTCTATGGTTTGCGCGAGAAAATTCCAAGTTCAGCAGACGTCGCGTGCTTAAACGATTTTGAGGTGGGTCGCAATAAAGTGGAAGCTTTGCTGAATAAAATCGCCAGAGCAAGTGTCACAGAGGGAAGTTCGTGAAAATGACTAAGTCGTTGGACTATTTATAGGTTTTATGGCCGAGTACACAGATTTCGAGTAGGACTTTGCGCGAGGTCGCGCAAACCATGGAAAAGTAATAGTTTGATCCTTTTCTTTGATTTCGAACAAACAAAGAACGGATCAAGGGGGCATCTGTTGAGGCATAAAATAAGCAAGGAAGTGAAGAAGAAAAAAGATCAAGAAATCACTTTGAAGATGAAAGAAAACAGCTTCAAGACCACTTTGCGCGGGGTCGCGCAAAGTAAAAAAGATACACAAAGACCGCAGAAAGTGGAACGAATTGCGCGGAAGAACATGAAGGTCGTTATGCGCGAGATCGAGGGTTTGCGCGAGACCGTTAGAAAGTATATTGTTTTGCGCGTGTCCGCGCAGTAAAGTCTATAATGTCGCGATAAAAACAGTTGGATGATATTTTTGTCCCACATCGACCAGATCCGAGATTTCCACCGGTGAAAATGTCTATAAATACCCTCCTTTCTAAAAGGGGTTCAAGATTTCAAGTAAAGCAAAGACGAAAGAGAAGACAGAAGGTGCGGAGTATTGACTCCGCTTTGCGCGACCGCTGCAAAGGAGTATTGGACTCCTGGAAGATTGCGCCGGTCAGCGCAAAGCAGCTGAGTACTTTTATGGTTTGCGCGGACCCGCGCAAAGCATATCGTTTGCGCGGACCCGCGCAAACCTATTACTTGGCAGTTTTTTACAGCAATGGGCTGAAATGCTGTCGGAATGATCGGAGTCCTCGGAATGATTGGAGTCCTCAAAGCTTCAAGTTCTTCTTAATCAAGAGAAAGGAAGAGTCATCGACGAAGAGGTGTATTCCTCCTAAGTTTCAGGAGATGATCAAAATAGTACCGAAATGCTGCCGGAATCTTCATTCTCTTGAAGACTATTGATTAACTTGTCTATTCCTCCTAAGTCATTGGAGATGATTGAGATCATTACCGTTATGCTGCCGAAAATTACATTTAGCTATAATGATTGACATTTGTAATAAGTTCCTTGTAAGCTATCTTAGAATCAAGGGATATCAGAGGATGTAAATGAATTCAGAATCAATAAAATGTGACAGTTGTCTTCATAGCTATTTCATTGTTATGTTTGAATAAGATTATTTCCCAAATTAAATACCTTTGTTTCCTTGTCGAAACAACCTCATGCATGGTATGGCAAATTCAGCAAAGTTGTGTTGAACTATGGCTTGGTTTGAAGGCGATTTATGGGTTGTTCATTTCGTCTTTCTATGAAAAGGTACTCAAGGTTTTATTGTGTTGGTGGTATATGTTGATGATATTGTTTTTATAAGAAGTGACAATAAGGAGATTGAGGATTTGAAAAAGTATCTTTAAATATATTTTCTCACAAAAGATCTTGGTCATATTTGATACTTTCTTGGTATAGAAGTTGCCAGATCCAAGGAATTAATTTGTCTCAATGGAAATACGTTTTGGATTTGCTCATATAGATGGTCTTTTTGGCACTAAGCCAGTCAATTCATTAATGGATCCAAATCCCAAACTTGTTGGTGATCAAGGAGATGTAGTTGAAGACTCAGATGGGTATAAAAGATTGGTTGGAAAACTTAAATATTTAACTATCACTCAGCTTGACATATCTTATGCTATGAGTGTAGCGAGCTAGTTTATGAGCTCTACGAGGATACCTTACATGGATGGAGTTGTTCCGATTGTACAGTATCTTAAAGAAGCACTAGGATAATGAATTATGTATGGGCAAAACAATCTTCTAATCATATGGTACTCTGATGCAGACTTGGGCAAGTTCTTTAACAGAGAGGCGGTCTACTACTGGGTACTGTATGTTTGTGGGAGGAAATCTAGTTATGTGGAAGTATAAGAAGTAGAGTTTTGTGACCGTCTCAAGCGCTATAGCAGAATAGAGAGCAATGGCTCATGCTACTTGTGAGTTAATGTGGAAAGGAACTATTGCTGGAAATGGGTTTTGTGGCGAATCTACCTATGGTGAAATCTTAACACCATATGTCGAGTCTTAGGATCAACTTGCTGATGTGTTCACCAAGGCCCTTCCTAACAGTCAATGCACCCACACATATTCCAATCTTGGCATTGACAACATCTATGCTCTAGCTTGTATGGCCCACCTAATGATGTGGGCCGTTCCACTGTATGGCCCACCTAGCTTTTTCTCTTTTATATGTAGTGTTTATATTTGATTAGGATATTTTTGTGCCTTTTCCTCTGTTCCCTCGACTTTTTCCTCTCTTCTTCTCCTCACCTTCTCTCTTTAACCTATGATTCTACAGTCCTTAATAATAGTCCTCGACTGATGTTATGCTGCATGGAATGAAGTTTCTTTCCAATCTTCATGGGATGGATTGTCTGCTGTGGGCTCCTTTTTGTTGCTGGTTATGTAACCTAGTTTTCTTTTGCTTTCAATGTACATTTTGGCAGACGGAGACCATTCTAGATAATTTGATCCGTCTGGTTTAATGGTTGTAATCACCAGACTTGGTTGGTTGCTGTGAATAGTCACCGGACGGAGTTGTCTTTTGTCTTGCCATAAACCAAATTTGGGATTGCTACAAGAAATTAAAACAATATCTGTGCTTGTTCAATACTGGCTAAATAATGTGGTGGTCCCTGGATGGCTTCTTGGATGATTGGCTGCCTGGCTGGGCCTTTCGTTCATGCTGGTGGGTTGTCAGGGCCCACTGGATGTGTGCGGGCCTGTTGGATGTGTGTGTAAAGTTGATGGATGACTGGGTGGGCCCATCTGGCCCTGCTGGATGACTAGGTGGGCTCACCTAGGCTTGCTGTATGCTTTGGTGGGCTTGTAGGTCCTGCTTGACATTATAGTGGACCTGGTTCGCTGCTGGATGTTGTTGTGGTCCCGATTAGGCCGGGTGGACGTGTGTGGGCTCGACTAGACTTGCTTGATGATTGGGTAGGCTGGAATGTGCTTGCTGGATGTATGTGTGAGCTCAGCTGGGCCTGATGTCCGACTGGATGGGCTCAACTAGGTCTGCTGGATGTTTCAGTGGTCCCCATCATCAGATTAATGGGTTTTGGAATTAGATCTTGTTCACCGGTGTTGCTGGTCACTCCTATGTAGTGATCGATGTTTCAACAATATCGTTCCATATGATCAATGTCCAACCTCGTGACATGAAACTGTGGTATATTCCCAAAAGTCCCCTGTATCAAATATATTGTGGTATTTAATTAATTAAAATGTCACGATATATTGTCCATTTCCCCTTTATAAAAGTCCAATGCATCAATCAATTGTTGCGAAATATTGCAAGCACCTACATATATTGCTGGAAATTCAAGAAAATTTCCCAAATTGAAGAAAACCATATTATGCATATTTTTGGGGGGAGTTGTTCCTAGGTTTGTTTTGACAATCCATGGTTGTCTGCCAATGTCAACGATTGTAATTTGAATGTATGTAGGATTTGGTTTAGATTGTTAATATGGGGCATATTTTGACTAATCTTGTCATCATCAAAGCCTGGCCACTGCTGTTTGGGGTTGACATGCTTTGGCTATTACTGTAGAATATGGAAGTCTCAATCCTAACCTTTCATGAATATCACAGGGGCACTGTTTTACATTGTTGAAAAAATGTACTCAATCTTGATTTTATATTGTTACTATTTAAACTAAGATGCTTATGCGACTATGTGCATTTGTTTGGATAGGAGCAGATAATTTTTATCGTTTATTTTCATCTTATGTCTTTCTTATGATGCACACACCTCGTGCTTGTACAGTAAGCTTTCAAAGGAAAGGCGGAGGCATCTCATTCAAAATGCACATGTTGTTATGCTCCTGGTATGCTTGTGGACTTAGTATTTGTACTCTTCAACTGTTATTCTCCAAGTTTGTACATGTTAGTGATGTTTTCTTATGCAGGGAGGAGCTGTTTTGAGTGGTCTTGTATACATGTTTTCTGAGTCCATTATTTATGCTTGTGCTCCTGGGTAAGCATACCTTCTTAAAATGTATTTCACTTAACTTGCCTTGAAGGTATTTTGATGCTGTTGGTAAAGAAAGAGCAACCAAGAACTCTGAAAAATCTATGATATTCCAAGATCACTTGTGTTACTTCTGATGCGCTTGATCTCTATCTTTTACCCTATATTTTGTGTTAAACTTGTACCCTAACTGGGGAGGTTTATTTTTTTTTTTGGTTGCAAGATTTGCTGTTACTCTAAAGTTCTTGTTGATATTGAATTTTCTTTTTACCCATCTCTCATAAATCTGGAAAATATGGTTTTGATTGTTGATTTTGAAGAAATTTTGGTTATTTCCATTTCACGTATTTGTTCCAAGTTTGTTGTTTATTGTTGATGGCCTGATCACCAATATGTGGTACTTAGGTGCTAGCATTTTTGCTGACATACATGCTATTGACAAGGTTTGTTTTTAGGAACAGAGTCACTATCAGTGTTCGAAATATCGGTATCGCGCAATGTATCGCACCCTTGGGATACAGATACGTATCGGTTATCGCACGGGATATATCGTTTGTATCGCATAGTTTATCGCACTTTTTGGGAAACGTGGGGAAACATTGGGAAAATGGTTGAATTTTTTAATGAAACTTTGGGGATTGTTAAAAAGGCCCTTAATACACACTTTTAAATCATAACATCTCAAAAAAAAGATGCACATAATAAATTTCCTTTGTATTGGGTCCTAAGTTATGTGATGTTTAACTGAACTAACGCAACTATATTTAAATTGAATGCATGATATTTATAAATATATCATAGTCATGTATGAAAACACAACCAATTCATTGAAAAGCAAAAGAAGAACTGAAGAAGTAAAATTTGAGAAATATACATATCAGTGATGGGGACTAGACGACTAGTTGTGGTGGGGGTTGTGGTGGGGCCTACCGTCATGTTTGTGAGAAATCCACTCCATTCATCCATTTTGTGAGTTCATTTTAGGACATAAGGACAAAAATGAACTGTATCCGATACTCAGGTGGGCCAAAAATGTGAGTATTGAACGCCAACAGTTGAAATATTTGTGTGGCCACAGAAGCTTTGAATCAGGATAATATTTTTGTTTTCATTTCATCCCATTATGAATGACGTTATAAACGGTATAGATGGCATATAAACATCACCGTCTACGTCAGGAACGTTTCAACGGCAAGAATTTCCCTGTACACATTTTCCTTTATTGCGGCCCACTTGAGTCTTGGATCTTTCTCAAATTTTCTCTCAAGTCCTAAAATGATCTCAAAAAACGGATGGATAGGGTGGATTTCTCACAAACATCACAGTAGGCCCCACCTAAGTTTCCAGCGTGGGAACTTCCTGCGAAAGCCTTTCCCACCGAAATCATGCTGACAGATCCTACCGCCCTGATGGTAATCCGTCCTCCCAAAGCCTCTATGGGGCCCAAAGCGATGTAAGTGTTTTATCCACGCCGTTCATAATTTTTCTCACATCATTTTAATTTATGATACAAAAAATGAGGCAGGTCCATGGCTTAAGTGGACTACAAAGTGGGGATTTAACCTCCACCATTAAAAACTTCTTGGGAGCTGGAGAAGTTTCGGATCGCGCTGATATTTGTGTTTTCACTTCATCCACGTCTTTATGATATTATTAATAGGTTGGATGGTTAAAAAAAAAAAACATCATGGCGGCCCTTTGAAAGGTTTCAACGGTGAGAGTCCAAGCGGGGTTAGGACGCAATCCACGTCCCCCTGACACCTGCCTTATGGTTGGTGGTCGGTGCTCTGTGGGCCCCACCATAATGTATTTGTTTCATTCATTCCGTTCATCCATTTCTACGGATCATTTTAGGGATTGATACAAAAAATCATAGGGATATAAATCGCAGGTGGACCACACCAAAGGAAAATAATAATGATTGGATATCCACCATTAAAATCCTGCTAAGGCCCATCAGATCGTTTATTTGACATCCAATCTGTTGATTGGGTCCTAAAGACCCAGATGAAGGGAAAAAATAAATATCAGGTTGATCCAAAGCTTTTATGGCTCCCACAACGTTTTTAATGGTCAACATTCATTTAACATTGTTTCCTGTAATGTGGTTCACTTGAGTTGTGGATATGGTTCGATTTTGGGCTCAACATCTAAAATGATCATTAAAAACGGATGGACGGCGTGTATAAACCACGTGTAATCACGGTGGGCCCAACAGAGTTTACTCTGTAAGATAAGAGCGTACTGAGTACGTACGCAATCTTGTATGAACCCGTCACTGACTGACACGAGACGTCACCAAGTTACGTGGGTCCCACCATGATGTATTTTTTTCTATCTACACCGTCCATACATTTGAAGAGATCATTTTATAGCATGAGCCAAAAAATGGGTTAGATCCAGAGCTCGAGTGGACCCCCACCATAGAAAATAGTGGAGAAAGGTTTCAATGGTGAAAATCAATATCACTACTGTTTCTTGTGGTATGATCTTAGAATTTTATAAATTTTGGGATCAACCCTTAAATTAGATGGGAAAACGGATGGATGGCGTGGATGGACCACATACATTAAAGGTGGGCCCAAGTGAATTCACTGAGTACGATAAGAGCGTAACGAACCACGCAACGCGACAAGCCATCCGCGGATGTGGATTGAGAACTGTGAACATAGTAAACTGTGGGGCCCACTGTCATTCACGCATTTTATTAAATCTGTCCATCCGTTTTATTATATAGTTTCAAGGCTTTAAACGAAAAATTAATCATATCCAAAGCTCAAGTGGACCACACCACCGAAATGGGTTTGAATTGAAGTCAACCGTTGAAAAGTTCTTGGGCCCTGTAAGTTTTAGATCAAGATGATATTTGTTTTTTCCATTCATCCATGTCTTTGTGATATTATGAACAGTTTGGATGACAAATAAACATCATTGGGGCCTTATAAATATTTCAAATGCTGGGAAATCAATACTTCTAACGGTTTCTTTTAGTACGGTCTACTTGAGATTTTGATATACTTTATTTTTAGGCTCAACCCCTAAAATGATATGGAAAAACGGATGGACGGCGTGGATGAACTAACAAACCCCACAATGGGCCCTACAGAGTTTACTCAGTACGATAAGAGCGCACAGAGTAACTCAGTACGCAATCCGATTTCCCCATTCGCGCCACGCCCCTCTTTCACTCTCCCTCTCCATTTTCACCACCATCAACGCAGTCCGATCCAAACCTTTCACGCATGCAAGCTCTCGTCCCCTCAAATCTCGTTCCGGAAGTAACGGTTCGTCTATCCGGCTTGATTCCTCGCCGGAATCTCCGAGAAAGAGGGAAGTTGAAGAAAACGACAAGAAAATCCTACTTACCTGTCGAGTGGCCCACCTCCGATCACCGCTACAGCCAGGTACACTCCGATTTCTTTCTTTCTTTTTTCTAATTCAATTCTTTTTTTTTGAAAAATTCTCCACAAGCCAGATCCGTGCGATATCGACGATATATCGGCCGATATTGGGATTTTAGATTTTTTGGTATCTTCCGGTGGTTATCGGGGGTATATCGTCTTGCAGTGGCGCGATACCGATAATATTGGCCGATATATCGGCTGATAGTATCGATATTTCGAACACTGATCACTATGCCCTTGTACCAGCTATTTTGTGTTAGGACTTCGGATCCTATGTAACCAATCATAATTAAAACAGGAACTCTCATGACTGCTTGGTGGAAGTTATATGACTGGCTGCCCACCTGACATCAACTTGGCATGACATGCAATTCCCTCGATAGAAAAGAAATACCCATAAAGAAGAGATAAATACTGGGTCTCTAGTTAAGGCCACCACCGTTACCGTTATGATATGGGCCGTAATAGCCATTACGGCCCCCGTATCAACCATTATGGCTCTTTTTTAGTCTTTGAAAAAGCTGTTACAGGATCGTTACGGACCATTATGGGACTGTTACAGGGCCTTTACGGCCTGTTTTTTCTGTAATGGCCGTTTCGACCCCATAACGCGTAATGGTTATGACTGTTACCGTTACGTAACCGATTTTGAATACCTTGATATAAGGGGCAGCGTGAGTGGAAGCCATCATTGAAATTAAGGTTTGTGAAAAACAAGCAAAATGATTGGAAGAATGAATTTAGGGTGGTTGAAGAGAAATCAATAACTCTCTACACTTGATGGAAATTTGTCCTTGGATTCCATTGAGGGTAGTTTCGTCACTCCAAATTTAGAGATGAATACAAAAGGAAAGTCAGGGAATGAGATTAATGGAAGCAACACTTAAAGGTGCATTGGCTTTAGGTGGGAGATACGCGTACCAAATTTTTTCATGGGCTAGCATCTACAAAGGGCGCTAATAGAATTCATTTCTTGAATGTGGGGGGCTGAATTGTGGAAAGCCATGATGAAATTTGCTTGTCGTATATTTCTATCAGATCTTGTATAATCAAAGGTAGGGCCTACATTTTGGTATCGTGTGCCCTGAAAAGCTCGTAATGATGGTTATGATCTTGTATATAGATGATCAACTGTGTTTGGTCTTCTCATAGATGCCCTAATTAAATGTGTGGGAAACCTTAACTATCCATGTTTTTATGGGTAAAGTGAGGGTTCCTTCTAGTTATCATACGGGGGCCGTAACGGCCGTTACGTCCCGTATTTATCGGCTAACCAACAACCACTAGCGGTCTTAATCCAAGGCCCTACGTATACTCCTGCCGGAGGCTCCCAATGGAGACTAACATGTACGCACCTGTGTCCGATGAATGCGGACCTAATCCAAGGCCCTACGTACACTCCCACTGGAGGCTCCCCATGGAGACTAACACGTACACACCTGTGTCTGGTGAAATCGGCCCTACAAGAGAGCCTAATTGAGTTTGGATCAGAAACTCTACACTCAATCCTACACAAGGAATGAGTGTGAAATGGATTCTAACAAATGACAACCTTGTCGGATTGAGCCCCTTTGTAGTGACTTCTTGAGATGCTTCTCCAGTGCTCTCCTGTGTCGAATTAGCTTCTCAATTGGTCTCACGTTCATCGATGCGGATGGTTCAACTCCACGATCAAATACCTTGCATGCGATGCTCTAATGAGGTGACCAATGTGGTGGGAGCAATGTTGTCAAATCGCAATTTCCGTGAGCATATGCGATCGCACAATCATATTTGCGGTTGCATATATATATATATATATATATATATATATATATATATATATATATATCGAAAAATTAAAAAAATTAAAAAATAGGGAAAAAATAAGAAAAAATGTAAACACATAAGAAAGTAGGGGAAACTTTCCTAAGTTAATAGATAACTAATTTTACATATTTAAAATACATTTGAGTGAAATAAAATTAATTAAACAATGAATTAAGACATCAAGTCATCAACATTCAATAATACAATTAACAATTAAAACTTAATAAGTAAGAACTAAGAAATAAGAAGTAACTGAACCAACATTAGCAACAAAATGAAGATTGAAGAAGCTATTTATTTATTATTAATTGTAGAAAATAAAAATCTAATTTATAAATGACAAGTCTTAGACTAAATCACTAACAAAATCATACTAAATGTTATATACATTGATCTATTTGCCATTGTGGCATTTGATCACTACCATCGTCATCATCGGTGTCATCTCGTTCCACATATACTTCTCCTTCTTCTGTTTCTTCATCATCTGTATGTACTAATACTCAACATCCAATGGTGGATCTTCAGCTTGATCATCTCCTCTTTTTTATCTTATCAATCTCTTCCATGGATTGACTGTTATTACTCTCCCCCCTCTCCTTCGCCTTCGAGCGGAAGTACCTTCTCCATGTGTTGATCCATATGCGATATCTTTAACTTGCTCCCATGTCTGGTCTTCGCTAGAAAAGATCGGCCGCTCCGTCTCTACGAGTCACTCATTATCTACATCCAGCTCATCTAACCAGATAAGGTCAAAGAAACCAAGCTTTTCTTTCCTAGTCTGTAATCGTTCTTGCAATTTCTGATTGTATTGGACGAAGACCAAGTTGTTGGGCTTCTTTTGTTCAAGGAAATTCATTTTCTTGGTGTGAATATGCATGAAAGAAAGTACATTGGGCATTAGCCTAATAGCTTAGCTTACACTTATAAGAAATTACAATTATTCCAAACTACAACACATTAACATTTTCATTTTTTTTTTTCAAAACTTACTGCCTCGAACGTGCTCTAGTTGCTCTTGCAATCGCTAGTAGAACACGTGAGTTCAAAAATCCTCAAGGCCAGCTTCGTTAGAGGTGGATCTATCCTATTCGGGTCCACTCTATAAGTGACCCACCAGTCAGTTAAGAAAACAGTTTAAGTAGGTTAGACTTTGTAGATTAGATCGTAAAAAACTATTTGTAAAAGAGTTGAGAAATTCAAACAGTAGTTTTTGTAGTAGTAGAGAGTGGAAAAGTTGAGAGCAATGTTGTCAAATCGCATATGCGATCGTGTGCGATTGCATATGCCTGTGCGCATATGCGATCGCATAATTGCATATGCGGTCGCATATATATATATATTTGTATTTGTATTTATATTAAAATTTTCAAAAAATAAAATAAAAATCAGAAAAATAGGGAGAAATTTAGAAAAAAAATGAATAAAATATTATATGCCCTTAGCCCTTGCAATACATTTAATTTAAGTAAAATAAAACCAATTACATAATGAATTAAATATTAAGTCATCATTCATCAACAATTCAACATTCTACAATATAGTTAACAAATATCAACATTCAATATTCAATAGTATAGTCAACAATCAACATCAACATACTTAGTAAACAAAATGAAGAAGTTATTTATTTATTATTCATCTAATCATATACTATATACATTGATCTATTTTACCATTGTGGTATTTGATCACCACCACCATCGTCATCATCACCATCATCATCCGAGTCATCTCCTTCTTCCACATACACTTCTTCTTCTTCCGTTTCTTCATCATCTGTATGTACTAATACTTCATCAACATCCAATGGTGGATCTTTAACTTGATCATTATCATCATCTCCTTCTTCCATCTCCTCAATCTCTTCAATTGGTTGACGGCCACTACTCGCCCACTGGCTCCCCTCCATCCCTCGCCTTCGAGTGGTACCTTCTCAAGGTGTCGATCCGTATCGTACTTAGACTTCTCCATCCCATAAAGTTGAGATCATGCCCCCGCTCTTCTCTATTTGGAATTCCAACCATCTGATCACAGGTGTCGAATAAATCCGTATGTTCATATCTCCCGTATTGGCACCTGGCGACGATACTCAACCGATAACACGCGAAAGATACAAAAATCGAACTCCAGATATCAGGTAGATATTATCGCCAGTAATGACGCCGGAAGATACCAATAAATCGTCGATCAGTACCAAGTAAAAAAAAAAAAACACCAAATATCGTCCAGATAGTGTTATTATCCAAAAAAATTTGGAGAAATTAAAAATATATATAGAGAAACTTTCAAACAGTGGATTCGATACAGTGCAAAGAGATTTTTATGATCGGAAGGTCAAAGCGTTGTCCGTAGGTTAATGCAAACAAAATGTTGGAAGAGAAATCCGGGAGAAATCCCGAATCCTTGCCAAAATCAAGATCAACAACCCTTCTCTCGTAAAAAATGGCCCGATCCCTTTTTTAATGGAAATCGTGGTGGTAGGTGTTCTCCGTTCTCTACGAGCCACTGGGTCTATCTCAGGATCCAACTCATTTAAGCAGATAGGGTCGAAGAAACCGGGCTTTTCTTTCCTAATTTCGAATCGTTCTTGCATTGTATTGGACGAAAACCAAGTCGTTGAGCTTTTTTTGCTCAAGGCGATTCCTTTTCTTGGTATGAATCTGCATGAAAGAAAGCGCATTTGATATTAGTTATTTAGGTAATTAATTTAGCTTAGGCCTTACACTAAAAAATTGAAGTTTACAATTACTAAACTTACCGCATCGAACGTGCTCCAATTGCCCTTGCAACCACTGATAGAACATGTGAGTCAAATTATTCAAATCATGTAAACATCATTACTTTAAGTTGATCCTTCTCACTTTTGGTCTCAAGTCCTAAAAGTGCTTAAAACAAATTTACTGGGTGGATTTCTCCAAGAATGCCGATATCCACTCCATCCATCCATTTTACCAACATTTTTATGATTTTTATTGAGAAATGTGGAGTTAAGATTTCCTTAAATCATTTAACTTTAGAGTCAACCTCTAAAATGATCCTTCCCTCATGGTCTTTTATTGTCCGATTGGTACCATTCAATGACGATATTCCTCGAGAATATCCCCCTCACTTTGTATCAAGAAGTCCAAGAAAGTTGAGATCATGTCCTCGCTTCTTCTCTAAAACGGAAGGGAATTATTCTTTCCAACACAACAATAAATCCAACCATATGCATAAGTACTTGATCTATCTCAAACGATGATCGCCAGAAAAATTATGAATAAATAGGCTAGGTTAAGGATGTAAGTAGCTGCATACAATGGAGATGACATTTGGCTGCCTCATCTTCTATCTATAATATCTATAATTGACTTGTAATCACGGTCTCTATAGTTAAAATGGTCCATGTTCTTATTTTTCGCCATCTCCATCGCATCATATATGCAGCCCATTTCAGGCTTCTCATCCCCGTCCACCAATCGCAGCATACTGATTAAGGGCTCGGATGCTTTTAGTGCATTTACTACTTGTGTCCAAAAACTTTGCGAAAGAATTGTTTGTTGAACCTGTTTACCTTCAGCCTTCTTTGACCAAGGCCCACTTGTAAAATCGGCTGACACTACAAAGCTTCTAAGTTCTGATTTTTTTGCATGTAATCTTTGTAGTGTTAAAAAGGTTGTAGCGAAACGGGTGACTGCTGGACGTAACAAGTTACCCCGATGTGTTTTCTCATTCGACTGAGAAGAAGGGTGTGTTTGTACATAAAGACCATGATTCTTCTAGCCCTCGCAATCACATTTATAAATAACCTACCTATATCTTCTAACATACGATCAACACAATGTGCCGCACATGGGTTCCAAAATAAACGACGCCTCTTCTTCATAAGAAGACATCTGGCCATTATATACAAGGCTGCGTTGTTTGTAATTACTTGTATAACATATTCCTCACCTATTTCCTCAACTACATTATCTAGTAAGCTAAACAACTATTCTCCTGTGTGTGAATGGCCCGATGCATCCACGGACTTTAAGAACATTGTCCCAGTTGGACAATTTACCAAAAAATTAATGAGAAACCGACCGGATCTATCAGTCCATCCATCGGCCATTAGTGAACACCCATATGTTTTCCATGATTCCTTATATTCAGTTATAAAGGATCGTGTATATTCAACTTCGGTTTTTAAGCATGTCTCTCTCATTTTATGATATGAAGGAGGTTTAAGCCCAGGTCCAACTTGACCTATAGCCTTAACCATTACTTTGAAGCTTTTCGATTTAATGGCGTTCAAAGCAATGCCGGTTTGTATTCAGGAATCTGGGCTTTCCAGTGTTACTTTCCATCGATTTTGTATCGTTGACATGCGATATCGATAATGTTAGTTGATATTATCGATATTGTAAACACTAATGTGGTCCACGTGAATCACAGATTGGCTAATTTTTTGGCCCTGGGCCTAACGTTGGATGGCCCACTTGGTGGTCGGGGAGGATTTCACGTAAACATCACAATGGGGCCCACTCGAGCTGTGACCCTTTAAAAAGAGGATTCGAACAATTCTTTGGCTGCAAATGCACATACTAAGAAATTGTACATGTCATATATAAACTCAAATTAAACCAATTAATTGTGGGACCCACTGCTGCTAAGTCAATCTTGAAATCAAATTTTTTGAATGATCTTGACCATTGATTTGTGAATAGTTGTTTGTTGAAGTAGGACCATTTGATATTTTTCATTCTTAACTGTCCAATAACGTCCACCAATCTCATCTGGACAAGGAAATAAACCTAATTTTTAGGTTATGAGACAATTTGGATAATTTAATTTCAATTACTTATGCCACTTGTGTAATTTTTAGAAATAATTAATTGGTTGTGTTTTCATACCTATCTTCTATGATTTATAAATTATATGAATTGATTGTTAATTTAATTGCATCACTTCAGTCAGACAACGCATAGATTACCCTATACAAAGGAAACCTATTATGTGCACTTGTTTTTTGTGATCTTTTGTGTATATTGGTGTCTTTTTTTTTAAACATTGTTTGAATTTTCATTGAAAATTTTGATTAATTTCCCAATGTTTTCCCAAAAATAGTGATACATTATGTGATACATCTGTTTTTTCCCACGCGGTAATGGATATGTTTTCATATCCCAAGGGTGCTATACATTCAACAATGATGCACAAAACAATTGACTATAACAGTGGTGTCTGTTATGCAATAAGGGGTTGTAATGTTTGATATGAAAAAATTGGTTTATCATGGGGCTATATGGCAGTAACACCTGATATGGGGCCGTAATGGACCAATATAGGCCTGCAACGAGTCGATATGGAGCAAATTTTTTATTCTTTATTTTTTAAAAAAAAATCAACCATTACAAGGCCATAATGACTATTATGGCCCCCATCGTAACAACAATAAAGCTGGCAGTTACGCCCGTCGTTACCAATGTTGTCAAATTGCATATGCGATCGCATAGTCGCATGTGCGGTCGCATATATATAAATTTTTTTCGAAAAATTAAAAAAAAAAAAAAAGTAGGGAGAAATTAAGAAAAAATGAATAAAATATAAGAAAGTAGGGGGAACTTTCCTAAGTTAATAGATAAATAATTTTATATGCCCTTGCAATACATTTAAGTAAAATAAAACCAATTAAACAATGAATTAAATATTAAGTCATCATTCATCAACATTCTACAATATAGTTAACAAATATCAACATTCAACAGTACAGTCAACAATTAACATCAACACACTTAGTAAATAAATAAAATGAAGAAGTTATTTATTTATTATTGATCTAATCATATACTATATACATTGATATATTTGCCATTGTGGCATTTGATCACACCACCATCCTCATCATCACCATCATCATCCGAGTCATCTCCTTCTTCCAAATACACTTTTTCTTTTGTTTCTTCATCATTCGTATGTACTAATACTAAATCAACATCCAGTGGTGAATCTTCAACTTGATCATTATCATATCCTCCTTCCATCTCATCAATCTCTTCAACTGGTTGACTGCTACTACTTGCCTCCCCTCCCTTTCTTCCCCTTCGAGTGACGCCTTCTCCAGCTATCAATCTGTATGCGGCATCTTCAACTTGCGCCCTTGTCAGGTCCTCTCTAGCAAATACCGGTTCCTCCATCTCTGCTAGCCACTCGTTATCTGCATCCAACTTATCTAAGCAGATATGGTAAAAAAAATCAGGCTTTTCTTTCCTAGTTTGGAATCATTCTCGCTATTTTTTTTATTGTATTGGACGAAAATCAAGTCGTCGATTTGCTCAAGGCGATTCGTTTTCTTAGTATGAATCTGCATGAAAGAAAGCATATTTGGCATTAGCTATTTAGATAATTAATTTAGCTTAGGCCTTACACTAAAAAATTAAAGTTTACAATTACTAAACTTATCGTCTTGAAAGTACGCCAGTTGCGCTCACAACCACTAGCAGAACACGTGAGTCCAAGAATTCTCATAGCCAGCTTCTTTAAAGCTAGATCCTTCCTGTTCAGGTTCACTCCATAGGCCAAGGTATCCCGTATCAGTATCAGTTGGCGTAACGGTGCTCTCCGATACCGATACGGATACGGGGGTGTAACGGCGATATGGGGGCGTAACGGCCCGTAAAGGTGCAATTTTTTTTTTTTGCCAAAAAAAAATGAAAAAATATGGATTAAATACGGAATATTCTAAACATTCCAAATATGCATTCATTTATAAATTGGACCATGTTTATGGTGGTGTAACGGTCTACTCTTTAGTGAGTTGTATTGGACTGTCTAATGAATTTATGAACCAGATAACCTGAATTTGACTACAAAATTCATATATTTAATTTTCTAAATATATAATTTATATACTTAACAATTTGATATCATTTCTCCCAATAGTTTTTTTTATTTTTAATGAAATTAAATTCAGGTAGATGGCGTTGCCAATTTGTAGCTGACTTAGAGGACCAATCCATGTCCTAAATCCGCCTCAAATTCATGCAATTTATTGGCATTATCCCACTTATAAATTGGTGGACATTTATTGGATATTGAATCATGAAAAAAAATCAAAAGGCCCTATTTTAAAAAATAAGCGTCCACAAATTAACAATTATAACTATTCAAACAGTTTGATTTTGGCATTGTGAGTTAGCAACTATAGTTCATAATTTAATTGGTAAATGTTAAGTTAATACATGTCTCGTGTACAATTTTTTAAGGTCCTGAATTAGGCGGGACTCGGATTGTGAAGTGTAGCACACGAGTGTCAAAGTTTTTTGGGCCCCACCATGATGAATGTGTTATATCCACACCGTCCATCCATTTTGCCAAATAATTTTAGGGCGTGAGCCCAAAAATGAGGCAGATCTAAAGCTCAGGTGGACCGCACCATAAGAAACAACGATAATTAAACGTCCACCATTAAAAATTTATTGGGGGCTACAAAAGTTTTAGATCAAGCTGACATGTGTGTTTTCCCTTCATCCATGTCATTATAACCCAATTAATAGGTTAGATGGAAAATAAACATTATAGCGGACTGTGTAACAAAACAGTGCAAGTGCACTGTTCAGCGTGCACCACAGAACAAAAAAAAAAAGAAGAAAAAGTGGACGCTGGAAATGAAAAAGAAGAGAGGGAAACTGAAAAGAAAAGAGGGAAAGAAGAGAAAGAGAAGAGAGAGAGAGAGAGAGAGAGAGAGAGAGAGAGAGAGAGAGAGAGAAGAAGAAGAAGAAGAAGAAGAAGAAGAAGAAGAAAGAAAGAAAGAAGTCGCGATCAAGTTACAGTAGCAGGTCGCAACTCACAACACGAAGTCCATTCCGTTTTCGATGGGAAATGAAAAAGAAGAGAGGGAAACCGAAAAGAAAAGAGGGAAATAAGGAGAGAGAGAGAGAGAGAGAGAGAGAGAGAGAGAGAGAGAGAGAGAGAGAGAGAATAAAAAGAAGAAGAAAAAGAAGAAGAAGAGGAAGAAGAAGAAAGAAAGAAAAGGTATTTTTTTCTTTTTTTTTTTTTTTTTTTTCGCCCGCAATGCTTTTCTTTTTTTTTGCTCAGTAATAACCATTACATGGGCCGTAACAGCCGTTATGGCCCGTAACGGCCGTTACGATGGCCACCAAATCTGGGGTTGCACGTTTTGACCAGATCGCGTAATGGTGCGTCGTTGCCGTTATCACATGTACGATCGACTGACATGTACCAGATCAGAACGGACACGGGACACCTTGCCATAAAGCGACCCATTATCGGTCACCGAAAAAACAATTTAAGTAGGTTAGAGTCACTTTGTAGATTACATTGTAAAAAAACTATTTGTAAGAAGATTGACATTCATAGTATTCACTGGGTAATTTCATTGTCCGATGCCTGATGACGATATCCCTTGAGAATATTCCCCCACTCTTTGTATAGAAGTCTAGTAAAGTTGAGATTTTGTCATGTTCTTCTCTATGTGGAATCATTTTTCCAAACACATCAATAAATCCAACCATGTGCATAGTAAGTGCTTCTGCTGGATCAGCAGAAGTGAATAAATAGGCTGGGTTAAGGATTTAAGCAGCCGAATACAATGGAGATGACATTTGGCTGCCCTATCTTCTATCTATAATATTTATAATTGGCTTGTAGTCATGGTCTCTATAGTTAAAATGGTCTGTGATTTTATTTTTCGCCCTCTCCATCGCATCATATATGTAACCCATTGCAGGCTTCTCATCCTCGTCCACCAATCGCAACATAGTGACTAAGGGTTCGGATGCTTTTAGTGCCTTTACCACTTGTGTCCAAAAACTTTGCGAAAAGATTGTTTGTTGAACATGTTTCCCTTCAGCTTTCTTTGACCAAGGTTCACTTATAAAATGGCCGACACTGCAAAGCTCTTAAGTTCTGATTTTTTTTGCATGTAATCTTTTTAGTGTTAAAAAGGATATAGCGAAACGGGTGACTGTTGGATGTAGCAAGTTACCCCCAATGTGTTTTCTCATTCGATTGAGAAGAATGGCGTGTTTGTACGTAAAGACCGTGATTCTTCTAGCCCTTGCAATCATATTTATAAATAACTTACCTATATCTTCTAACATAAGATCAACACAATGAGCAGCACATGGGGTCCAAAATAAATGACGCCTCTTCTCCATAAGAAGACGACCGACCATTACATACGAGGCTGCATTGTCTGTAATTACTTGTATAACGTATTTCTCACCTATTTCCTCAACTACACTATCTAGTAAGCTAAACAACTGTTCTCTTGTATGTGAATGACCCGATGCATCTACGGACTTCAAGAATATTGTCCCAGCTGGACAATTTACCAAAAAGTTAATGACAAACTGATCGGATTTATCGGTCCATCCATTAGCCATGACTGAACACCTGTATGTTTTCCACGATTCCTTATATTCAGTTATAAAGGATTGTGTATAATCAACTTCGGTTTTCAGGCATGTCTCCCTCATTTCATAACATGAAAGAGGTTTAAACTCAGGTCCAAATTAACTTATAGGCTCAACCATTACTTTGAAGCTTCTCGATTTAACGGCGTTGAAAGCAATGCCTGTTTGGTAAAACCACTTAGCAATATATTGAATAGTGGTTTTCCTATCTTTTTGTTTATACCGGTTTTTAAAAGTTGTTTGAGCCAGCCTTTTGCCTCGACCTCTTTGGTCGATTATGTCCTCGAGATGTGGTTTACACCATCTATCCATGGGCCCATGCCCTTGGGCTCTTTTCGAGACCATTGGTTGTACTTATGGTCTAGACCGACCCTATGAAGTAGGGGAATGAGACTAGCTTCATCTAAATTAACTACGTTTATATCTTCATATGCGTCTTGTTCCATATATTCCTCGTGACGTAGGGTACTATCACATCTCTTTCTTGACTATTTATCCATATACTCCATGATCTCCCTTTGAATTTCTGAAGTAATTTTGTCGCATGCTTTTGCATTTAACCCCGATAAGTATGCAAGGTGTTGCTTGTGCCGCGCAATGCCACCAAAACCCACATAACTCACATACTATGTGAGTCTTATTCGAAACACTACGATAGTGCCCATACTTTCAATCCGGGTCATTCGACTTGGGTTTCATAGAGGAAGATTGGGAAGATGACATTTTGTTGGTGGTGTGTGTATTAATTGTAAGTTGCTACTTGCTAGTACTAAGAGGTAAACTTAAAACTAAAGTAAATAAAGACTAAAAATAAAGAGTAAAGAGACTAAAGAGAGAGAGAGAGAGAGAGAGAGAGAGAGAGAGAGAGAGAGAGAGAGTTACACTTACACACTTATACTAGTAAGGGAGAGAGAAAGAGAGAGAGAGAGAGAGAGAGAGAGAGAGACAGAGAGAGAGAGAGAGTTACACTTACACTAGTAGTAGAAAGGGAGAGGGAAGAGAAAAGGAGAATGAGAGAGAGAGAGTTACACACTTACACTTGTAGTAAAAGAGGGGAGAGAGATTTACACACAATTACAAATTTACAAAAACACAAATTCTTCACTTCTTGTCTTCACTTTTGCCTTGAGTCTTGAGTCTAGAATATTGTAGAGTTGTTGTAACTTGTAACTTGTAACTTGTAAGTTGTGTTAACTTGTAACTTGTTAGTAACAAACTTAAAAAAATTGTTAGAACTTGAAGAAACTTAAACTATAACAAATTAAACTTGCAACTTATAATATAAGTTGAGTCTCTTGAGTGTCTCGAATGTAAAGAAACTTTAAGAAAGAGAGATAGAAAGAGAGGGTGGTGGGAGTGTGAATATGATTATGATCTTTAGAACTTGGAAAAATTAGAAAGCAAGTTCAATTTCGATAATCTTGAATCCTTGCTTGCTTTACTTTCTTGATTCTTGAATCCTTGTAGTTGTAGTTGTCCTTTGATTGAAACTTCGAACTTGAAAGAAATGTGGATGGAGCTTGGGGCTTGAAATTATGTAAGGGAGAGTGTAAGAGAGTAGAAAATAGAGATAGAGAGAGAATTTGAACTTTGAGTGCATGTAGGAGTGTTTAAACTCCCCTTTTATAGACAAAAAATACGTACACACACACACACACAAATACGTACACACACACACACACACACATATATATATATATCCCAATGGTCAAATTTTTGACCGTTGGTGAATATGTGATCGCATACATCGCATATGCGATCGCATATTCTCGCATATGGTGAATATGCGATCTCATATTTGCGGAAATCGCATATGCCACTGTTACATGTGTGATTTCCAGCTGGATGTGCGAATATGTGATCGCATATTCAAATGTGCGATTGCACATGACAATACTGGTCGTTATTGTTATTGAATACTTGCATAGGAGTTTGAGCGTTCACGGAATTTAGGTTCTTATGTTTAGTCTTGGCTGAGCACTTGTATTGGAGGATTGCATCAGGTCTTTGGTCTAAGAAACACATCATGCCCAGATTGGATCGACTTGATCATGTACTAGTTTTGACTAATCCTTAGACTTGAGGATGTATGGGGAGTATGAGGTCTTGGTGTTGTGTGCTTTGTCTCATCCTACAGGGTTACGTTGTGGCTATGATATGAGTGTGGTTGGATACATGCATTAAGGATGTGGTCGTAGTGTATATGTTCTAACAAGAGATCCACTGGTTACCTTAAGGAACTTATTTGTAGCGTAGATCTTAGTTATGGGACTATCCATCTAGTGTTTTCAATATCAGATCGACGCATGTATTGCACCCTTGGGATACAAAAACATACTAGGTATCACATGAGAAACATTGCATGTACCGCGTAATATATCGTTATTTTTGGGAAACATTGGGAAATTGGTCCAAATTTTCAAAGAAACTTCAGGGGATGCTAAAATATATTAATACATACTTAGAACTCAAAAGATCACAAAAGACAAGTATATATGATAAGTTTCCTTTGTATAGGGTGTTAAGCTATGCGCTGTCTGATAGAAGTGATGCAACTATATTAAAAATCAGTTCATATAATTTAAATCACAGAAGACATGTATGAAAATACATTTAAAAGTCAAATCTTTCCTACAATGTACAATGCATTAATTTTAAAAATAATTTTTAAATTATTATTTATTCTTCTCCTTTTAACCTTAATAAATTTTCAATCTTAAAAAAATTACATTTATTTTTGAAAATAAGCAAGTGCGTGTGGTTGATGTTAAGTTCAACATACACTCATAAGTAACATCTTGTCAATGTAATTTGGTTTTTCAAAAAAATATTTTTATTTATTTAATGATATTTTTAATTTAAAAAATAAAATTTCAAATTTTCAAAAAGTTCCTTCGATTCATAGATTAGCCTCCAACCATTCTCATTGTCGCACGTGGTTTTTCCACTCTAATTGCAAGTTAGATGGGTGAAATCAGGGAGATTTTGGATTTCCCTAGATTCTCTTCTTTTCCCCATATTTGAAGATCGAATGTCAAAATCTATGATTGATCATGTAAAACATTCAACATCATAGATTACTGCATTCCATAGATTCCAAGCAATTTAAATAAAAAAAATTATTTAAATTAGCGGAACTCATTGATTAGGTTTTTGGTACCACACATTCTCTGATCTTGATTTTCGCATCCAAATCCCTTTCTCTCTCCAAACAAACGTAAATGATAGGTTGAAATCCTCTTAGCAACATAATTCCAACAAAAAAAATTCAAAGAAAATCATTTTGTGGATTTTTGGCCAATTTTTCAAAATTTTCGGAAAGGGACCGACGCCAGTACGATATTGTTGATCCATGCGATACTATCAACAATATTGTGGAACTTATAACAACGATATTTTCATAATATCACAATGTATCGTTATGTTGTCAATAGATTGCAGTATATCACGATATATTAACTGATACTATGAAGTTTCTCAACTACAACCCAGTTTTGTATCGACATTGATAATATTTGCCAATATTACTGATACTGCAATCATTATGTCTATCAAGTTGTTTTCCAGCTAGGCCTAACTCTTAAAAGGTTTAAAATCTTTAATCGGAGGTCTTTAACTGTTGATCTTTTGTTTTAATTGTTAAAGTGTTTTCTCGTGCTTGGCGGATATTCGATGGTTGAGATCATGTGGTCCGGCTCTTTGATTGGCATGGGATTTTGGTTAAGAGTTGATGTCGCTGGATGGTTGAGGGATTGAGTCAATTTGGGTGAATGGATAATGTAGGCATATTGACTTTTGATGGTATAGGGCATATCAAAATCTATAGGGTTGAGGTGCACCACAACTATTGTTCTCTCTAAAACTCTGATTTCTCCTTATTAATAGATCTTATCCCAAGGGTGATGGCGCATAAGATAGAAAAAGAATAGAGTAGAAAAAAGTCCCCACCCCTAGGGACGCCAAGTGTAGAGAGAGAAAAAGAGTAGTGTAGAAAGAGAAAATTCTCGCACCTCCTTCCCTTCATCACATGCCCACATGCTTGCGGTCCACCTTGTTGATGGCTCTCAAGTGCGTGCGCCCGTCCCTACCTTGGGCGTGTGTGGCAGCTCTCTGTTCTCTTTTTTTATGGAATTGATCAACGAGAGACTTCTTGCGTCGGAAGATCAGTATCGGACTACTGCAACGATCACACGACAATCAGGGATAACATCTTGTCCATTGAATTTATGCTTTTTTGCAACTTGATAATATCTTGATGGGGATCCTAACAAGTTTGCTTTTAAAATCTGGAAAATTGTTAACTTTTATGCTTCTGTTGCGTTTCTAAAATTCACCCACACTGCATGCCACGATCTAATCAATGATCAAACCTAGGGGTGTACATCGAGTCGAACCGAGTCGAGCTGGCCTCAGCTCGACTCGGCTCAGCCACTAGTTGGCCTTAGCTCGAACTTGGCTCGGCTTGGTCCTTGAGCTTGACTGGCCAGCTCGGCTCAGTTCGGTCAGCAGCTCGGGCCAGTTCGAGCCGAGTTCGCCGTTGCAGCATTTCCACAAATACCTGGACTGCACCTTCAAAATCCTACTTATTGTAAAACAGAAGCAATGGTTTTACAGATATTTTATCAAACACCTTCTAAGCAACATAAAAAACTAAGAAAAAAAGGGTATTTGTTTCATGTACATACCTTGCAACCGGTCACATTTCGTTCAGTCATTTCATCAAACACTTGGTGAGCAACATCAATAGCAAAGTAACCGAGTCATCGAATTGGTTCAATCCGAGTCGAGTCGAGCTGGGGCCAGCTCGAACTCATTTTCGAGCTCAAAAAATCAGCTCGACTCGGCTCAAACTTAGCTTCTAACCGAGTCGAATTGAGCTTTTTCAAGTTGAGTCGAGCAAGCTAACCGAGCTAGCTCGGTTCATGTACACCCCTAATCAAAACTTTAGGGCCAGTTTGGTTGTTGGTGAACTCATTCCCTAGTTTTTATGTTTCCTGGGAAATGTTAGAATTGGCCTAGTATTTCTTGAGGAATGGCCGAGTATTTTTTGGTTGGTGCATTGTGTTTTGTGGGAAAACCTGGAAAAGAGATTATTTTTAATTCTCTAGGTTTTTCATGCAAGTTTTTAGGAAAAAAGCTGGGGAAATGTAAAAACCAACCACAATTGTGATCCAAACTCTCTCTCTCTCTCTCTCTTTATATATATATATATATATATATTATATATATATATATATAGAAAAGGTTTTATGTGGTCGAGCTCATGGGAACTTCCCATGAGGTCGAGCTGTGTGGGCCCCACCATGATGTATGTCGAACATCAACAATGTGCATTTGATGGGTCCCCTTTAAATTATGGGATATCCCAAAAATCAGCCGTATACGGAACTCAGGTGGGCCATACCATCTAAAATCATGTGAAGACATGCTTAAAACATATAAAAGCACTTGGTGGGGCCCGCCCGAAATTTGGATGCGTCTGAAATTTGGTCTGACCCCTCATACAAGTGGGACACACATAATGGATGGCTAGATTTGTGAACCACATCTCGGTGGGCCCAACAAATGATTATGAATGTTTTAATGGAGGGTAACCCCTCTCAACTTTTATATGTGGTGTGGCCCACAAAAGTCACGGATTGACTTGATTTTTAAGCCCTAGGCCCACCATGGAATGGTACATCTGACCAATGTTCGAAATATCGATATCGCATTATGCATCGCATTCTTGGGATACGGATATGTATCGGTTATCGCATGGGATATATCAGTTGTATCGTGTAATGTATCGTTGTTGTTGGAAACATGGGGAAAGATTGGGAAATTGGTTGAATTTTTCGATGAAACTTTGGTGATTGTTAAAAAAGACATCAGTACACACTAATAAATCAAAACATTACAAAAAACAAGTACACATAATAGGTTTTCTTTGTATGGGGTCCTAATCTATGCTTTGTCTAACTGAATTGATGCAAGTATATTCAATGTCTATTCATATAATTTATAAATGTAAGAAGACATGTGGAAACACAAGCAATACATTCAAAAGAAAAAGAAGAATCACTAGATTAGGTTACAGATATGTTTGATGTGATGTTTGAGCACAAAGATTGCAAATGATTTGTGAGAACTTGGGAAATTTTGATTTTTTTTTTTTTTCAATTTTTCACAACTCTGCCCATCTCCTCCAAATCTCGAAATCGAAGCTCCCAATCCATGATTTTTCATGCAGAACAAGAAAAATCTTGAATTTGTAACAATTAGACACTAATTTAACATGATTTACAGAAAATAAGAGCATCGAAATTCGAAAATGCTCACTAGATCGAACATGTGGGATATATTGCACTACTTGTGCGTTTCGTATCACACTAGTGGGATACAAGATATATCGTGGGATATATCGGCCGATATCTTCGATATTTAAACTAGTGCATCTGACTGACGGTGTTGATGTTCGACATACATCATGGTGGGGCCCACACAGCTCAACCTCATGGGAAGTTCCCATGAGCTCGACTGCATAGAATCTTTTCCCCTTTATATATATATATATATATATATATACACACACATACACACATACACACACATATATAGAGGAATATATATATATATATATATATATATATGAGCACCATATTGCAGGAATGTGTAGGCACAAAACCTTTGAATGTGTCTTAGTCCACGTGATGTCCACGTGATGTGACACCCCTTGAAACTACATGGGCCCAATTCTCAGCTTGATCCAAAACTCTAGTGGGCCATAGCAAAGAGAAATGCAAATCAAGGGAGGAAACTGTTTCCTTTTGCCATGGCCCACCAGAGTTTTGTATTGGGCTAAAAGTTAGGCTTGTGAGGTTTCAAGGGGTGCCGCATCACGTTGATTGTTCAGATTTTGTGCCTAAGACTCATGTGCAAAGGTGCGCAGGTGAGCATTCCTCTCTCTCTCTCTCTCTCTCTCTCTCTCTCTCTCTCTATATATATATATATATATATATATATATATACCACGGAATTGCGAAGTCAAGAAGTATAAGAACTAGCAACCATACACCCCCCTAGTATAATCAATATATACCATTCATTTTTCTAACCATTGATTGGGTGGTTAGGCTTGTTTGATTGAAGTAATTATTGAGAGGCATGGACAATATGGATGGTCTAGATCAATGACCAAGCATTTTGAAATATAATCAATCTGGACTGTCAATTTTCATGGCCATTGATCAAATGGTTCAGATCAGTCAAGCCATGTGATTTTTGAGATGAATGTGGAACCAAAGGTGGGGCCCTCATGATGGATGGCCCATATTGATGATCGGACCTTTTCTAATATGAACAAACTGAACTATCCATTTTCTTGGCTACAGATTGGTCCAGATCATCCAATGAAAGTTATTTGAGATGCATATGCAATCATAGATAGGCACACATGATGGACATTTCAAATCAAGGATGAGAACTTTCCAATGTGATCAATTATGACCATCAGTTTTCTTGTCTATTGTTTGAATGTATAGAAAAATCCAACCAAATGATTCTTGAGACCAACAGGAAATCTGGGATGGGGACAATTGAAATTGATGAATGAGCCTCTAAGAGTATAGTTGATCTGGAGCATCCATTTTCTTAGCTATTGATTAAATGGTTGAGATCATCTATTCAAAGTGATTCTTGAGAGTCATGGGCGATCAGAAGTGTCCCATATGATGGATGGTACAGACCAATGATCAATCTTTTTCTACTATATTCCACATGGACCCTCCATTTTTATATCAATCGATCATATCATATCATTGGATCAAAGCGAAATTTTAGAGGAATGGGCAGTCAAAGATGGCACCTGCGTGATGGATATTTTCCAAATAGAATGTTTGGAAGTGAATCTCAAGTTCATACGAGTTTTAGTATGTTTCCCAAACATAAAATAAGCCTGTTCTTGAAACAACAACTCTGTCTGCCAAATAACAAATATACCAGTTCCAAAATAACGTTGCATTGGAAATTCCTGCCTCTGAATAATTTTGGTCTGGTTACCTGCTTATCAGTTTCACAACACCTTGAAGAGTTGTTTAATACTAAGTTATATGCATTGACTTCATTTTGATATATAACATCAGGACATCCTAATGCATTATTTTACCTATTTTTGAAAGTATCATTTGTTGACTATATTTTTGCTATTGTAATTTACCAGTTTGTGGTCCGTGGCTGAGAACCAAATAACCAGAGACATAGCTGTGACTCAGGTACACTCTTTAAGCAATTAAACTTCAACCACTTCACCTCCCCCCCCCCCCCCCCCCCCACACACACACACACACACACACACAAACTTTTACATGTTTTTGAATGGTAACAACCTAACATTCAGTAGGCAGAAAATAAAAGAAGTAAGCTAAATGAGGCATCTACATGGGATTCCAATTGTCTAATATAATTAGAAAAAGTTGGCTTGATTTGTGTTGACATAACCGGTGTTTTCAGAAGTAATTGACGGTTTGAAGCATTGCAAGGATTTTGGCTATTCTAACGTTGAAGTGGAGAGCGACTCCTTTGCTGTCGTCGATCTTTTTGCTAATAGAGGGGCTGTCCCTTGGTCCGTTTTCTACTGGAAAAGCCAGTTCGATTACTATCGGGGAGCTTTATCAATTTCTGTTAAGCAAATCCCTAGGCAGTCCAATGCTGCGGCGGATAGCCTGGCCCGCTGGGGTAGCTTAAATCAACTCCACCGATTGTTCCATTCGCCTGCGCATCTCCCCCGTAAAACTTGTGGGGAGTTGGTTCTCGATAGAGTTGGTTTGGGGGCGATTCGTTTCTCGTAGCCTCTCCTTTCCTTTTCCGCCGGTTGGTTTGTATGCGTTTTTGGTTCAGCCCTTCATGATAGGCAGGCCCAGTCCTTTTTCTCTGGGCCTCCCCGAATTTGTAAATCCTCTTTTTGATTAATAGATTCAGGGCTGCCATAGGGCCTTCTTTTGAAAAAAAAACCGGTGTTTTCAGAACCAAAGTGGGGTGGCTTCAGAGGTGTTTTCTTGGGCAAAGTCAGATGTTTTGAAATGGGTTTCCAGTTTAGAAGCTCTTGATGAGTTATTTTTCCCTCTTGATTTGGGTTTGTGCATTGTTGTATTTCTGCTGCCTTTGTGGCATTTTTTTCTAATAAAATTTCATTACTTCTCAAAAACAGAGGATGTGGGTCTTGTATGGACCTGATTTTGAAGCCAGATTAACGAAAGGGCCAGGATAGGTTTTGCAAAATTTTCTAATGAATATGGACCGAAGCCCAGGAACAGGCGCATTTATGATGTTCAGGCTTTGGCCTGAAATCAGAGGTCCAATTACTAAAAAGCTGGGCCTAGCCTATTTGTAGGCTTAATTAAATAACTGGGTTGCGCTAGGGCTGACCTGACCTGTTTCCATCACCATGGCTTGTCCATGGTTGGTGCATCCATAGTTGTAAGAATCCTACGATTTATGATTTGGGTAAAATCTTAGGAAAAGTGATTTGAATCTCACTTTGAATCCCTTTTTGGATAAATCCTATGACTATGATTTGCATCCTTCGCTTTATGATTTGAATCCCGATTTAGATTCAAATCATACTTGTTCTCTTCTTTTTAAAATTTTGATTGGATCCCATTGCATGTTTTTAAATCAGTAGGGGCTTTAAGAATAAATTTAAACATGTCAATTCATTTATTTTTGTTAGAATAGTTAATCTTCCTAGATTAGGCTATTTTCTTTTTCGTTAAGATGTGTATCTGTTAAGATCTCTATAGATCTCTCACAAAACTCTCACCTACTCTTATCTATTCTTGCTATTCTCAACGGAATAAACAAGTTAAGAGTTTCCACAATGTAGTCTCTTGTGGTTTAACAATTTTCTTAAAATTAAATGATACATCAACCTTATAATTTGGAGCCTTATTATTGTTATTATTTTAATGATTTCTTGCCTCTTAATAGGCTGAGACATGAAATGGATCTATAATTTATCTGGAGGGTTTTGTGGATGTTGTATTCATGTTGACCTATATTTATTGTGGCAACAGTGGTTATGATTTGACTTACCTTTTCTGTTTTAAAAGATTTTTAAAAGGCCCCATTAACTTGTTGAGTTTGAAACATGACAACGTTTATGCTTTGAGAGGAACATAATTTTGAAGTGCATCAAGTTGGTGGCAATGTTTATGCTGATATGCTAATTATATAATATTGCTATATGAAACTTTAAATTGATGATGCACCATTTTGATTTTTTTATTTTTTATTTTATTATCAGTCCATGGAGTTTAGACCTTTGGGAAATCCTTTGACTTCTAATAATCACATTCTCGTTGTTAGAGTACCAGAGCGGAAGGTCTCGTGTTCGAATCCCAGGAGTTGCAAATGTGTTTCCCTATTATATTCTCCCACGGGGGCCATTTATGGTGTGAGTTGTGAGTGTCCCTCCACCCTTGCCCAGTATGTTCCCATGCAGTGTTCCACCCCGCACGTGTGGAGGAGTGTTGGAGTGTTAAGGTTCCTTGATATACATTGATACACCATACTCTAACAGCTTGAGCTTTTAGAGCAAGTGGTTGTTTCACACTCTTGATATTGTTGCTCTTTAGTTTTGTGAAGTTTTTCAACTTAAGAGTTCAGATAATAACCATCAAACACTTTGAAGTATGGAATGAACCACATTTAACATGCCTTTTATTAAATAATGTCAAGCAATGTGTGGTAGTAATATATTCTACACTTAATGACAAATAATGTTATGGAATGGTATAATAATCAATATTTAATTATATCCTATTTTTCTAGATTTTATGAATTTTATTTCCAAATTTTCTATGTTTATGTAGAATATTAACAAAATCCTATGATTTTATGATTTGTAATTTCGTAATTTCAATCCTATGATCCGATTTGACTTTCAAAGCATTGGACGCATGAAATGAACGACTTGGATTGATGGTAGGAACTACATTCAAAGGTGCCATTGCAAGCCACAAAAAAAAATGTTGTTTTGCTCCAGCCAACCATTGTACAGTACCGATGGTCCAACTATCAAACAGTTTACAGTCATTCAATTGGGGAGATATTGAGTCATGACATCCCGACAAACCAATAATAATCAGCAAAACCCAAAATCAGTGAATGCCAAAGTTCTTTCTCATTTTACCACCACCACTATCAACTCATCCATGTAAATAGAAGGAATTTTCGACCTTATGCTACAGCTGGTGAAGAGAGATTTCCTAGACCATCATCATCTCATTCATTTAAATAAGTAGGAAATTGTTGCCTACAGACCTTAAAACAATATATAAAATCCAAAGGTGCAAAGAATTTGATGATGGAGGTTTTGTCATGATTATTTTATAAGCCATGACTAGTCATTTTGTCATTGCCTTGCCTTGATACTAACGCTTGTACTGTTGGTAGTGGGGGCAGGTGGCAACCCCTAATGGGTGCCACCTGCCCCTACATGTGGTGAGAGAGGGGAGTGCATAGGGGGAGAGATGAGTTATGTAATCTGGGGCCTGCACACTCGTTCCCTTGTTTCACTAAGAGGTGAGAGGAGGAAGAGATGAGTTATGTAATCTAGGGCCTGTTCACTTGCATTTGACCAGGACCATGTTGTCGGCATACCATCTTCACCGGCCGATAGAGGAGGTGAATTGGCTTGTTTTCCTGCATGTGGTTGATTTAAGCGGTCTATTGAGTTTCGTGTTTCAGCTCCCTGACTTGGCCGTATAATCGTGTCGCTCGATCCATAATAATAACATTAATATAAAATACAACGTACCACACTATCTGCATGCACCTATCATGCACTCAGGTGTCAAATAAATGAATTGTTGGGTAGTTTGAGAATGCTTAAATTTTCACATCAAAAGGTATTTGTTTAATCTGTCTTCACATTTTTGTTGTCTCGAGTAGAATAAAGGTATGTAGTTTTTTTTTTTTTTGTCAATAGAATAGAGTTGATGTGGTTATTGCATACAAAGATTACTTAATCACATCGTACTACATTTTAAATATTAATTTTCAATTATTTTGTACCATGTGAGGTTGAATAGATGTAGATGGAAGCTCTTTTGGAATTGGAAGTAATGCAAACCTTTGTTTTTCCTGGGTTCTCTATATCTTATGAATGGTCAAAATCATATAGTGTGTGCTGGTATCATGTGCCTATGCAGAAGGTTGCATGGTCCTGTGTGGATCGGTTTGCTCTATCAGCATTTGTATCAGCGCATGTGAATGTTGGGAAGCATGTGCATCTGTGTTTGTGGTGAATCTTTTATCTTGTACAAAAGTAAATGACCATTCTTCAGCTCAATAAGCAATCTAATTGCTTGACTTTTCTCCTTTGTCAGCTGAAACTAATGACCCCTTGTGTCCTTTTTGCTGGCCCTATTGGACTTGGCTTTGGTTCTCTTAGGTGAGCACTACAAATTCTTCAATCAATTTTATGTAGTGGCTATTGATTCATAAGCTTTCTCAGGTCATTTCTTTCTATCGGACAATTTCATGACCATCTCAAGTTTTGCTTGTGTATAGTGCAGAAGGAGATCATGTTGCTGCTTCTCTGAGTCCTGCTATGTCTAGCATTGCTATTATTTTAATGGTAAGTCTAGTTCTAATGTTACTAGTCATAGTTACTGTTTCCCATGTTACCTTCACATCTCTCATTGATAGGGAGTGATAACACACTGGATTAACAGGTTGTGTCTTCAGATTTCTGCCTTAAAACGTGACATGTTTCTTTATCATTGCAGTGTGCTATTTATGTTTCAGTGAGTGGATCAAATACTTCCCATCTTGGCAATTTATTATCTGGTACACAAGCAGCTTAACTTCCTGTTTCAGAGACCTAGCTGCATCCAGTTTTCAGCTAACACAGTGAGGGAGGGAGGGACTTTCATCTACATGCGACATCAACCCGTCCAATGCGTTGTCTGCATCATTAGGATCATCATGTGCAAAAATCAGCCACATCCACTAATCAATAGGACTATACTTGTATTTTGTTGTTTATCAATTGCTGGACATTGTTTTCTATGGTGTGGCCCACCTGATTAGTGGATAGGGCTTATTTCTGCACAATGTGATTTTTATGGTGTGGAAACCCTATTGGAAGGGTTGGATATTGCACAAAGACGGTTAATGGAAGTTATTTTCTGGTTGGACTTGAGACCTCATATATTTTATGGGTTTTGCTAGATGTTAGCAACATCCCAAAGCTGTTAAATGACAGGGACGGCGATTCATGGATCCAGGATGTTCATTCATTCATGGGGTCTAGCCGTAGTGCAAAAACATGTCAATCAGATGATCAGAAACATCCGATCAATACTGTAAAAAATGTATAGTGATGATTGTGTGGAGAAACAAAATAAGTCCAATCATCATCTTGAAACATCTATTTGATAGATCCCACTTTGTGTCATTTATGATTCCAAAGGAGCACTTCAGTTTGATGATTCTAACCATGTGATTTGTGGTTCATAAAAAATGAACGGTTATAGCAAACTGGCCCTGTTCAAAGGGCCAGGATAATCTGATGAGCATGATTCTTGCACCATGGCTGGCTCTGAATAGTACTATTCAATGGACTGTATGGATTGATGATTGGATGTGCCATGCATCATTAAAAAGCTTTGCGGACGTTGATAACGTCCCCATGAAGGCGCTCTCTCTCTCTCTCTCTTTCTCTCTCTCTCTCTCTCTCTCTCTCTCTCTCCATATATGTACGGAGTGAAGACTTACCAATGGCGAATGTTTCTTTCAGGAGGATTACTGATATCTTGTGGAGCTTCCCTAGGCGCTTTCTTACAGTGGTTTATACAGGTTCTGAAATTTTTGTTGTACTTGTTTTTATAATCAAAATGGCACACATCGTTGAATTTGTATCCCTTGTATTTTCAGGTCCTTATGCATGAGAAAACTGGATATGAGTTCGCTTCTATCCCATGTCAAAACATTTTGAAGGATAAGGATCTTCTTAAGGTTAATTCTGTGGATCCTTGGTCATAGATGCACTTTGTCCTTTATCACACGGGATATTCTTTGATTTATCACACACTAAGGGGGCGTTTGGATCGTAATTTGCTTAAGATAACCTACTTATCCCACAAGTAGCTTATCTTAGTTTGTACTTATTAAGAATATAAGTATGTTTGGTAAACAACATACTTATCAACTTCTCCTCTCTTTCGTCTCTCCTCTTGCCTCTCTTCAGTAACTTATGAAAAGTAGAAAAGCTAAAAAAAAAGTTAACTGAAGTGAAGTACTTTTAAGTAAAAAAGTTACTTATAACTAATCATAAACCAAACTTATCTGAAATAAGTTACCTATCTACTGCTGTAGGTTGGAAAAGTAACTTACCGGGTGGTATCCAAACGGGCCCTAACTGTGAAAATTTGAATTCAGATGAAGATTAGATTGCATGGCTTACTATTTTCTTCTTTTACCGAACAGCTGTTTGCATTGATGCTTCCTGCAACACTGAGTTCGGGCTTGGCTCAAATATCATCTTTCACAGATCTTTATTTTGCATCTTTTATCCCGGGTGCTGCTGCTAGTCTCTCATGTAAGTAACCGTCATATCTTCTTTTGGTGATGGTCCATCTCAAACAAAATACCCAAGGCACGAGATCTTCAAGTCCTTCCATCTACATGTTTGGCACATGCATGGCAATTTTCTCATGATTGGATATTCTAATTGGGATGGAAGAAACTGAGTTAGTAGTTGCTGGATTCATCCATTCCACCCAACGCTCCAACTTCACACTGCAAATTTGTGCTTTCAGTTTAGATTCTTGTAGGAACCAAAATTCTCCTCCTAAAGTTTCATGCTTCCAACTCTTAGGAACCATTTTTTTTTTTTTTTTTTTTTGGCTTTCCTGAATGAAATATGTTGATATTCATCTCCTATGTACATATGAGGGTCACCGTTTTGTTATAAAAAGTAAAACAAATAACCATTCAATCTTTATTTTAGGAATCTTAAAATCATTCAACATATGTGGGACATAATGCTGGGCAGTTAAGGAAGAACGTGTTTGTAGGATGAGTGTAGCTGAAATGAGGGTGTTGAGATGGATGAGTGGCAAGAGGGAATGATAGAAATAAAAATGAATACGTTCGAGGGAACTTAGGAGTAGCACCAATAGTTAATAAGATGAGGGAAAGTAGACTTAGATGGTTTGGTCATGTGGAACGGAGACCACGAACTGTGCTGGTTGGGAGTGAGTTGGTGCAAGTTGAAGGCTCTAAAAGGGCAAGGGGAAGGACCAAAAGGACGTGGGTGGTGGAGGCACGAAAGTCTTGATTACTTATGGTTTGACTGAAGTTATGCCCCTTGATAGACTTGAATAGCGGAATAGGATTTGTTTAGCTAACCCCAATTAGTTTGGGACAAGGCTTAGACGATGAAGGTCAATCATTTATGTTTATAGCTATTTTCAGAAAAGGAAAAAAGTGTATTCATTAAATCATCAAATTAGTTTGGGACAAGGCTTTTAAATCAGACTCAGTTTTGGTTGCATCTCCTAAAATGATCAAGCCAAATGTATGGACGGGGTGGATTCATCGAAAACATCATGGTGGGCCCCATCTAAGTTCTTAGCACAGGAACTTCTAGGGAAAGGATTTCGCAGTAAATTTGCATACACTCTGGTGCTGTTTTGGCGGATCTTGGATCCACTCAGTGGACCCTAATTGTGGGGCCCACCGTAATGTATGTGCCTTACATCCACATTGTCCATCCATTTTGAAAGCTCATTTTCGGGCATGATCCAAAAAATGAAGCAGGTCCAAGTCTTAGGTGGGCCATAACACAGTTAACAGTAGTAATTGAATCCCCACCATTAAAACTTCATGGGGTCCACAGGAATTTTTATTCGCCATCCAACCTATTGGTAAGGTCACAAAGACCTAGATGAAGAGACCACACAAATATCAGCTTGATCCAAAGCTTTAATTGCTTTTTTTTTTTTTTTTTTTTTTTCAATTAGACAACACATAACTTAGGACCTTATACAAAGGAAACCTATTATGTGCACTTCTTTTTTGAGATTTTTTTATTTAAAAGTGTGTATTAAGGTCTTTTTTAATAATCCCTGAAGTTTCATTGAAAAATTCAACCATTTTTCCAATGTTTCCCTATGTTTCCCAAAAAGTGCGATAAATTACGTGATACAAACGATATATCCCGTTTGATAATTGATACGTATCTGTATCCCAAGGTTGCGATACATTGCACGATACCGATATTTCAAACGCTGGTTAGATCTCTCCATTGCAAGCGTCTTGAAATTCGGAATGAATCCCCACTATCCACTTTGGGGATTGATCATATTGCACAGGATGCTTTGCATTCTGCCTGCAGGTGCAGTTCGGTCGACTGAGAATTTTGGGGGTTGATCGAACCCTGCCGTGATGTTCCCGGTCGACCAAGGACTGTTTCGGTCGACCGAGAGTCTCTGTTGAAAGCTCGGTCGACCAAAGGTGCGACCATCGGTTTGCGCGTTTTTGTGTAACTAAAAGGTATTTGGGCCTAATTTCGAATTAAGGCTTGGATCATTCAAACGTTTTCTCTCTAAGGGCAAGGGTTTGTGAGGTGAGAGGGTTTCCAACGTTTGTAATGGCTTGGGAAAGGTTTTTTCTAGGGTTGTACATAGCAAGGGGAGATTGGGCGATCCTGTAATTGAAGAAGGTGAGTGGTGTACTCTTAAGGTTTTGATTCTAGTTGAGATCTTTGTTGCTTTGTGCCGTAGTTTTTTCCCGTAAGGGTTTTCCACGTAAAATATCGTGTGTTCTGTGGTTGATTGATTTTAGCTTCGCCGTCTGCTTTATTATATTGTTCTATCTTCGTTTATCATGCTTCCGCGAAGCGCACAAATTATCAGTGGTGTTATATCTGAACTTCTAATACTTACGGTTTGTTCTGGGTTTATTGTGGCTCAAGTTTACATCGTTGTGGTGTAATAAGGAGCCGATTTACTCCAAAAGATTCGAACCATTAGATCTATCAAACACGAGGAAACAACGATCAAGCCTTTTCTTTTCAAAATCATCTAATACATATAGCACACGTTTGGAAATACTTTTAGAGAAAACATCGGCGATGAGCTGATGACCCACAAAGGATTTGCATTTTGATAGATCTAACTCGCTAATATTCACTTGATACTAAATAGACACTACATTTGTGGAACTAACGATGGATTGTCAAATAGTCCCACCATACCGTTACATATACCATGCACCAAAACAGCTGGTATAGCTAGCTTATATGTTGGTATCACTATGATCCAGTGAACTAGTATCGATTGGATCTTCAATAAGGGGATTATTCTAAACATGGTATGATCTTGCCGTTACTCTCAAGATCCTGATAGCGATTCATAGTGGTCCTGTCCAATGTATACCAAGTATGCAGTGCTATTCGAAGGAAAGTCCATGCCCATCATGGAGAAGATCCATGCCATTTTTTGTGGCCTTCTCCTCACATAACCACACAATTAGATGAACCGTCTCTAATCATCTTCATTGTTATGAACACTTTCCATGTTAATGTAAAACCAGATTGTAAGTTATCATGGAGACCATTTCTTTATACATGACTCCTGACTTCCTACTTTCCTTGAGGACATAATTACCCATGTGAAGGATAACCTACAACTACACGAAGTGAGAAGTGAAGCAGCAACAGATTCGAGCGTGGAAGTGGGAAAGTGTCTGTTTCAAAATGTAAACAAGTATGGATGTGTAGGAAGTGGGGACAAGTGACCGAAGCACAATTCAAAGCTGGAGTGGCTCCTACTCAGAATGACCCTACAACTAAGGGATAACCCATACACCCCATATGACATAGGCTTATAGTTCTTGCATTTTGAAAACATGCTTGCTACATATCAAACAAGATAACATTGTTCTATAGAATAAAAGTATCATTCCAACAAATCCAAGTCTCATATTGGCTTTCTAGGGCATATTTCGAACAAATATACACCATCCTATCTTCTCCACACCTTGTAAACATGAAAAGATCCACATTAAGAGAAAATTCTCTTCATCTGCTATCCACCTTACTAGCATAAGGAGACATTCTCAAAAGGCATTCCAAAGTGTTTTTTTTTTTTTTTTTTTAAAGGCTCTTTCTTTCACCTTTTATATAAGCCAAAACTTGGAGATCAAGAAACCTAAGGTCAACAGACCGTTTTTCCTTTGTGTAGGGAAATACCCCTTAATTATATTTATAACCAAGATGATGGACCACTACACGCAACAACCCTTTCCAATGCTTGATTGAATTGAAAACATTGTTTTTATTGATCTATCTTCATCTAATACCTTTTTATTTAGAAGGGATAGAATTAATGATTTTCTATGGTATGCTTTATATGAAACACCAAATCATTTTGTTGGTTTTTAATGGTGTAACATATCAATCATCATGGTATGCTTCTTTCATAAGTTTCTCTACCTGGTTTCTACTATGTTGCACGGATATTGAATTCCTTACATTCTTAGATGCATCTCTCTTGGCCATGGCTCCATTGGGCATCATATTAAGCACAATTACACTCCCTCTTATACCTACTTTCTCGACATTGGGAAAGGTAACTAATCAATGAATCTTCAGTTATACATTTAATAAAGAATTTCGAACTTCCTAATAAAAGTATAGTTAAAATAGCCTTTTTTCTTGTAGCAATCATCATGGCCAAGGCTAAAGGAGAGTCTTCAACAAGCAATACTCCTTTCAATGGTATGTTGTCTTTTCTCTTTGTAAATTTTCAATTCAAACTTTCATTTGTTTGAAATATTCTAAGCATGAACCTCTCATGTCATTATATTGACTTCAAGTAAAACTTTGGCCACTGCCTATATGCTAGAATTATTGAAAACGTCGTTTCTTAAATAACTTAAACAGGACATGTGTTGTCTTGGATTACATTATTACGAGAATCAACTATCCATTGTCAAAGGATGATCCCAAAGGCTTGTTACAATTAGTGGATAACCCATTCCGACTCAATCCATTGCCACCCAAATATGAATTGAGGGCAAAATTATACATACAAAAGAAGCATTATGATCAAGGTATTCCGTATTGGTAACGGTGGCCATAATGGTCATCACCATTACCAATATGGGGGCGTAACGACCGTTATGACCCTCGTAACAGTTGAAAATTTTCTTCTTTCCAAATTTTTTTTTAAAAAAATCTAGAATAATGTAAATATTCCAAATATGCATTCATTTTTTGTTTTGAACATGTTTATGGTAGTGTAATGGTCCACTGTTTGGCAAGAGTATTTTATCCGACTATCTAGTTAATTTGTGAACATGGTTACTATCTAGTTAATTTGTGAACATGGTTATATGTCTCTAATGTTTACACATCACAATCAAGCACTAGAACTAGAAATCAAAAAAAGGCATAAATACTACCTTTTCGATTTTTTGAAAAATTAGCCCTTAGAGCTTCGTTTTGCTCAAATCACTTCAATTTACAATTTTAATATTAAAAACTATAGTAAGAGTGGTCGAAATCTGTTGTAAAATGACCTAGGAGAGTTTTTGGAAGAGAAAAGTGAAAATTTGGGGAGAAATTTTGATTTAAATAGAAAAAAAAAAAAGTAGTTTTTTTTACCATTATAGGAGTAATGGTCGTTATGCCCTGTAATGGCCTTTACGAGCACTGTAACGGCCGATACAATCCTAAAAAACCAACTGCCCCGTTTCACCCTTGTATCGTATAACAGTCACGGCCGTTACCTATACGTATCGGCCTTTACAGGCGTATCGTAACGGATACGGAACACCTTCATTATGATAATAATGATTACAGAAAAAGATGCATAATAAAACCATGCTGCTAGTGGCAACAATGATGACGATAACGCAGAAATATGAAATACATGGCGTTTTATGCCTTGGTGACCTATAGTTTGTTGTAGGAAAGGAAAAGGAGAGATACAAAAAAAGAAGGGAGAGAAATGAACGAGAAAGAAAAGAATAAGGGTTGGATGTCTCCCGCTCTCTTGCTTTAGGCACTCATGTCATAAAACCAAAAAGACAAAAATACCCCCCACTTATAACAACTTAGCATATACACCCTAAGAACACAAAATATGACTAAGTAGGGGTTAGTGTGATTAAGAGAAGAAACTAGGTGTTGGTATGATAATATGACCCATATTAACCAACTTTAAATATTGTTGATGCCTAACTTTGACAATTGACTCTACGATGTATTCGAATGATTAAAGCGTCTAGTTCTACAATATCACTGAGAAGTATTTGAATGATTTGTACATAAAAGTGTGGGGTTATGTGCAGTCATTTGGAAGGATATGGACGAGCAGAGGATGCACAATCATGTCTGATAGTGGGAGTGGCCATCTTAGAATAGTTTATTAGAGCCGTTGATGCATCTAATCAAGTGAAAGACGCTTCATATATTTTTAGCATAATAAATAGAATGGTGGATGAAATTGGTGAGAGCAATGTAGTTTAGACTGTAACTAACTACTAAGGAGGCATCTTGAAAGACGATTAAAAAGAACCTTATGAAGAAGAGATGTCATCCGTTTTAGTCACCTTGTGTAACCCACTGCATTGACCTTATCCTTGAAGATATTGGGAAGAAAAATATAATGAGGTTAGTTGAGAAGGAAAGGTTGATTACAACATATATTTACAATGATTGTTGGATAATTGCCCTCATGAAGAAGTTCATAGGTGAGCGAGAGTTATCAATGCCAGGGGCGACTGAATTTTCTACAAATTTGGTAGCTTTGAGAAGTTTATACAACCATAGAGGGGCAATTAGCACGATGATTGCATCTCTGTAGTGGATAAATATGGAAAGCTGACGAGTGGTGTACTTGTGGAAATCCACAACATTATAAGAGACTAAGTATTGGTGAAAGCCGTGGAAGTTATGAAAGTCATGGAACATTTAGGTAATGTTCTTTGGCTTTTGTACAAACTGACAAGAGGGCAACAATGAGCTTTCTTTATGAGGCTATGGATAGATTAAAGTTGTCTATTCAACATTATTTAAAACACTACACGAATTATTGGAAGTTGATAGGTTAGAATAATCATCTTCATTGCGAACTCCATGCCACAGGTAAAAAAGTTAGGTTGTTTAGTAGTTCTTATTTCTTATTCTATACAATTATGAGTCCAATCTCTTAATGTGACATTTTGATATATTCTCTTCTTCAATGGTTGAATTGGCCAATACATACAGATTTTTTTTTTTTTTATAGTCATCTTCATGTTCATGTTTGTTGTGATGCTAGTTGGGCTGAATCTTTTGATGATTGGTGATCCACAATAGATTATTGTACATTTCTAGGTGGTAATTTGATATGTTAAAAGAGTAAGAAACATGTTATAGTTACTCGATTTTTTGATGAAGTGGAATAGTAGTCTTTGGGTCGTGTTACATGTGAAGTTTTCTGGCTTCGGTCCCTTCTTCAGGACTTAGGAGTTAAGTTTCTCCTCTTATTTTGTTTTACTATAAAAATCAAGTTGTCATTCATATTGCTTCATCCCATTTTTTATGAAAGGATGAAGTGCATTGAGGTAGATTGTCACTTTATGCTGAGAGCGTTTCATCCACGTTGTCTACTCATGTTGCTTGGAAGATCAGTTAACCAACATCCTCAGCAAAGTTGTTCATTCTTTTTGTCTTCATGAAATTGTGTGTCAGCCAATGTTTTCAGTATCGACCAGGGTGTCCCGTATCGGTTACGATATAGGCGTATCGGCCGTTACGTATCGGTAACGGCCATGGCAGTTATGCGATACGGGGCCGTAACGGCCACCCCACCATTTTGTAGCTGTAACGGCCGTTCTATCGCCCGAAGAACAGGCCAGTATGCATTAGAAAATGGTTACTCTTTTTTTTTTGGATTTTTAAGGTCCGTTTTTCCACTTTTTTTTTTGAAATTTCTTTCTTCCAAACTCTTCCTAAATCATTCTATTACTATTTTCGACCAATCTTAGCTTGATATTTCAGACAAAAAACAACTTATATTAAGGATTTTATTGATTCGAAGCTCTGTTGGCCATTTTTCAGAAATTCCTCAAAAATAGGTATTTATACTTTTTTATTGAATGTTTTACTGTTTTGATGGTAGAATATGATGTGTTAATCATAGTAGAACATATTAATGTGCATTTTATAGATTCTTGATGTCATTTTATATTTCATATATTTTTTTTTCTATTTACGCACTATTTTCGGCCCTTTTTTTGAAAATTTGAAAAATCATTTTTTATTGAATGTTTTGCTATTTTAATGATAGAATATGATGTGTTAATCATAGTAGAACATGTTAATGTGTATTTTACAGATTCTCGATGTCGTTTTATATTTTTTTCTATTTACGCACTATTTTCGGCCCTTTTTTTGAAAATTCGAAAAATCATTTTTTTAGTGAATGTTTTGCTGTTATAATGATAGAATATGATGTGTTAATCATAGTAAAACATGTTAATGTGCATTTTACAGATTCTTGATGTCGTGTTATATTTTTTTCTATTTACGCACTATTTTCGGCCCTTTTTTTGAAAATTCGAAAAATCATTTTTTATTGAATGTTTTGCTGTTTTAATGATAGAATATGATTTGTTAATCATAGTAGAACATATTACATTCATTCTAATATATCTATCATTGAAAACACCTACACATGTAAGATATTTTCATATTACATTCATTCTAATATATCTATCATTGATAGTAGATAGTTAGAAAATTAAATATATGAGTTTTGCAGCCAAATCCAGGTTGTCTGGTTCATAAATTCATCAGACAGTCCGATACAACTTCTCACCAAAGAGTGGACTGTTACGCCACCATAAACATGTTCCAATTTTTAAATGAATGCATATTTGGAATGCTTAGAATATTTCAGATTTAATCCATATTTTTTTGGCCAAAAAAAAAATTTGCACCGTTACAGGCCGTTATGCCCCCGTATCCGTATCGGTATCAGAGGGCACCGTTACGCCAATCGATACCGATACAGGATACCTTGGTATCGACAATATCAGATGATATATCCCACGATATATCTTGTATCCCATTTGTGCGATATGAAACACACAGGTAGTGTTAATATATCCCACTTGTTAGATCCGATCAGAATTTTCGATTTTCGATCTTTGTTTTTTTTTTTTTTTTTTGTAAATCATGTTAAATCAATGTCAAATGTCACAAATCCATGATTCTTCATGTATTTCATGAAAAATTAGGGATTTGGAGCTTCAATTTCGAGATTTGGGGAAGATGGACCAACTTGTGGAAAATTGGGAAAAATCAAAATTTCCCAATTTCTCGCAAATCGGTTGCAATCTTTGTTTCCAAACACAAAATGAAACATGTATATAACCTAATCTAGTAATTCTTAGTAATTTGGGGATTTTTCAGATTTTTTTTAATTAAAATTGTTATTATTATTTTTTGATCAATTGGCTCCCTTTTTAAAGTATTCAGGAGTGTTTGATAAAATCTCATCACATACAATTTAATTTTTTGGTTTGGGAAAAGATGGGCCAATTTGTAGAAAATTAGGGAAAATTTGAAAATTTTCCAAATTTTCTCAAATTGGAGAGGACGAATACCGGCTTTATGTTATAGAGTATCTTCACTCATATCATTCTAATATGACCTAGGCATAGTATTGTAGGTTTGTGGAGCAGTAGAACTATGCCTAGCCCTGTCGAGATGGAGATAATGATTTTGAGCAACCACGCAACTCTATGTGGGTCTAAGCCACAAGCACATACATTATTCACAAGTATATTTCTAGTTTTCTACTTTTTCTTTTGAATGTATGGCTTGTGTTTCCATACATGTCTTCTTATGTATAAATTATATGAATATATTTTAAATATACTTGCATTAGTTCAATCAGACAACACGTGGATTAGGACCCTATACAAAGGAAACCTATTATGTGCACTTGTCTTTTGTGATGTATTGATGTCTTTTTTAACAATCCCTGAAGTTTGTTGAAAAATTCAACCAATTTCTCCATGTTTCCTAACAACAAAGATACATTATGTGATACAATTGATATATCACATGCGATAATTGATATGTATCCATATCCCAAGGATGCTATACATTACGTGATAACAATATGGAAAACATTGGCGCCAATTGCTCATGGATAACATTTGTGATCTGGCTTGAGGGGGAGTGTTGGAGAATGTGTGCATTGGTGCGCATATATTATTGTGATCATGTGTTATGATGTATTTTTCCTTTCTTATGGGTATATGAATATGTGTATTTGTTGCTTCTTCCAAGTAACATTCTTTTTTTGTGATTACAGTTCTTTACGTAAAGTGAGGGTAGTGAGAGAGAGAGAGAGAGAGAGAGAGAGAGAGAGAGAGAGAGAGAGATCTAATCTCTCGTTTTCTATTCTTCTTTCCATGTTCTTCAATTTCAAACAAAGGCATGGTTCCCAAACTCGTGAGAAATGCATATGGAAGTGGAGGGCATAGATGATCATCTCTTGATTCATTCCTCAAAACTGCTAGCAGTGTGGAATTTATTTATTTTTCTTTGACGGTGCCATTTGGATGAGCAAATTAATATTATTATTTTAAATGTTAACTTGAATTTATTGAAATGAAACAGAAAGGGGAATATATATATATATATATATATATATATATATATATATATATATATAGGGAAAAGGTACTATGCGCTCGAGCTGACGATAAGCTCCCATGAGGTCAAGCTGTGTGGGCCCTACCGTGATGCATGTCAACCATCAACACCGTCCATTTGATGGGTCCCCTTTAAATTATGGGATATCCCAAAAATCAGCCGTTTACGGAACTCAGGTGGGCCATTCCATCTAAAATCATGTGAAGACATGCCAAAAACATATAAAAGCACTTGTTGGGGCCCACCTGAAATTTGCATGCATCCGAAACTTGGTCTCGAACCCTCATCCAAGTGGGACACACATAATGGATGGGCTGGATTTGCAAACCACATCTTGGTGGGCCCAAAAAATGATTATGAATGTTTTAATGGTGCACGACCCCTCTCAACTTCTGTATATGGTGTGGCCCACACAAGTAACGTATTGACTTGATTTTTGAGACCTAAGCCCACGATGGAATGGTGCATTCGATGGGGTAGATGTTTAAATGCATCACGGTGGGGTTCGACCTCATGGGAGCTTATCGAATTTAGCGCATAGTACCTTTTCCATATATATATATATATATATATATATATATATATATATATATATATATATAAGAGTGGAAACACTGAAGGAAGATGAAAAGAGGGGAGGATGAGCTTACATGAGTCAAGAAATGCCTCCCATAAGGCTTACAACATCCCTCAATTTACATCCCTTGAAAAGGGGCAACCCCAAAGGCCAAGAAACAATCTGAACTTTCTCCAAAAGGATAAGAAAGCCTATGGTAGAAACTTTGTTACACATTGCCAAATAATTGGCAACAAGGAGATTGTTGGCAAATTTCTAAAATCATGGAAACACAACTTTGCAAAATTCCAGATTTTAGAACTAATTAGGATCCATGCCTAAATAAATCAAATTCTAAAACAGAAACCATCTACTAGGATGTTACCTTAGACTTGTGTTGAGATTGTTGCAGAAGTCTTATGCCAAACCTCCATGCAGGATGTCTCTCTTTGTTGAGTCCCAACAAAAAAAAAAGAGAGCAGTAAGCCACCATGTATGCCAACCATAGGGCTAAGTATTGTCATGCCCCAAAATCCAGCACTTGGGTATACTTGACCCCGATCCCATAGCCAAAAGGTATGACTCATATATTAAACATACACACGCCATAAGCCACAAGCATCACAAAAATCCCTTCCACTAAATATGCACTTCCTAAAAATAATTTAAATAACCATAAACCAAAATAAAAATTAAATACCCAATCATCATCATAACTCAAGTCTAAATCTAACTTCCACTATGTGTCCTTTTTATCAAGGTGTTCCAAAACGGTAACGATGGCTGTAACGACCACCACCATTACTGTTATGATACGGGCCGTAATGGCCGTTACAACCCCGTATCGGCCGTTACGGCCTTTTTTTATTTTTTGAAAATTGTTGTTACTAGACCGTTATGGGGCCGTTACAAGATCGTTACGGCCCATTTTTCTGTAACGGCCGTTACGGCCATTTCGACCCCGTAACGTGTAACAGTTATGACCATTACCGTTACGTTACAGCCGTTACGTAACCGATTTTAAATACCATGCTTTTTATAGTAAGTCTAAAATTAAAAGGGAAATCAAAACTAAGTTAATAAATTTAGATGGCTAGGATTCTTCTCCACACGCTCCTGGACTAGACTCTGCTCTTGAAATTCAATATTCACAATAAAGGATGAGCCCAAGAGCCTAGTGAGTGTATCTCACACAAGTTTTTGCAAAGGAAATGTTTTATATTATAATTTACCAAAACTCCGTAAAGTTCATATACAAAATTGGAAATGCTAGGATTTCATAAATAAAACCTTCAATGCATAAACATGTGGCACACGTCAGGATGCAATGCCAATGATGGTCAGACCACTACCCTACTTAGTGATGCAATGCCATGGGTTAGGTTCTCAGTTGAACCAGTTGAATCCCCTTCGTGTGTCCCACATCACATGGGTTCCCATCACACGAGCCACCTGCCTCACACGGGCCGCCCACCCTAAGTGTGCCCTTGCATCCCACAGGCCACTCCACTCGAGCCCTGTGTGAAAATGCTCCTGCATTAATCACCCCCGGTGAGGAGTCTCAAACAAAAGACCTCCCACTCTGATACTAGTTTGATTCAAGACAACTAACCACTTGCTCTAAAAGCTCAAACTAATAAAGCGTGAGGAATCAATCCCTTTATCTCATAGCACAGGCCCCACATCTCATGGGTTGGGTCCTCACCTGAACCCCCCTCGTGGACTCCACATCACATGGGTTCCACCTCACAGGAGCCACCTGCCTTATGGGTGGGGCCCCCCTCACACGAGCCACCCGCCTCACATGGGCCGCCCACCTCGAGTGTACCCCTGCATCTCACAAGCCACCCCACTCGAGCCCGGTGTGAAAATGCCCCTACATTACTTAGCCTAATCGTGGCCTTTTGCAATCCTTACATGCTTATACATGTGGCCCCGTAGTAGAGATTCCAAGAGGTACCAATTGGGCGTTAGGGACTTTCAAACCAAGGGTCTTGATCACCCTACCTATTTATGCTTTTAGGGATTTTCAACCCAGGGGACTTAATCACCCCGCCTATTTTTCTGGTGTTCCAACATGATAAATAATGCACATGATACATAATTCAATAATTCCATAACAGTATAAACTCATGAAAGATTCAAAACCTTTTCCTATATACTTTCAAGTATCATAAACTTTTTTTCCATCATCAAAATATTATAATAGATCATCAATATGCAATGCAAATAGTTAATCCCAAAATTCAAGAAAGTGCAGTTTAGTATAGGGGTATGCAGAAAAGCTAGAAACTATAAAATCTGTATAGAAACAGTGTTTTAAATAGCATGTAGTGTATAGCCCTATATAGTGTGTAACCTAAGCTACATAGTGTGTAGCGTAAGCTACACAATACTTCCTATTTTTAATTATAATTAAAATAATAGAAAAATATGATAAAATTTACAAAATGCATAATTTTTGTGAATTCTTAACTACAAATCTGGATTATCAACCACATATTTCCATGCAAAATCTCCCTCTCTCTCTCTCTATCTCTCTCTCTCTCTCTCTTTCTCTCATTCTGCTTTTAAACATCTTTTTTTATTTATTAAAACATTACAAATTCATTATATGGGCCACAATTTGGATGGTCCAGATTGATCTAAGTGCTCTATCCACAATATGAACGACAATTTGGATGTTCCGGATTAATTTAATGTAGTGTCACATGTGATAGGGATCAGTCATCACCATTTTAAAATAAGTGTTAAACTAACATAGAAAAAACACTTAGAAAAAGGAGATTTCAGGTAGCTTACGCTATCTACGCTACATGTGTTGTAGTTTACGCTATCAGGGAGTTACACTACCTGTGTGTGCTACGAGCGCTATTGAAAACATTGGTGTGCATTATTGTGCATATATTATTACGATCATGTGTTACCAATGCGCATAATAGAAAAGCCTCTGCAGAATTACATAGAGGTCCTTGGAATTTTACACAATGGTGTTGGAATTTAGAGGATAGTGTAGGGTCATGCTATAATTCTAAAAAATTACACCAAAACCCAAAATTTTTCAAGAGTAGTGTTACTAGTACGAGAATTCTAGAAAAATTGGCTAAAACCCTTGGGGCCTATTTGGGAGCATGGATTTGGAACCCCCTAGATTCGGAATCCGCTAGATTTGAAATCCTCTTGTTGTGTTTAGCACCTTGGGTTCCAATAATCCAAAAGTAGTTATACATAGTATGTTTACAGGGGTTTGAATTTAATTACTAAATCAACTTTAATATCTCTAATTAGTGTACGTATGTAATGTTTGACACAATGGTTGTAATAAGCCTGTTGAAATATGTACTTTGTCCGAAAATGATGAAATTCCAAGTCTTGGATGGGCCACAAGCACAAGATCACATCCGAGTGACTAACCAATGATTTTTAACCGTTGATTTACATGGACAATGTTTGGATAATGTAGATCATCGTATTAAAGTAATTATAGTGATGCGATTGATAATCTAATTGTTTTGGGATATCATCAATGGACCATGTGCCCAATAGATTAATAGTCTAGTGACACACATGCATTGTTCAAATTATCTCCGATATTATCTCTATCTCCAGCTCGGCGATACTGATAACATTGGTAGTGATATCGATAACACCAGTAGTATTAGAAATTCCAGGTATCAGTTATGTATCGCCAATGTATCAATATGGCCAACATTTCCAACTGTGTAAATTTTAGGTGTCACTTGTATTGCCAATGTATCGCAGATATTTTCGACTACGTAAATTCCAGGTGTCGCTTGTATCACTAGTGTATTGTTGATGTTTCAATATTATCACTAAAAATATGTTTATTAAAAAAAATCATTTCAACTTTTGTATGGACGCATGGTTGCGCGCATTGTTCAGTTTGTCGATGATAATATCAATAATATCGTGCTATTATCGTTATCGCAACATGGATGATATCGAGACCTCAATATTCCATTTTCTTTCCAGTTATCTAGGTGATTTCTTAGCGAAATATCGTGTTGTTGATATTCCAAAATATCGATGGATGTTTAGATGGAAGGTTGGATGGATAGACAGGATGAATGAGATGGTCAGGATGAATGAGATGGTTGGACTGATTTCTTACAACAACACATGCTTTTAGGCCCCCATTAAATGAAAACTTAATATGCATGCATTCTTTTTTGTAAATTTTTAATTCCTAAATATGCAAATATATGTATTTTAACATCTCCTGAAGTTTCATTGAAAAATTCCACCATTTTCCACATGTTTCCCCCCACATTTCCAGTTATCGGCGATATTATGGGCGATATCAATATTGTTTCCATATCACTGGCCAGCGAAACTTGTGGCGATACCGATACTTCAAACACTGCACACATGTTACATGTGCAACTTTTGAAAGGATTTTAAATGTAACCCAGGCTTTCATTGTGGAATTCAAACCCCTCTTTGAGGGGATTTGAAACCCCCAGTTACTTTATGGTGCCAAACGACCCCTTAAGATCTCATCAAGGATATTGATTTTCAAGAAAATAAAGAAAATATTGAGAAAGAAATGCTTGATTTTAAAGAAAATAAAGAAAGCGTAGGAATCCAAGAATGATAGATAATCATTCTTCGATTTCCAAGAAAATTAAAGAAAAGGGCAAATCATATTTCAAGAAAATAAAGAAAACGGATCAATGAATCAAACCTCGGGGAAATCCTACAATACAAAGGGAATAATTTTAAGATATATGCAACATACCAAAAGAAAAAGAAAGAAATGAGGCCCTCATGCTTAAAGGCAAAAAGAAAGACAACTACGCAAAGTAAAAAATTCTATGAAGGGAGAAAGATTTGAGAGAATACTCACCTCAAAAAGATGAACCCAAATCCCAAGCTCCCACACACACACACACACAAATGTTCTCTCTTTCACATTGCACTCTCCCACAACCCACGTACTCCATTTGAATTAGAGGGCCCCACGTCCTAAGCTTGACACGACCCATGTCCATCACACTCCCTATTGGTCCAAAGACCCTAAAACAGGTTAACTCCTATTGGTCCGTAGACCTTAGCCACGTAATTGCTTCACTGCCATTGGTCCAAATACCTTAACCAAGTCATAACTCATCTCCTTTTGGTCTAAACACATCATAGCCACTCCTATTGGTCTAAACACATCATAGTCCATTCCTATTGATCTAAACATATCATAGTCCATTCTTTTTATCCAAACACATCATAGTCCAAGCTATTCACCTCTCAAACAAATTACCAATGCAAACCTTTCTCCTATCAACACAAGGGCATCCGTAAGACCGAGAGAGAACCCCCCCCGCCCTAGTTCCTTTAGGATTCTCATCCCATGTCCCTCTCTTTCTAGTCCACGAACATAACATGCTACTCTCTCTCCCTTGTGCACGTGAGGTCGGCAGTTTAGGTGAATGTATGAATTGGATCTGCGGTTTGCTGGATTGTAAGGTTGATGGACGGTTTGGATTGGATGGATGGACAGTTGGATTGATGGGGTTTGATGGTTGGAAGAGGGCTGGTTAAACAGTTGGTTTTGTATGCACATAAATCAAGAGTTGGACTTGCACAATCAATGGTCGGATTTGGAGGGTTTGCATACATGGATCAAGGGACAGATTTCTATGGCAGACCCACCAAATCAATTGACAGGTTTGCGTGATTGACATACCTGAATCAATGGACGGAATTGCACGCTCTTATACATGTAGATTGGTGGATAGATTTGGACGGTTTTCATACATGGTCAAGTGATCAAGTTTTGGACAGCTTTGGGCACAAATCAACGGCCACAGATGGACAGATTTGGGGTGTGAATTGTACTAACCTTGGTATAGAAGTTATGTGGTCTCAAGTGGGCTGGTTTAGGGCTCAAATCAATGGTCAATATTGGGCAGATTTAACATGAAATCTAATGGTCCGAATTGGACAAATTTGACAAATAATGTAACTGCTATAACAGGGCTAATTTAGTACATGGATCAATGGTTATAATTAGGCAGATTTGATGTGCAGATTAATGGTCATGAAGGGACAGATTCGGTTTACAAATCAATGATCAAAAGTGGATAGGTTTAACACTCAAATTGACGGTCCGAATTAGGATGATTTAAGATGCAAACTAATGGTCATACTTGGGCAGATTTTTAACACCAAAGAATGGTAAAAATTGGACTGTTTTGGTACACAGATCAATGATAAAAATTGGGCAGGTTAAATGCAAAAAATAACGGTTGTAATTGGACTGGTTTAACACTCGGATCAATGGTCATCTTTGGGAACACATAGGTCAAGGGTCCTATGTATACATATTTAAGGGATGGATTGACAGTCATCATGGTCGAACGGATTTGATGCATGGAACGGTGGTCACAATTGGCTGGACTTAACATGTGAATCAATGGTCAAAAGTGGGCTGATTTGTTACACATATCAATGGTTAAAACTAGATAGATCTAACACACTTATGAACGACCATACCTTAGACAAATTTAATACAAAATCAATGGTCAAGATTAGGTAGTTTCAATATACAGATCAGCGGTCATCTTTGTGTAGATTGATGGATGCATAGTTGGTCATGTATGAATGTATGTATGTATGTATGGATGGATGGATGGATGGGTGGATAAATAGTTAGCTGGTTGCTTAGATGATGGATGAATTTAAATATATGGGTGAATAGAGGGTTGGATGAATGGATGGACGGATGGATGGTTATTCATGTATGTATGTGTGCAATGAGTGTTGTGCATGGTTGATGTGTGCGAAACGTGTACACACACATATATAATTGTATAATTATAAACTCATAATTAATCCAGATCATTACAACTATGCATACTTGAGAGCTGTCCACAAGGTGGACCCCACGTGTGAACGTGTGATGAAGGGAGGAGAGAATTTTCTCTCTACTTATGCATCACTTCTTTTCCTTGCTCTTTTCTCTTTTCACTCTCCTTGGAGGGTTATGTCCGAGGCCCTTTCTAACTCTCCACTTTAGGATAATATCTATTTATAAGGAGTTAAGGTTTCAGAGAGATGTCTTAGGTATAGATAGTGTTGCACAACCCTACATAGTTCAATGTACCTTACATCATCAAATGTTTGTAAACTTGCCTTGTCCATATGCCTAAATTGACCTAATCCTTCCACTGTCAAGTCATATCCACTCTTGGTCATAATCCCATGACCATACAACAGCCCACCAAAAAGGTCATGAACTCTATTCTCTACCCTTCCAAATACCCAAAGACCTATATAATGAAACCTTGATGTAAATCAACTGCGTTCCTGAACCCTGTCTTTGCTTAGGTATAAATGTAGTGAAAGTCTTCTTTGCTTTGGTATATGTAGTTGTCTTTGCCTAGGTAAATGATGGAATCAATTAACTTTTTATTGGACATGTGAAAGTCGTCTTTGCTTAGGTATAAATGTAGTCTAGCTAGGGACTTATGCTCTTCTTGTGGAAGGAGCTACGTATCATAAGAAAAGAGCTAGGTTTCGGCATAACATGTTCCAAAATTAGAATGCATAAGCATCGTGGATGTCAAACACATCATTGCATCTTCTTGACACCCCTCCCAAATGTTGGCATTGATGTCTATAAGTGTTTATGATCTTCTAGTTGGAACTACTGTGAATGGCCCAATGAGTTGTAAATTAGGCCAAATCTGTGCTTGTTTCATCTTCTTGACACCCCTCTCAAATGTTTGGCATTGATGTCTGTTCATTTGTGCACGTGCTTGTTTCCACCAACATGATTAAGAAACCAACTGGAAGTTACCAGTCCTGGCATTTGCACCTTACTCCAGCATCACACAATTCAATCTTAAAACAAAAAGATGCAGACCTTCGGAGTAATAGTTTTCAACAGGATTGAATTAGATGGCCTCATTCTGATGTAATGCTATATTTAACGTTCATAAAAATGGCACCTCAAACAATTTTAATGCCTCCAGAATAAGAAGTTACAACTTTTTTACCTTCCAACTTATGTTTTTGTTATATTCCTTAAACTAATTCCAGCTAAGCTCATGACAGAAACATCAAATTATCTCAGATTTTATATATATATATATATATATATATATATATATATATATATAGTGCCATGCTATTGCATTAACAATCTGTTTGGTTGAATAGATCATCTTATAGTTCCCGCTTCTTGCTTGAACTGTTCATGTTTCACATCAGATTCTGTGCAAAGAATTAACTTCGATGTCCATGTCTGGCCACTTTAGAACCTTATTCATATTTCACACACACACACACACACACACACACACACACACACACACACACACACACACACACACACACACACACACACACACACACACCAAAGGGATATTAAATGAACACACCCGCCCGCGCACGCGGGTGTGCGTGCATGCGTGTGTGTGTGTGTCCACAGAATTTCAGTGCTTCTCAACCCAAAATTTCCATTTAGTAGTATATCTCCGTCGTACAATAATGGAGTGCAGAACTTGTGTTCTCTCATTGTGTTACTGCAACTTTGTTAGTCATATAATTTCAGTTGGTAGGCTAGTTCAAGTATATCATATTTATGACAATTAGTTGACTAATGATTACAACGACAGGCAATAGCCTTGCCCATTGCGTCATCAATTTGTGTGTTGGCAGAGCCAATAATCAGTGTTTTATTCCAGCGCTTCGCATTTGATTCAGCTGCAAGCTTGCTTGTTTCTTCTTTACTCCTCCATTGTACGTATCATGCTTATGGTGTTGACTGACAATATTCCTATAGGTTGTCTAGGTATTTTCCAGCATGAAAACCTAGCAACTTTTTAAGGAACATATTGGTCAATGCTAGCCTTTTCTATCATGCTTAGTATTATTGCTTGATGATGTCATTTATGACAATTTTTTTATTTGTTTCAAGTTTATAATCAGTGTTTTTAGACTTCTGTTTTGTAATTCATTTGATGTTTTAAATGTAGACTAGTCAGCATAGTATTGTCACTTATCCTTATTCCCAGCAACATAAATTTCTTTAGAGAAGTTATTGACTTGATAATACTCATTTTCACATTTCCTGCTAGCGTTAATTGATTAAATGTAGAATGATTCACAAAAGGAAATGCTACCATTTCATGTATTTCATAATTCCTAGCAAAGCCTCTGTAGATGAGTAATATTGAAGATCGTCCTCTTTAGCCTGCCCTTTGGACCTGGGTCTGTATGATCCAGTTTGACTTTATGGCAAATACAGTTGCATGAATCTTGTACATAGGATGTTGCTCTCACATTATAATGTCACAACTCAATCATTTTAGAATGCACAGAAATTTGTAAAGAAAAGACAAATAGAGACATTTGCATTGGAAACTTAAGAGAGTGAAATAAAGCTTTCTTGGATAAATGTTTATGAATATTGGAGAGGTACAAGATGCTCCCCAGAGGCAATTAGTCTTGTCCAAAAATGTGGTTCTGCATAAGGGTGTTAGGTTAGAAGTGGTAAAGGCTTTGGAGCATGGTTGTCCGTGTTCAGGCTGGTTGCAGAACAAATTCATCCTCAACATGTAGTAGAATTACAGTTTTGGTTACATGGCCTGCAACGAGTCGGGGTTGTTTCACCATTATCAGAATGACTTGAACTAACCACACCAAACCAGTCATCGAAACCAATTTTAATGATAAGTGTATAGGAAAGAAGCATAGAAAAACTTTTGAAAACTTGTTTAAATAATTTGCTACTTCTAATCCTAGTGATGCTCGTTGGTATAAGTTTAAGCATCCTCCTTCAGGTTAATCATTAGCCTACAGTATATGAACAAGCACAAAATAACAGTATACTTTCGTTGTTGAATCCCTATCAACATTACCACAGAATTATGGTGTCTCGTACACAACATTTCTGTCTCTACAATTTTCTTTTTCTTTTTGAGAGAGCTAAAAATTTATTGAAAAGCTCGTGGAAAGCGAGAAACAATACAAAATGCCAGAAAAGAAAGCGCAAACAAAACTAACTGCCTAGGTGTACACTAACATTCCAACTAGAGATAAACCATATAATTTTCCTTATAGTGGCCTCAACAGAAACCCTTTCTTTCTGGAAACAACACCCTTTCCTGACTCTCCAAATACTCCAAAGCACTGCCATTAAGTTCATCCTCCATTTAGATTTACTGGTTTTCCCCACTCCACCCCCATGCCATGCCCACAACACTTCCTCCAAGAACTTTGGCATAACCTAGTCTATGTGAAACTCATTCAAGAAATGGTTCCACACTCTCGTGGCAAACAAACAATGGATGAAGAGGTGATTGATAGATTCTGTATCGGCCATCACATGACACAAATGTTGGGAAGGACTAGCGATCTCTGCTGAAGGTTATCAATCTAGAGGATTCTTTTTCGACCCAGAAGCAAAAAAAGGCCGCCACCCGAAGGGGGGCACTGATGCAGGACAAGAAATGTAAATATGATATGCAAGATTTCAGGCTTAGATCATACCATTTCAGAAATAATTACACAAATTCCACATCCCACGTGAAAATCCAAACGTTCAATTAAAGGGGAATCTATGCGGGTCCATGCCTACACATGATAGGGCTGGATCAATAAAAATTATGAAGCAAACGATACTCAAAGATAAGAAATAATCCTCCACACATACATAGTAATCAGTCCCTAATCCAAGGGATTCACCAGTTTCAAATCAAGGAACCCTAGGGAAAGAAAATGGGCATATAAGTTAGGGAAAACGTAATCAGGGCTAGGTTTCATGAAAAAAGGCTATGAGAGGATAAAAATCAGCCAACGATCCTTCATGTTCGGCGGGCACAAGCGTTCGCATGTGCGCGGGTATTCGGCCACACGTGCGAGGGGGCGTCATTTGCTGAAAAGCTCTCCTTGGCCCTGGTCGGCTAGGGAGAGGCTCCAAAACTCCGAAGTTTCGGGTTGATCCGAGCTACAGCTTGGCGTGGTGTACTGAAGTGTCGTAACCGCACACGGCCGAAATCTGGAAACTGTTGTAATGAAGAACTCGATGCAAATAAAGGGCATGACCATTCTAAGTATGGATGGTGGGGGAAGATGGAAAAAAAAAAGATGGGAGATGAGGATGAATCGGGGTCGATGTGGCTTCGCACCACGGTAGTTAGCCCTTCGAAAAGGGAGGGCTTCGCGCCCACTTTTGAATTCTTCCACAACTCACGAAGAGAGTAGAAAAATAAAGCATGAATTTTTATTAAACTTCGATGAATCAAAAGAACTACAAGGGGTGCCTATTTATAGGGAAAACTCTATACCCCAAAACTCGCGCCATGTGCGCAACCTATTACTTGGCGATGAAGTAAACTAAAATAAAAATCAATCAAAGAAATCTAAAGCATTCACGATGTTCTAAATAACATAAATAAGCAAAACCTAAAATATGAAATCAATCCAACTAGTGGGCCATGATCATGAGATCCCATGATAGGCTTTTCTTGGCTATCGGGCCCACTCTCTTAAACCAAACTTCGTCTTCTAGGTAGGAGACCCTCCCTGGACGTCGTCATCGAGCTAGATCGATAGTAGGGCCCTCCTACTCTGTGCGTACGTGTGTAGGTGGGGCGGCGTGCGTGCATGTGTGCGCGAGATGTCCCCATCAGGCACCATAGTAGCAATGTAGATAAGGGTCGGCTGATCATAAGAGGAAGGCAGTGAAATAACCAATCCGTAGAGCGAGTGAACTGAGAATTTGCCAGATCTGTGTAACAACCAAATCAACGAATCGACTTTATTTACTAAAGGATTGTATAGATTGAGGTGGTCCAACAGCTTGGTGAGTTCAAAGATCTCCATATCCTTCATGTTCCTTCGCAAGGACTCCAAACACTCTGACCTCTGAGGGGAGCGTAGCAGTTTGCCACCGAGATGAAGTAGTCTAGGTTAAGATAGGCAAGTCTAGTGAAGAGATCCTATAGTGTGTTAGTCCCACACTATCCACCCAAAAGCGGATTCGCCTACCATTACTAAGCAAGAACGCTATGCCCCTACAAACCAAGTGTTCTGTTGTTGCAACTGCCAATGTTGTCATATGCGATCGCATAAGCATATGCACATGAATATGCGATGGTCACATATGCCATGTGCATATCCAAATGCTTCCCTGCCTTCCACACTGTGATGAGAGGTGGAGATCTCAACTGCAAGCGAGGACTTCTCGGCATCCCACGTGTCTCCACCCTCCCTCTACGCCTCAACAGGTGACTGGCTCAGGTTATGCATAAGGTTCGAACCAGCTTTTGAGCCTTGACCAAAAGCATGCATCAACACCACACCTTCCTCCGAAGCTTGGATCGGGTGAGCACCATCGATGGATAGTGTTCTCGCAAAACAATTATCCATATTGTGGGTAGTTTTCCTACCTACCCCCTCTCCACTAATGCATCGACACGTAGCCCCCCAACATTTTTATACTCTTTTGTGGCTCTCTAGGCGTGCTTCTTCACCCTCGGCCCAACCATGCTCGATGCCACCACCTCCTTCCTCCCCCTTTCTCTTCCATATATCTCCCCATGAGATCATTGTCCTCCTTCCATTACTTTTTTGACCCACAGATCCAGTTGATCCTCCCCGATGGCCATTGTGATTGTCGCAAGATTCCCAAGAGCTTTCTTCCTTCACACACGAATTCGAGCTACCCCCTAGCTCTTCGCCATTCTCCGTCTCCGAGTCAATGGCCATCACCTCACCCAAATAAGAGCCAATCGCCGTAAAGAAATCGCCAAACCAAAACTCGAGAGGGATTCCCCAAATTAGGAACCACTCCTCTTTCATTTTGAAGAAGGAATAGTCCTCCCACCTACGCAGAAGCTTGATGGAAGATCGTGACAACCAATGTTCGAAATATCGGTATCGCGTTACATATCGCAACGTTGGGATATAGATACATATCAGTCATCATACGGGATATATCGTTTGTAACGGGTAATTTATCGTACTTCTTGGGAAACATGGGGAAACTATGGGGAAATGGTTGAATTTTCCAACGAAACTTCAGGGATTGTTAAAAAAGACCATGATATACACTTTTAAATGATAACATCTCAAAAAAGAACTCAATATAATAGGTTTCCTTTGTATAGGGTCCTAAGCTATGCGTTATTTGATCAAACTAATGCAACTATATTCAAATCGAATGCATAAAATTTACAGTGTATGTGATGATCATTTACTCCTAAATACTTCGAAATTGGTCTCAATTGATAGCTAGTTGAAGGGAAATTCTGAATTTTTTTAATATTTTCATAAATTTTAATTAAAAATAATTTTTATTGTTAAAAAATTGATGAGGACTTAACAAATAAGTAGATCAGGCCTCATACATGCTTGCTTATGTTTGAAGTGCTACATTGCAAGCAATTTAGGAGAAATTGCAGAAATTTCAAAATTTCCCAATTTTTCCCAAATCGGACCACCTACACTCAAATTTGAAAATTAGAGTGTATGTGATGATCATTTCATTAAATACTTCTAAATGCTTCGAAATTAGTCTCAATTGATAGCTGGTCGAAGGAAAATTTCGAAAACAAAATGGGGAACATGAAAAACCAATGGATATCAAAATCAAAGCTCCGACTCCATGATTTTTCATGTAAAACATAAAGAACGAATGGATTTGTAACCATTTGACACTGATTTAACATAATTTCAACCAAAAAAAGGAATAAAAAATTGAAAATGCTCGTTTCATATCGCACAGGTGGGATACAAGATATATCGTGGGATATACGGCCAATATCGTTGATATTTAAAACATTGGTGACAACTAAAAGAGGCTACCATGACCGTATCCAAATTGATCTCCTGGCGGAAGGAAATCCAAACGTCTCACATTCCTATTGAGTGCAACGAAAAATCCTCCCAGACATGACCACAATACTTCTCTAGCCAGAGCCTGATCAAGGGAAGAGATGCATTTTCAATCGACTTTTCGACCAAAGAATGTTAGAGATTACCGCCTGCTTGTAGAAGAACCTTTGGGTTAACCTTGACCATACGCAACTGTTTAGTTGACTTTCTCATTACCCATTTCTCCTTATGTTGTTTCTTACCTTTTGGAAAAGTTTCCGTGTCTGTAGACCATCCAACTTCCCCCTTCATTGAGCTGATTTTCGAACTACCCCCAGTGACAACATCTCTAAACGACTTGATACTGCTTCTTCCCGATCATTTAGAGATCCTTTGCACTGACTATACGTCCCTATTTTTCACGGCAAGTTCCTATTTTGGGACTTTCTTTCCTTTATCTATAGCATCTCCCGGCTGATCCTTGCTCTTCATCTCTAGACCAAAGTGGGCTCTTTGAACTAACGACTTCTTCCCCCCAAAGTTCTCCCCGTGCCATAATCTGACCACCCGAGCTAATTCCTCTTCCAAGGTCATACGAACGAATGCAAAACCTCGATTTTCTGCGGTAAGTCTATCTCTCGATATGACGACCTCCATCACCGCTCCCACCAAGGTGTCCCGTATCGGTATCGGTTGGCGTAACGGTGACCTCCAAAACCGATACGGATACAGGGGCGTAACGGCGATACGGGGGCGTAACGGCCCGTAACGGCGCAAAAAATTTTTTTTGCCAAAAAAATATGAAAAAATATGGATTAAATCTTGAATATTTTAAGCATTCGAAATATGCATTCATTTATAAATTGGAACATGGTTATGGTGGTGTAACGTTCCACTCTTTGGTGAGAAGTTATATCGGACTGTCTGATGAATTTATGAACCAGATAACCTAAATTTGACTACAAAATTCATATTTTTAATTTTCTACCTGTCTACTATCAATGATAGATATATTAGAATGAATGTAATATGAAAATATCTTACATTAGGTGTTTGCAATTATTTTTGAGGAATTTCTCGAACATACCTATCGCTATGCTGTGGATGTTTGTGATTCTATCTATAACCCGTCATCCTCAAGTCAAGAATATTAAAAAAATAAATTAGTAGTGTCGATATATGCTTGATTAAGGATTACTTGATTGGTTGTCGTGAGTTATTTTAAATACAAGTTCGACAGATTGTCAAGTGTGTGCATGACCGCATGGCTTCTTACAATATCTATCTTTGTGAGTCACTGCTACAAATACTCACCTTAATACAAATATATACTCACATCACAAGTCACCACCAAAATGAAAATCTGCTTTTTTGTGGTTGCTCGACCTCCACATCATCGTCATCGTCACCATCGGTGAGGCTGTCCAATAGGTGTAGGTGCTGTATATCCATAATATCCAGTACCAGAAGGAAATACTAGATCAACGAAACCAGAGGATGACTGATCTGAATAGGCATGCGACTCGACCCCGAGTAAGGATATCTACCAAGTTGCCGTCGAATAGCCATACTTGGTGCCCATACTCGGCTATTGAGAATCTTGAGATTGAGAGTGCGTCCTGTGCGATGAGTAACTTGGATTTGGATCCGGATATCTATAATCATATGGATATTGATCGGGAGGGCTACTCAACATGAATGTGATGGAACAGGCTCAGTATAACCATCATAATCATAATCCAATTGACCATAAGAATATCCATCATAATAATCAAGACCATGAGCCTGCTGATGTTCCGGACCTCCCGAACCCCGTGCACCACTAAATGTACCCTCCTCCGGCTGGCTGTATCGTGACTCGGTACACTCGTAAGTCCGACCTCGTGTACCATGTCGTCGATGTTCGTCGCCATCGCGATCTGTAGAAGGCGATTTCCGTATAGGGGGTAAGCAACACCAGAAGTGTCAGCACCAGGGGCAGGGGGGTCATCATCATCCGACACGGTCACGCTACCACTGCTCGTACTCTTTTGTTGATCTTGAGCCGTATCCGTACGTGGCATAAACGCTGCCCCTCTTACTGGGTCTAACACATCTACACGACTCTCTTGTTGCGCTCTGCGTGTTTCTAGGTCATCAATTTCCAATTCTTCACTATCCTCTTCAATTTGTTTTTCCCTTGTTTCCAACCAAGGTAGAAGTGGGTCATCCTCATCATAAATATTGTCCAAGTTTATTGGACAGTAGTTTCCATCATCGGTAGTTGTAATGCTCCTATGACGTCGTCGCATTCTTAGTTTTATATTGTAGTGCATGAAGATAAGTCTATCTAATGTTCTAGTCTGCAATCTATTCTTATTCTTTGAATGAATGAGCGCAAAACAACTCCAATTCCTTTCGCAGCTAGAGGAAGATGTTGTCTGACTCAAAACTTTTTATTGCAATTTTTTGGAGAGCCTTCGTACTCTCTCCGAAATTAATCCACCATTCGGCCGGTTGCAACCTAGACACTGCATGCTGTGCAAGAACATCTCCAAAGCTACCAAGGCGATTTCCAAATGTATCTAATTCATTCAACACCTTTAATTCATTCAACGCCTTTATTTGCAGATCTAAGTCGGGCTCTAATCTCTTTATCACATTTTTTAGCCCGACACAAACTTCATCATCCTCAACAAATGATTGGGCATATCTATACCTAAAATTTAGGTAGTAACCTGCTGCATGAAAATCGTGATGGAGTTGTTTTGTCCATCTCCTGTCGATCATCTTCCAATAAGTCTCACAGCTTCTACAATCACGTTGAATTGCAAGCTTTGCCTTATCCATGGTATCATATAGGAAGCCCATGGTAGGTGCTTCATCGGTTTCAGCAAGACGGAGTACCCTCATTAGTGGCTCCATCACCTTTAGGATCGCCTTGACCTTCTTCCAATATTTGTTGTCCCGTATGGTGTTCGCAACATTGACCGGTGTGCCTGATGTCTTTTTCCTATGTTTTGTGTTGAGCCATTCTCGGGAAGCGAACATCTCACTCAACTCTCCTATGTTGGAATAAACTCTCTAACGCTATAAAGTTTGTTGCGAATCTAGTCGCCGCAGGCCTCAACAACTCTCGTCCTTTCGTGAACTTTCTCATTATTGCGACTACTTGATTATGGTTATAAATAAACGTCGTCACTTCCTTTGCCCTTTCGACCATTTCCTTAACATTCTTCTTCTTCCCAATATCTTCCAATATAAGATCAATACAATGGGCAGCACATGGTGACCAAAAAAGATGTTTTCTCTCATCCATCAACATATGTCTATGAGCTTATATGATGCTTCATTATCTGTCATCAACTGCACTACATTCTCCTCTCCAATCTCATCCACAACTTTATCCATTAGGCCCATAATATATTGAGAATCTTTTGTTGCTTCTGAGGCATCAATTGACTTGTGGTATATAGTTCCTAAGTGGCAGTACACCATGAAGTTGATCATGCTATATCTGGTTGGGCCAGTCCAACCATCACACATGATCGTGCATCCTATGGCTTGCAATACAGGTTTAAAGGTAGCCACGTATGCTTTCATATCCGCATACTCTGCATCTGTCCATTTCCCCATAATCTCCTTAGCCGTGGGAGCTTTTATTCCTTCACCTGCTTCTGCTGCTGCATTGATTACCACCTGCCAATATGGAGAATTGGCCGCGTTAGGAGGTATGTTGGCATGTATAAATAACTTTGCTACTGCTCTACCTAATTTCTCAACGGAAGTTCAACTCCACATTTGTTTTATCTTCTTTTGTTTAGTTGATTCTTTCCTAAACAGGATTGGATCAATAGAGGGTCTCCTAGGCTCATTTATTTCTTCATCCAAACGTATAGGGGCATCACGTGAAGATGTCTGTCGTCGGCTCCCAAACATACGTCGTAACCCACCAAACCTTACCCCCCCCCCGGCCCCACAGGCGAAGCAGTTGCACTTCCTGTCCCACTCCCACTCCCACTGCCCCCCCTGTATCACACACTGACCCATGCGTGCCAAACATGCGGCGGCGTTCTTCCTCTTCACGAGCTAGACGCACGCTCTCTCCTAGCTATAGTTAATTCCCGATCGGAATCTTCGTCAGAATCAATAATATCTTCATCATGAACGCCCATATATTCAGGACCAAACACCTGTCGAGCTGCATTCAAAATATCATCTTTCTTCTTTTGTACAGCAGCACGTTTACCCTTCGACTCATCCAAACTAGCTTACATTAAAAGCATTAACTCTTTCGGTAATCTGACACATGGCGCAACTTGACCCTTTCGATGTGCTAAATGTTGTTTGAGACGGGTAATTCCACCAGTCACAAGTCTATCACAATACTTGCACTTCATTTGGTGCCTAGTACCACCAACCCTCTCACAATGTTGCCATCCAATATCCTCACTTGTTGTTGGCCAGACCCAGACATTTCTTTAGGTTTAGGATATGAGTATAAGTGTATGACCTATGTTAATAAAGATAATTTTATGTTCTAACTAAACCCTAAGAAGCTCCAAACCTGTCCAATATAAGCAAATAAAAATATAAAGTCACTAATTCAAAAATACAAAAAAAAATTTATAAAATGACACCACAAATCTGTAAAATGCACATTAACATGTTTTACACTTCTACTATGATTAACACATCATATGACATGAGTAAAACAGCAAAACAACCATTAAAAATTGATCTTTCGAATTTTTAAAAAAAGGGCTAAAATAAATGCGTAAATAAAAATATATATAAAATATATAAAATGGCACCCCAAATCTGTAAAATGCACATTAACATGTTCTACTATGATTAACACATCATATGACATGATTAAAACAGCAAAACAACCCTTAAAAATTGATTTTTCGAATTAAAAAAAAAAAGGGTCAAAATTCATGCGTAAATAGAAAAAAATATTAAAAAAATATTAAATGGCACTCCAAATCTGTAAAATGCACATTAATATGTTCTACTATGATTAACACATCATATGGCATGATTAAAACAGCAAAACAACCCTTAAAAATTGATTTTTCGAATTTAAAAAAAAATGGTCAAAATTCATGCGTAAATAGAAAAAAATATAAAAAATTATAAAATGGCACCCCAAATCTGTAAAATGCACATTAACATGTTCTAATATGATTAACACATCATATGGCATGATTAAAACAGCAAAACAACCCTTAAAAATTGATTTTTCGAATTTAAAAAAAAAAGGGTCAAAATTCATGCGTAAATAGAAAAAAAATATTAAATGGCACTCCAAATCTGTAAAATGCACATTAATATGTTCTACTATGATTAACACATCATATGGCATGATTAAAACAGCAAAACAACCCTTAAAAATTGATTTTTCGAATTTTTAAAAAAAGGTCAAAATTCATGCGTAAATAGAAAAAAATATTTAAAAAATATTAAATGGCACTCCAAATCTGTAAAATGCACATTAATATGTTCTACTATTAAGTCGGTTGAGCGCCAGCTGGGAGTCGAGAAGGCATCAGGACTAAAGAGCCATCTCTACAAGTTAGATAATATTTGTTAAGAAATAGTGGCATAATTTCTAAGACCCCATATGAGATAAGGATAAGACCGGATAATTTATGGTCTTATCTAAACTCCCTTTCCTCCCCTATAATTGGGAAGAAGTTCTCTCGTGAATAATACATCAAGCAACGACGAGAGTAAAAAGAGGAAATTGAGATATTGATATTTGTCCATCTAGCTTGTCCTTTGAACAATCTAAGCCATACATCGTAATCCGAGGCCATCTATACCGTAGAATCAGAGGGGTGATTAGACCCATCTGCTCCTGTAGTGGTTAGGTGGACCATTAGATCTGAACCATTCATCTTCGTCTTTGTGAAGGTCCCATATCGTGTAGACTGTCAAATCTTGAGGGCTCACTCTTCCTCACAGACTTTCAGTAGTATTAGAGCAGCTCAACGGCGAATCTCCGATTTATCGTTTTAATCATAAAAGGTCAGTGGCCCTTTTTATTATATTCTATATTTTATTTTAATTATACATTGATCATTTATATATTCGCTTATTAATTATTATTATTTATTTTCTTCATGAGGTACGAGGATTAAATAATGATTAAATAATGATAATAATAATAATAATAATAAAAGTAATATTAAATGTACAATATATGGATTTACATCCTATTGGCTCGAGAAAAAAAAAAAGGATCAATCCTAAGGATTAGTAAAATCCAGACATTGGAGATTTGATTAAGCCCAAATATAATGTCGTACCATAAATTGTTTTGAGATAGAAATCAATGATAAGGGAGAAACTGAGGGTCAAACAAAAAGAAGCCTTTTTAATAGCCACCACCTCTCTTATAATATGGTAATCATAAGGGACTGATGACGGTGTGTGTTTATCATGTTCCTCTAACGAATATGTAGTTGGAACATGGTGTGTCATAAAGGCCATTACGGGGCTGTAAAGGCCGTTACGTAAAGGTCACGGTGGTAGCCATTACATGTTACGGGGTCGTAACGGCCATAACAGCCATTATGGAAAATAAATTTTTTTTTTTTAAATGACCCGTAATTGCTTTTAACGACACGTTACATCTCCTATAAAGGCCATAATAGTCCCGTAATGGTCTATTACGGGACATGTATAGGTCTTTCATACTTTTTAATCAACATTATGGGGCAAATACGGTTTTTTACGAGTTTTTTCAATAAATAAAAAATAAAAAAAGAGAGACCGTAACGGCCATTACGAGGCCGTAACAGCCGTTATGCCCCGTATCGTAAAGGTAATGGTGGTGGCCATTACGACCACCGTTACCGTTATGGAACACCTCTGCTGGAATGTGTATCAGTCCACACTGTTATGATTGTGAGGTCTTTTTCTTTTATGGATGAGAGCCCAGAAAAACACTAATCAATTTATCTTAGCTTATCCAATTGATGGGTATGAAATAGACGGCCAAAAGGTAAATAATCAGTAATTCAAATCCATTTTTTTGGTGACGTTTTTAGGCCCCGTATTTTGAACGGTAAGGATTGGGGCATATATTCACTACTGTAGATGAGTTACCACCAATTATTTCATAACTATTGAAGGCCTAAAGTCCAATTTAGTGAAGTCAATGGATAACAATTTTGTCCAAGTAATTGTTCTCTAAAGCTTCCTTAGTCAAGTGGGCTCAAATCTGGACTTGGGCCCTTTATTCTTGTAGTAGCAATTTTTTTTTTTGTGAAATTATCTGAATCTGCCTTTTGTAACAAATATAACGGGACCATCATTAGCAATCCATGAGTGGTTTGGAAAGCCCATATGGACCCTATATTAATACACATATTCAAATGGGCTGGAACTGAAGCCCAATTCACTTTCTTTCAAAATTAAGTATATCTTGTTAAGGGTTTTTAATTTAGCCATTTGTGGGTTGATTTAAGCTAAGTAGTAAGAAGTGACTTGTGCTTTTTTAACAAGATCTAACCTATAGTGCGGTCTATTTTTATGATTAACGGTTAAGATCTTTTAAAATGATAATGATCGATGTATGTATTAAAATAAACGATAAGAAAATTTAATTTTTTATGATCTTGATTATGATATATTAGTATCATGATTGTAATCATTTAAGGTGGGCTACACATTTTTGGAGTTCGACAATCAAAATGTATATCTCACGTGTTTTTATTATTATTATTACATGTACGTCTGCGTGCATGGGAATATAGTTTCCTTGATATATCCTTCTATTCACTATTGATCAAGGGACTATTAGTGATTGGAACCATCATCAATCATGATGATCAACATTGATGAGAGGATCCATCATCAATCATGATGATCAACATTGATTAGAGGATCCATTATCAATGGTGATTATTAACGGTAATGATCGGATCCATCACGAAAGGACATGATCATTGATGATTATAGGACTCTCTTAATAACTAAGCACTTTTTTTTTTCTTTTTTTTTCTGATGATAACATTTATATGTGTGATATAATTAAGCTTGATGCGATTAGATCTAAGCCCATTTTTCATTAGAAAATAGAAAACGTAGTGTTAGGATGCTCCCTATATATAAAGGTTGTGCATAACTTGAGCGGGAGTCAAGTCTCCTCCACCAAATGATGCATGTAACCTGTAATGGAAGGTTGCACATTATACAAAAATATTCTTATAAAAGCATCATATTCATCTTAAATAAGAGAACTAGATTGATCTACACTGCCCATTCAGGTATGTGGACTTTCAGATCTCGTTAAGATGGTTGACTACTTTTATACCTTGAAATTTTGAATAATATGTAGAAATGTTGATAATTAGTGTCAATATCTTAGATCATAGATAAGTAGTGATACTTAATGCAATGTAAAGATGGCCACCAAAGCATTAATCGTTAAACATCTCAAACGTCAATAATTCGACGATAACAATTACAAAGACTGGTCCCACGCGATGTGAAGCCTTCTGGATGAGGACGACATATCGCATACAATAGATGAGGTTTAAGAGGAATCTACATTGCCTGAGAACGGAAATTTAGGAGAACATAGGGTTGCAATGAACTGCTACAACAAGTGGCGTAAACAAAATCGTTTTGCCCGTAATGTCCTAATTAGCACAATGCACAAAGAATTCATATTAACATATGAAGTGCATGACACCGCTAAAGGGATCTGGGAAGCACTGGAAAATGCATATGCGCGGAAGTCAAATGTAAAAGTTCGGGCAATGGAACTAGAATTCCAGGAATACATGATGTCAGTCAGTTGCCCTATCAAAGATCATATTCGCAAGATGGAGCAGATGATAGGCGCTTTTAGGAATGTGGGGTGCAAATTGACTAAAAATAAAAAAAATAATAGCAATGCACCGTTCCTTGCCCGAATCTTGGGCCCCAATCAAAAGAATTCTGAACCATACTGATTATATCACTATGTTCAGAGACTTTTGTGGCAATTTGGTACGAGATGTTGAAATGAATGCTATTCAGCCAGGTTCGGACAAGGCCTTTGCAGCAGATACCCAAAAGCGGAAAGCTAATAGGAAACGGTGCAAAGCTTGCAAGAAGGCGAAAAAGAATGACCAAGAACAGAAATTTGCAACACCTCCAAATCTCAAGAAAGGGAATGGAAAGAGGAAGCAGAAAAAGGCAAACTTAATATGCTTTGTTTGCGGAAACTCCGACCATTATGCCCGGTAGTGTGCCCATAAAAAGGCGGTAATTCCCCAGTCACTGGATATTTTGTATGTAAGCGTTTGTTTTGAAATCCTTTCCATCAACACTCTATCTAACGAGCGGATTTTGGATTCAGGCGCAACAAAGTACGTGACACGAGATCATCGAGGACTCTAGGAATTCCGACCTATAGCCATGGGGAGTTACAAGGTGTATATGTGAAATAATGTTGCTGAAGACATACTAGGGCTTGACGTTTACCATCTCCATATGCGTATAGGGCGAACAATAATCCTCCGTGATACTCTTTATGCACCGAGCATGCGTTGGAATTTAATTTTTGTTTCTAGGTTGTTAATTGATGGTTTTGATATTTGTTTTTCCGAGACAAGTTTCTTTAAGACTCAATAACTTCATCTTTACATGGGGAAATTTAATTTCAGATTTATTTATTCTTGACATAGTAATAATGCACATCTTGCTTTATCTGCTATGTCGAATAAAATTGTAGTATCTAAATCTCTAAAATGGCACACGAGGTTAGGTCACATCGAAAAGGATCGTATGACAAGACTAGCAAGTTCTAGTCTGTTGAATTCATTATCCAAAGTTGATTTGCCATTTTGTAAACATTGTGTGCTCGAAAAGTCTTTGAAGAAACCATTCCCTAAAGCGGCTAGGTCTAAGGGCCTACTAGAGATATAATCCATTCAGATATCTATGGACCCTTAAATGTACATGCTCGAAATGGATGTTAATACTTTGTCACTTTCATTGACGATTACTCGCACTATGGATATGTGTATCTCATCTCACACAAATCCGAGGCTTTTTATTGTTTTCTTAAATATAAAGCTGAGGTGGAAAATCAGCTTGAGAAAAAGATTAAAATCCTTCAATCCGATAGAGGTGGCAAGTATACATCTAAAACATTTAAATTATATTGTGAAAACGTTGACATTGTCCGATAGTACACAATGGCCTACACTCCACGGAAAGATGGTGTTGTAGAGAAGGAAGATGACATTATTGGACATGGTTGGATAAATGATGACACAAGCCAATCTCTCTACCACATTCTGGTGAGACGCGCTGCTAACAGCCATCTACATCCTTAATAGAGTCTCATCCAAATCCATTCCTAAGACCCCACATGAGATGTGGTCTGGGAGGATTCCTTCTCTAGCCAACCTATGCCATTAGGGATCTTTGGGATATGTTTTACTGCTTGCCCCGCATAGAAGTAAATTTGATAGTAAAACTATTGAATGTGTGTTCATAAGGTACCTCATGCATTTAAAGGGATACGTTCTAGTTTATGAGGACCATGGACGATAGATTGAGATAGAATATCGAGACATGACCTTCGTCAAAGACAGATACCCCAGCCGAATGAAGCAAAAAGGTCATAGTAGAAATTTTTGAAATTCCCGATGTATCTCAAGAGAGTAAGAGTTACTGCTTCTTAAAATGAAGATGCCCCTATAGTTTGTCAGGACAGTGGAAGAACATCTCAGCAGACTCCTGAATTACGTCGAAGCGAAAGAAGATTGATTCCCCGAAGATATTTCGATATTGAGGGGCAGTCATTCTCTTGTGTTGTTGTTGATGTTGATGAACCTAATTCTTATCAGGATGCATTATTGTCTTATAGCTCGGCCGATTGGGTGACTTCTATGGACGAAGAGATTGCTTCCATGGAGAAGAATAAAGTCTGAGAACTTGTAGATCTGCCTTCTAATCGCAAAGCGATAGGTAATAAATGATTACTTAAGATCAAAAGAAAGACAGATGATACAGTGGACAAGTATAAAGCACAATTAGTTGCTAAAGGTTTCACACAGAAAGAAGGCATTGATTATGAGGAGACTTTTTCACCTGTTGCAAAGTTTTCCTCAATCCACATGATTTTATCCATTGTCGCAAGTTTAAACTTAAGATGTAAATATCGCATTCTTAAATGGTGACTTGGATGAAGAGATATACATGCAACAACCCATGGGTTATGTAGACAAAAAGCATCAAAAGAAAGTCTGCAAGCTCTATGGGCTGAAGCAATCTTCAAGACAGTAGTACATGAGGTTCCACTTAGCCATGACTACTTTCGGATTCACAATAAGTGAAGAAGATCATTGTGTATACATGAAATGGTCTGGAAAATCTTTTCTGATACCATGTAGACAATATCCTGCTAGTTGGTAATAACATGCAATTTTGATGTTGACTAAAGATTGGCTCTTCTCTAACTTTGATATGAAAGATCTTAGTGAAGCCAACTTTATTCTTGAGGTAAAAATCATCAGGAATCGTCCTAGGAAATTCTTAGGCTTATCTCAAGCCACCTACTACAGAATATCTTAGAGCGGTTCAAGATGGAAATTTCAAAAGCTGTTGAAACCGACAAAACTACCAACTTAGACAGAAAAATGTGTCCCCAGACTGAAGCCGAGGAATTAGCTATTTCCTCAGTACCTTATGCAAGCGTAATATGGAGCTTAATGTATGTTATGCTTTGCACCAGACCGGATATTAGTTATGCAGTTAGCATAGTCAGTCGTTATCAGAATAACCCGGGATAGTCTCATTGGCAAGCCGTCAAATGTATGTTCCGTTATTTCAGAGGAACGAAAGGCCTACTATTGTGTTATGAAGGCACGAGTCTCAAGCTCAAAGGATATTCTAATGCTGCTTGGGGTAATGACTCCAACGAGGGAAAGTCTACTTCAGGATATGTCTTCTTACTCGGATGGGGAGCTATCTCATGGTCAAGTAAGAAACAGACATCCCCAGCTCTTTCATCTATGGAGGTTGAGTACATTGCATGTTGTGCTGCAGTTCAAGAGTGTGTATGGGTTCGCAGATTTTTACTAGGTCTGGGTGCTATACCGAGTGATCATCAGCCTATATCGCTGAAAATAGACAATACTTTTGTCATTGACTTGGCAAAGGACCCTAAACACTACTAGAAGTCCAAGCACATTAAGATCAAGTATCATTACGTCCATGATCAAGTGAGAGATACGAAGGTCGCCCTCAACTACATTTCTACTAAAGAGATGATGGTTGATTCCATAACGAAACCTATAGCTAGAAATCTATTTTAGGTTCATGTCAGGCAGATGGGATTGAGGAGAGCTCGAGTGTTATGCTTGTATCAAGTACCTTTGATATTTCATTAATGAATAACACATTCCATTTATTCAGTATTGAGGACTTATATAGACTAGGTATATAGATCATCAACATTTACCATGAGATCATTTAGGATTTCTTTTTTTTTTTTTTTTTTTTTCGGCAGGCCGGTCAACCACTTACACAGGTTGACTAACCTTGAATGTACAAGAGAGGTACATTTGGGGTGATGTTCATACATTGAGGTATGGACTTCTTTTTATTATAAATAACAGAGGATGAGGATATGAGTAAGTTGTATCCGCCTATAGTCCTAAAAAATTGAAGATGAGACTGATCAAATCGAATAACATAATCGCACCATTGTTTTTCATGCGATCAATGTTATGGTCTGAATTAATAGTCAGGTTGTGAGGATATGAGATGAGTCGTACCTCATGTGAAATGACCTACGTATTGTAGACCCGACATATACCTAGTATTGTCTACTTTACGACGTGGATTGTAGCCACGTGCTAGGACATTTCACCTAAATATTGCTTTGATTCAATCTAATCATTGCAACGTGTGAGTAGCCAGTCCCGTAGGTGACTCCTTGTGTCCTTAGCTACCCTCCTCTTGTGTATAGGAGTATGAGATTGAGTGTCACTACTTTAGTATAATATGACGAAAGGCCCTTGATTGGCCAGACTCGGTTACGCTAGGAAAGCAGCTTGATCGATACCAAATTACACATCTGGGTGCGAAGATCCCGTGACAGGTACACCAAGTTTCTAGAAATATAAATACGCACTCGAAGACTTATCCGCCGGCAGTATCGAGTTTTTTATAAACTTTTACAAACGATATTCTTTCTTAAAAGCATATATATATATATATATATATATATATATATATATATATATATTAGTATTACTCAGTGTATCAAATAACGTCGGTAGCGTAGCGGTAGCGTACGCTACGTAGTGTAGCGTAGCGAAATCGCTACGTAGCGCTAAAAATAGCGTTTTTCCCCTGTAGCGAGCATACGCTACGGATATGTAGCGTGTAGCGCAGGTAGCGTATGCTACCTGTGTGGTTTTTTTTGTTTTTGTTTTTTCAGTGCAGGAAATAGTGGTGAACTCACACCACAAGCTAAAGTTAAGTTAAAAAAAAAAAAAACCTAATTCTCTAGTGCTTCTGATCCCAAACGGCAGCAGCCGACGCAGCTGCTCTCCCTTCCGATTGATTTGGAGGCCATCCGACACTGCTTGGAGGCCATCCGACGCTTCTTGGAGGCCATCCGACGCTGCTGCTCTCCCTTCCGATCGATTTGGAGGCCATCCGACGCTGCTTAGAGGCCATCCGACGCTGCTGCTCTCCCTTCCGATTGATTTAGAGGCCATCCGACGCTGCTGCTCTCCCTTCCGATCGATTTGGAGGCCATCCGACGCTGCTGCTCTCCCTTCTGATCGATTTGGAGACCTAAAATCGTCTCAGAGAGGCCATCCGACGCTGCTTCTCTCCCCACCAGGCACAAACCGACCTCATCTCGAGACAAAAACAGGTACGCTCCTTCCTTTTTTTTGAATTTTTTTGATGTACAATGAAAATAACTTGGTATTTTCAATTTTTTCCGCATTTTTTTCCCCTTTTAAAATACTATTTACAGTCGGTTTGTTAGTCTTTATACCCTTTTTTTCTGTGGTATGGCCCACGTGGGCCCCACCGAGGTGCGTGAAGGGGTGGGATGTGCACTATTTTCTATGGTGTGGCACACCTGGGGCCCACTGAGGTGTGTGAAGGGGTGGGATGTGCATTATTTTCTATGGTGTGGCCCACGTGGGGCCCACTGAGGTGTGTGAAGGGGTGGGTTTGCATTATTTTCTATGGTGGGCCACTATGGTGTGCGTATGAGTGTAAGTGGTGTGCGTATGTTTATTTTTGTGATTCACTGATTTATCTGTAATGTGTTTTTTTTTTTTGGTTTAGTAGTGAACTAAAGAGAAGAATGTTTGAAGAAAAAGAGAGAGATTTTGCATGGAAATGTGGCTGATAATCCACTTGGACAATCTCATAGAAATTATGTGCTATGCAAATTTTGCGGTCAAAGATGTACAGGAGGCGTGACTCGCCTAAAGCATCATTTGGCCGGAACCCACAATGGGATAAAGCCGTGCCCAAAAGTGACGGAAGAAGCTAAAGAGGAGTGTAGAAAGGCTTTAAAGGAATATCATGATGGAAAAAATAAAAGAAATGAGGTGTTTCGAGATATTGGGAGAGGGGGATCGACATATCTTTCTGGTTCTGGCTCTGCAAGTGATAGCGTTAGTGTGGTTAATGATGCTTTCATTGGCAGCCAACTTGGTAGTGGATCTTCTGGTAATCAACCAATGGCAAGAGCAAGGGGTCCTATGGATCAATTTGTTAGTAGTGAGCAACGTCAATCCACATTGAATTCAAAGTGGAAGAAGGAAGAAAGAAAAGAAGTATGCAGGGTGATTGGAAGATTTTTTTTTTGGGAATGCTTTGTCATTCAACCTGTGTAATAGCCCATACTTTTCAGCAATGTGTGAGGCTATTGGCAAGTTTGGACTGGGATTGAAGCCACCATCCATGCATGAAATGAGAACATGGATACTAAAAGAGGAGGTTGCTAATACTGATAGTTTAATGAAAGCATACAAAGCTTTGGAAAACTTATGGATGTTCAATTATGTCTCGATGGTTGGATCGGATGGAAAGAATAGAAGCATCATTAATTTTTTGATTAATTCTCCGATCGGAACAATGTTTTACAAGTCTATTGATGCTTCAGATTCAATAAAAGATGGGAATTTGTTATTCGAATATCTTGATGAAATTGTGGAAGAAATTGGGGAAGAAAATGTGGTCTAGGTTATCACGGATAACCATTCAAGCTATGTGAGTGCTGGGAAGAAGTTGATGGATAAGAGGAAAAGGATATATTGGACTCCGTGTGCTGCACATTGCATAGATCTGATGTTGGAGGATATTGGAAAAATGAAAACATATTCTGAAACGCTTGAAAAGGCAAGGACAGTGACGAAATTTATTTATGGGCATGGAATTGTATTGAGCATGATGAGAAGCTTCACGAATAACCATGAGCTTCTACGGCCTGATAACACGCTTTGCAACATCATACTTCACCCTTCGAAGTATTTACAAGCAAAAGAATGGTCTTATAGCCATGTTTGCATCGGAAAAATGGTGCTCTTGTTCTTGGGCTAAAAAACCTGAAGGAATAAAGGTACGGGCTATTATAATGTTTGATCCGAAGTTTTGGCCTCATGTTGCCTTATGTGTTAAGAGCACCATGCCATTGGTAAGCGTTTTAAGAGAAGTAGATTCGGAAGAGAGGCCAATGAATGGGGTTCATTTATGAATTGATGGACTCAAATAAGGAAGAAAATTGCATTTAATTGCAATGATGTAAAAAGAGATATGTTCCAATTTGGAACAAAATAGATGAAAGATGGACTCCTCAGCTTCATCGTCCTCTACATGCAGCCGGGTACTATCTGAATCCTCAAATACGGTACTCAGATAAGTTCTCTACACACCCTGAGATAAAAAGGGGGTTGTTTGAGTGCATGGATAGGATGATCCCCCGTGAAGAGCATGCTGATGCTGATATTCAGTTGGATGAATATGACAAGAGGAGGGGATTTTGGCTCTCGCCTTGCACTCGAAACCATGACAAAGCGTTCCCCAGGTAATTTATAATTTTATATTTTGATATTTTCATTGTTATGTAAATTATATTTTTATAATTGGTAAAAGTATTAATTAATTTATAAATTATAACTAATTTATGTAGCTGATTGGTGGGAACGCTTTGGAGATAGAACTCCACAGCTTACGAAGTTTGCAGTACGAGTTTTAAGCCTCACATGCAGTGCTTAATTTGTGAGAGAAATTTGAGTACTTTTGAGCAGGTGACTTTTGTACCATTCAATATTCTAAATTAGCTAATTTTTATTTAGTAGATTAGCAAGTCTTTGATAATTGACTGACATAGAACATCACATGATTAGATCCACACAAAGAAGAGAAATCGGCTAGAGCAACAAAAACTCAACTCTCTAGTATATGTGATGTATAATATGAAACTGAGAGAGAAGCATGAAGAGAAGAGGCGGCAATGGATCCAATATTGGTGGACCACATTGAATCGAGATGATGAATGGATTCTTTGAGAAAGAAGGCCCTGTTCTCTCCCAATCGATCCATCGTGGCTCGAAGATCAAAATATGGCCTTTGATATTAGTGCCATTACAACTATTCCGGAGTCTGATGATCCAGTTGACAGCAATGCACCATCAACATCTAATATTTCTGAAGGAGATTGCCCCCCACCTTCCTCAAGGAAAAGGAAGGCAACTACTTTAAGTAAGTGTTTATAGTTATAGACTAAGTTACATGAACATTTTTAACAAAGAAAGTAAAAGACCAATGAATCTCTCTTTTTTTTTTTTTTAAATGTGTAGGTGGTCCCATGGGAAGATTTTTTACTCCTATAAGAGAGGAAGGAGATATAGGAACGAGTGTTCAATGTGTGGATGATGTACATGCAGATGTAGATGCTGATGCTGATGATGAAAGGCCTAGACTTGGTGACGAAGTGAATGCGGATGACGACAACGACGATGACCTATTAGATATAGATGACCTTTAGAGTTTAGACACTAGAGTCTAAAGACTAATTATTGAGAATTTGAGATGTTGATTTTGAGGAATATGACATTTGTATTGTACTCAATGCTCTTAACTTTGGGATTTTTTATTTTGAAGAATGTGACATTTATATATTTTGCTTTTTTATTTATCATATATATATATATATATAAATTAAAAAATAGAAGTATTGTGTAGCTTACGCTACACGCTACGCTATTTCGCTACACGCTACGGAGAGTTGAACACTACGCAACACGCTACCGCTATTTAAAACACTGGTATTACTTTACATTGATTTAAGTCGAAGTTTGCGAAAACTGAGTTTTCAGAATAACTCAATAAGTTGGATAAGTGCGTACGTTGGCCGAGTACTTCAGACTGGGAGTTAACTCCATCCGGTGTGGTCATGCAGACTAGGACAGGCATTGTAAATCTTGGGTTATTGCGTACTAGTTTGGTGGTCACTTAGTAATCAAACACCTGTGAGAAGATAACGGTGTTTCAGCTGGTCCCACGCCTCTAATTCTTTTGATCGCGATATTTGGTTTTGGTTGTTATGAGATGAGTTAGATGGACAATCTTTTTGTGTATATCCCATGATGTGATTGAGTAGGGGATGTTGGACATAGGCTAGTGGGGTCCACTCATGGGCAATTACTAGTAGGTGGGTCATATGTGGTTTGACCTCTTTTTAGTAATCATTTTTCTTTCTTTTGTTTGAAGTTGAATTACAAATTCAACTTTAAATGAAGATTTAGATGAGGAGATAAGGATAAGATTAGATAATTTATGGTCCCATCCAAACTCCCCATCCTTCCCTATAGATGGGAAGAGGTTCTCTCATGAATAATACATCAAGCAACAACGAGACTAAAAAGAGGAAATTGAGAGATTGATATTTGTCCATCTAACTTGTCCTTTGAAGGATCTAAGCCATAAATCGTAATCCGAGGCCATCTATACCGTAGAATCAGAGGGGTGATTAGACCCATATACTCCAGTAGTGGTTAGGTGGACCACTAGATCTGGACCGTTCATCATCAGCTTTGTGGAGGTCCCATATCGTGTAGACCGTCAGATCTCGAGTCTCTCTCTTCCGCACAAACTTTCAGCTTCTCTCATTTTGGAGTCTATTTGTAATTTAAACCTCAAATTCATATTAATTTTGGATGAGGGAGAGATACGGGAGAGAGGTTGGATGAGATAGGGATAAGCCTTAACTCATTCAAATTCCTCCCTCATCTCATGATCCTTTCTCTCAAACCTTCTCCGTAGTATTCTTATAAATACGAAGAAGTATCCCCTCGTAAAGGCATCCAATAGCAACAAGCCCCAGAGAGAAAATACGGAAAATGAGAGCATTATACCCATTGTCCATCTAGCCCACCCCATATCCAATCTAAACTGTTGATCGTAATTCGGGGGCCACCTTTATTGTAGAATCAAAGGTTTGATCAAACGTTTTGCTCCTGCAGTGGTTACACGTACTATCAGACGTGCACCGTCCATCTTCAACTTTTGCAAAGGTCTCAGGATCGTTTAGACCGTCGGATCCTACAAGCCCACCCATCTGGGTCATTTATCAGTGGAATTAGAGCGACATCAAAGGGATCTCCGATTTTTCATGGATCAAATCAATTGAGGTAAGTACTCAAGGAAACATTGGGGAAACATGGGGAAAATGGTGTAATTTTTCAATGACACTTTAGTAAATGCTAAAATACACATATTTGTATATTTAGGAATCAAATAATAGCAAGCAAAAAAAAAAAAAAAAAGCATACATAATAAGTTTCCCTTTAATGAGGTCTTAAAAGCATGTAACGCCACCTGCTTGGGGTTTGGGCGAACGGCTAGCGTCATGGGTTTTCTCCCCACAAACGCAGTTTCAATTCCCCTCTCTATGCTTTACCCGATGCACGTGGTTTACGGGTGATTGCGTGCATCCATAGGGAATAGTTTCGACTTCAAAAGGGGTGGGGACGCCCTATCGTCATTAAAAAAGAAAAAGAAAAAGCATGTAACGCTGACTGAGGAAAACAGTGGTCAAACATGGGGAAAATGGTGGGTCCATCCATCCATGCATGCATACGCATACATACATACAAACACACATGCATGATCCATCCATCTATTCAACCTACCATCCATGCATACATACAATGACACATACATGTACACACATGCATGATCCATACACACATCCATGCATGCATATGCACATGTACACACATATCCATGCATGCATGCATACATACATGATCCCCATCCATCCATGCATGCATGCATATATACATACATGCATGCATTCATCATACAATCATGCACCATATATATATATATATATATATATATATATATATATATATATATATATATATATATATATATATATATATATATGAAATCGAATTTTCTTTTAATAAGTAGATTTTTCGCAATATCAATACGTTGGTAATATTCTTGATAATATCATTGATATATTGGTGATATTATCGCCGATATGTTGGCGATGCAAGTATCGACAATACAAGTGACACTTGGAATTTATACAATTGAAAACGTTGTGATACATTGGCGATATCGATACATTGGTTATACCTTGCGATATATCGGTGATATATCACCTATACCTGGAATTTTTTTATACTACTAGTGTTATCGGTATTGCCAAGCTATTATTGGTGATACCGATAATATCACCGATATTATCGATAGTATCCCCGATACTTGGAATGATGCTTCAGCATGAAAATACTTTGTATTTATGTCATATGGCATGTGAACTTTACTTATCAACCAGCCTTGGTGGTAATGTCTACAATGAGCTCTGGAAGTATGGGGAATGTACACCATTTCAAGGAACACTACCATAACAGAACAACTTAGAGATGGCTTGGCCTATATTCTGTTTTAGTCTAATTCGTCATTGAACTCTTCATGGTCTTCTGCTTCAAACTATGGTTCCAATACAAAAATGAATCAGTACGCTCCCACCCTTAGGAAATATCCCCTGCATCAGGCTCTAAATGGTTTCTGCAGCTTGATCTACAAACCTGCTCTTCCTCGTACCTCTTTGTGCTAGCTCGCATTCTTGTCTACACGTTTCCTGTCTCTTCATCGCCATCATCACCTTACACTTTGCCCCTTGCTTTTCACTTATCTTCTTCATTGCTTTTTCAGTTCTTTTACCAGGTAGCAGTTCAATTGTCTTTAGTGAGCATGTTGGTGCATCCTTTAGCCCTGCTCGATTTATGAGCCAAATGCTCCTTTAATTTTGTCACTCCATTGATAATACTTCCCTCATTAGTTCCACTTTGTGTTTCACTCCTTGATACTTTCAACCAATTTCTTTCTGAGGCTCAACTAAGGTGGCCATTTGTCAAATAAGATATAATCTGTTTTATGTGCAGTAGAATCCAGGACACTATATACAAAAAAGAATATGTAAGAAAATTAGAAATGTTATGGTATGAAAACTGTTATAATATACTAATGTATACTCCCTTTATTTGTGTACATGTGCCAAACACATACTGGATCCATATCAATCACCAGGTAGGCCTGTTCATGTATAAGACACAAATCAACCAGCTTTACCCAATGATCATATCCCATTTGTGTACATGAATCAAGTTATAGGCAAGTAGTGTTGGCAACAAGCTGGGTCTGTGTCTGGTCAGGATCAGCCCAAGCCCAATGCAATTATTAATTGGGCCAAAGTTTCAGCTCTGGGCCTGGCCCATTAAGCAATATAGCTTTTTGTCTCTGCTGAAGCCTCCCTATTAACATGGTAGATGGGCTTGTTCTCAGACAGGGCCTTAATAGAATGTTTTACAAACCCTAGGGCTGGCCAAACATGTTTATTAATCGAACTTCAAACATAGACCCATACCTTACCTACAGACCTTGTTGAAAGGCCCAAGCCTGACCTGTTATGGGCTAGGAAATAATTTGCATATCCAGATATCTGGGCAAATATCAAAAACTGATGGAATAGGGGCCAAATCCTGGGATTTATCGTCGTTAGATTATTTCCAATATAAACACCTTTGTAAGAAAATAGTTTTCCAGAACTGTAAAAATATCAAATATTCATGACTTGGGGCAAAATACATGGACCTGTCATCTTTATACTATTTCATGTTCTAGAAGGAAGGGAAAAAGAACAAGTATAAGAAAATAGTTTTCTAATCATGTGGAAAAATCAAATGCCCATAGCTACATCCATGGATCTTCAGTATGTGTATCATTTTTGTGTTCAAAAGAAAGGCAAATGTGATAATAATAATAATGTGTGTGTGTGTATAACTACTTTTTATCATTTTTCAAATTTTACACAAAAAATTGTTGTTTGGGAAAAATATCCATTGATGTATGATTGACATGCATCATTAAAATGAAAGTCAATATTTTTACGAATCCAGATTTTCATGTTTTAGCATGGTTGAAAAAACCAATGCTAAAATCAAAGTTCCTGAAACTATTGAAATGCAAAATCTTATTGAAGAAAAAGTTTTTTTTCCTTTCTTTTTTCTTTCTTCTTTTTAACGTATCATCTTAAACACAGCAAGCAAACCACATTGTATGACTCCTTTGATGCAGCTCAACCGAGTTGTAACGAGTCTTAGGGGACTCATTTGACACGATTTGAACACCTTGACTTGGACAGAATCAGTCTTTTTCTTCTGAAAAATAAATAGAATCAATTTTAATTACACATTGACATAATGAAACTAGTGGAAAGTGTGAGTAATGAGAATTGCTTATCTACTAGTGTTGCTAAGGAAAATTTGACCTGTACAATTGCCTAGGGAAAAGTTCAAGTTTGCAAGAGCTTTCAATAGCAAGATTTGCCTACCAAAAGACGAGAAATAAAGAAAAAGGTGCAAAACACATATTTTGCTAATGAAATAAGAGCTTTGAAACTTTTCCGAAAATTCATTTTGAAAGAATATGAGATATAAAGCTTGTTAAAATTTAGCAGCCTTGAATCAATAACAAGAGATGTACAAACCTAACTACTTAATCACCTATGAACTTATCAAAACACATCCTGCGTAAAATAGGTTTTATATGTTGCTAGAATTATTTATTAAAAAGAATTGAGAATTTTTTTAATTTTTTTTATTTACTAAAAGTTGAAATATCCAGTTTTTTTTTTCCCGAATTGCAACTAATGACCTGGCCAATTCTTTTCTTTTTCTTTTTCCTCAAAAAAGACATTTGGAACAATACTTTAATGACAAAAGCTTCCCATAACAGTAATAGTGGCCGTAACGGCCACCACCGTTACTGTTATGATACAGGCCGTAACGGCCGTTATGGTCCTCTTTTTTATAAAAATAAAAAACTTTTACGGACCGTTACGAGTCCATTACGGAGCTGTTACAGACCGTTACAGGGCCCTTATGGCCTTTGTTTTTTTTTTTGTGTAACGGCCGTTTCGACCTTGTAACATTTAACGGTTATGACCGTTGCCATTACGTAACTGATTTGGGACACCTGCTCATACTGGGTCTCCTAAGAAACGGATGATACTGTTTCAGTTGGCTCTAACAAATGGTTTTACTATTCCACTAAAATACAACTGATATAGTTTGTTGACCATAAAAGAAATTGCTATTTCAGCATTTTGCATCATGCTACAGGCAAAAAATCGCCTACGAAAAAAGGAGTTGAATTCTGCTGTGTTCTATCTATCAACAGATTCTATTGGTTCACCATTTTACATCATCAGAGAATTGCTGGTTGTGGTATTTTATGCGCTTGGGGATGGGAAATCACCATTCCTAGTCAGTGTGGCTGCTATTCTCTTGAATGCTTTCCTAGATTGGCTATTCATTTTCCAGTTCGGGCTAGGAGCGCAAGGACTGGTATGTGAATTAATTGAAATCATAAAGTTAGGGGCATTGCAGGATTTTAAACTGTTCTGATGAGCCCGATTGTCTTGTGTAGGTACTTTCCACATCATTAGTTACTGCTTCATCAGCTATGTTGTTCTTTTTTATCCTCTCGAGGAAATTAACAGGTGTGTCTATCTTGTTTGTAGCCGACTTGCAAAATTCTGTTATGGGAGTTCTGTCTACATGTAGTAATACCTGCCTGTGCTATGTCCAGGACTGCTTGATTTTACTGCATTGATTGGCCCTCTTCTGCTGCTACTTGCTTGCTGCATGATCTCAGCATTTACTACATTGATTGCTCATAATATATTGGGGGATTTGCTGTCTACAGTCATAGTCTTAAGGTGGGTTTCGTTTATTTGTTATATGGCTAGCAAGCTGTTTAAGCACTCTCAGTGCCACAGTTGTTGATGACGTGGTTTTTTTTTTTTTTTTTTTTTTTTTTTGCAGGTTTTGTAGGCTCTCTGAGCTCTTGACAATTTTTCTTGCAAGTTCTCTGGGGATGTTTGGCTTTTTCTTTCCTCTCGTGATTTTCCAATTCCCAGGAATGAAGTTGGTGAAGGATATGCTTGGGTCCCTTATACAACTGGTACATTTTCCCCCCTTCCTGCAGTTTTTTGCTCATCTCTAGATTTCATGTTGATCGATGAACATATGGCTTTTCAGTAAGCCAAGCCAATTCTGCTATTACTGAGCAGCAAATGCATATGGGAGCTGGTGGATGTTCATGTTGTGTAGTAAAGATGCATGTAACAACAATGTTTACTGAGCAGTAAATGTATATGGGAGCTGGTGGATTTTTATGTGTTGTAGTAAAGATGCATGTAACAACAATGTGATCAAGCAATGGAATTTAAGGGGGTTTTAAAAATCAACTTTCATAGGATGGATATGGTGAAAGTGCATTTGGCGGTTTTGTTGGATTCTGTCCAATGGAAAATTATGAAAGAAATGCTTGTTCGTATAGGTGCAATGAGAGTTTATACCCAGTTTCTCCATCTTGCCTGCCTCTGGACAATCAAAGTTGTTGGTCGTAATCTAGGGGCCAGCTTAATCGTAGAATCAAAGGGGTGATGAGATCTTCTCCTCTCTCATAGTGGTTAGCAGACCACTGGATGTAGACCATTCATCTTCGGCTTTGTGTGAAGGTTCCAAGATCATGTAGACTGTCAAATCCTACTGGCCCACCCATTCAGGCTGTCTTTCAATGGTATCAAAGTAAGCCAATGACATATCTTTAATTTACGTGGAGATGATTGAGGTAAATAGCCTTTTCCCAAATAAATCTAATTTTTTTATTATTTGTAATGTTTTTTTATTATAACATTGATTGCCATCTCTAATAATGGTCACAAAATATAGGCGTGCAATGAGAATGCAAAAAAAGAAAATTGGACAATGAGTAAATAAAAAAAGAGGAGAAATTAAATAATAATAATAAAGAATTTAAGAAACAAGGGAAGAAGGGAAAGGATGGAATTGCGATGGACCATTGTTGTTTGTCATGGCAATAGCAACAGCCGCAATGCCCACCACTGCATCTCCCACCTCTCTCTCGTTTTAGTTTAGAGCTGCAAAGCGGCTACTTTGGGCCAAAGCGCCCATCTTGCTACCAAAGGTAACAACGCAAGTAGAGGGGAGAAGGAAGAATGTGGTGGTGTTGGGTTTTCTCTAAACCCTATGGGGAGAGGAAGAATGAGGGAGATGGGTATGGATTATGTTATAATGGGCCTATTAGAAAAAGGGAAGAAAAAGAAGGGAGGTGGACTTAGGAGTTGGGCCTTGTCGGCCTAGCTTGTTTTTTGAGATTGAAGAGGTTGCTTTTTGCCCATAGTTTAGCCCAAACTGATTCAAATCATTCGTGAGCCTAAGAAAGGAGAGGAAGAGGAAAAGAAGAAGAGAAGGGAGAGATGGGTTTTGAGCCTCGATTAGAGAGAGAGAGAAAAAAATAAGGGTTGCATAGTAAAGAGATTGTCACAAAAGCAACGTACTCATCTTACTTCAGATAACTTGATTAATTTACACCACCCATTCGGGTATGTGGACATGCATATCACATGTAAGATGGATTAGTCACTTCTAGAACTTGAAGATTTGGATAATATGTAGAAATGATGATGATTAGTGCCAATATCCTTATATCATAGCCACCAAAATGCTATGATATAGCCACCAAAGTGTTAATCACTGAACAACGTTATGGTTGAAAATTTGATGATGGCAATTATGAAGACTAGTCCTGTGCCGCAAATGTCTTTTAGATAAAGATGACATTTCACACACTCTGGATGAGATTCAAGAGGAACCATTGTTGTGAATAGCACTAATAAGATATTATTGGTATCGCGTCAATTATGAAACAGGGTTCTTTCATTCCATTTTCAGATATTACCGAAATATTGGCAATATTTCGTAAAATATCAACAACTTGATATATTGTCGAAAATATCATATGGGTGCCCATTTATAAATTCCAAATGTCGCTAGTATTGGCCATATATAGGTGAAAAAGTCACCTTTTTTTGCGAAACCTTTATTAACTAATTTTGCTTTCTACTTGTCCATCATACAATCTGCATTTCTTTTGACAATAAGCACTCACTTGTTGCCTATCACTTCACGATTGGGAAGTAGATCTACAGTTCCCGGAGTTCATTCTTCTTTATGGAGGTGGTCTCTTCATCTATGGCAACCTAATCAATCAACTTTGGAGACAACAATGCATCCTAAAAATAATCAGGTTCATCATTATCAATCGCAATGCAAGAGTATGATTCACTCTCTATTTTGAAGTATTGAATGAGAATTAATCCTCTTTTACTTTGACGTAATTCAGGAGCGTCCTAAGATGTACTCACATTGTTCTGATGAACCATTAGAGAATCTTCATTGTGAGAATTGGAACTCTCACTCTCCTAAGAAACGTCAAAGATTTTAAAAAGTTTTACCGTAACTTCCTGCTTCTTTTGGCTGAAGTATTTGTCTTTGATGAAGGTCACATCCCAAGATTTTATCTCGGTCCATCGTCCACCATCCTCATAAACAAAAATGTATCCTTTTGAGTACATAGGGTACCTTGTGAATACGCAATCAATGATTTTACTATTAAATTTACCTCTACAAGGAACAGACAACAAAAACATACCCTAAAAATCTTCAAGAACATAGGTCGGTTAAAGAAGGAATCCTCCCACTCCAAATCTCATATGGAGTTTTGGGAACAGATTTCAACAAAACTCTTTTAAGAACATAAACGGTCATTAGCAGTGCATCTCCCTAGAACGTGGTAGAGAGATCAGCATAAGCCATCATTGATCTAATCATGTCCAATAGTGTATTGTTCCTTTTCTATACAATTGCATGATGTGGAGTATAAGCCACTTTATACTATTGAATGATGCCAACACTTTCACAATGATATCATTGTGTGTGTGTGTGATCTCCTTTTAGTGTACCCATTCTCCAATTTTCTTTTTTCATGTTTCATTACACAATGATATCATATATGACAATGGCTGTTTTGGGTAAATGGTTATGGAGGTTTGGGTCGGAAGAAGCATGCCTATGGAGAAGAGTCGTTGCTTATAAATTTGAGGGGATTGATTGGTAAAGGGATCCTCTTTATATAGAGCTTCCATCTTTGGAATGCCATAGAAGGGGTGAGAGAGTTTTAAGAAGGGAGTGTGCTTCACAGTAGGAAATGGTGAAAAGGAGCTCTTTTGGGAAGATGAATGGGGAAAGAGAGCTCTTTTGGGAAGACATATGGCCGGGTGAAAGGTCTCTCCGTGCTGAGTTCCCTAGATTGGGAGGGATAACTTTGGATGTCAAGACATGTGGCTGGTTGCTTTTTGCCTCTTGGAAAGAACATGGTGTGGTGTGGTCTTCCACTTGTAAAATAAAAATTTCTGATGAGGAGTTCGATGAATTCTTAAGGATCTTGGATAAGCTTCATAGAATTTGCTTGTTGCTACGGGTGAAAGACTCTTTGTTGTGAAGTCTAGAAAAATCGAGCAAGTTCTCTATCCAGTTCTTTTTACAGAACCTTAGAGGGTGCAGTTGCAGGCCCGTGCCCCTCGAGATTCGTTTTAGAGTTATAACGCTTTTCAAAGTTAGTGGCTTTTATGTGATTGGTGAGCAATAACCAGGTGATTGCTATTGATACCCTTCAAAAGAAGCCAATGTACATTCCGAATATGTGCTCCATGTATCTTAGCGATGCAGAATCGGTAAACCACTTATTTATCCATTGCCCACTTGCTAGGTCCATTTGGGAGGGCTTATTGGGGGTTTTCAAGATCTCTTTTGGGTGATGTAGGAGACCATTGAGGATTTATTTCTTAATTGGAATGGTAGTGGAATCGAAAGAGGTGGAAAGAAGCGTTAGAGGTTATCCTTGTTGGCCGTCGGTGGTCTATTTGTGGTGAAAGAAATACTCGATGCTTTAGGGACAAGAGGGGTTCAATTTCTTTATTATTGAGGGCTAAGCCCTATGTAAAAGATTGGGCTTCTAATCTGAATATTTCTACAGATTGACTTTCCTAAATGGATTGGGGCTCCTTTTGTATTGTTGGCTCTTGTAGCGATTTCAATTAAATAAATTTTTCATTGACTATAAAAATAAGGGTAGTTTAGATGTGTTACCTTTATTGAGATTAGATGACCATGGAAGTAGTGACCATCCGTAGATTTGTTGCTATCCAAGTAAAGGTGGAGTCATGATAAGAATATCTTAGATTGTGTTCCTAAACCTTTCGAATTGTTAGATTTTCACCTTTTGATATGAACATATTTTCTAGATAGTTGCTTTATATTTTTTATAATAATTTTCTACTTTATATGGAAAATGCCATCCAAATTGAAAGAGGAAGAGGATGAGCTCATCATATTATCAAAGCAGCTCTTAGGCATTATCCCATTGATTCGTCTTCGGATGCTATGGTTTTGATCATCGAGAGGTCCAAATAGTTCTCGCTTCAGTCCTTCACCAACCTTGCCCTAGCAAAGAAAAAGTGCACATCTCATTTCTTTGGTCCTACGGGGCCACCCCCAAAGTTGCAGAGTTAACATGGTTGGTGGCAAGGAGGAAGGTGCTTAGGGTTGATAATTTTCGAAAAAAGAAGATGATAATCACAAATAGTTTGCTTTTTGTGCTAGAAGAATGATGCATCAATTGACCATATCTTCATTCACCATCCTTTGTGAGTGAGTTTTGGGATAGTCTTGGGTTCTTTCAGCGTCTCGCGGGTTATGCTGAAGTTGATTGAGGGGCTCTCGCTTGAATGGCACAAGGGTGGAGTGGGGAAAAGAAGGAGAAAAGTTTGGAGATTGGCATTATTGGCCATTCTCTAGACCTTGTCGGGAAGAAATAATTGATGTGTCTGCAACCAATGGGCAGTCGCAGAAGATTTTAGGTGGGTTAAGTTAGATGTTGTGGTTGGGCCTCGAGCTCTTTAGCACTAAAGAAATGTACTCTTTCTTCTATTTCTTGGGCTTAATTGTAGTTCTTTTGGCCATCTCGACCTTCTTTGATCAATAAAATCATAACTTTTCATATATAAAACAAGACATCTAAAAAGCAGAAATGGAAAAATGAGATTTTAGGTGAAATTTCATTTCCCTACAAAAGTGTATGAATTCTTTGCCAGGACTTTCCTTTATCTCACATCAAATATGAGCATTAAATACCTCCATTCTTATAATTTTTTGTTGTTATTTTTATCTTTATATACTTTTAAGTTTTCATATTATTTGAATTAAAAACTAATAGTAGTAGTTTATGCATTAAGGGCCTATTTGTTTCATCAGTTACCCTAGTAATGTAAATGAAATGTGTCATCAATACAATTTTACCACCACCAAACCAAACAAGGGATTCATCGCTCAAATGCAAATGTATTCAGGAGAGACAAGTAAAGGAATTTGTAATCATTACAATTTTTTATGGCATTACCATGAAAATCTTGAATCGAAATAGCCACATTAATGTATTTTAGTGTTGATTTGACATTAATGTATCGATAAACCAAACACCGGAATCAATGTCCAAATGCAGATGTTGTCGGGTGACAAGTAATTTGTAATCACTACACATTTCCTTTTTATTTAACACAGTAATTGTTATGGGAAAAATGAACTGACCAATAATAAAAGGTCAAGTCAGAACTTTGTGTACTTTGTTAGTTCTAACAACAACAGATACGACTAAAAATCCGACCTTTGATCCGAGACCGAGTAAGAAATGAAGTCAAGCTCGGTATCTCGTCAGCAAGTCGAAAGATCCACTGATCTGCCCAACGCCAAAAGAAGCTTGACTACTCGCCGAAGGAGTCAAGTCGGCATAACCTCACCTCAGCCTCCTACTGTGCACCCCCGCTGATTCCAAATAATCAGATCTTATCTAAAAGAGATCCTCCCGAAATCTTCTCCAAAGATCTCGAAGGACATCCGCGACACGCTCAGGATCCCGAGATCTTCACCAAGGATCTCCGGAGATCCCCCCCACTCATTCGAGACCCGATTCCTACTACAACACGTCCCTGCTAAATAGGGAGATCTCCTCTACGCCACCGCCTCTCAACACCTATAAATAGGAGCACCTCCAATGTTAAAAGGTATGCACAATCTCTAGCCTAAAACCCTGTTTACAACCAGACCTAGATTTCCCGTCTGACTGGAGGGTCCCCTGTACTAGCCAGGGTCTCTTTTGTCTGCTCACTGTGCAAGTATTTGTCGGCTCACTGTGCAAGTATTCGAAGGTCTAGGGAGAGCTAACCAAATTTTAGCATCAACAGTAATCATTGCTGATTTCCTTTATATTATCGTGGTAATTGGTAAAACAGTCGGGCCCTAAAATTTAGAGGGGTGAGCATGACATTACACACTATTCTCTATTTTTTTAAAATCGGATGGTACAATGTCCAACCAGTACACACGGGAAGATAAGAATTGACACAATCTAAATCCTATGCCTCCTATGCGGTTTGAATTGCTTTCAAGTCTTCTTCGTGTGCCAACCCTATATATGCTTTGAAAAGTGGAATGAAACAAACACAAATAACCAATGCAATCTGAAGAGGTAGGATACTTGAAGCTACAACCTGTATTAATGGCGATAAATTGTTGGAAGCAGCCACTATGGATGGAAAGTTTCCCTAATGACCACCACAAGTAAACCTACATGTCACTAGCTGTAGTGCGCAAAGTGGCTTAGGAGACACATGCTTGAGAAGACTCTTGATGATGATAAACTAGAGTGTTTATTCGAATGCACAACAAACACTCATCGGCATTAATAAGGATCGCCTTTACTCTCATTGTTAATTCTTTCATGTTATCAATAATTCATCCCTGCACCTCTAGATCAGAAATGGGCACATGTCGAATTTCACATTGTTGAAGTCCCTCAAGATACTTCAGGTATCTTCCAACTTCTAACCTTATCACTACACTATCAAAGCTAACCAAACACAAATGACTAGATTTCCTTCTGTTACTGGTCTTAAAGAAAGAAAGGCCTCACAGTGGTACACATCCAAGCGTAGAAGATAAAAGAGGGGTGGGCATCATTCTGGAAAAAAAAAAAAAATCCCATGAATCTTCCCACCAGATATATTGCTAGTAGGGAAGCTGTCCGTTGATTATCCCTGACAGATTGTTCCTGTTGTTTGGAATTAAATGACAACTTAATGGATGCTTGTGTGAATAGTCAGCCATGAGCCAGGTATCAGAAAGCAGTTTTAACTTCAATCCATTTACGGTATATGAGAAATGGTCATTGTGTGGCATTCCCTTCAATTATTGCGCCACACGAGGCTAAATGTAGCACTTTCTTCTACATAATCATTCCCCTTAATTGTGAAAACCATCAATCTCCTTGATGACGGAGACCCATAATACTCGTTATTCTCAAGGAGATAATTTGGCTACGGCAAATGCTCTAGCGAACCCGATAACTTCCCAGCCAATATTCATTGGTAGCACTTGGCAAAGAGTGATTGTTAGCCCCTCGAAAGCATTGTCTCAGGCTAGAAATAACGCCTATGTTTGTGTAACAAATGCCTAAAGATGAAGTCACTCGATTATTGCACTACAACAAACAAAGAAACAGACTTAATTTTACGTATAACAGTGCTAGAATGAAGGTTGATACCTTAGAAGAAATTACCCAGAAAGTGTTTTTTTTCTTCTTCAACGGACTGTTTTCGTGTATAAAAATACTGTGTAGAATTTGTTCCAGTTAGAATACCCAAATGCAAGCTTCGTACTGTTATGATAAAACCCATGCTCTGGGTGATCTGTTGTAATGACAAAAAAATTGTTGCAGGAAGCAATGTCGCTGCAAACTAAGGTGCCATTTAGATGCTCAAATTCTTTACTGCAAATGTTGTTTTGCACATCAAATCATGTAGTTTTAGATTATTTATGCTAAGAACAGTTTGTAAGCAGTTGAAATAAGGATTCATGGAACATGTAGAGAGCTCAAGATGGTTGATGACATACATGGGGCACCCATGAAGTACTTAAATATTGATGGTGGTATATGTGGGTGCTTAAACACATATAATCTCATACAGAATATTTGGCAAATATGATGCATATACATAAAACATTACGTTCTTGCATGCACCTTACAAGTCTTTTAGTATATATGATCTATCCGAATATGTTATGGGGAGAACCGAACTGATCCATCACACGAGAAGAACGACCAACTAACTACAAGTGAAAGTGCCTCCTAACTGAGGTAATCAAAGGTCTATGACAGGTTCCTGAGTCGACCTATCAGAGCATAGGGCTTAGAGACGGAACAAGCAATTCCCCTGACATAGAGATGAGCTCCCGAGCCGAGTTGTCTGAGAATGGAGCTCAGTGGGGGAGAGTCATCTCACCAAGAGCATCTACAACACAGGCAAAGGGCCTATAAGGCAAGGAGCTCAAGATCCGAGCTCTCCCGCATTCTGAGCTAACCCAACTGACCACCGCAAGGCGGTATGAGTAATCTAGAGGGAATTATACCCCAGATCTGGAAAAGGAGGGCCCGACCTAATCTTGGCCAAAGAGCATGCCGATCGAGGCAGGCTTGACGACATTTTCGAAAGAAGTTTCACATCTAAACAGGGATGCCCCAACGTAACCCATTAAGACACGATGATTGCAAAACTACCCAATGACCCTATAAATACAGTCACCCTAAACGAAAGGAGGTAAGCTAAAAACTCAAACTCTAGTGTTTGATCCAAGTCTACCTGACTAACTTAGGCATTGGAGGGTCCATAGCCGTCGCTGGCAACCCCCGTTGTCCACATCTTCCTTATTCTTTGTAGGCCTATTTGTAGGCGTACCTCCACGATCGATTCCATCTGTTAGCCAGATTCCATCATTAACAGAATCTTTAATAATAATAGACTATGCATTGCCCAACGCTTATATTTTGAGCATAGTTTATAAACCCAAAAAATTCAATTCAACTTTGATGTCCAATAGGGTTGGGTTAACCTTAGGGCTCAACTAAGTCCTTTCTTCACTCTACTCGATATTTGTAGTTAAAACTTAAAGTTGGTAGGAATTATAAATATGAAAAGTGATATAAAATAGGTAAAATTACTAAAACAAAATGGTAATTTAGTTTTTTTTTAATTCCTATGAACTTAAAATTTTAACAAAATCTCAAATAACTTGATTTGTGTCAAGAATAGTTGTATCAAACTTGAGATTTTGGTTCACTCAACTGGAATTGTTGAGTTCGGACCGAGTCATGCTCAAGGGCGAATTTACTAGAGATTGGGCTCCAAATCTGGTCAAATTAAGGTGAGTTTTGAGTCAAGCCACCAAGTTTTAGGATTGTGATTTTTAAGTATATGTTGTATTCATTTTTGTCATTTTGTGTGCGAAAAGGAGCTTAACAAATCACATAAATGTTGTCTTTGCAAAATATCTATTGTGGAGTACAACTTGGTGAACATCCAATTAATTGCGGTGCAATGTCAGGTCTCCACAATGTTACACGTGCAAGACATTCGATCCTTACATTATGTGTGTCCGTTGATGCACTTTTAAGGCTCCAAAAAATTAAATGATTTTCATGTAATTTGAATATTTTGGCACATTCTTACACGTGCTACTGCTCTGAACTCCAATACATACACTGCCACCTTAAGCCTAATCAAACCTCACTGAATCACCGTCGTTTTAATATTAATTGCTTATATCTTTTTAAGTAGATCATTAGATATTGCTTAAGGGTAGACTCCGAATTCCTTTTGCACCATTTTAAAAAGTAATTTTCACATATTTCTACTTCAATGGTGGGGTATTTGTAAATACTCATGTAGAAATATTGACCATGCTAATAGCCACATCGCTAATTACCATTATGGTAAAAACCCATTTTCTATTAGTTTTTCAAAATGATAAAAATGCCCGTGTTATTAGAAAACGACAAAAACCCTACCTGTCACGATAAAATGAATAGACCCCTATCCCCTAACATCCATTTTGCATAGAGCTGTTAATGGGCTGAGCTTGGGCCTACCCAAAAAAAAAACCTTAATGGGCCTGGCACGAAACAGTTCAAAATCTGGGCCGATGCCAACCCTAGGCCCGGCCCATTGACAGCCCTAATTTTGCAAGCCTTGGATCATGTGGACATGATCATCCAATCTATATAAATTTTTCATGTAAAATAATCTACGGTGAGATGCCCCTTTCCAATGTATCATGCCGTCCAACTTAATGGCCCATTGCCAGTTCATCTTATCCTTGTCATTTATTTTGCATGCCCTGATCATATGGATACGATTATCCAACAAAAATGATATTTTTAACCATGGACAACCCATTATACGGAGGCCCTTTCAATGAGTGGAAAAGAAAAAAAAAACAAAACAAAACTGACGTATATGAAGTCCATCGCCGTCCATTTTGCATGCCCTTGATCACATTGATAAGATCATCTGGTCAAGATGAAATTTTACCCTAGGATAATCCACAGGGACACCTTTCTAGTGCATCATCCTATCCAAATTAATGAACCATAGGCGGTTCATACTAATTATCTATTTTGCATGCCCTTGAGCATGTATACAGATATGCAAATTTAACCATGTAGGATCGGTCAGGAAATACCCCATTTTAACGAATCATCATGTACAAATAGCTGTCCTGGCAATTCAACACGCCTGTCTATTTTCATGCCCTTGATCACATGGACCATAATCTGGTCCAGATGAAATTGCAACCATAGATTTTTGAAGCCACACATATCAGTGGTACGTTGCAAAAAATCCACCACCCACATTCAATGAAAATTCTGCAAATGAGCCCCACCAAATTAACACACGTGACGCTCACAATTTTATTTATTTATTTATTTATTTTTGTTTCAATCCATTTCATAACATCACAGAAGAAAATAAATATTCTCATACATCATACCCATCCAAAAAAACAAAATGGCAAAATGGCCCCACCACATCAACAAACATGGGGACCACATTTTTTATCCAAAAATTGGACAATACCTAATTTCATAAGATCACACAAAAAACAAAATATATTCTCATCAATTCCATCCATCAAAAAATTGTATCAGCAGCCATGGTGTGTATACAGCATCCAATCTGTATCAGCAGCCGCCCCAACGTGACAGATGGACACCCCAAAAATCAAGCCGATCCAACCATTATGCAAGTCACCACGTGAATTTCATGTTTTCGTGGTTGTTAATTGTTTTATATGGTGTGCCTACCTAATGATATGATAGGCCTGAATTGAGAATGGGCTGGATGGAATACACACAAAGCGGGCCAGCACGTGATTAAGCAGGTGGATAGGCGTGAAGGCAAAATGAATTTCTAGGTGCAGGTGAATAACTTCTCGCAAGTAGGTGTCAATGGTTTGAAACAACGGATCATCCATCCGCCCCACTTTTACAGTGCACACAAAATGCATTGCCAGACTAATGCTGTAGGTTCCAACAACTGAGATTATGAAAACAAATGCACGTACTAAACCAAGTGCCATGTCACTTTCCGACAAGCACTCTTAAAAGGTATGGAAAATTTCTCATCCCCATATGGCAAGAATGAAAAGCTCTCTCTATTGCCACTTGCTGCTTGCTGACTCAATTCAGCAATCTCAGTAGCCCAAGGGAGCAATCCCCGTAATGCAGGGCCCACGTGGATGCTGTGCTGGATGGCCATTTTTTGGGTGCATGTTAGACCACCCAATGGAATTTTCTTTTTACTTTGATGCATCACTATCTCGCCGTTGGGACCGACAGACTCCTGCAACTGTGATATTTCTTCACAGATGTAAGGCCACCATCCCTCGGCATAACCACTCTCATCTCTAACCAGCCAGCCAGGTAAGGCCGGCCCAGTCATCTACGTTTCTTAGTCAAATTCTGCTCTACTTAGCGACGCTTATATAGACAAGGCTTCAACTCTGGCCATTCAATGTCCTTAACTCGTTTTTTACCCTCCTGCAATGACAGCTGTAACAGTAAGGAAAATTCACCAAAATCCATGTTCCATTTTTTTCTCTTTTTTTTTTTTTTTTGGTCATTTTCATTTAAAAAGCAAAAATAGAAGAGAATACCTTTTTCTTGAAGTAAAAAAGCACGAACATTTTGTTCGAGAAATCCTGCACAAAAACACAGGCTTACTCATTAGCAATGCTTGTCATCATTGCCTAGCAGAGATAAAACACAAAACCACCTTAGATATGGAAGTAAACCCAAGCCCCTGGACAGCTTTGGAGAACATCTCTGGGTCTGCTCCTCCATTTTTTGGGTCCAACCTGCTTCTTACTTCTGCTATCAAAAGCCACCCACTGCAACATACCATTTATGGATCAAATATTATATTCTACAATGAGCAAGTATATGATCCTCAACCTGAGGTTGTTTATAGCATCCTCTGATCTGTTATTTTTTACAAGTGCCCCATGGTTTGTTGATACAGGCTGTTGACATGGGAGAGCCCACCACAGATAGCCAGTATACCAAAGATCTCCCAGATGGTAATATCCTTCAATCAGCAAGGCATGCAAATAAGGATTTGAAAAAAAGACGGAAAGAAAGAAAAGAAAAGAAAAAGAAGTTTATGGTAATAGTCCACACTCGACAGAGAAAAGGCTCAAACATTGGACGAATGGGCATTTTCCAAATCTGGGAAATCTTTGGGACATGAATGATCAGATCAACAGTGGAACAGGATCACAACCATGGGAACCACTTGGAAGGCACAAAACTTGACAAGCATGAAAGGAGATAAAAGAGAGATCTGATCTGGAAACAGGTGTTGAAATCATGTACCAACCATGGCTTAAGTACTCTGTTTGCTTCTTGTAAGTAACTCTGGTAATTGGTTCCCATTAATGAAAGACAAAAGACAGCAACATCCACTGATGAAGAGTCAAGGGGTGTCTGCAATACAGGCATTTGCATTTTACTAAAGGAGAAATAAGCTTCTACGTTTTGCATTTCTTCACTGAAGAAATGCTGCAATCCTTCTGATTATCATAGATCCCTGTGCTAGGAGGAAATAAACAAGTTATGTAGGAGGCAACCTTTATCAAGTTCATCACTAACAGGAATAACATCTTCTATGTTTTCTGAGGAAGCTTCTTGTTCTTCCATTAAATGGAGGTGGCTCCTAGATATTTGTTCAATTAAGAGAAATAGCTTTAACATAGATAACCATATGCAACCTTGTTTGTATACAATGTATGGTAAACTTGTATGTGCAGGCTCCACGATATTCCCAGCCAACTACCTGAGCATGTCCTGTCCACCCTTTTGGTCCAATTGCTGTATACTTGTGTGCCTTTTTGCCGATTTGTCTGGAAATTGGGCTATGAACATGTCAGGTAGTGGTGTACCCATATCCAAAAACTCCTGAGGGAGAGGGTTTGGGTCCCGTCTGGTTCAGGTCTGGGTACCATATTTGAGGTACCAGACATGAATCTGGTCAGTTTCAAAACCCGTTGAGTCTTAAGGAAAAATTGGGAGAGGACGCCTATGTTCCTCCTCTACCAAGAATATTCTCTAGTAAAGCTAGCACGAAGCATTGGATGAGAAATGAGTGTCCTAGTTATATGTGCCATGACTCATGCAAGTGCAGTGGTTAGGGTGCAAATGAGTCAAGTTGATTCAGGTCTTCCGAGCCCAAATTGGGTCGCCAAAACCAACCCATTAATAACAATAGGATCGATCGGATTACGGTGAAGTGAATTTTGTATGAAAGCTCTTTTGATGCTCTTTTCAATGGCTCAATCTCCTCGATCGGACAACGTTTGCCCCTCCATCTACTAACTTGAACACAGGCCATGTTTGTTCTCCAATTTTCAACAATTTCATTAAGTGAATTTTTTTTGTATTAAAACTCCATGAAGAAAAGCATTCTTCACATCAAGCTGATATAACGGCCAATTTGCAACAATAGAAATAACTACTCGCTCTGAGTGAAGCTTTGCCACATATGGGAAGGTCACTGAGTAGTTGACTCCAAGGGTCTGAAAGTATCCTTTGGCAACTAACTGAGCTTTTAGATGATCCACAAAGCCATTGGGGTTGTATTTTATCATACACACCCATCTGCATCCACCTACATGCTTTCCAGGAGGTAATTTAGTTGACGTCTAAGTTTGATTCTGATAAATTGCAACCGTTTCTTCTTCCATAGCTCGTTTCCACCCATCACAACTTAGAGCCTCTTGAAAAAAATGAGGAATTGATACAAACAACAAAGACAAAGCAAATCGTCAAAATGATAATGATTGTTAATGGGAGTGGATACAACTCAACTGGGCCTAGGTCTTATTCTTTTATTATCTTTTGTTAATGTTAAAGGATATGTTGGGTATTTTTGCTTTTGTTATTGTCATATTGGATTTGTTTAGTTATAAAGGAGAGAGAGGGAAGTCCAACTCAATTAGGATTTTCCTCTTCTTTTCTCCTCCTCTTTTTCTTCTCTTCTTTCACATGCTATAGTGCCTACTATAGTGACATACTATACTAACAAGCAAATTGTTTTGCATGGTATCAGAGCAATCTTGTTTCTAATCTAATTCATCTTTCTCCCATCTACCCTATCCTTGTTTCCTTCTTTTATTTTTGGACTATCTCATCCCTCTTGTGCCGAAAATCTCTTTCAAAAAAAAAAAAAAAAAAACCTTAGGGCTTCTCTTATTTTGTTGTGCTGCGCCTTTGTAATGACTCGTGGGTGAAAGAGAAATGGATGAAGCGTTCGAGATCATTGCCTCTCGTAGGATGTGTGAACGTGTGCCAATTGCCTTTGTCAAACATTGTGTTTATGATCATTAACGCTCGTGATTGGTTGGAATACGTGGATATGTGGGCTGGTTATTCTTTTCAAGTGTGGTGTGCATACCGTTCAAAGTGTAAAAGTGTTCTTTGGTCGTGAAAGGTCAGCCCATATTCATATAAGCTTGTGGTATATATATTCTTGTCCCTTATACCAAATGGAAGTGAAGTGATTCGAGAACAAGATCCATAATCCATTTGATTTTTTAAGAGTCTAGATAACATCTATTAAATTAATTGGAACAAAGTATTTCTAATGGTTGAAGTCCATTCAAGTATTTTTAATGGCTAAAGGAAAATTAAAATATTTGACTATAGGGAAACTCGATGAGAGTTCTAGTATATATGAACAACAGATCCAAAGAATGCCCAAATTATGACATGGTTGTAGAATAGTATGAAATCATCCATTAGTGCTAACGTGATGTTTTTGGATACTGCAAAGGAAGTGTGGGATGCATTACAAGAGATGCATCCATCCAACAAAAATCTATCATACATATCAGTTATATGAATAAATATTTAATACCCAACAAAGCAATAAAATGCTAGGTGAATATTATTCCAAACTTAAAGAAATGTGAGAGGAGTTGAATGTGTATCAACCCCTTACTATAGATTTGGAGAAGCTACATCGACAACGAGAGGAGTTTTGTATAGCCAAGTTCTTATCTGGTTTGAAACATGCATATGAATCGATTGGTGTATAGATCTTAGGTGGCAAGGATGTGCCATATCTTAATGACATGTATGTATGCTCCCTCTAACAGGTATCTCTTGGCTCTACAAGTAGAAACAATGACAACTTTGCTTCGGCATCCTTTATTGATCAAGGCCTTAGCCATGGTTGCAGTGACAAAAGTAATCCAGTTGGTCGTGGTAAACAGGGAGGAAGCCGTGGACCTAGAAAATGCATGCATCGTGGGCTCACAAACCAATCTGTTGAAAAATGTTGAGATCTTCATGGGAGGCTAGCATGTGCTATTCAGGCATCTTACATTGGAGAGAACGTTGAAGAAAATGGTGGGCCTTGCTAGGCTAATTCTACATCTACAACTCAACAGTCACAGGAGACGATGGCACTCACAGTGAAGAAAACGGTGACCTTCTATCCTCACATTGTGTTTTTCAGGATCTAAAAACAAAAAAGAAGAGTAGTGGAGGACATGAACATGATGAGTATACTATCTTGATCGTGACATCATTGGTGCAGTGGTACAGAAGAACATATTTCCTTACTAATGGCACTATCGTCTCGGTCAGCCATTCTTTAAAATTCTTAAAAGTGTTATTCCTTCCTTGTCGTATGTGTCAAGTCTAAAGTGCGAAGTGTGTTAGTTTGGTAAACATCATCATACTACTTTTCTATTACATGTGGAAAAGAGTAGTTTAGTTCCTTTTTATTTAGTTCATTTAGATGTTTGGGGAACAGTAAAAGACTTGCATACACCTCATTAAAAAATAGTACACCCTTTTCACCTAAGATTTGGGCTTGAAATGGCTCATATTCAAGCTTCAATCCTAAAAACAATTTGGTTACCCTAAATTCTCCATGCTACGAACATTGTGTTTCCAGATCAATCACAAAGGTTTGATATACATTCAACTCTTCCCACATGCCTTTAAGCTTCGAGAAATATTCTACAAGGGGATTATCACCTTGTTGGAATGCAAATATTTCTTCAGGCAGTTAATATGTATGAGAGATGTTTTTGTCAAATGAATACATCTCTTGTACAATTCCCACGCTTCCTTCACAATGCCAATAAACACAACATCTACACTATGGGTTATCCATACAATTCCATGACCATGTCATGATTTGAGCATTCTCCTAAACCCACTTATATTTATAATCATTCTCATGAGGCTTCATTGAGGGCAAGCATTTTAACTTCCCTTGAGCCATCAAGAAGACTTGCACAAACTTTGACATTGAAGATAATTTATCCCATTCAACTTTGTAGAGGTTATTTGATCCCCAAGAACGTTAGTTGAACTAATGGAACCATATTTGATCTCAATGTTTGTCTCCATCAAAACACAATATCAAATGGATTGAAATGAATGCACACCACTTACTAAAATTGCATTGAAATGCCTGTACACTTGAAAGCTTCAATCACTTGAACCAATACGAAGAACACATTTCGCGAGACTCACCAATCATCCTAACACATCACCGTGGGCCAATTAAGCACAGTTTCACACATCTTCACGCCACGAGGATGACTACATCTACCCCTCACATCTTCCCATGCAAACCATCAACAAGCCTAGCGCACAAACAAAAAGAAAATCCTAGATTTTTTAACTTCTCAGCACAAGATAATACCAAGACAAGAAGAGAAAAAGAACGAGGAGCAAAAAAAAATAATAATAATAATAATAATAAAGGAAGAAAGGAGGGGAAGACTCTAGCTTCATCAAACCTTCTCTGTTATCATATAGTTTATGAAAAGATGTAAGAGAAAGAGGAGAAGAGGGGGAGGGTCGAGAGAGAGAATGGAAAAAGAGGAGGATTAGGGTTGGACGTCCCCTCCTTTCTTTATATTCACTCAAGTGAAAAGAACAAAAATGCCCCTCATATATTACAAATTGATGTATGCACCCTAGGGCTCAAATAAGATAAGTGAGGGGTACATTGGTATAGAAAAGAGAGAAGATGGACCATACAGGTTAACAGTCCACCATACTAGTGTAGGGTCCAGATTATACAATCATCCAAGGAGACCATAGGATTGTAAAGCCCACATGTTCATTAATTTATCATAACTTCAACAATATGAAAAATAAATGTGCATGATTTATCTACTAGTAATTTATCTAGGCATCAAATTTTCCCTTGAACCACATGTTAAAAAAAAGTTACGCACACATGAATACACCCCTAAACTACATAAGAAGAAAGTTTCAAGAAATTAGACTACTTTATGAAGTGAAAATTTACAACAACAACAACAACAACAACAACAACAAAAATAAAATAAAATAAAAAATAGTGATTCTGACAACAGAATTATGAAGTCCCATCTACAATGAAAATAGAAATTAAAGCATGCAAAATGGGAATGATTGGAAAGAACACTAAGCAAATACACTTTCACATGGACAATGGACACAGAAGCGTCAACCTTAAACTAAGCAGATGTGATGATCTCATAAAAGATGATATAGACACACCTTAGTGCATCATACAATTCTCTATTCAGCTGACTTGCCAGTGAATTGGAAAAACATGGAAATACATGAGAAGAGAGTGTCCAAATCTAACAAACATAGTGGTATCATCCATGCATGATGCCGATTGAGTAGTTCAAGTAAGAGAACTTACACTCGACATGTCACAAGTAATTACTGATGGGTCATTTGAGATGAGATCAATCGAGAAGACTTTATTCTTCACATTTCTTGAAAGTCGTGCATCTCCTGAAACATGATTGAAGGGGATAACTTAACACAACTACCAGAAAAGTATGGATAAAGCACAGATCCATAGGAATTATTCTAAGTTAAAATATCAACAAGCATGAACAAAGCTATCGTGAAGCAGCCTGGTTTTAAGTTCTCACCACAGCCAAAATCTGCAACAGTGAAGGAAGGGTTGTGATCCTTTAGCCATTTGGTTATGATATTGACTGGCTGCTCTGGCCAACGTGACATTTGCTCTTGATATCCTGAATGATACTAAGACACATGAGAAAGATATAAGTTACAACAACGTTTAACAAAAGAGGAAAAAAAAAAAGATGCATTTTACAATATTCATTTTCTGACACATCCATTTGCCATGTGTAGAAAATAAATAAATAATAAAAAAAAAACTCATGGCCCGTACTGAAACCAATTAAATCAATTATTCTATAATCCACCCATGCATAAACCTTTGCAAAGATGATGATATTAAGATGGATGTGTGGGAAGACTTGAAGGATAAATCAAGAGTGGGATCATCTGATGAAGTTGAAGAGTCACACAAATAAGAGAAAATTGTGGTGCAGATTGAGATGTTATGGCCATTTGCTAAAAACTCACAAGACTTAGTAAGAGGGAAACTTTGAAGGCAGATAAGGGGAAGACCTAAGAGGATTTGGATGGAGGTTGTGAGAGAGGGCATGGAGGCATGTCCACTTACCAAGGATAGGGCCTTAGATGGGAACAATTGGCGAAAAACGCTTCCTAAGCGGACCACGGAGCTGTGGAGACGATGATAGATAATGATTCCCCCAAGATGTTAAACAAGTTCAGCATTTCAATGTAAACGACTAAACGTGTTAGGACTTCCAAAGAGGTAAGAATGCTTGAGTTAAAAGTTTTAACAAGCATGAAGTTTGAGCCTTTGCCCTTGTGGTGATGGCAGCCAGTGTATAACATTGGAGGATGACATCAAAGAAAACAAAAGCCAAGAAAGAAAAACAATCTACATTACATAAAAGAAATGAAAAAACATGTGATTCATTAAACAAGGACAAAGGAGCCAAAAGAAGAAAAATATGCTACTGATATATTAGATATTTTTCGTTTCATTAAAAAGACAGATTTCTTACATAGAAGTTAATTATCTATACCACTGGTAAGATTTTAACCACAGGCGCATTTGTCACGATTGTGATATTATGATGCACTCCAATGCTTCCAAAGGCAAAGGTGCAACCCACGACACTAGCCATTCGCCCAAATAGCTAGAATAGACATCCTCCATACGGCAGTCCTTTCTTTTCTAATTCTCACACCATGCTAACTCAGTAGAAGCGCCTCAACTGACTCAGGCATTACCCAAGACAAACCAAAAGAAAAGATGAAACGATGCCACACTCTCGTAATAGCCTTGCAATAAATAAAAACATGGTTGACTGATTCCACATCCTTCATACACATCACACATGTTTGGAAGGATCATGGATTTTCTTTTAAGGTTATGAATCATAAGAATTCTCTTTCTTCCAACTAACCATCCAAAAGCCATGACTTTCGGTGGGGCCACCCCATAAGACCACACATGGGATGTGGCACTGCTCTATTCACCAGGAGGCAACCCACGCAAGTAACCATAGAAAGATCGAACAGAGAATTAACCTGATCTATCATTGAACCAAATCATCTTGTCCCACTCGCTACTATCCAGAGCATATCTTTAAGTTCTATTGAAAATTTCCATCATTCCTAATGTTTTCCTATAACAGTGATACATTCCCTGATACATGCGATGCAGATATGCTTCTGTATCCCAGGGGTGCAATATGTGCATCGATGCCGATATTTAAATATCACTAATTGTGGCTGAAATGGGGAATTGAGGATGTTAAGATGGATGGGTGCAAAGATGGGAAAGGCTAGAATTAAAAATGAATGCATTCGAGGGAAATGAGTAGCACTAAAATGTAATAAGATGAGGGAAACTACATTAGATGGCTGGTCATGTGCAACGGAGACTAAGAACTATGCCAGTTAAGAGTGAGATGATGAAATTTGAAGACTCTAAAAGGGCGAGGGGAGGCCTAAAAGGATGTTGGTGGAGGTATTAAGAAAAGACTTGATGACTTGTGGTCTAACTATATGGCCCTTGATAGAGCGCAACAGCAGAAAAGGATTCACATAGCCAACCCCAACTAGTTGGGATAAGGCATAGGTGATGATAACAATGATGATTAAGGTCTGATTCTCATCAGCACTTTAGGCCCTTTATATCCTTATCCTTCTGTTTTCTTCTTTAATAAAATTCTTGTCACCATTAAAAAGAACAAGAAATCCCAGAAGTTCCAAAGCATATAAGTGTAGACACCCCATTTAGGCATCCGACCAAGCAAAACCAGAATATCACTTATAGTGTGCCAGATTGGCACATTTGAGCACAATCTTGTTTTAAAGACACATTTGAACATAATTGGACTCCTAAGTTCTGACATTTTTTCCTTCTTACCTGCTCATAGACGCCTCTATGCATCAATGCAAGCACGCATCCATGCATACACAATCACACCACACGTCACGCACTCACAACACTTCATTTTTCACATAGGGGTCGTTGTCTTGAACTTCTGTTGTAGTTTTGCATCTAGTAAAGGTTCCTTGGTGTCATTTCTTCACTTGGAAGACACTATCAATGATGCATGGAGTCATTTCTACACCCAGAAGTCATTGTTGATTCAAGGATCTTGTTTCCACACGAGTTAATTTCAATGACGTATGGTGTAATTTGCATTAAGAGAGCACAAAATGTCATTTCTACACTCATAAGGCAGGGTTAATGACTCGCAGTGTAATGTTTCCACACATAAGTCACTATCAATGACATATGGTGTAATTTGCTCATGGTATCATTTCTGCAGTAATAAGGCATTGTCTATGAGTCACAATGTCAGTTTTGCACAAGCAAGTCATTATCAATGACGCTTGGTGTAGTTTGCAGAGGCCACGGTGTCATTTTTGAATGAACAAGTCATTGCTAATGACTCACAGTGGCAGGTTTGCACTCACAAGTCATTACCAATGACGCACGATGTGATCTTGCCGGATTCTGTTCAACACGTGCATGAGACACTGTCAATGATGCAGACTGTTAAATGTGAGCTCATACAACACTAGCCTTGATGCATGGCGTCTTTAAATGGGGAATTTGTTAAGAATGCATATCACACATGCAACGTTGTCATGTGCGACCGCATATGCGCACACTCATATGCAAATCACATATGAGATGGTGGCATATGCGATCGCATATGTGCACACTCAAATGCAAATCGCATATGAGATGGTCGCATATGCAATCATGGCACATATGGTGGCATATGTGATCATGGCACATATGCGATCGCATATGCCACCTGTGCAACAATATGCGATTGCATACAACTTACGTGATCGCATATTGGCCAACAGTTGGAAATCTGACCATTGGCAGTGCTTTTTTTTTTTTGCAAGAAAAACACTTTTTGCCGATAAAAAGGCTTCCAAAGCTCCTCCATTTGCAATATTCTCACCCCAAACTCTCTTACTCTCTTCTTCTCTTATATTTCTTAATTCCAAGTCTCTCTCTCTCTCTCTCTCTCTCTCTCTCTCTCTCTCTCTCTCTCTCTCTCTCTCTCTCTCTCTCTCCATACATAATACATTCTACATTTTTCCCTCTTTCCTACATTTTGTTTCAAGCCTAGGCTCTAAGCTACAAGCCTACCTACAAGCAGTGTTCGAAATATCGGTATCGCGCTATGTATCGCACCCTTGAGATACAAATATGTATCAGTTATCGCACGGGATATATCGTTTGTATCGCATAATTTATCACAAAATAGTTGAATTTTTCAATGAAACTTCAGGAATAGTTAAAAAAGACCTTAATACACACTTTTCAATCATAACATCTCAAATATAAAAATATAAATAAAAAGAAAAAAAAAGTGCACATAATAAATTTCCTTTGTATAGGGTACTAAGCTATGCGATGTTTAACTGAACTAATGCAACTAAAATTAGATCTGCTTTGTATGGGGATTTAATCACTACTATTTCTTGTAGTATGGCCTATGTAAGATTCAGATCTCCTTTATTTTTGGGATCATATTCTAAAATGATCTTTCAAAACTGTTGGACGGTGTGGATTTAAGACACATACATATCACCCTTAGCCCCACAGTCAGGTCCCACCCTCACCCAGTGTTCGAAATATCGATACTATCGGCCGATATTATCGTTATCGACCCCTGCGAGACGATACACTCGCGATAACCCCCGGAAGATACCAAAAAACCCAAAATCCAGATATCAGCCGATATATCGTCGATATCCGACAATAATGGAGAGGAAGATAGCGTCATCATCCGAAAAAATCGGAGAAAAAAAATTAGAGGGTAGATTTCGATACCTGTAGAAGAGATCGCCATGATCGGAAGCTTCCATTTGGTGGGCCATTCGAATTGAAGCGTCATTCCTAGGTTACTGCAAATAAAATCTCCAATTTTGGAGAGAAATCCGGAGACATCCTCGCCGATACGATGAGATTTGGGAGAAATTTTAAGGTTCCGGCTTCCGGAACCCTCTCTGCTTAAAAATAAAGGTCGGTCGAGCCTTTTGTATCGAAATACACCACCGAGCACACCACCGAGCTAACTGTGTTGACGTCACCAAGTTTTGTGGGTCCCATCATGAGGTATGTGTTATATCCAGACTGTTCGTCCATTTAGCGAGCTCTTCGTAAGGCATGAGCCGAAAAATAAGATAGATCCAAAGATCAACTAGACCACACTGGAAATAACAGTGGTAGATTGAACATCTACCATTGAAACCCTTTTGGGGATCACGGAAGTTTTGGATCAATATGATATTTATTTTTCCTCTTCATCCAGGTCTGTGTGACCTAATTAACAGATTGGATGGAAAATAAACATTATGGTGGGCCCTACAAATGTATTAATGGTGAGAATCAGTCCCCCACTGCTATTTGTGGTGTGGTCCACTTGAGCTTTGGATATGACTCATTTTTGGGTTCATGATCTAAAATGATCTCTCCAAATGCATGAACGGTGTAGATATAATAAATACATTATTGTGGGGCCATGTAACTTTGAAATGTTCATACAACTTGAGCTCAAGGAGCGTCAGCGCCGGACACGGATTTCCTACCAAAGCCTTCCGCGGGAAGTTCCTGCGCTTGAAACCTTAGTGGGGCCTACTATGATGTTTGTGAGGAATCCACTCCGTCCATCCGTTTTGAGAGATCATTTTAGGACATGGAGTAAAAAATGAGTAGGATCTAATACTCAAGTGTGCCAAAAATGTGAGGATTGAACATCCAAACTTGAAATATTCGTGGGGCCACATAAGTTTTGAATCAAACTAATATTTGTATTTTCAATTCATCCGTATAGAAATAACGTTATGAACGGTATGGATGGCATGTTAACATCACTATCGACCCAAGGAGGTTTCAACGGTAGGAATTTTCCTACCCAACTTTTCCTTTAGTGCGGCCCACTTTAGTCTTGGATCCTGCTCACTTTTGCTCTCAAGTGCTAAAATGATCTCAAAAAACGAATGGACGAGGTGGATTTCTTACAAACATCACAGTGGGCCCCACCTAGGTTTCGAGCAAAGGAACTTGGCAATGTACTTTGTAAACTTTGTGGGCCCACTATAATTCATGTATTTTATCCACCCCGTCCATCCATTTTACCAGATAATTTTATGGTTTGAATGAAGAGAAAAAACTATTATTAGCTTGATCCAAAACTTTTGTGACCCACTAATGGTCAATCACCATTGTTTCCTATGGTATGGTCTACCTGATTATTGGATCTGTTTTATTTTTTGGATAATGTCCTGAAATGATATGGAAAAACGGATGGACGGGGTTGATACTAAATATAGTTGTCTTAGTTCAATCGGACAGCGCATAGCTTAGGACCCTATACAAAGGAAATCTATTATGTACACTTCTTTTTTGAAACTTTATGATTTAAAAGTGTGTATTAAGGTCTTTTTTAATAATCCTAGAAGTTTCATTGAAAAATTCAACCATTTAGTTTAATCGGACAGCGCATAGCTTAGGACCCTATACAAAGGAAATCTATTATGTACACTTCTTTTTTGAAACTTTATGATTTAAAAGTGTGTATTAAGGTCTTTTTTAATAATCCTAGAAGTTTCATTGAAAAATTCAACCATTTTCCCAATGTTTCTTCATGTTTCCCAAAACGTGCGATAAATTACGCGATACAAACGATATATCCCGTGCGATAACCGATACGTATCTGTATCCCAAGGGTGCGATACATTGCGCAATACCGATATTTCGAACACTGTCCTCACCTAATTCCTACGACGCAAATTTCCAGCGAAAGCCTTTTGCAAGAAGTTCCTGTGGAAACCTAAGTGGGGCCCACCGTGATGTTTGTGAGAAATCCACCCAGCCCATCCGTTTTGTGAGCTCATTTTAGGACACGGTACCAAAAATAAGCCGGACCAAATACTCAAGTGGGCCGAAAACGTGAGGATTGAATGTACACATTTGAAATATTCGTGGGGCCGCAGAAGTTTTGAATCAAGGTAATATTTGTCTTCTCAATTCATCCCCATAGGAACGATGTTATGAACAGTATGGATGGCATTTAAACATCACTGTTGACCCGGGGAGGTTTTAACGATAGGAATTTACCTACCCACCTTTTCCTTTAGTGCAGCCGACTTAAGTCTTGGAACTTACTCACTTTTGGTCTAAGTCCTCAAATGAGCTCATAAAGCGGATGGAGTCTCCCGTATCAGTATCAGTTGGCGTAATAGTGCCCTCCGATATCGATATCTTGATCTGAGTGTAACAGTGATCTGGGGCGTAACGACCGATAGTAGAATGCATTTTTATTTTATTTTTTTTTGCCAAAAAAATATGAAAAAATATGGATTAAAACTCATATATTGGAACATTCTAAGCATTCCAAATATGCATTCGTTTATAAATTGGAACATGTTTATAGTGGTGTAACAGTCCACTATTTGGTGAGAAGTTGTATCGGATTGTCTGATGAATTTATGAACCAGACAACCTGGATTTGATAGCAAAACTCATATATTTAATTTTCTAACTATCTACTATCAATGATAGATATATTAGAATGAATGTAATATGAAAATATCTTATATGTGTAATATATTCGAATTTAAAAAAAAAATGGCCAAAAATAGTGCGTAAATAGAAAAAATTTTATAAAAAAAAATATAAAATGACAACAACAATCTGTAAAATGGACATTAACAGGTTCTACTATGATTAACACATCATATTCTACCATTAAAACAGCAAAACATTCAATAAAAAATGATTTTTAAAAATTTTTTTTTAAAAAAAAAAGGCCGAAAATAGTGCGTAAATAGAAAAAAATTATAAAAAAATATAAAATGACAACAACAATCTGTAAAATGCACATTAATATCTTCTACTATGATTAACACATCATATTCTAACATTAAAACAGCAAAACATTGAATAAAAAATGATTTTTTGAATTTAAAATAAAAAAAAGGCCGAAAATAGTGCGTAAATAGAAAAAAATTATAAAAATATATATAATGACAACAACAATCTGTGAAATGGACATTAACATGTTCTACTATGATTAACACATCATATTCTACCATTAAAATAGCAAAACATTCAATAAAAAATGATTTTTCAAATTTTTTTTAAAAAAAAAAGGGCCGAAAATAGTGCGTAAATAGAAAAAATTTATAAACGAATATAAAATGACAACAACAATCTGTAAAATGGACATTAATATCTTCTATTATAATTAACACATCATATTCTACCGTTCAAACAGCAAAACATTAAATAAAAAATATAAATACCTATTTTTTAGGAATTTCTGGAAAATGGCCCACAGAGCTTCAAATCAAGAAAATCCTTAATATAAGTTGTTTTTATCTATAATATCAAGCTAAGAGTAGTCGAAAATAGCAATAGAATGATTTAGGAAGAGATTAGAAGAAAGAAGTTTCAAAAAAAGTAAAAAAACATACCTTAAAAAGTTTTTTTTTTTTTAAAGGCCGTTTTTTTACCGTTACGCCCTGACCGTTACGAGGCAGTAACGGCCGTTATGGCTACAAAATCGGAGGGTGCCCCGTTACGGCCCCGTATCGCATAACGGCCGCTGCCGTTACCAATACGTATCGGCCGATACGGCCGTATCTTAACGGATACGGGACACCCTGGGATGGACGGGGTAGATTTCTCACAAACATCATGGTGGGCCCCACCTAGGTTTCCAGCGTTGGAACTTCCTGCCAAAGGCTTTCGCAGGAAATCCACTAAAGCAGATTGGCTGGTGTACGTGTGTTGATGTCACCAAGTTTAGTGGGTCCCATCATGAGGTATTTGTTATATCCAAACCGGTCATCCATTTGGCGAGCTCATAGTAAGGTTTGAGCCGAAAAATAAGGAAGATCCAATTATCAAGTGGACCACACTGCAAAACGTAGTAGGGGATTGAACGTCTACCATTGAAACCATTTTGGGGTCATAGGAGTTTTAGATCAATATGATATTTGTTTTTCCTCTTCATCCAGGTATCTGTGACCTTTATGAACAGATTGGATGTAAAATAAATGTTATGGTGGGTCGTACAAACGTTTTAATGGTAAGAATCATCGTCCCACTACTATTTGTGGTGTGGTCCATCCAAGATTTGGATGACTCATTTTTGGGTTAATGATCTAAAATGATCTCACCAAATAGATGAACGGGGTGGATATAATAAATACAACATTGTATGGCCCACATAACTTTGATCTCCTTTGAACCATTGTACCACTCGGAGCTCAAGGGGGATCTGTGTGGTACACCAGCCAATCTTGTCATGTGCTCTGTGTGGTCCACCTTGCTATATATATTTTATCCGGGTCGTCCATCTATTTTTTAATATAATTTAAGCATATTATTCCAAAAATTAAGCAAATCCAAATCTTGGGTGGACCACACCAGAAAAATTAAGCAGATCCATATCATTTAATGGTAATTGTTGATGCAAAAATCTAGTCCACCTTCCTGCTGACCTTCCAAGCAACTGCACAACTGGAGGAAGGCAATGGAGACCCTGGCTAGAGCAGGGGACCCTCCAATGCCAAAGTCAGGCTAGGAATCTGGGTCTAGCAGTGTAGAGGGGTTCTGAATGAGAGATATTGCGTACTTGTTCCTGTAGGTGGGTCCCTTATTTATAATGTTCATAGGACAGGGTGGCCCATCATCTTGGGCACGATCTCAGCCATCAGGCGAGATGTACGCGAACGGTGATGTTGTCGGTTGCCTTAGAATCGTGCGTCGGGCGGTTATATTCGTCGTGCATTACTGGGAGGGGATCTTGAACCTTAGCTGATCTAGTCGAGCAAAGATGATCCGAACCAAGCTCTGTCGAACAGCCAAAAAAAACTCGGACTGAGCTTAATAGAGCTCGACTTCGTTGTTTAATCGAAGATGACCCAAGCTGATTTAATCGCGACTAACTCAGCCCAAACTAAGGACCTGATCCCTTGTCGACTCTACATGTTCTCAATGGTTCTTCAATCATATTAGGTTATCCAGTCCTTGGCAAGCATGAGCGACTAGAAACTTGGGACCTCATCCCGTTGAGGGCTATGTTAATGTGAGCAGGCTCCAGCTTCATGCCGATTCTCCTAGGTAAAGTGTCTTGGGAAGAAACGTTCGTTGGGCCGAGTTGACGTTGAAGGTGGTCAGGCCGAGCCGTTCTTGAACATGGTCGAGCCGAGCTATCCTTGAAGGTGGTCGAATTATATTTTCCCATAACAGAAGCCCCCTACTCCACGAGTTTGCAGCGCGAGCTCAGGGAGTAAGTTTATGCAGTGAAGACGAATCGATGGTTCGTTACACTTCCTCTGATAGTTGGCAATGACAGCAAAATCGAGGAGAATCTACAATTATGGCCTAGCGCAATCGAGGCATTGTACTCTGCGGCAGTAGCTTTTCATTTGCAAGCCTGTGGTGGATGGACGTGTGGCAGAGGTCAAGAACACGTAACGGCGAGACGAATAGAGAACTGCCGCGTGTAAAGTAGTGGATGAGGAGACGGCTCTTCGCTCGTCTCATTTAATGTTGCTCATTAAAGCTTGTGTGCGGCTTAGGAATTCATCCCCCCCCCCCGGGTCATCGACCTTGTCATTTGCTTTTGCTTAGAAATTTTCATTGCTGACAGACTCCCGGAGCAGGCAATTTCCGGTGAGTCTTTCTCATTCTCCGGCTTTGTTTCCAGTCCTTTTTCCTTGCTTAAGTCCCATTTTCCGTTGAGGGCCCGATGTCGAACGGCTCAAATGATGTACGCGAGATTTACGCCTTCGAGGGCAACACCAACCCAGGGAGTGCAAGCTCCAGAGTTGTGGTCTCGACAGAACCACTTTCCCCAATGCTTCTGCGGTCTGTTAAGACGACCACTTGGCCCCGGGCCAAGCGACCCTTAGACGTAAGAGCAACCGTCTGACCCCAGGCAGAACGACCCTTCGAGCTTGTCTCCAGGGGGTCGATCTTGACCGATGCCGAAATGGTCGAAGTCCGTTCTGAGTTTCAGATTCCAGACTCTATTGATATCTGAGCACCAGCTCCGGTTGACGTTCCCATGGATTCGACTGACGGGGACATCGCTATATTCATTTGTGCTCTCCGGTGCGGACTCCGGCTTCCGATCCACTCATTTGTGAGGGCACTAACTACACATCTGAGGTTGGCTCTAGGGCAGCTCATCCCAAATGCTTGGAGGTCGTTGTTTGAGACTTGCATCATTTGGTATCAGCTCAGGAATAAGGAGCTAACACCAGATGAATTCATGTACTTGTACCAAGCCAAACACAACCTCGTGGACTCGTGCTGGTACTACTTTATGTCGAAAACTAACCGAGGTCCGAGCCTCATTGCTAAGCTTCCTTCTTCCAATAAGGATTGGAAGAATAAGTGGTTTTGGGCATCTGGGGAGTGGGAAGAGCTCGCCGCTAAGCTCACCAGTCTGCAGGCTAGAATGCTTGCTAAATTTTCCCTCCCAGGTTAGACTTTGGGAGGAGACACTATTCTTTTTCTCATTCCCCTCATCTTTTTGTGAAACACCGAGTTGATCCGTTTCTTTATGATGCTCTACAATTTTTCCAAAGGGGCTTCCCGAGCTTTCTCCCTTCCTCCGAGCCCAGGTAGACAAGGCAAGAGTGCTCAAGGAGGAGCTTCGTCTTTGGCACAAGCTCATCACTCCAGATCTACTACACCAGTCTGGGCTTTATAGATTGATTCATTCTCTCTCCTCCCATGGTAAGTGCTCGTTTGCCACTCAGAATTCTAATGTCGGTGCCTCGCTGATTTGAATTGTGCTTTGTAGGTATGGCCGAACCTCAAAAGACGAGGAAGAGGAAGAGTCCCTCCGTCGAGGAGATGCTTCTAACAAAGATCACTGCCCAGAAGAATGCGCCCGAATGGTCTCTTTCATTGCCGAGCCTAGGCTGGAAGTTCCGACTGGGTAACCCTTGGCTGACCAGCCATCCCTTGCAGGAGCCAGTGGAGGAGAGATTCCTGAGCCGATTACCCCTCCTTGGCCGAGAGTCGAGGCGGTCGCCGAGGCATATGCGGGGGAGAACCCTCCCGCCCTTGATGCGCATATGGCCGAAGGGCAGACTCCCTTGACGGCAGCGGAGGTTGCCTACCTCATCTTAGATGAGGTCGACCCGCCGGCCAGGAGTGTCGAGCCACCGGTAGCCAAGCCCCACCCTTCGGCTACTAGTAGAGTTGGCAGAGTTGCTGAGTCGACTCCTTAAACTTCAGACGGGGCGAGGACGTTTCCGTCGGGCTACCATATGTCCTGTCTAGTCGATTGGGCGGCGAGACATGCTCCGAACGAGAACTCCTGACCTCTCGTCCGGAGTCTTTCCTAACTAATATTGCATCAGTCTGTTATAAGGTAAATTATCCTCTTGCGCTATCCGACCTCTTCTTTTTATCTGTAGGCTTATTTATTCTTGATTTCTTGTTTAGATGGTTTCTACGTTGCTATCCACTCGAGAGAAAGTGGTGCGGGTAGCTAGGGAGAGGGACGCGGCCGAGGTGACTCTCCAAGAAAAGGCAGCCGAGATTGAGGCCTTAAATAAGGCCCTTGAGGGGAAGGCGGCCGAGGTCGAGAGTCTTTGGGAGGAGATAGCTGAGGTTGCGACTTTGAGGGAAACGCTGAAGTCCACTGGCGAGGAGCGAGACGCTCTGGAAACCCAGCTAGCAGAGGCCCGGGAGAAGGAGGGACTGGTGATGGCTGAGCTTAGTGGGACAAAGTCTCACCTAGGCTCAGCGAGGGCTAAACTAGAGAGGGTGAAGGCTCATCTTTGGTCCGTCATCGATGACGCTACCAGGTTGATGGCTGAGCTGAAGAGAACAAAGGTTGATTTTGCTGCCAAGGTTGAGAATGCCTTGGCTAATCGACAGGTCGAGTTCAAGGCCTCTCTTCAATCGATCAGGGATGCTGCCATTGAAGAATACAAGGCTTTAGCTGAAAGATTTGCCGATGCCGACATATTCTACAACTGTGGCTACGATGCCTGTGTCGAGGACGTCAAGCATCTACACGCCAACCTGAACTTGGACGCTCTTGTTGGCGATGATGATGCAGAAGGACCTTCCGAGCAAGCCCCTCCGTCCGACCAGCCCCCTCCTCATGCGGACTAGAATATCTTTTCCCTTCTTCCCCCTTTTTTTTCTTTTCATTAAGGCGAAGGAATTTTGAAACAATTTTATGTTAATGCTTGGAGAATATTTTTACTTTATTTTACAGCCTGAATATTCTTATTTGGTAGATATGTCGAGCCATGTGTTCGTTTGTAGTTGTAGCATGATTGTTCATGTTGTTTTGCTCTTTCCGTTTGTCGACATAGTTAACGAACCGACTGCTTCTCTAAGGGTCGGGTCGTTAGAGGAGCACTTCCCCTGCACTCGAGGGATCGTCCTCGATAGAACGCGTAATTATAGTTAATGATCCGACCACTTCTTTAAGGATCGTCTCGTTAGAGGGACTTTTCTCTTAATATTGAAGATGCTCTATAATGCAAGTAAACGGATGTTGTATTGAGTCAAAAATTTCCGTGCCGAGGAGTTATTCTATTAAGAAAACTGAAAGGAGCTTTACAAGCAATTCCCAACCTCGGTCGTTTTCCCTTGTGATTCTTTTCACGGATAATAGACCTTTAGATGCTCGGCATTCCATGGGTGAGGTAAAGGTCAATTTTCCAGATCTTCCAGTCAGTAGGAGCCGGGCTTAGCCGCACTGACTATTCGGTAAGGCCCTTCCCAAGTTGATATGAATGTATTAGGTTAATGAGAACATAGAATTCAGATTATATTGTACTTCTATTAAATAATGTGAACACTGATTTAGGTACACTAAGTGTACGAGTCATGGACCGTAATTCGGGTCTGAGGGTGCACACTCAGTACCTGAATTTCGGGGCGTGATAGAATTGTATCAAAAAGAGGCTTTCTTACAACATAGAGTGACCTGTAGGTTATGTACCCCACTACAGTGCATAAATTGTAGACCCTTGGAATTAGAAACTTGACATTAGAATTTCTCCTTTGATTGATGTATGGATCATAAATACTAAAAAAAATAGATACCCTCTAAATTATTGTAGGACATAAAAATAAAAATCTAGGTTTCTTACACTTTAATTACATGTATTTTAGATTGAAATGGGCTATTCTAAATCCAATATAAATTTTAAAGATATTTGGTCGACAAAGTACCGTTGGACGGTTTGGATCACCCAACTTGTAAAATTCATAACTATAGAAGTACTTATCCGATCATGGCGATTCAAAATCCTGATCGATGATAGACAAGTGAAAATAAAAATAAAAATAATTAGAAAATTTGAATCTGACTGTCATTATACTGATTCAGGGAGTTAGTATTGGCTGGTCAAAATTCATCAAAATTTAGACAGATCTAACTACAGGAATTTTTAAATTTTCTGTGATTGGAAGATTTAGGTAAAATTTTACCGGGAGAGTATATGCTCGTAATAGGATCTTCACAAAAATTTTGAATTTAATTTAAAAGTTCGTAAATATATTAAACAGTAATTATAACCACAACAGGCAACAAGAAATCTAATCTGCCTAAAAATGGTGTCCTGTCAGTTTAACTGACAGTGTCATTCATTTGGATCATTACTTTTGATTAAAATAATAATTTTATCTAAAGTATTTTATTTAGAGGTTATTGTACAGTTAAAAATCCATAATCCCTACTAAAATTCAAATTCTTGTCTTATAGGAAAACTATAGCACCAAAGAAGACACGTAGCATCCGTGACTTAGTCCCTTCTATTAGCGCTATCATTCCTCATGACCTAGTAGTGGACACCAATATTCTTGAAGAAGGTGATACGACGAATAGAAATCAAGATGAGAATGAAGTCGAAGGGGACGAGGTTAAAGAGGGACCGCAAAATCCTGTGCCTCCACCTGTAGCAGATCAAGGTGGGGCTGGACCAAGCACCCAATTTCCTTTATCCCCATCTGCAATGCATGCTAATTTTGGCGGACCTAGCACGCAGCCGTGGGACATTGCGTTTGGATTAGTAAATCAAATAGCCGCCATGATGAAGCAACAACAGGAGCAATTTGCGGTTCAATGGAATATGTTGGACAATATGAGTCAAGCACCTCAAGCTCATCATCAAGTATCACCAGTTAGGACCGGGCAAACACGTGAAGTGGATCTCCTTGAGAGATTCATAAAACTCCGACCGCCAATATTTAAAGGTGCCACAGATCCTTCAATAGCAGAAGATTGGCTAAAGCAAGTCAAGAAAATATTAGAAGCGATGAATTGCCCTGATACTGAGAAAGTACGATTAGTGTCTTTTATGCTTCAAGGCGAAGCAGACGTTTGGTAGAGATCATCTAAAAGAATGGTTACAGCTAATCATGTATGGACTTGAAGAGAATTTCAAGACAAATTCAATGAGAAATACTTCCCTAAGGCCTACCGTAATCAAAAGATTGCCGAATTTTCGAAACTGGAACAAGGATCGATGACGGTGGCACAATATGAGGCGAAATTCGCTGAACTATCAAGATATGTCCCGAAGATGATGGAAGATGAAGAGTACAAGATCACTAAATTCAATGAAGGCCTTCGTCAAAATATTAGAACCAAGTTCTGTTGTGATGATATTAAAAAGTACTCTGAAATTGTTGACAAGGCTCTTCGAGCTGAAAGAGATAGTGAGCGGTTCTTAAAGTCTCGAGTCAGATAAAAGAGATGGGAAGTCAGGTGAGGACTACTCCTAGCCAACGACAACCGTTAGAGAAGAGGCAGCGAACTTTTGGTCAATTTCCAGCTCCCAGTAGTCAAGATCAGTTTTTTTTTCTGGGAACTGTACCTACTGTGGGAAGTACGGATACAAATTTCATTTTTGCAGAACCCGACTTAAGGATATTGGCCAGATCCAGCCACTTCAACAGATTCCTCCTCGGTTGCAACTTCCTGCACAGTCTCAGCAGTCCGAGCAGTCTTCACAGGCATCACGATCTCTGCCTCCCAAGTCGCAACAGTATCAGCAGAATCAGCCTCAGCAAGCAGCTTGACCTCCAGTATCTCAGAATCAAGGGGGACAACCCTTCAGACAACAGCCCACTCAAGCCAAAATATGCTATAACACCTGTCGAAAAACCTGAACTAGATAACAATGTTATAGAAGGTACGGTTAATGTACTCGATACACCTATTGCTATATTATTTGATTCTGGAGCCACCATATCATTTATTTCTGGTGCCGTAGTAAAAAGACTAGGGTTGAAACCTATTAACCTTAGTACATTAACCGGTGGGGAAAACTGTCACCTTGAACAAAATATGCAAGTCCTGTGAAGTCAATATATGCAGTATTATAATGCCAGTTGATGCAGTAGTTATGGATATGAATGGATATGATGTCATTCTAGGTATGGATTGGCTTTCCGCTAACCATGCTAAGATCGACTGTCATGCTAAGACCGTTACATTCTCTATTCCCGGGAAAGAATCTTTCCAAATTCTAGGAATACAGAGAGATAGTACCGTAGAGCGTGTTATAATGTTGAAGGAAGAGGAGTCATTAGAGTTGAGCATAGAACAAATCCCAATTGCAAGAGAGTGTCCAGAAATTTTTCAGGACATACTTGGATTACCGCCCCGACGAGAAGTAGACTTTAGTATTGATATGTTACCAGGCACTGCCCCGATATCAATGCAACCGTATCGAATGCCGCCAGTTGAGCTAAAGGAGTTGAAGGAACAATTGGAAGGATTGAAGAACTAGGGTTTCATCAAGCCCAGTACTTCACCATGGGGTGCACCGGTACTTTTATAAAGAAGAAGGATGGAAGCATGCGTTTATCCATAGACTATCGTCGGCTGAATGAAGTGACAATTAAGAACAAGTATCCTCTGCCACGTATTGACGACTTATTTGATCAGCTGAAAGGAGCATGTTATTTCTCCAAGATTGATTTAAGATCAGGATATCACCAACTGCGTATTAAGGAATCAGATATTTATAAGACGGCCTTTAGGACGCGCTATGGGCACTATGAATTTTTGGTTATGCCCTTTGGACTGACCAATGCCCCAGCTATGTTCATGGATTTAATGAATAGAGTATTTCAGCCATATCTTGATCAATTTGTCATCGTATTTATTGATGATATACTGATCTATTCGAAGACTAGAGAAGATCATGAGACACATCTAAGAATTACTCTACAGACACTGAAGGACAATCAACTGTATGCCAAATTCTCTAAGTGTGAATTCTGGAAGCAGTATTAAATTTCTAAGACATGTAATTATAAAGGACGGTGTTGAAGTTGATCCAGCCAAGATCGAAGCAGTAATGAGGTGGGAGCAGCCCAAGAGTGTAACTGAAGTTAGGAGCTTTCTGGGACTCGCTGGCTACTACAGGAGATTCATCAAGGACTTCTCAAAAATTTCCGACCCATTAACAAGTCTGACTCGAAAGGGTGTGCCTTTTAAATGGACTGATAAATGCGAAGAAGCATTTGTTAAATTGAAGAAGCTTTTAACCTCTACTCCTGCTCTCACTCTTCCAAAGGAGGGAGTAAAGTTTGTCCTATATACAGACGCGTCAATTCTAAGCCTTGGTTGTGTACTTATGCAAGAAGATAAGGTGATTGCGTATGCGTCAAGGCAATTGAAGAATCATGAGTGTAATTATCCAACTCATGATTTGGAATTGGGCGCAATCGTGTTCGCTTTAAAGATTTAGCGCATTATTTATATGGTGAAAGATTCGATCTTTTCACAGATCACAAGAGCCTTCGATATTTGTTCTCCCAAAAAGACTTGAATATGAGACAACGAAGATGGGTCGAATTCATGAAAGATTATGACTTTGAGCTTTATATCATCCTGGGAAGGCAAATCTTGTGGCAGATGCCCTTAGTAGGAAGCAACATAAGCAGCAAACCATAGCTAAACTAATGGTTCAAGAGTGGCAAATGATAAACTATGTAAAGGACTTCGATGTTAAACTACAGTTCCGAGAACAAAGTATTCGCTTATGTAACATAGCATTACAACAGACATTGAAGGAAAGAATCATAGAAGCACAAGGAAATGACGAGTGGTTGATGAAAATGGTGATTAAGCACCAAGGTGATGAGGCATCAGTTTGGAAAGTATGTGAAGATGAGGGAGTTCGGTATCACGGTCGTCTTTGCGTACCCAATGTTCCAAAACTAAAGGAAGAAATTTTGAAGGAAGCGCACAGAACTAAGTTCACTATTCATCCAGGGGGTACTAAGATGTACCAGAATGTAAAGTGTTCATTTTGGTGGCAGAACATGAAGAAAGATATAGCCAATTATGTTTCTCGATGTTACACCTGTCAACAGGTAAAGGCCGATCATCAAAACCCGTCAAGACTATTGCAGCCTTTAAAGATACCAGAATGGAAGTGGGATTGCATTCCTATGGACTTCATAGTTGGACTTCCTATAACACAGAGGAAGTATGATTCGATATGGGTGATCGTTGACCGATTAACAAAGTCAGCGCATTTCATTCCTATTCATATTACTTATTCAATGGACGTTCTTGCCAAACTATATATCAAGGAAGTAGTGCGATTACACAAAATACCTAGTTCTATTGTGTCAGATCGCGACCCTCGTTTTACTTCGCAATTCTGGACTAGTTTACAGGAAGCCATGGGTACGACTTTGGACTATAGCACAGCTTATCATCCATAGTCTAATGGACAGACTAAGTGTGTGAATCAAATACTTGAAGATTTGTTACGTGCATGCGCTCTCGATTTCAAAGGTACTTGGGACGATAACTTACATTTTGCTGAATTTGCTTATAATAATAGCTATCAAGCAAGTATTGGTATGGCTCCATACGAAGCATTGTATGGATGCCCCTGTCGTGCTCCTAACTGTTGGATCGAAGTAGGAGAGAAAGGTTTGATTGGACCGGATATTGTCCAAGAGGCTTCTAAGAAGGTGGAGCTCATTCGGAAACGACTTCAAGCAGCTCAAAGAAGACAAAAAAGTTACGCGGATAACCGAAGACGTGATTTGGAATTTTCAGTGGGGGATCATGTATTTATAAAAGTCTCACCAATGAAGGGTCTGATGCGATTCGGTACAAAAGGAAAGCTTGCCCCTCGGTTCATTGGACCTTTTGAGGTGTTAGATCGAGTGGGAGTCGCAGCATATAGACTCGCGCTACCTCCACAGTTGTCGAGTGTTCACAATGTCTTTCATGTGTCTATGTTAAGGAAGTATGAAAGAGACGCCTCGCATATCATCGATTGGCATGATCTTGAGCTTCAGGAAGATACATCTTACATGAAAAGGCCTGTTCATATTTTAGACCGTACGGAACACGTTTTAAGAACCAAGACAGTATCACTAGTCAAGGTGTTATGGAATCATCATGGAGTCGATGAAGCATCATGAGAGCGGGAAGCTAAAATACGCAGGAAGTATCCTTACTTGTTTGAAGAATAGTTCAGGTAAATTTCGAGGATGAAATTTTTATTTTAGGGGGTTAGAATGTAACAACTTCAAATTTTTCGTTTCCTTAAATTTTAAACTTATAAAATTTTATTTTAAAAAAAAAAAAAAAAAAAAAAAGAGATTAAAACAATTGCAACCTCCCTCATCATTATCTTATCCGAGCAACTCTCTTTTCTTTATAAGGGTGGACATTTCTCACCGATCAAAAAGAGAAAAACAAAAATAAGATAAAAGATAAAAAGAGAGAAATTAGTGGAAGAACGGCTTGCACAGGTTAGTACTTATTTTATTTTATTTTTATTTTTAATATGTGAGTATGCTTTGGGTTTATGTGTTGGATGGTGTAGATCTACCATGGGTGCAATGCATGTGCACATATATTAATATGTGCGCATATGTACCATACACCTTAGAACACCTTACGCATGTAATAAGACTTAAAAGCAAACACGTTAAGTTCTTTCTGTTTATTTTACTTGAATTACATATTGGACTTATTTTGCATATACGGCCTGATCAATTCAGTCCATTAGGTTCTACGGACCAAAATATGGAAAACCTCTAAAAATTAGGCTAAATTAACATTTTGGTAGGCCACAATATGTAAAATAGAATTCATTAGGCACTCGCCGTTGGAATATCCATCGGGGCCGCAGGGAGTTCCGATGGAGATACCAATTATTTTGATCATTAAAAAATAATTGGGTGAACCAATGAACAACTCGGATCTTACATAGAAAGTTAGGAGGGTTTGAAATAAGAATGTATATGTTTTAATGGTGGAAGAACGGTCGGTGTTGATTCATGGTAGTATGGTCCATCAGAATAACGAATCTACTTCATTTTTTAACCAATGTCCTAAAACTATGTTGGTAAAATGGTGAATAGGATAGATCTTATGCACACATTATGTATGGGCCATCATGACAAAATTATAACAATATAAAATGAGTGTAAAAACACTACAGCGTGCAAAAGTGAAGTTGATCTATTTACATTACCGGAATTAGTCTGGATTGATGGGCCTTATATGCGGGGCTTTCTTGATGTAAGTATCAAATCCGTACCGTCTAATAATCTTGTCATTTAATAAGAGTTATGTGGTTGAAAATTTTATTCGAAAGAAAACTCACGTGGACCACACCGCCTTAAACATTGAAAATTAAATGGGCACCTTTGAATATTCATGTGGGCCACAAAAGTGTTATTTTGAGGAGATTTTTAGGCTCCTCCTTTATGAAGAGATTACCCATCTCACCCATGGTTTAGATTATCATGGGAACTATTTAAAAAAAAAAAAAAATTATAAATAAATAGGTACAAAAAAAAGGGGTTTGGCTTCCAGCATTGAAACCAAGTGCAGTTTCTAACGGTAGAAGCCATCTTGGGTCATCAAATTGTAGACCCCTAGTGGTATATATATTGTATCCACTCCATCCATTTGATTTGGAAGTTTACTGTAGGTTAAGAGTGTAAACTTAGGACATATTCAAAATGTGTGCGACCCATACAGAAAGAAAATAATAGTAATTCTACAATAATTGTTTAGGGTATTATGGGTCCCACAGATTTCAGATTGGATTGAAATTTCTTCTCAATGGTCAATATAGTAATCAAAATAATGTTACCTTGTAAAAGTTAAGTATTACTTCCATGTATGACCTTAATTAGTAATCAAAACAAATCAATTAATGCTTTATGAACTTAATATTTTTTTAATATTATGGTGTACTGCATATGGATTATTTATAGGTATTCTCTAATCTGTTCTATCGAATTTCTTCCTAAATCGTCAGGTGAGTAATCCCAACATGTTTCCTCTCCATATGATTAAAATAATTTGTTGTTGTGAATAACTTGATTGAATTGTTTATGAACTGATTAGTGCTGAGTTATTCTTGGATTATGAACATGTGAAATGCCTCTCATAGGGAGAGATGTATGTGACTGTTAATATGATTACTGTTGCATCAAACATTCATGCCTGGCATCATTAACACTCCTGTGCGATTACCTAAGGGACAACCCATTATACCCACTAGAAGCCCACTATATGTGGAAGCCTGCCCAATGGTGGGGGATGCGGGCCTTGCCCATGCCTACTAACGGTAGAAGCCTGCCGAGCGCAGATGCGGGTTGTCAATATCCAACTCAAGCAAGTGGATGGTTTCTATTTATACCCACTTGATGCATCATCAATACCATTCATAGCATACGCTTTAATTATTTGCATTGTATTTCTGATTTTTATGCTTTACTTGTATGTATTATTTTAATTATATTGTGCACGAACCATGATGGGTTCACTCACTGGGCCTGGCCAACTGACGGTTTATTGATGGAAAAACCGTACAAATGGAATTGAACCAGATACAACGACTCAAGAGCAAGAACATGAAGCCAAACCAGTGGATGGTCCACAGGATCAGTGGTCATATTTAACTGAAGACGAGCTTGATTCGTTGGATCAGTAGAATAAATAGATGGGACGTGTTTCCTATTATTATTTTATTTCAAATTTAGATTTTATTTTTATTTTTTTTGAATAACTTGATGGTTCTAATGATTTAATAAAAGTCTCAATTTAGTTCTCTTGATATATAATTTTTTATTATTATTATTATTTATTTATTTTTATTTTTTTTGGATGTGTGGTGGTGATTGATTGTGAATGGATGAATTTGATATGAATGTATTAGGTTAATAAGAACATAGAATTCAGATTATATTGTATCTTTATTAACTAATGTGAACACTGATTTAGGTACACTAAGTATACGAGTCGTGGATCGTAATTCGGGTCTGAGGGTGCAAACTCAGTACCTGAATTTCGGGGCGTGACAAGATCTCCTGGTCAAAACTGTCTGGCCTTGACTCTGGAGTTGTAGAATCAAGCGACTTGTTATCGCCGAGCTGCAATCCTGAGCTTGGCTAACTCCCTTGTCTCTTCAATGAGATCGAGACTCATGGCCATCTGCTCGGTATTCTGATCTTCTACGTAGTACACGTGTTGTGGGGAGCCCTGCTTCGACTGGGACAACTGCTTCAGCTCCGTAGGAGAGAGAACGGAGTTGCTCCGGTCGAGGATCGAGTCATAGTCCTATAGGGCCAGAGTACGAAAGGGAGCTCTTCGGCCTAGGCGCCCTTTGCCTTCTCAAGCTTGGTTTTGATATTATTTTTTATTATTTTATTGATTGCTTATACTTGTCCGTTCGACTGGGGATGCCGAGGTGACGAATAAGCATTTCGGATGTCGAGCCTTTGACACATGCCGCAGAACTTGCTGTTGTCGAACTATCTCCCATTGTCCGAGACGATGGTGTGTGGGACGCCAAACCAGCAAACAATGTTTTTTCCACATGAAGTCAATGACTTTTTGCTCGGTGATCCTGGCCACGGGCTCGGCTTCTACCCACTTTGTGAAGTAATCGACTGCGACAATTGCGTATCGAGTTTGCCCTTTACCCTGAGGCAACGACCCGATGATGTCGATGCCCCACTGAGCAAACGGCCAAGGCCCACTCATGGGGGTCAGCTCTTCGACGGGCTATCTGGGGACGGCCGCATATCTCTAACACTTATCGCATCTCCAAGCAAAGCGTTTGGCGTCTTCCTGAAGGGTCAACCAAAAATAGCCCTGCCAGATGACCTTATGATCTAAAGCTCGGCCACCAGAATGGTTGCCACAGATCCCTCCATGAATCTCCCGCAAGGCGTAGTCTGACTCTTCTGGTCAGAGACACCTGAGGTAAGGCAGGGAGAACCCCTTCTTATATAGGGTGCCTTCGATGATTACGTACCAAGCCGATCTGAGTTTTAGTCATTGTGCTTCCGACGTGTTCTTAGGGAGTTTTCCTTGCTTGATGTATTCCATGATCGGGTCTATCCAGCTTTGGGCTGTGTGCACGGGCAGGGCGGTTTCCTGGTCGGTTCGACCAATGCTCGGCTCGGCGAGAAATTCTATCGGAACAGTCTTCGGGATGTCTCCTTCAGTTATAGACGCTAGTCATGCTAGGGCATCTACCCATGAATTGTCCGCCCTTGGGATCAGGTTGACGCTGCATCTCTGGAATTTACTGATCAACTCCCGAGCTTCATTCAGATATGCGATCATACGAGCCTCTTTCGCTTGATATTCTATTGAAATCTAGTTGACAACAAGTTAAGAATCACACCGGACCTCCAGAATTTGGGCCCCCATGGTAATCGCTAGTCTGAGCGCTATCAACAACACTTCATATTCAACCACATTGTTTGAGGTGCGGAAGCCGAACCTTAGAGCATACTAGATGGTTGTCGGGTCGGGAGCTAGGAGGACGATTTCGGCCCCGCCACGCTTAGAATTGGACGATCCGTCCACATACAACGTCCAAGTGTTTGGATCTACTAACGTCGTTTGAGCATTCTCGATTGGCTGGGTGAGTACCAGATCATCCGCGGATTGGCTAGCTTCACGGACTGTATCATCTTGATCAGGTCTTTCGATCTGGTCGAGAGGTTCTTCCGAGCTGGCCAGGTCGGCTTCATTCTCTCTAGCAGTAAGTTCTATGATGAAATCGGCTACCGCTTGGCCCTTGATAGCATTCCTGGGCCAATACTTGATGTT